>CM074725.1:16097999-16740005 GCA_037306005.1 Rhinophrynus dorsalis
TGGAGGGGAAACTTTGCTTGTGAATATCTCTCAAACCATAAAGGTTTGAGATATAAGACTTATATTGTTCCTTATGATTTTTAATGCCTATAAAATAAAGATAAAATGAAGTATTACTATCCCTTTAACTCGTGTTTTCATTATAGAGAAAAACTAAAAATCAACCAAATGAATCTGAATTGTACGGTCTACCTATGCAATAATGGGAAATCTTTCCACTCCCATTATTATGGCCAAAAACTCCTGATGGCCCATCTCCAACACATCTTTCCACTCAGTCCTACTGTCATGTTCATGGAGGAGGACATGACAGTTATAGCAGGACCACTGTACACAAACTCCACCATGTATATATCAAATCAAAGATTAGGATTCGATTTTCGGTCACCCCCCCCCCAATTTCCCACAGATTTAACACCGAGTATGAAGCATTGCATATCCCTACAGCACTCAAAGGGTTAATCAGTGAGAACCGCACCATTCTCCCGTGTCCAGCCCAGGCAATCAGTTCCCCCTAATTACGTTTATCTTGCATTTGCCTCACAGGCACGTACATCAATCATCATCACTGGACAAGATCAATACAAGGCTCTCCAGCAACAAAGCCACAATCAAGAGCAGTCATGCCTACGTCCTTATCATTTAACACACTGCACAGGAGACCTAGCATCACTTTAAAAAGATTAAAGGGATAGTAATACTTTGGTTTAAACATTTCTAATAGTGTAGAGATTAATAATAGAAGTAGATTAACCTACCTCCCATCTCTCTAAATGTTATAGTTTGCAAGTTCGTAGCATTTAAAGTCACCCCCACCCCCTTTCTCATCCGTCGGCTCTCTAGCTGACACAGGCAGATCCTGGTCTGGAGACCGGCGGAGGCTCTTCAACAGACACAAGATAACACTACTTAAAGGGATAGTAATATTTCATAATAAAAGCAGCTCTAATTAATCATCATAGTATTTGGACTTTGGAGAGTGTTATTTCAATTCTGTCAGAGTTGTAGTACAAGAGTAATTCAATGACAAAGTGTCCCCCCTCCCGCCCCTTCTACTGATGTAACACTGTTCAGCCAGATCAGAAGGGAGGTGCCCAGGTAGACTGCAGAGAGGGACAATCTTCAATTAAGATAAGGGAAAAACCTGAAAAGCTTGTCAAGGGGGGCAGGGCTTTCATTGTTCTCATAGGAAGAAGATTGTCCCCTGCTGTTATCTGTCTGGTCTATGGACTGGATTCCACATCTGAGAAGAGATGGCTTACACTAGGTAAAAGGGGCGGGAGGGGACACTTTGCTTGCGAATATCTCTCAAACCATAAAGGTTTGAGAGATAACACTTATATCGTTCATGTTTTTTTAATGCCTACAAAATAAAATAAAGATAAAACAAAGTATTACTATCCCTTTAAAATGAACTAAATTCATTGGAAAGGTCCACAAAGTGTGCTTGAAAACCAGGCACATTTTGTAGGCCTTTCCAATGAATTATTTCATTTTAAGTAGCGTTATCTCGGCTCTGCTGAAGAGCCTCCGCCTGTCTCCGGACCGGGATCTGCCACTGTCAGCTAGAGCGCTGATGGATGGGGGGAGGGGGCCCATTTTTATTTTTTGAGCAGCCCATGGGGGGAGGGGGTGCGGCGGCAGTGGACGTTCATTATTTATTTAGTTTTTTTTTGTTTTTGTTTTTTTTTAACACCCGGACCAGCCCACCGGTATGCCCGATGGCCAGTCCAGGCCTGGGCTGAGCACATGACAAGCCAATCAGCATAGAAAAACACATGACAACCTTAAGTGCTGTTCACCACACAGGGGTGGTGGCAATGCAAAGCCCTCACAATATTATTGGATTCATCTCCTGTTACACTAGTGCAGCAAATGAGCAGAGAATGATGGGATTTCTAGTCGAGCAGCACAGAAATGTCAGGGGCACAATGATGTGTAGGATGCAATTGACAGGGAAAGTTGTCCACTAAACAAATCAATGTTGCAAACCTCAAACGTTAATTAGAACAGGAAGCAATCACCCTAATAGCTTGAGTCCTGATCATTACTACAAGTACTAGGCACAAACCTGCAGGGCGAGTGCTGACATCCTAATGTCAGACAATGTAGCCGAAGCCACCAGCGCACAGTATATACAGATGAGAGCTGGTACCATGTTAGCCGTAGAAATACAGGAGGCAAATATAGTTGTTGATACCTTTTATTGGCTATCTAAGCAGATTTAGAATGCAAGAAAAACCCGAAAAGCTTGTCAAGGGGAGCAGGGATTTCATTGTTCTCATAGGAAGAAGATTGTCCCCTTCTGTTATCTGTCTGGTCTATGGACTGGATTCCACATCTGAGAAGAGATGGCTTACACTAGGTAAAAGGGGCGGGAGGGGAAACTTTGCTTGTGAATATCTCTCAAACCATAAAGGTTTGAGAGATAATACTTATATTGTTTATTTTATTTTGTAGGCATTAAAAAAACATGAAAATAAAATGAGGTATTACTATCCCTTTAACCATTTTCTTTATACACCAGATACAGTACACACACTCATCCTCATTAACCCGTCAAGTGCCAGAGGACTCAAGTACAAATACAGAAGTGACATACAGTGTAAGGGGGAGAATTTACCTACATGTTAGGTGCGACTGCACCAACAGCACCACAGAGGAAGGATAAGACTTAAAGGGATAGTAATACTTCATTTTAACTTTATTTTATTTTGTAGGCATTAAAAAAACATGAAGAATGATATAAGTCTTATCTCTGAAACCTTTATGGTTTAAGAGATATTCACAAACAAAGTACCCCCCCCTGTTCAACCAGATAAGAAGGGAGATGCCCAGGTAGACTGCAGAGAGGGACAATCTTCAATTAAGATAATGGAAAAAGCTGAAAAACTTTTCAAGGGGGGAAGGGCTTTCATTGTTTTCATACAAAGAAAATTGTCCCCTTCTGTTATCTGTCCTGTCATACAACCAGACTCACATCTGAGAAGAGATGGCTTACACTAGGTAAAAGGGGCGGGAGGGGGAAACTTTGCTTGTGAATATCTCATAAACCATAAAGGTTTGAGCGATAAGACTTATATCATTCTTCATGTTTTTTTAATGCCTACAAAATAAAATAAAGTTAAAACGAAGTGTTACTATCCCTTTAAGGGGATACAAAGCTCCCAGTTAAGTGCTAGAGCACTCCAATACATTGCAAAAGCATTGTGTTCTACCACCGGCATGAATGGAACAGACTAATAGCTCTGTGTTTACAAGAAAAGGAGTTATTCCACGGCAAATCAAGACAGGAGATCAGGGGAATATATGTCCAGAACTGCACCCTTTTAGTTGTCCATCCTATGAAGCAGGTTCGTTAAAACTGAGAGTTTGTGATTTTAAAGGGCGCAAAAGGGTTAAAAGGAGTGGGAGGAGAATATTTTAAAACCAATTTACTTTTGAACTACAAGTCACACACTACTTACGTATAGAGCTACAGGACCCCTAATATAGGAGCATTAATCTAAGATACTTGTATTTGAATCCATTACTATCACTTTAAACAAGTGTTTTAACCCCTTAAATTCATGATAGGCTACCAACGCATTGCAAAGCGCAAAAACAAAACACTGAAGTCAAAGAAAATGGCTGTCTCTTGTGATGACGTTAGCTTGCCCCAGAATCTGCACCCTTTAATTATACGCAAGGCCAAATATGTTCACAAGTGACACAAAACAGCTGGACCATGGTTAGAAAACAAATGACTTACATGCTACAGAAGTTCTCCACGCACCAAGAAAGCGATACAACAGAGTACTACAGCATTCAAAGGGTTAAAACTCCCCATTTCAGACTGCAGTGTTTGCATATGGTGCAGTCCAGGGGTCAGTCACCTTTGGAAGTCCAGCTGCCCTGCTGGGGTCCCTGAGGACAGGGGTGGGAATCACTACTTGAACGTATCAATAAAAAACAACATTCAACTTGGCAGTGTCCCAGCCTGAGAGCACTGTGACCCGCACAGACTAAAGTTTGCCTTCTATAGGAACGTGCCAAGTTTGTCAATTTCTTGGAATTCACAGAATTATGCAAGATATTTTTTGACCTCCATAAAATGTAAATGATAATGCATAGATAGATAGATATCTATAGCAAAAACAGACCCTGTGAGAGCAGCCTATCCATCTCAGAAGTACAAAACACATAGGAGTTAAACTCAAACATTTTTAGGTTTCCCCATCTGTGTATTATAAAATGGGATTTAGAGTGCACAGCGAGACTGCTCTATATTTATATTTTGTTCTATATAAAAGATAAGGAGGGAGGGACTCCAAAAAACATCCATACGATCTACCTCTGCCAGCTGGCCGAGTTCACTGGAGGAGACCACATTTCATACCCAGACGGGACAGACCATATACATCACTGGTAATTTATCTCTGCCCACTTTATATCAGCATACAAACCAAAGCGGCTCCGTCACCTCATCGTTACTGCACTCTATGGTACTGTTAGACGGAGAGGGTAATAAGGAGAAAACCCTGCCCGCTGTTGGATCCATTTATCGTGAGTGTGTCCTACACACATTATTGACATGTATATTACTTCCATACAATTTTTAAATGATATTACTTTATATATTTGTTTTGGTATAGGATCCTATATATTTATTTTGGATATGCCTTTGTGATTTATATCATGTTTTTGTTGATTTTGTTGTATTTCTATATTAAATACTATATACATCTTATTTTAGGGAGAACAGGAACGCTCTGCTTATATTCTTTAGAGATTTTTCTGTTTGGGTCTCTCACACTATTTGGCTAAGGCAGTGATACTCAACCAGGGTGCCGTGGCACACCAACATAGGGTACCCTGTGTTTTCTATAAAGACTAACAAAAATGAACTTTTAAATAAAGATTTATAAAAATTGTTCTGCAGAATATGTTTAGTTTTGTTATTATGATTATAAGACCTAATAATGCTGTATATTTATGTATTGTATCCATCATTATGCCCTTGATAAAGTACATTAAATGTTAAGGGTGCCCCAAATGTTCTACATTACGTGTGAGGGGTGCCCCAAGCAAAGACAGATTGAGAACCACTGGGCTAAGGGATAGTAGCAGCTCCTTATCTCATATGCATCTCCCATTGAGGTTTTATAGTACCAGCATTTCCTTTCTGATATATATTTGTTGTGATTGAAGAGCTCATAACTATAATGTATATCTGTACAATCCTACTAAAGATAAACAAGCAACAAGAGACAGCACCAGTGGGTGATGCAATAGAAAGCAGATTTATTTTGTCAACATCACAGTGCTAATATGGAACTTAATATTAGGAAAAAAACAGTTTTCTGTTGCACATCCAGGCATATTTTATATATTCCCCCCTCAAATTCTTCAAGAACTGTGGCAACACCATCAACAGTGAATGGGTGGAAACACTGCAGCTGCCTGGGAACCCGAGCTCCTACCATACTACTTCTGGCTCCAAAATATGGAGCATGATAATTTTAGATATATTCCTATATATTTACCCCTTCTCCCATTCCTCAAATTTCTGTCCTGATTCAGTGAATAAATCAGTTTGTTGCCTTGATATATTTTGTATTTACCAATGATGAGTAGTAACAGACATGGTGTTGAAACTTCACAATGTAGAGGTGTGAATATTGGATATAATAGAAACTGCAGTATATTAGATAATATATCTAATACACAAGTGTACCCACTCACATACCACACAGATATAAGTCACAGTACTCTCTGTATTACATCAGGAGGCAAATCTATTACACATTTCTAGCAAAGCACATTTAGATTTAATGTACAGTGTGTGAGAACACACATATACATAGATTTTATATATATATATATATATATATATATATATATATATAATCAGTGGCGAGTAACTTTTCGGGTCTGGCTAGTAGCAAAGGACTTCAAATTAGTAAACCCTGTGTATATTATATATATATATATATATATATATATACACACATACATATACACACACACACTACAAGGGTGTGCACGGATTAAAAGCAAGGATGGGCCAACCTGTGGATCTCCGGCTGTGACTGGATTACAACTGCCATAATCCACTGTGGGATGATGGGAATTGCAGTCCATCCACAGCTGAAGAGCCACACATTGCTCCATCCCAGTCCCCACAGAAGACAATAAGCAGACCCCTGTGGTCTCACCCTCCAGCAGACGCTGGATGATCGAGTCGATGTTCAGCTTCTCTCCGTCACCCATCGGTCGGTGTCTGTGTCGGCGGGACTACGGGAGGGACGGTCGCGTGTTTCAAGGGATCCGGAGCGCGCGGAGGCAGGTCACGTGTCCGAAGCTTTCAACTCCCGGTCGCCGCACCGCTCGATCTCTCTGCCTCCGCCGGCTAATGACGTAACCGACGCACGAGGATCACCCCTCCCCCCTCCGCAGCTTTTTTTTTTTTTTTTTTTTTTTTTTTTTGTGAATGGGAAATCCAGAGCGCGCATGCGTCACTGAACGCAGCGGCTGCTGGTTGGCTGGTGGGATGGAGGAATTCGAAATCCGCCCCGCCCCCATTTCCGTTGCGTATTAAGGCAGGGCAGGGGGGAATAGGGTCAGAAAGAAGACACGCCCTACCGTACTCTGATTGGCTGTTGGATAAACGGACACTCTCCTTGTTTCTCATTGGCTAGATGTCACAGCGGAATCCAGTCGGCAGGTGTGAGTGATGTCACCACTCGATCTTAAGCTGCTTAGAGCGCTATTGGCCAGGTCTTACATATAGGAACTGTATCTAATAACTATCACTGTATAACAGGCACAGGTCCAGTAACTAACAGTCAATTATTACCATTATGCACAGTATATATATGTATATCCTATATAATAATTCGCTAAAAAGTTTGTCCCAGCGCAGTCATGCGCAGGAGAGACTGCCGCGCCGTGGCTGATACGGAGTGGGGTGCTTTAAATTCAGACTGGAGTCCTCACAGCGCACCTTTAAAGGGATAGTTTTTATTTTATTTTGTAGGCATTAAAAAAACATGAAGAACGATATAAGTCTTATCTCTCAAACCTTTATGATTTGAGAGCTATTCACAAGCAAAGTTTCCCCTCCCGCCCCTTTTACCTAGTGTAAACCATCTCTTCTCAGGTGCGGAATCCAGTCCATAGACCAGACAGATAACAGAAGGGGACAATCTTCTTCCTATGAGAACAATGAAAGCCCTGCCCCCTTGACACGTTTTTTAGGTTTTTCCCTTATCTTAATTGAAGTTTGTCCCTCTCTGCAGTCTACCTGGGCACCTCCCTTCTGATCTGGCTGAACAGGGGGGGGGGTACTTTGCTTGCGAATATCTCTTAAACCATAAAGGTTTGAGAGATAAGACTTATATCATTCTTCATGTTTTTTTAATGCCTACAAAATAAAATAAAGTTAAAATGAAGTATTACTATCCCTTTAAGCAGTCCCAGGAAGGTGTGCAGAAACCAGAAAGGACTACGGTCAGAATTCGGAACGCCCTGCTCCGTATCAGCCGCGGCGCATTCAGGCAGTCGGTACTGCGCATGACTGCAGTGCGACCAGTGCTGGTCCATGTACACAAGCTTTAAAACTAGTATATATATATATATATATATATATATATATACACATACCTGGGAACTTTTGAAACAGGGCTACCCTGAGGGTAACCCTGTCAGTGCCGATAGGGGAGGAAAATGACGTGATTCGCGTCATAAAAGGGGCGGGGCTTGGTCATGGGGGCAGGACAAAAAAGACCCTGGAGGTAAGAGGGTGGGGAGTGGGAGGAACTGGGCGGGATGGAGCACAAGTGGGGAGAGTTTCTACTTAAACTCTGCCCACCCTGTGATTCACACATTGCCCTGGAGACCCGGTAATTCAGTCTGAAATCCAGAGTCTCCGGGGCAAAACCGGAGAGTTCCCAGGTATGTATATATACCAGGGGAGGAAATAATTACTTGTATTACAATTACATTATAATTATATATATGATTATATATATATATATATATAATATACCAGGGGAGGAAATAATTACTTATATTACAATTACATTAATTGTAATTTGTCATCCAATCATCAGATATAACATGAGAAAATCATTAGTTATAGATAAATAAACCTCCCAGCCTTTCAAATGGTGAGTGGTACATTACAGATAATTTTTAGATTATTTCATGACCTATTGACATACCTGGGAATTCTCAGGGCTTCAGCCTGAGACTCAGGGTTTTGAGGCAACTCTCAGGGTGAAGGACCCTTTTTTCAGTGTGAAAGAGTTCAGTGTTTCCTAATATGTGATCTGAACTAATCGACTGCCTGTTTTATAAAGTTTATAAATTGGTGCCATTTGTACCAGGAAAAGGGAGAAGTTCAGCTTGTCTTGTGTGAGTCCGGGCAGCGATGTATGTGTGTTGCATGTGTCTGTACCTCCCAAGCGTCCCTCTTTTTAGGAGATCAGACTGTGGGGTGTGTAAATAACTGTATCACTAGGGTTGCCACCTTTTCTTCAAAAAAATACCGGCCATAGCATTCTCTCCATAGACTTAACATTGGACAGAAGCCAATTTTTACTGGCCTGCTGGTAAAATACCGGTTGGGTGGCAACCCTATGTATCACATTGCTTCACAGCAATAAAACTCACTTTATTGTTTGTTTAATATGTTAAGTCTTCCATGTGGGATGAGTGAAAACCACTGTGTTAGAGCAAGCAGGATCTCTTACATAGAATCTATGGTCTTAAGAACGTCATATATTTCAACAATCTCAGGGTCAGCACATTTTGACACTTCTTTGTACAACTGAATTAGAGATGTAGAGCGCAAGACCAAGGTATTTTATTCATACAGACTAATTAATTTTATAAACACATATACTGAAGTTTAAAAAACTACTAATTGTGTTTAATGGTTGTGGAGCAATATGATACAATTACATCCACACACCACACAGTCTGATCTCCTAAAAAAATAGGGGTAACAGGATGGGCAAGAGGGACAGAGAGATGTGGTTCTCAATGTGGGACACTTGGGAGGTATGGACCCCTAATATTTCCTAAAGAGGGACACCTGGGAGGTATGCACCCCAAATATCTCCTAAAGAGGGACATTTGGGAGGTATGGACCCCTAATCTATACTATAAAAGACAATGTGGTCACATGACCATCAATTCTATGGGCTTGCCTGACACACCTCGGGGGTGCATATCTCCTCCACACTGCCTGAGGCCAACATACGCAGAGGTGTGATTTTATCTATGCAAGGACTTGGCCCCCTCCTCCCTATCTCCTCTTCTTAAAAAAAACATGGCGGACTTACACACCGACAATTTTTGCAGCTTTACTCAGCTCTCCAGCGGAAGGACACAGGCTGCCGAGGCTCCACAGGGCTCCTCTACCAACCCTATCCCTCTGCTAATCCAGGGGTTAATAGAGGCCAGCTTGACCTGCGTCTTGCCCTTTTTCTACAACCCCTCACTGTCGTTAAGCTCCCATAACTTATTCTAAGACATGTGTGCAGCACCTAGGGTTGCCAACCAGACGGTATTTTACCAGCAGGCCAGTGAAAAATTTGCTTCTTTCCAATGTTTAGTCTATGGAGGGAGTGCCTTGGCCGGTATTTTTTTGAAGAAAAGGTGACAACCCTAGCAGCACCGAATACTCGCACCGTTCAGATCCTGCTTCTCACTCTTGGCGGCGCCTCCTGTCTTAGCACGGTTCCCTGCCCGTTGTGCCCTAAAGTCATGTGTTTTCCCCCAGAGGTATCTTCGTTGCTCCTCAACGCCACTGTGGCCCAGGTGCTCCTGCAGCTAGGCTCCCCCACTGACAAGGCAGAGATGGATCTTTTTCATACAAATGTCAGCTTCCTCCCTACGTAGCGACCCTGCTGCCTGACTGGCCCTCACCTCCTACGAGTAGCTTCACAAAGATATTAACACTTTGATTGCCTGGGGAAGCAAATGTTCATACCTGGGAACTCTCCGGATTTGTCCCGGAGACTCCGGTTTTGACAGAGCTTTACCGGGTCTCCAGGGGAGAGGCAGATTCCTCCGGATGTGGGGAGTTTGTACTGAAGCTCTGCCCACATCTGCTGTTTCTCCCGGTATTCTTCCTTCCCCAGCCTTCTGTGTGTCACCTTTAAGCCCTGCCCCCCAACTCGCATCAAGCCCCGCCCCTTTTTTATGCAGTTCGCGTCATTATTGTCACCCCCTGCTGCACCAGAGGACTCCCCTCACAGTCAGGTGGCAGAATCGCTATGTACCGAGGAAGCTGCACACTTGTATGAAAAGGACCAGTCTCTGAGGGGATTTTGCCCTGCACACTGTTATGGGAATGACATTCTCTGACACTGTACCTCACTTTCCGGAGCATACTACTCGAGTGTACCACTTACGGGGGGTTGTCCCTGTTTTATTGCCCCTTTTTGAGACACCCGCTTGCTCCAGCACTCCACAGAGTATCTTTGTATGTCATCTGGACCTTCATACCCCTCTACTGACATTGGGGCCGTGCATCTACTCCCTGTCTGATCATTTTCTCACCAGGGGCATCTGCACGTTTTATTTCTTGGGTTGCGAGTGAATTTAGTGGGTGGAACTTTTTCCTTTAAATATGTTCAACAGGCATGGCTTTTTACAACACTACTACATACGACGGGCCCGGACTGGCCATTGGGTATACTGGGCATTTGCACGGTGGGCCGGTCCGGATCTGGTCCGGGCGTTTAAAAAAAAAAAATAACAAACGAACGCCCGCCGCCCCCCCATGGGCTGCTCAAAAAATAAAAATGGGCTGCTCAGCCTTAAATGCCCGGGCCTATTTTTTGTCCCAGTCCAGGCCTGACATACAATTAGCCATGGGAGGGCTGGCAACCTGTGGTCTGAGGGGACAAATACAATCAAGAGGCCCATTTCTATTATCTTTCCATCCCACAGTTCCAGCGCACCCCATTTTGATACTTTTAAAATTGGCATTAATATTGTGAAGTAATGCCACAGAGCTTACAAGGTGTCACCGTGTGTGTCCGCTTCCTCCCCGCCGGCCGCTCGCTTCCCGTTCGTGGCGGGGTGTTGTCTTCCGGGTTGCGGTGGTTGGCAAATCCGCGCATGCGCAGGACGCCGCGTTCCTCCTCCTGGCATCTGCGCATGCGCCCGGCACCCGTGCTCATTTGTCCAGCCTCACCTATTGCATAGGGTCCTTTGGCGAGCCCCTCTCCTCTCCCTTCCCTGTTGGCTGCCTTTAGTATTTGAACGGGCAACCCCAGACGTGGAGTGCCTGTTCCACGAGCTCTGCTTGCCATTAAAGTTGTTCCTCGTTTCTGTCTCCTGGTATTTGACTCGGCTCGCTCCTGACTCACCAGTATTCTCCAGCCCCTGGTATTTGACTCGGCTTGCTCCTGACTCACCAGTATTCTCCAGCCCCTGGTATTTGACTCGGCTTGCTCCTGACTCACCAGTGTTCTCCAGCCCCTGGTATTTGACTCGGCTCGCTCCTGACTCACCAGTATTCTCCAGCCCCTGGTATTTGACTCGGCTTGCTCCTGACTCTCCAGTATTCTCCAGCCCCTGGTATTTGACTCGGCTTGCTCCTGACTCTCCAGTGTTCTCCAGCCCCTGGTATTTGACTCGGCTTGCTCCTGACTCTCCAGTGTTCTCCAGCCCCTGGTATTTGACTCAGCTCGCTCCTGACTCTCCAGTATTCTCCAGCCCCTGGTATTTGACTCGGCTTGCTCCTGACTCACCAGTGTTCTCCAGCCCCTGGTATTTGACTCGGCTTGCTCCTGACTCACCAGTGTTCTCCAGCCCCTGGTATTTGACTCGGCTTGCTCCTGACTCTCCAGTGTTCTCCAGCCCCTGGTATTTGACTCGGCTTGCTCCTGACTCACCAGTATTCTCCAGCCCCTGGTATTTGACTCGGCTTGCTCCTGACTCTCCAGTATTCTCCAGCCCCTGGTATTTGACTCGGCTTGCTCCTGACTCACCAGTATTCTCCAGCCCCTGGTATTTGACTCGGCTCGCTCCTGACTCACCAGTATTCTCCAGCCCCTGGTATTTGACTCGGCTTGCTCCTGACTCTCCAGTATTCTCCAGCCCCTGGTATTTGACTCGGCTTGCTCCTGACTCACCAGTATTCTCCAGCCCCTGGTATTTGACTCGGCTCGCTCCTGACTCACCAGTATTCTCCAGCCCCTGGTATTTGACTCGGCTTGCTCCTGACTCACCAGCATTCTCCAGCCCCTGGTATTTGACTCGGCTCGCTCCTGACTCACCAGTATTCTCCAGCCCCTGGTATTTGACTCGGCTCGCTCCTGACTCACCAGTATTCTCCAGACCCTGGTATTTGACTCGGCTTGCTCCTGACTCTCCAGTGTTCTCCAGCCCCTGGTATTTGACTCGGCTTGCTCCTGACTCTCCAGTGTTCTCCAGCCCCTGGTATTTGACTCGGCTCGCTCCTGACTCTCCAGTATTCTCCAGCCCCTGGTATTTGACTCGGCTTGCTCCTGACTCACCAGTATTCTCCAGCCCCTGGTATTTGACTCGGCTCGCTCCTGACTCTCCAGTGTTCTCCAGCCCCTGGTATTTGACTCGGCTCGCTCCTGACTCACCAGTATTCTCCAGCCCCTGGTATTTGACTCGGCTCGCTCCTGACTCTCCAGTATTCTCCAGCCCCTGGTATTTGACTCGGCTCGCTCCTGACTCACCAGTATTCTCCAGCCCCTGGTATTTGACTCGGCTCGCTCCTGACTCTCCAGTATTCTCCAGCCCCTGGTATTTGACTCGGCTCGCTCCTGACTCTCCAGTATTCTCCAGCCCCTGGTATTTGACTCGGCTTGCTCCTGACTCTCCAGTGTTCTCCAGCCCCTGGTATTTGACTCGGCTTGCTCCTGACTCTCCAGTGTTCTCCAGCCCCTGGTATTTGACTCGGCTTGCTCCTGACTCTCCAGTATTCTCCAGCCCCTGGTATTTGACTCGGCTTGCTCCTGACTCTCCAGTGTTCTCCAGCCCCTGGTATTTGACTCGGCTTGCTCCTGACTCTCCAGTGTTCTCCAGCCCCTGGTATTTGACTCGGCTCGCTCCTGACTCACCAGTATTCTCCAGCCCCTGGTATTTGACTCGGCTCGCTCCTGACTCTCCAGTGTTCTCCAGCCCCTGGTATTTGACTCGGCTCGCTCCTGACTCTCCAGTATTCTCCAGCCCCTGGTATTTGACTCGGCTCGCTCCTGACTCTCCAGTGTTCTCCAGCCCCTGGTATTTGACTCGGCTTGCTCCTGACTCTCCAGTATTCTCCAGCCCCTGGTATTTGACTCGGCTCGCTCCTGACTCTCCAGTATTCTCCAGCCCCTGGTATTTGACTCGGCTCGCTCCTGACTCACCAGTATTCTCCAGCCCCTGGTATTTGACTCGGCTTGCTCCTGACTCTCCAGTGTTCTCCAGCCCCTGGTATTTGACTCGGCTCGCTCCTGACTCACCAGTATTCTCCAGCCCCTGGTATTTGACTCGGCTCGCTCCTGACTCACCAGTATTCTCCAGCCCCTGGTATTTGACTCGGCTCGCTCCTGACTCACCAGTATTCTCCAGCCCCTGGTATTTGACTCGGCTCGCTCCTGACTCTCCAGTATTCTCCAGCCCCTGGTATTTGACTCGGCTTGCTCCTGACTCTCCAGTGTTCTCCAGCCCCTGGTATTTGACTCGGCTTGCTCCTGACTCTCCAGTATTCTCCAGCCCCTGGTATTTGACTCGGCTTGCTCCTGACTCACCAGTATTCTCCAGACCCTGGTATTTGACTCGGCTTGCTCCTGACTCTCCAGTGTTCTCCAGCCCCTGGTATTTGACTCGGCTCGCTCCTGACTCTCCAGTGTTCTCCAGCCCCTGGTATTTGACTCGGCTTGCTCCTGACTCTCCAGTGTTCTCCAGCCCCTGGTATTTGACTCGGCTTGCTCCTGACTCACCAGTATTCTCCAGCCCCTGGTATTTGACTCGGCTTGCTCCTGACTCACCAGTATTCTCCAGCCCCTGGTATTTGACTCGGCTTGCTCCTGACTCACCAGTATTCTCCAGCCCCTGGTATTTGACTCGGCTTGCTCCTGACTCACCAGTATTCTCCAGCCCCTGGTATTTGACTCGGCTCGCTCCTGACTCACCAGTATTCTCCAGACCCTGGTATTTGACTCGGCTTGCTCCTGACTCTCCAGTGTTCTCCAGCCCCTGGTATTTGACTCGGCTTGCTCCTGACTCTCCAGTGTTCTCCAGCCCCTGGTATTTGACTCGGCTCGCTCCTGACTCTCCAGTATTCTCCAGCCCCTGGTATTTGACTCGGCTTGCTCCTGACTCTCCAGTGTTCTCCAGCCCCTGGTATTTGACTCGGCTCGCTCCTGACTCTCCAGTGTTCTCCAGCCCCTGGTATTTGACTCGGCTTGCTCCTGACTCTCCAGTGTTCTCCAGCCCCTGGTATTTGACTCGGCTTGCTCCTGACTCTCCAGTGTTCTCCAGCCCCTGGTATTTGACTCGGCTTGCTCCTGACTCACCAGTATTCTCCAGCCCCTGGTATTTGACTCGGCTTGCTCCTGACTCTCCAGTGTTCTCCAGCCCCTGGTATTTGACTCGGCTTGCTCCTGACTCACCAGTATTCTCCAGCCCCTGGTATTTGACTCGGCTTGCTCCTGACTCTCCAGTGTTCTCCAGCCCCTGGTATTTGACTCGGCTTGCTCCTGACTCTCCAGTGTTCTCCAGCCCCTGGTATTTGACTCGGCTTGCTCCTGACTCACCAGTATTCTCCAGCCCCTGGTATTTGACTCGGCTTGCTCCTGACTCTCCAGTGTTCTCCAGCCCCTGGTATTTGACTCGGCTTGCTCCTGACTCACCAGTATTCTCCAGCCCCTGGTATTTGACTTGGCTCGCTCCTGACTCTTCAGAATTCTCCAGCTCCTAGTTCCGAAGAATCACCTGCCTGATTCCCTCCTGACCTGGTTCTTAACGGTAGCCAGTGTACCCCTATCCTGGTTGCACCCCGGCTCAACTGAGGTGGAACAATCTGGTTTCGCGACCAGCACCTTGGCTGCAGCACAGGGGTACCTGGCACGCCGTCACCGAACTCCAGCCTCGCTCTCTAGCCTCGCACCCTAGATTCTGTACCAGTGTCGGCATCACTGGGGTTATTACCCACCGGGTGGTGACACAATTGAAATGGATTTACACAATTGATACCACAGAGCTTACAATTGAAATGGATTTACACAATTGATACCACAGAGCTTACAAATGAAGGGGAGTTTCATTAGTGATACCACAGAGCTTACAATTTAAGGAAAGCTAAACTAGAGATACCATAGAGCTTACAAGGGAAATGGGAAATTGTAAGCTCTGTGGTATCATTTATGTAGCTCCATTTCAATTGTAAGCTCTGTGGCATCACTAGTGTATCTCCATTTACAGCAGCAAGTGAGAGATTGCGTGAGGCAGTGGCCCATCAGACCAGACATCTGACC
Organism: Rhinophrynus dorsalis; assembly: GCA_037306005.1. Classification (NCBI taxonomy): domain Eukaryota; kingdom Metazoa; phylum Chordata; class Amphibia; order Anura; family Rhinophrynidae; genus Rhinophrynus; species Rhinophrynus dorsalis. Next base: position 16,113,494 of record CM074725.1, read on the forward strand.
GGCCCAGGGGGCAATTGCCCCTCTGTCCCCCAGGTCAGCCCTCCCCTGAGATTAGCCCTTTGAGTGGCAGAGGGGTATCAAAACACATTGCTTTGAAATGCCTTTGATACCCCTCTGGCACTCAAAGGGTTAATATGGGTAATTGAGATAGTATGATCAAAAGACTTGGACATGGAAATCTTTAACTCATACAACACCACAGGCATGTGTATCACATTGGGTGGCATTGCGCACAGCACTCTTACCTGTGAAGTGGCACCTTCACACATTAACTGAACAAGCTGTTAGCCTTTCCAGACTTCAGGACATTGCCATAATGGGGTTAATAGGTTCTTTAATGCCCACAACATGCTACCTCATCTTTGAACTCACATGTTTGTAAGTCATTAACTTGCAACGTCAGTTTCTCCTTCTGTCCAAAGGCTGCTCTAAAAACGCTTTACTAAAATACTTAAAGGGATAGTAATACTTCATTTTAACTTTATTTTATTTTGTAGGCATTAAAAAAACATGAAGAATGATATAAGTCTTATCTCTCAAACCTTTATGGTTTAAGAGATATTCACAGGCAAAGTGTCCCCCTCCCGCCCCTTTTACTGATGTAACACTGCTCAGCCAGGGCAGAAGGGAGGTGCCCAGGTAGACAGCAGAGAGGGACAATCTTCAATTAAGATAAGGGAAAAAGCTGAAAAGCTTGTCAAGGGGGGCAGGGATTTCATTGTTCTCATAGGAAGAAGATTGTCCCCTTCTGTTATCTGTCTGGTCTATGGACTGGATTCCACATCTGAGAAGAGATGACTTACACTAGGTAAAAGGGGCGGGAGGGGAAACTTTGTTGTGAATATCTCATAAACCATAAAGGTTTGAGAGATAAGACTTATATCATTCTTCATGTTTTTTTAATGCCTACAAAATAAAATAAAGTTAAAATGAAGTATTACTATCCCTTTAAAGGTGAACTATCACCCCAAATAAATATTCATATACAGCCATAAGCTTACAAATAGTAGTATTATCCAGCATAAGTACAGCGTTATTCAGAAATCCTAATTCTTCTGTGACTGTCAGGCAGGCTTTTTGCTTTAGAGGCATCTGCGCTGTCAGTCCATCCTGTTAACTTAAGCGCCTCCTAGAGGAGACTGGGATGGACAGCACAGACGTGCATATGTCTCTAAGCCAAGATGTCTGCGCTGATGCCTGACTGTCAGTCACAGAAGAAGTAGGATTTCTGAATAAAGCAGTAATTATGCTGGATTATAGTATAATATTAGTATATAGTATAATTATTGTGGAGGGACCTTATTTTGGGTGATAGTTCCGCTTTAAACAACACAACAAAAATATAGCATCTAAACACTTCATGTATCTTGCCAATGAACAGTCGCAGACTCACACCTACCTATTGAACACTGCCTCAGTATGTTAATTGTAACTCATGCGATCATAATACAACTTTTATTGCTGTAATGTTCACACCTCCATTGCCTTCCACGTACTTTTTTGTAGAATAGACAAGCAGTGTGGGATGGCATTGCCCGTCTGTTTGTTTTAAAGCAGTGCATAACCCTTTGAGTGTATTGTGTACCCCCTGGCACTGAAAGGGTTAATGTGAGGCTCAGTGACACAGGAGTGTATATAATGTACACACAGGAGTGTATATAATGTACACACAGGAGTATATATAATGTGTATTAATGTACACAGTGCACACACAGGAGTATATATAATGTACACACATGACTGTATAGATAATGTACACACAGGAGTATATATAATGTGTATTAATGTACACAGTGCACACACAGGAATATATATAATGTACACACAGGACTGTATAGATAATGCATTTTAATATACACACTGTGTAGATTAATATACATTATATATAAACTCCTGTGTGTATACTCATATACATTATGTATACAGTCTTGTGTCTACAGTGTGTGCATTAAAGAGACAGTAATACTTTTAAGTTTATTTAATTTCGTAGGCATAAAAAAATATTAACCCCTTAAGTACCATTTACGTGGCAGGACCGTCACCCTGGTCCGGCACTTAAGGACCAGTGACGGTCCTGCCACGTCACGTACTTTTGCTCACCGCGCTCCTGTGCCCCGTTTGCCCCGTTTGACGTGCCGCCCCACGTGATCAGTCACGAGGGACGGCACGTCAAAGTTTCCTATGTGGTCCTTAAGGGACGGCACACCCCGGGACCGCTGGTCCTTAAGGGGTTAACAACGATGTAAGGTTATCTCTCAAACCTTTATGGTGTGACAGGTAATACTTTCCTAAAGTTACCTGGTGAGAGGAGTCAGCGCTGTAGCTGACAGCTGCAGAATCCGGTAATTTGACCGGATGGAAGCTCTTCAGCAGACCCGGAAACATGAAATCTAAATATTAATATTTCATTGGAACGGTCTACAAAGTGTGCTTGCAAACCAGGCACACTTTATAGACCGGTATAGTGAAGTATTAATGTTTAGATTGTGTGCTTTCAGCTCTGCTGAAGAGCCTCCGTCAGGTCAAATGACCGGATTCTGCAGCTGTCAGCTACAGATCAGACTCCTTTCATGAGGCAACTTTAGGAAGCATATTTATCACAACATAAAGGTTTGGGAGATAAGTCTATATCATTGTTAAAAAAAAATTTTTTTTTCCTACCAAATTAAATAAACTTAAAAGTATTACTATCCCTTTAATATATATTATATATACACTCCTGTGTGAGTTAGCCTTAACCCTTTGAGTGCAAGAGGAGTATGCAAACCATTGCAATGCATTTCATACCCCTCTTGCACTCAATGGGTTAAGTATTGTTTAAAAAACAGATGGGCAACGCCTTCCCAAACTGCTACCATATTCTAAAAAGGGACACTTTGGAGGTACGGACCCCTAAAAGCTCTCCTAAAGAGGGATTCTTGGGAGGTATGTACCCCGAATATCTCCTACAGAGGCACACTTTGGAGATATGGATCCCTAATATCTCCTAAAGAGGGACACTTGGGAGGTACGGACCCCATATATCTCCTAAAAAAGGACACTTGGGAGGTATGGACCCCTAATATCTCCTGAAGAGGAACACTTGGGAGGTATGGAGCCCTAATATCTCCTAAAGAGGAACACTTGGGAGGTATGGACCACTAATATCTCCTAAAGAGGGACACTTGGGAGGTACGGACCCCATATATCTCCTAAAAAAAGGACACTTGGGAGGTATGTACCCCTAATATCGCCTAAAGAGGGACACTTGGGAGGTATGGAGCCCTAATATCTCCTAAAGAGGGACACTTGGAAGGTATGGGCCCCTACTATCTCCTAAAGAGGGACATTTGGGAGGTATGGAGCCCTAATATCTCCTAAAGAGGGACACTTGGGAGGTACAGACCCCTACTATCTCCTAAAGAGGATACTTTGAAGGTACAGACCCCTAATAAAAGGACACTTGGGAGGTATGTACCCCTAATATCGCCTAAAGAGGGACACTTGGGAGGTATGAACCCCTAATATCTGCTAAAGAGGGATACTTGGGAGGTATGAAGCCCTAATATTTCCTAAAAAGAACAGTTGTGAGGTATGGACCCCTAATATCTCCTACAGAGGCACACTTTGGAGATATGGATCCCTAATATCTCCTAAAGCGGGACACTTGGGAGGTACGGACCCCATATATCTCCTAAAAAAAGGACACTTGGGAGGTATGTACCCCTAATATCTCCTAAAGAGGGTCACTTGGGAGGAATGGAGCCCTAATATCTCCTACAGAGGCACACTTTGGAGATATGGATCCCTAATATCTCCTAAAGAGGGACACTTGGGAGGTACGGACCCCATATATCTCCTACAAAAAGGACACTTGGGAGGTATGTACCCCTAATATCGCCTAAAGAGGGACACTTGGGAGGTATGGAGCCCTAATATCTCCTAAAGAGGGACACTTGGGAGGTACAGACCCCTACTATCTCCTAAAGAGGATGCTTTGAAGGTACAGACCCCTAATAAAAGGACACTTGGGAGGTATGTACCCCTAATATCGCCTAAAGAGGGACACTTGGGAGGTATGAACCCCTAATATCTGCTAAAGAGGGATACTTGGGAGGTATGAAGCCCTAATATTTCCTAAAAAGAACAGTTGGGAGGTACGGACCGCTAATATCTCCTAAAGAGGGACACTTGGGAGGCATGAAGCCCCAATATCTCCTAAAGAGGGACACTTGGGAGGTACAGACCCCATATATCTCCTAAAGAAAGACACTTGGGAGGTACAGACCCCTAATATCTACAAAAGATGTACATTTGGGAGATATGAACACCTAATATCTGCTAAAGAGGGACACTTGGGAGGTATGAAGCCCTAATACCTCCTAAAAAGGACACTTGGGAGGTACATACCCCTAATATCTCCTAAAGAGGACACCTGGGAGGTACAGACCCCTAAAATCTCCTAAAAAGGACACCTGATAGGTATGGACCCCTAATATCTCCTACAGAGGACACTTGAGCGGTATGAAGCCCTAATATCTCCTAAAGATGGACACTTGGGAGGTACAGACCCCATATATCTCCTAAAGAGGGACACTTGTGAGGTACAGACCCCTAATATCTCCTAAAGAGGGACACTTGTGAGGTATGCACCCCTAATATCTCCTAAAGAGGGACACTTGTGAGGTATGCACCCCTAATATCTCCTAAAGAGGGACACTTGGGAGGTATGGACCCCTAATATCTCTTAAAGAGGGACACTTGGGAGGTATGGACCCCTAATATCTCCTAAAGAGGGACACTTGTGAGGTATGCACCCCTAATATCTCCTAAAGAGAGACACTTGGGAGGTATGGACCCCTAATATCTCTTAAAGAGGGACACTTGGGAGGTACAGACCCCATATATCTCCTAAAGAGGGACACTTGTGAGGTACAGACCCCTAATATCTCCTAAAGAGGGACACTTGTGAGGTATGCACCCCTAATATCTCCTAAAGAGGGACACTTGTGAGGTATGCACCCCTAATATCTCCTAAAGAGGGACACTTGGGAGGTATGGACCCCTAATATCTCTTAAAGAGGGTCACTTGGGAGGTATGAACCCCTATTATCTCCTAAAAAGGGACACTTGGGAGGTATGGAACCCTAATATCTCCTAAAAAGGGACATTTGGGAGGTATGGAACCCTAATATCTCCTAACGATGGAAATCTGAGACGTGTGTATGTACAAATATATTTGACGGATTCTGACGCAAACCAATTGCAACATAAAGGACAAATAGCAATTCCACAGATTCCCATTGCTTTAAATGGGGCTTTTAACCCCTTGAATGTCAGAGAGGGAGAAGTCCTACTTGTGTGTACGTGTGTGTGATTCTCAGCTCCGGTTCTCTGGACACCCCAACTGGTCAGGTATTAGGATCTATCTAATTAAGTGCAGGTAGTTCAACCCAAATGATTGAGTCACTGACTACCCACTTGTAATCAAGCAGGGATGTACTGAATACGTGACCTGTTGGAGTGTCTGAGGACCAGCACTGAGAATCACTGCTCTAAGTTGTATCATGTTAACCCTTTGAGTGCTAGAGGGTATTGAACGCATTGTGTTGCAGTGTGTTGGATATTTCTGAGGCACTCAAAGGGTTACAGAATAGCTGAAGTTTGACTGAAGCACTTCTGGGTTAGAGCAAGGAGCAGCATACTGCCCACACTGTACGTTCTTGGGAGCTTTAACCCCTTAAAGGGATAGTAATACTTAATTTTAACTTTATTTTATTTTGTAGGCATTAAAAAAACATGAAGAATGATATAAGTCTCATCTCTCAAACCTTTATGGTTTAAGAGATATTCACAAGCAAAGTGTCCCCCTCCCGCCCCTTTTACTGGTGTAACACTGCTCAACCAGAGCAGAAGGGAGGTGCCCAGGTAGACTGCAGAGAGGGACAATCTTCAATTAAGATAAGGGAAAAACCTGAAAAGCTTGTCAAGGGGGGCAGGGCTTTCATTGTTCTCATAGGAAGAAGATTGCCCCCTGCTGTTATCTGTCTGGTCTATGGAATGGATTCCACATCTGAGAAGAGATGGCTTACACTAGGTAAAAGGGGCGGGAGGGGAAACTTTGCTTGTGAATATCTCTCAAACCATAAAGGTCTGAGAGATAAGACTTATATCGTTCTTCATGTTTTTTTAATGCCTACAAAATAAAATAAAGATAAAACGAAGTGTTACTATCCCTTTAAGGACCAGGAAAATCTGAGATCGTTTTCCCTTAAGGACCGGAGCAATTCTGACCTTTTTGACTATGTCTTTGTTCAACAGTGTTTTCCCTCTAAGTCTTTTATTCCACCCCCATAAATTATATACTGTTTTTTTAAGCACAAATAGGGCTTTCATTTGATACCACACATATATGGATAACTCACCATTTACTTTATGAAAATTTAAAAAAAAATGTAAAAAACAAAAAAGGAAAAAAAACACCATTTTTGTTTTTTCTTGGGATCAATTGGGTACAAAGGGTTACATTTTTATGGCGACTGCATGAAAAGTATGACCGGTCAGTCATACCTACAAAATGCGCAGTTTAAAGTGGCCACTGTCCCCCCTGGGTGAAAATCCCCATGTCCCTTTTTCCCCACCCTGTTTTGACACTTTTTTATCCCTGATATTTGGCGGTGTGTATACGCGTATTACATGGCTCCACAACAATCACACCTCCAATATTGTTTAATTAGATGTTTTTTTTTTAAATAACATTTTTTTGTGTAAAAAAAAAAGTGTGTTTTGTTTTTTTTTTAAAAAGTATATCATTGCAGGTCAAAAATTGACCTGCATTTAGCCAGCCTCCTGCACCAGCAGTGAAGGGGTTAATACCCCCAGCTGATGTATTCTCTTTTACCACTAGGTGTCTCCTCTCTACTTCTCTCTCCCTTACTTTGATAGCAAGGGAGACAGAGGTGACACTCAGACTCAGCATGCTTTGCATGTTGACTCTGTTTCTCAGAATGCCGGTACATGTGATCGCTGCTACGGCGATCACATGAACCGGCACAAGCAAGAAGGGCTGAGACTGAATGTCCCAGTCTCGGAGCACTCAGTCTCAGCTTGGAATTAATGGTAGCAGTGTGCACGGAGGCACGCTGCTATCATTTAAGACATGACAGTCCTGGACCGTCATGGGTCCGTAAGGGGATAACAATCCCTGACGGTCCAGGACCATCATGGGTCCGTAAGGGGTTAAAGGGGAACATTCACATAATAACAACTTTTGTGCATGGGCTTTAATTCATAAAACTAAATTAGCTCTTTTTTTTTTTTTTTTTTTTAATTTTACTTACTTTTATAGATACGAAGACTTAAAATACTGCAGTTCTGCATTGTGCAGCACCCTGCATGTGCAGCACAATGCCGTAGGACTTCCCACCTCCCTCCCAGCTGCCCCAGAGAGCGCGTTCACACTTCCCTTCGTGGTGGCATTTATGTGGGCTATCGTTACAACAAGCTCTGTTTACTGAGCCTGCAACGTGCAGTATTTTAAGTTTCCTGGTATGATTACATCAGGGTTAAAGGGAGTAGTGGCTATTCTGTTGCCATTCCTGCATTCACAGTGGAAATGAGATCACGTGTGTGCATCCTCTCAGTGACATCACACTGGAAGGGACAGGCAGACTTGTTAGCAGTGTGTCTCACTCAGCGGACAAATCAGTATCCTCAGGATTTCCTCTTCTCTCCACTGAAATCCGCCTGTATTATTAGTAGCAAGAGACTAAATTTGGTAGGCAGGCATGAGGGTGTTGTATTAAAGGAATAGTAACCCTTTGTGTTGACTTTACATATTCTACAACTACACAGTATGTACAGTCAGATTGCCTTTACTTTATTATTTTTATTATTATTATTATTTTTTGTCTTTGCCTACTATTTTTTTATGCTTTTATATTATTGACAATGAGCTATCTGGGGAGTGTAACATTGTATTACATCACATAGAGCATTCAGTGTTGCAGAGAGACTGTGACATTGTATTACATCACACAGAACGTTCAGTGCTACAGGGAGACTGTAACATTGTATTACATCACACAGAGCATTCAGTGCTGCAGGGAGACTGTAACATTGTATTACATCACACAGAGCATTCAGTGCTGCAGGGAGAGTGTAACATTGTATTACATCACACAGAGCATTCAGTGCTGCAGGGAGAGTGTAACATTGTATCACATCACACAGAGCATTCAGTACTGCAGGGAGACTGTAACATTGTATTACATCACACAGATCATTCAGTGCTGCAGGGAGACTGTGACGTATTACATCACACATAGCATTCAGTGCTGCAGGGAGAGTGTAAGATTGTATTACATCACACAGAGCATTCAGTGCTGCAGGGAGAGTGTAACATTGTATTACATCACACAGACCAGTGCTGCAGGGAGAGTTTAACATTGTATTACATCACACAGATCATTCAGTGCTGCAGAGAGACTGTAACATTGTATTACATCACACAGAGCATTCGGTGCTGCAGGGAGACTGTGACGTATTACATCACACAGACCATTCAGTGCTGCAGGGAGAGTGTAACATTGTATTACATCACGCAGAGCATTCAGTGCTGCAGGGAGACTGTGACATTGTATTATATCATACAGAAGATTCAGTGCTGCAGGGATAGTGTAACATTGTATTACATCACACAGAGCATTCAGTGCTGCAGGGAGAGTGTAACATTGTATTACATCACACAGAGCATTCAGTACTGCAGGGAGACTGTAACATTGTATTACATCACACAGATCATTCAGTGCTGTAGGGAGACTGTGACGTATTACATCACACAGAGCATTCAGTGCTGCAGGGAGAGTGTAAGATTGTATTACATCACACAGAGCATTCAGTGCTGCAGGGAGAGTGTAACATTGTATTACATCACACAGACCAGTGCTGCAGGGAGAGTTTAACATTGTATTACATCACACAGAGCATTCAGTGCTGCAGGGAGAGTGTAACATTGTATTACATCACACAGACCATTCAGTGTTGCAGGGAGAGTGTAACATTGTATTACATCACACAGAGCATTTAGTGCTGCAGGGAGAGTGTAACATTGTATTACATCACACAGACCATTCAGTGCTGCAGGGAGAGTGTAACATTGTATTATATCACACAGATCATTCAGTGCTGCAGAGAGACTGTAACATTGTATTACATCACACAGAGCATTCGGTGCTGCAGGGAGACTGTGACGTATTACATCACACAGACCATTCAGTGCTGCAGGGAGAGTGTAACATTGTATTACATCACGCAGAGCATTCAGTGCTGCAGGGAGACTGTGACATTGTATTATATCATACAGAACATTCAGTGCTGCAGGGATAGTGTAACATTGTATTACATCACACAGAGCATTCAGTGCTGCAGGGAGAGTGTAACATTGTATTACATCACACAGAGCATTCAGTGCTGCAGGGAGACTGTAACATTGTATTACATCACACAGAGCATTCGGTGCTGCAGGGAGACTGTGACGTATTACATCACACAGACCATTCAGTGCTGCAGGGAGAGTGTAACATTGTATTATATCACACAGATAATTCAGTGCTGCAGGGAGAGTGTAACATTGTATTACATCACACAGAGCATTCAGATGCTGCAGGGAGAGTGTAACATTGTATTACATCACACAGATCATTCAGTGCTGCAGGGAGAGTGTAACATTGTATTACATCACACAGAGCATTCAGTGCTGCAGAGAGAGTGTAACATTGTATTACATCACACAGAGCATTCAGTGCTGCAGGGAGAGTGTAACATTGTATTACATCACACAGAGCATTCAGTGCTGCAGGGAGAGTGTAACATTGTATTATATCACACAGAGCATTCAGTGCTGCAGGGAGAGTGTAACATTGTATTACATCACACAGAATATTCAGTGAAAGGGTTCATGTATGTGTAGACCAGTGATTCTCAGCTCCAGTCCTCGGGGCACACCAACAGGTCATGTTTTCAAGATATCCCTAATTAATCACAGGTGAATCAATCACAATGACTGAGCAACTAATTATTCACCTGTGATTAAGCAGGAACAACCTGAAAACCTGCACTGTTGGTGTGCCCTGAGGACTAACATTGAGAAACATTGGTGTAGACTGTCCTATTCAGTCACCATTTGATTAATATAATTGATGCTATCTGAAGTTCTTTTATTTAGGTTTGTACCCAGTACTCTTGTATTCAAAAAGGCTGTTACCTTATCTCAGCCTGTTTTCAGACAATACGGCACTATCACTTCTCAAACCCCTATCAAGCTTGCTATGGTACTGGGAGTCAAGGAGCGCTGTAAAAGGCAGGGATGTCTGCTCCCTCTGAGCAGATGTAAGAGTCCTCAGAAAACAGATAATCTTTTTAGACTCTGCCTGAAAGCTTACAATCTAATAGAATTACACATCAACTAGACCGATCTGCTCAATGGCAACAGTAGAGAGCATTATTACTAAATGTAAGGAATGATCAAAGCTTTATTTATGATGAGACATTACTATACTATGGATATAATCCCAGATCATTTTTAGGGGTTAGTGTTCCTCGGTTTACAATGGAAATGTCAGTGTCTATTTGGCGACCTCGAAAAAGGCGATATCAGAATGTTGCCCGCTGAAGGGCCGCCGTGCCTTGTAGATGCACGGCCAGAATGTCGCCTGCTTAAAGGGATAGTAATACTTCATTTTATCTTTATTTTATTTTGTAGGCATTAAAAAAACATGAAGAACGATATAAGTCTTATCTCTCAAACCTTTATGGTTTAAGAGATATTCACAAGCAAAGTTTCCCCTCCTGCCCCTTTTTCCTAGTGTAATCCATCTCTTCTCAGATGTGGAATCCAGTTCATAGACCAGACAGATAACAGCAGGGGACAATCTTCTTCCTATGAGAACAATGAAAGCCCTGCCCCCCTTGACAAGTTTTTCAGGTTTTTCCCTTATCTTAATTGAAGATTGTCCCTCTCTGCAGTCTACCTGGGCACCTCCCTTCTGATCTGGCTGAGCAGTGTTACATCAGTAAAAGGGGCGGGAGGGGGATACTTTATCACTGAATTACTCTTGAAGTACAACTCTGACAGAACTGAAATAACACTCTCCAAAGTCCAAATACTGTGATGATTAATTAGAGCTGCTTTTATTATGAAACATTACTATCCCTTTACGGATAAAGTCCTTGTGCCCTCATCCATGTGCCTCCTTACAATCCTGCCTGTTTCGCAAAGCAACTGTGTAGTGTTCGTTGTGTTATCCTTTTGTCACTTTTTACACGGGACTCCCTGTTCTTAGTGATAGCTGGTAAATGGCAGTGAGTTCAGTGCAGGTCATCCGCACATCCCTCAGCAGGTCTTCTTTCTTGCCAGTATGTATACTTTCTTTTTATCCACTGTAATTTGTTATTTAAAGTGTTAGTAATGTCTGAAAAAAACTTTTTTGCATTTAGAAGAGCTTAAAAAGCTGATCTAAATGCAAAAAAAAAGTTTTTTTAGACATTACTAACATTTTAATATGTTTTCAATACTTTATGTGGTAATTGTTTTGTGTGTGACAGTGGCTCTTAATAGAGTTTCACAAAGCAATCCCAATTTATCTTTTTTTTCCCCCTCATGTTTTTTTTTCCACTGTTTTGGCTTATGTTGCTCATATATCTATTTCTCAGTCTTATCCTCCCCCTGTGTTCAAGGTGATTTTCTCCAGTATTTCTTGTTTGTGAAAGGGGCAGGGTTGTAAGGAGACTCATGGATGAGGGCGACATTCTGGCCGTGCATCTACAAGGCACGGCAACCCTTCAGAGGGGGACATTCTGATGTCACCCTTTTTATTGCAGGGGACATTATGATGTCTCTCTTTTCATGATTACCAAATAGACTCCGACATTCCAGTAGGATACCGTGTTCTAGGGTGACCACACGTCCCGGAATGCCCGGGACTTGCTGTAACACACGTCCTTGCGTTCATACGCTGGATAACAGAGAGATTCTCCTTGTGGGTGGAAGAGATACAAGACTACTCTAAGAGCAACTCTGTATCGATAGAAAATAACACTAGGGTGACCACACGTCCCGGAATGCCCGGGACTGTCCCTTATTTGGGGGTCTGTGTCCCGTGTCCCGGGTCACCCCCCACCGGGACAACAAAGAGTCCTGGAATGGAACAACATGTGCCAGTCCAGCCAGCCAGCCAGCCAGCCAATGAAATGTATTTGCTATATGGCAGGGCTTAAAAGTTGAAGTCCTTTGCTACTAGTCAGACCTGAAAAGTTACTCACCACTGCAATACATAACATAACCAACCAGGGCTGAATTTCTACTCGCCAGGGCTAAATTTTCACTCACCATTGGCTAGTGGAAATTTTGAGCCCTGCTATATGGTCCTCATTGGCTGGCTCGCCAGCCAATGAGGACCATATAGCAAATACATTTCATTGGCTGGCTAGACTGGTGCGTTGGAGACAGCTAAGGTGGAGCAGGTATACTGGTGCTGCACGTGAGACCCGCTGCTGAGGCTCCCACCGGCGCTGACCATCTTTCTGAGGCTGTTCCCACTGGGAACTCTTACTCTGTGTCAGCCTAAGAAAGATGGTCAGCGCCAGCGGGAGCCTCAGACGCCAGACTCACTTAGGGTGACCACATGTCCCGGAATGGCAGAACGGAAATGTGGTCACCCTGCCGTGTTCCTCTAAACCTCTTGAATGCTGGGGATGCCTTCAACGCATTGTGAACCAATCAATCAAGGGGTTAAAGCAGCAATAAATCCGAATGGTAAAGATACTCAACATAAAAGGTGCATTGCCCTGAATATAACAATGCTATGGCAATTCTTACTTGTTCCCTATAGCTCAGTGTGAGCCCCAGAATTTCTCCCTTCTGATTTTATGTTTATGGCCTAAGGTTTTAATAATGTTTAATCATGAAATGTATTGTTTACAAAAAAATGTGTACAACCACCGGAGTCATCCATTAGTTATAGACCTGTCAACTAGGTGTATGTGCCTCTAAGCCCCAGATAAACACATCGGCATGCTGGGACAGAGAACCGCCACAGCGTGCTCTTGGCATCGCTACCAGCAACAGATTATTCAGAAAACGTAACCATAAACAATAATACACAGAGTGGACTGACAACATCTCCCAAAAAATTCCAGGGACAGTTTTCCCCTCAGTAGTCACATGACAGAGGGCTGTAATTCAGAAGAAAAATTGAGCAGTTCTGGAGCAAACCATTTGAACTATAGGGGAAAACTAAACATTCCCATTGTTTTAAATGGAGATTTTAACTCCTTGAATGTTAGAGACGTCTCCAAAGCCTTGCATCTCCAATCAATGGGAATGTTTACTTCTCCCCTATAGTGAAAATGGTTTGCCCAAGGACTCCCCCATTTTTCATTTGAACATACGGCTCAGTGGGTCACTAGTGGTCCATAATACGGCATAGCACGGGGATGGCAAACTTGTGGCCAGTGGGCTGTCTGCGTGAGGCCCTCCATAGACAGAAACATTTTACCTGCCCTGCAGTGCAGCACCAAGGGGTTAAAAGCAACATTTATATCAATGTAATGTCTTCTCAGTCACTTTAACCATCTGAATGCAAGAGAGGTGCTGTGGCACTACCTGTGTTCCCCAGTAAGAATAAGAGAGCAGACAATGTATGGGTGGTTCTTGGGATTCCAGTAGACAAAGGATGGGGTGTCAGACAGCGAATCATTGTTCCCAACGTTCATTCACACACACAATGTAGATACGTGAGTGTCTATGTATATATGTAAAAAGAAAAATAGAAAAAAGCGCAAGGCTACCTGAGAGTAGCATCTGATATATATAGCAATATAAATCAGTCTACTTACAAGATGTACTCTTGTACGGTATGCCCAATAAAATAACTGGAATCTGCTGTAATGGAGTCAACGAAGCTCTCCTGAGTAAGCACCGTTCCGGAAATCCTTGCTGTAACACACGTCCTTGCGTTCATCCGTTGGATAACAGAGAGATTCTCCTTGTGGGTGGAAGAGATACAAGGCTACTCTAAGAGCAACTCTGTATCGATAGAAAATAAAACTAGGGTGACCACACGTCCCGGAATGCCCGGGACTGTCCCTTATTTGGGGGTCTGTGTCCCATGTCCCGGGTCACCCCCCACCGGGACAACAAGGAGTCCCGGAATGGAGCAACACACACCAGTTCAGCCAGCCAGCCAATGAAATGTATTTGCTATATGGTCCTCATTGGCTGGCTGAGCCAACCAATGAGGACCATATAGCAAATACATTTCATTGGCTGGCTGGACTGGTGTGTGCGAGAGAGTTGGGATGGAGCAGGTATGCTGGAGCTGCAAGTGAGACCTGCGGCTGAGGTTCCCGCCGGCGCTGACCATCTTTCTGAGGCTGACACAGAGTAAGAGTTCCCACTGGGAACAGCCTCAGAAAAATGGTCAGCAACGGCGGGAGCCTCAGCCGCGGGACTAGGGTGACCACATGTCCCGGAATGGCAGAACGGAAATGTGGTCACCCTAAATAACACCCCCAAATCAGATTCACTCACCAAAAGTTCTTAATCGCGTGTGAAACAGTAAGCCCGACCCGGCTTCATCATCTGAGAACTCAACTCCAATAAATACGGTTAAATGAAGATAATTTATTAAATATGGTACAATAAAATATTGGTTTGTCTCTACGCGTTTCGTGAGACTTTTTGCATAGATGTTAATTGAGTGAGACTGAGGACACTCTGAAAAGAGCTGCAGACCTGATAGAAAAGATTGACCTGTGCTGTGAACCTTTTCTACATCCTCATTTGGACACTGATTGAAGGTGTTATTCATGGAGGGTACGCATTGTTATTTGTTTATTGTTTATTGTATGTATATATGCACACATACGCAGACCCATAGCTGGGAACCTGCCACATTTCACCTGGAGACTCCAGATTTAGAGCAGTGTCTCCAGGTCTCCGGGTGAAACCATAAATTCTCCAGGCATATACAGTATGTGCACATTTGCTGCTCCTGCCTGCGCACATTTCATAATTTAAAGCAGAACCACCATGTCACAAAATGTTTAGCTTAACTAAGTCTCCTTCTGGTGACTAGCTGTTTAGTAGCGCTAGTCGCCAGAATTATTACCTGATTTAATAGATATATGCTTTATTCCCCAGCTGTCAGTAGCACGGAGGGCGGACATCTTGCCGGAATGACGTCCGTGCGCCTGCGCTGTCAGTCCAAGCTGGAGCCGGCCGGCTCATAGCAACGCCTCCTAGACCCGGCTGGGCCTGACAGCGCAGGAGTGCGGCCGTCATTCTGGCAAGATGTCCGCGGTCCGTGCTACTGACAGCTGGGGAATAAAGCATATATCTATTAAATCAGGTAATAATTCTGGAGACTAGCACTACTAAGCAGCTAGTTGCTAGAAGTGGACTTAGTTAAGCTAAACATTTTGTGACATGGTAGTAGGGTTGCCACCTAGCCGGTATTTTATCGGCAGGCCGGTAAAAAATTGGCTTCTGTCCAATGTTAAGTCTATGGAGGGAATGCCATGGCCGGTACTTTTTTTGATGAAAAGGTGGCAACCCTACATGGTAGTTCCACTTTAAATAATTTTCTTCCGAGCCCTATACAGGAATTGCGGACAACTTGTGACCTGTGTCACGCGATGATGACGCTGAGTGCCTGGTGTCAGGAAAAGAGGACATCGAGAAGCAGGTGGAACGGAGAACTTGTACTGGCCACCAGTGTTGTAAGTTCTTTTTACTTCATTCTTTCACTGTGGTGTGAAAGTTAAAGGGATAGTAATACTTAAAATGTAAAAAAAATATGTTGTAGGGTTTATCCCCTGAGTAAAACAAGACTACTCCCACTGCTGAAAAGTGTTTCATTCAAAAGTTATTAATTTTCAAAGTTGAAATTTTTTAGGTGCAATATCACAGTGGCCTGAAATTGTACAGTGGCGCTGTTGCTACACCATCCTATGGACAGCTCTGTTCCCGGGACCATAAATCTCCATAGGATGGTGTAGCAACAGCGCCACTGTACAATTTCAGGCCACTGTGATATTGCACCTAAAAAATTCAACTTTGAAAATTAATAACTTTTGAATGAAACACCTTTCAGCAATGGGAGTACTCTTGTTTTACTCAGGGGGATAAACCCTACAACATATTTTTTTTTACATTTTAAGTATTACTATCCCTTTAAATGCTTCTTTAAACGTGGTACTTTTTTTTTTTTGAGAACTTCCGGTTGACCTATTACTGAAATTTCCCAGGTATGCGAAGACCCTACCAGCCAATGTTGTGTCCTTCCTTGGAGCAAAATGTTGAGTATGCAGCCCTTGACTGTATTTGACTTTGACATGTCTGGCGCAGCATGATATCAAGAGAATGCTTTGCACCAGAGACTTGTACAGCAGAATAACAAATACCAGTACCTAACAGCTACATTGAGTCATATAAATAAGCAATATTAACATGTGAGGAAGTGAATAACCTATCAAATTTTTAAGGACAAGCACCAGTGGCGTAACTATAGGGGTCGCAGAGGTCGTACCTGCGACTGGGCCCGTGCACTCCAGGGGCCCGGCCACCCCCTGCGACCCCCTCTGCCTGGCACCTGCAATCTGCCTCTGGCTCTCTAGTAATGCAGAGTGATGACATCATCTCCCAGCGCTCTGCATTACAAAGAGGACCGCGCGGGAGCTCCAGGTAGGAGATGGGGGCTTTGTAGAGATTGAGGGGCATTGTAGAGGGGGTCAATGTGATCGACGGGGGCCAATGTGGTAGGGGAGGCCCGTGGCACTTCTTGCACCAGGCCCGGAGGCTTCTAGTTACACCTCTGACAAGCACATAGACTGTAGGGTTGACAAGTTAAAAACAAAAAACAAACAGGGACAGAAGGATCCATGGACAGGGAGCCGGAACCAGGGACTATCCTGGGGAATCTGGGACAGCTGGCAGGTGTGACAAAGACAAGTGAAGCAATTACAGGTCAAGGTAACTGAGCTACAGAGGAGAAATAAAGATTATCATTTATAGTAACATAGTTGATGAGGCCAAAAAAAAGACATGTGTCCATGAAGTCCAGCCCATGCCAAACCACCCCTGTTGATCCAAAGTAAGACAAAATACAAACCCCATTGAAGCCATTTCCAGTTTAGCCCCAAGTGGGTACGAAAATTATTTCCTGACTCCAAATGGCAGTCAGATATTTCCCTGGATCAACAACCTGTCTGCACTGAAGCCAACTGTCATAATTCTCACTATTGTTCTGTGATAGATAGGCATCCATTACTTATTTGAAAGCAATTACCGTATTTATTTATTTATTCGGAAAACTAGTGTAAAAACCCGTGTACACGGGCCAAGGTCCGAGTAATGTTAACCCTTTGAGTGCCAGAAGGGTACGCAACGCATTGCTTTGCAATGCGTACCCCTCTGGCACACAAAGGGTTAAGAGGTCTCTACCTCACTGCTCCACGCGATGTAGTCTTGCGTCGTCTCATTCACGCGATGCAATCATGCTCAGTAGAGACGGCCCGACCGCGTGCACTGCTCATGACAAACATCCAAGCGAATTATTATATAGGATGTTTTACCAGGAAGAATACATGGGGATTTCTCTCGTTTTCAGGTATGTCCTGGATAATTTTCAGTAAAGGGTTACACAATTAAACAAATTGAGAAACATTATATATTACATTTTATTCCCAAGCAGAGCATCCCAAGGCAGAGAATTCCATAACCTAAGTGCCCTTATTGTACAAAAAAAATCCCTGCCTTTTTTTTTTAGTCACTAGGTGCATTGTAACACCTTGACTGATGGCGAGGTGTCTAACAATCATCCCTCTCTTAATCAATGGCAGGTTTTGTTTGTTCTCTAAGGTGCTGTTAGTTTATCCCAGAAACTGCACCCTGTAAACTCAGAACAAAGGGTATAATTCTGGACATAGGCCGGAAGCAAACAGACAAGTAACTTAATGCTACTACAATCCATAGGCGTGCGCACGGGGTGTGCCAGGTGTGCCTAGGCACACCCTAATCGCAGTGCCAGATTAACGTAGGGGCTGAGGGAACTGCACCTCCAGGCCCACAAATTAAAATAGGCCCAATCTGTTTTAATGTAAAATCCAGCGATACACATATTACTTGCAATTCGATTAGGGTTGCCACCCAGCCGGTATTTTACCGGCAGGCTGGTAAAAAATTGGCTTCTGTCCAATGTTAAGTCTATGGAGAGAATGCCATGGCCGGTATTTTTTTTTAGAAAAGGTGGCAACCCTAAATTCGATCCACCCCAGACAGTACAAATGGAGGGCAATTTACGATTAGGCTGGAAAGAAAAACTATCCCCCAGCTGCCTGTACTAACCAATTACAACAAAAAATGTTACAATCACTGCCTTTCAATCAATTCTAAAAGGATGGGCAGGGAGGGCTGTGATGTTATGCCTTACACCCCGTTCCGGCGCACTCTTCACAGCACAATTCCAACGAGAAGGCAGGGATTCTCCATCAAGTGGGCGGGAATCGCACTTATAGGCGGGGTCATAATGAGAAAAAAGACTGCCGCGAGCAGGAGGGTGTGGTTTAGTACAAATGACAGGAGGTGTCAAACGTGGGAGGGTGTGGTTAACAGTGCAGTGGACGTGTTTAACAGCGTGGTGGTAGGAGGGAGAAGAGTGGTAAGGTGTGCGGAGGGAGGGGGCGTGTCGGTTTAGTGTTGTTGGAGGAGGCGAAAGCTGGACAGGGAGGAGAGGGTTGCGAGGCCACGGGAGCTTTTTGAGTAAAGAGAGCGAGAGACCCGGAGCAGATAAAGTACTCGAACAGAGAGGAACGCAACAAAGGGCAAAAGATGGGGGATCCTGTGAGAGCAGCGCTATTGTTGTACTGCTGCTTGGTGTCTTGCCGGGGTGAGTGTTCCTAATACTGCTTGCATGTGTCCGCTACTGAGATGGGGGAGGTGGGCAGGGGGCTGCAGAAAAAGTAAAGTATGCAGCACAGCTGGAACTGCATTGACTCTCATGTGTCCCTTGTGCCGCATTCAACAGATGCGCCGTCACAATAATGCTACTTACATATATATATATATATATATATATATATATATATATATATATATATATATATATACACACGCACGTGCGTGTTTGTTCTTTTGGGTGCACAACCTAATGCAATTGGCTGCGCACGCCTATGCTACAATCACATATAACACAGTAAGGGCCATACATACAGAGGGAGAAAGGAGCAATACTCTGGAAAACCAGCTGCATCAAGGGAACATATAAAACTGCTGTTTGATTTAATTAGGGGGGTTAAAAGTTTGGCCCCAGGATTGCTCCACTTTTTATATATAAATATGTCCCAAGTTTGCCAGTGATCTCACAGGCCATAAACAACATCCTCAATCGGTCCTGGTAACATACCTCCCAACATTTCAAATTGCCAAAGAGGGACACTTGTGTTTTAGGGGGTGTTGCTGTGGGCGTGGCTGGTGGGTGGGGCATTACTGAGAATTTTTAGGCTATTTCATGATCTATTGACACTTCCTTCTTATAAGCCATCTATTAGGTTACACAAGACCAAAGTATTTTACTTACAAAGACTAATTTATAAACACATATACTGACGTTTATACAAACATTAATGTGAGTTTTATTGCTGTGGAGCAATGTTATACACTTATATACACCCCACACAGTCTGATCTCCTAAAAAGAGGGACATCAGGGTGGGAAAGAGGGACAGGGGGATTTGGGTCTAAAAGAGGGACTGTCCCTTCTAAAGAGGGACACTTGGGAGGTATGTGGTAAAATAACGAGGATCCAAACATCCATCACCATGGATTCCTTCTGTGTGCTCAGGCTGTGATTGGCTACTAGTAATCAGTCATGGTGTGTACAAATCTATCAATTGACTGCAACACTGCCACCATGTGTCCAGACCCCAAAATAGCAGTTTGATGGCGGCGGGGAACGGTAACTAGTTCTGAATTAAGCCGCAAGAATACCCTAGTTTTACTCAGCAGGAAAAACCTACTGTAGTTGTACACCTTGCTGGGTCTTAAAGGGATAGTATTATTACTATCCCCCACATTGTAGATATTTGTAAAATAAGTTAAAGGGATAGTAATACTTCGTTTTAACTTTATTTTATTTTGTAGGCATTAAAAAAATATGAAGAATAATATAAGTCTTATCTCTCAAACCTTTATGGTTTGAAAGATATTCACAAGCAAAGTTTCCCCCTCCCACCCCTTTTACCTAGTGTAAGCCATCTCTTCTCAGATGTGGAATCCAGTCCATAGACCAGACAGATAACAAAAGGGGACAATCTTCTTCCTATGAGAACAATGAAAGCCCTGCCCCCCTTGACAAGATTTTCAGGTTTTTCCCTTATCTTAATTGAAGATTGTCCCTCTCTGCAGTCTACCTGGGCACCTCCCTTCTGCTCTGGCTGAACAGTGTTACATCAGTAAAAGGGGCGGGAGGGGAATACTTTGTCATTGAATTACTCTTGAACTACAACTCTGACAGAATTGAAATAACACTCAACAAAGTCCAAATACTATGATGATTAATTAGAGCTGCTTTAATTATTAAACATTACTATCCCTTTAATAGCCCCCAGGTTCATCTCTCAAACCTTTATGGTTTGAGAGATAACTGAAGGCAAAGTTCCCCCCTCCCTCCCCCTTCTCTGAATTCAGCGTTGTGCTGACTGCACGGGAAGTCTGTCGTAAGACAGGCAGCTCTGATTATTTGGAAGAAAGTGAACTGTCTTTTATCAGAATTATTAGGGAAAGAAATTCGACTTCGTATCTGGGAAGCATTACTAGGGGAAAAAAAAATGATTTCTTATCAAAATCCGAGGATACATTTGTTATCGCTATATGTTTAGCTGTCAAAATATCAATAGCAACTCAATGGAAATCTTTTTATGTATCTTGGGCAATGATTGTTGATAAAATTCAGTTTGTTGCCACTAACGACTATTTATGTGCTTTAGAATGAACAACATATAATAAATATTTAATAACTTGGTCTCCTTGGATATACAGTGAATATAGTAGAAATTGTACATTTTTAAAAGAAGCAATAGTTTAGTTATTTCAAAGTTTATATTTCTCTTTTAAAAGTTTTTCTGTACAAATTTGTAAAACCTAATACAATTCTTTAAATTTAATTAGGAGGTATTAACGTGCATTGAGGTATATAGAACCCCATTTCATTTGTAATTTTTAACCTCATCAAGACCTAGGACATGCCAGGACTGTCACAGTGGTCCAGCACTTAAACGGATAGTAATACTTCGTTTTATCTTTATTTTATTTTGTAGGCATAAAAAAAAATGAAGAACGATGTAAGTCTTATCTCTCAAACCTTTATGGTTTGAGAGATATTCACAAGCAAAGTTTCCCCTCCCTCCCCTTTTACCTAGTGTAATCCATCTCTTCTCAGATGTGGAATCCAGTCCATAGACCAGACAGATAACAGCAGGGGACAATCTTCTTCCTATGAGAACAATGAAAGCCCTGCCCCCCCCCCTTGACAAGTTTTTCAGGTTTTCCCCTTATCTTAACTGAAGATTGTCCCTCTCTGCAGTCGACCTGGGCACCTCCCTTCTGATCTGGCTGAACAGTGTTACATCAGTAAAAGGGGCGGGAGGGGGATACTTTGTCATTGAATTACTCTTGTACTACAACTCTGACAGCATTGAAATAACACTCTCCAAAGTCCAAATACTATGATGATTAATTAGAGCTACTTTTATTATGAAACATTACTATCCCTTTACGAACCTAGTACGTCATGGATTACCGGGTTTGCCGTGCGTCTGCACAGAGCTCAGTGACCCAGGAATCCATGGGTGGGAAAAAAATGTGCTGTGGTCCTTGACGGCCACCTGCCCATGGATCGGGCAGCCGTTAAGGGGGGTTAGTATTCGTTTAACCCTTTGACTGCCAGAGACGAATCCAATACATTGCATTGCATGCGCATACCTCCCAAGTGTCCCTCTTTAGGAGGGACAATCCCTCTTTGAGCCCAAATCCCTCTTTTCTACCCTTTTGTCCCTCTTTTTAGGACATCAGAATGGAGAATTGCTCCACAGCAATAAAACATACATAAATGTGTTGTTAATTGTCAGTATATGTGTTTATATATTAATATGGGCAATTAAATACTTTGGCCTTGCTCTAAATCATTTATCAGTTACACAAAGAGGTGCAGATGGGTCAAGAAATAACTTAAAAGTTATTGGAAATGCCCCGCCTACCAACCACGCCCCCAGAAACGCCACCTAAATCAGAAGTGTCCCTCTTTCGCCATTTGAAATGTTGGGAGGTATGCATACGTCTCTGGCACTCAAAGGGGATCAGGAATTTTTTTGGGTGACAACTAGTTTATCTTGTAACATGATAGCGATCTCAGGCCTGTTGTTGGCAATTGTGTATTTGGGATTTGCCAAAACATACGAGGACAGGTTTATTCATAGACCTCTAGAACATTCCACACATGCCACTGTTAGGTTGCTAAGCCTGGGAATCTGTGGCTCCTGTGGACTTGTTTATGGATAGCAGAAACAGCGGGGAATTCCAAGTACACAGATCCTAAACAGCCTATTTAACCTTTTCATTGCTAGAGGGGTATCTAATGCACTGCAGCACTCAAAAGGTTAACCCTTGATTGCCAGAGCGGTGTGTACAGTGCATTACCTTGCATCTCTCTCTGGCAATCACAGGGCTATACACTTACCAGTATAAACCCATGCATTTAAATATTTAACTCCTTACTACTCTAAATGAATACAAGAAATAGGAGAGCGCTCCCAATGTATATGTATACTGAACTCCTATAAGACAAAATATTGGTAAAAAAATATACATTAAAGGAAATCACAAAAATTACAATACAGCATATCCTATATATAATTCGCTAAATCGTGTGTAACGTTGCGACATGCGCAGTAGACACTGCTGCGCGTGCTGCAGTCATGCGCAGTAGAGACTGCCCGCTCCGCGGCTGTTACAGAGCTGGGTGCTCCGAAGGAGCGTCCAGCTCTGTATCAGCCGTGGCGCAGGCAGTCTCTACTGTGCGTGACTGTCCCGCGACCGAGTCGCAGTGGCACTGTGGCCCGTGTAACGGGCTGTTCAACTAGTATAGACATAAAAGTGCAAGGTATTATTTGAATCCGGAAAAATAGTCAAAAATAAATGAACTTTTGGTTGTGTGCTAGATCTTCAGTTGAACACACTACAAATATGTGGTTCACTTTTAAAAGGTTGCACGCTCTGCGACCAAATGGAGCATCAACCATATCGCCATGATAAAAATGATGACTTGAGAATCTCGCGGTGCGTTAAAGAACGAGATTCTCATGCCGCGTACTGACTCCTCCAGAATAATTATTCAGCAGATAGCGGACAGGCATTAATAAACATGATATCAATATCAGGTATTAACATATTATGAATTCACTTAGTGACAGCTAAGCAGGGGTTAAGCCGCCATACTTGTACATTGTTGATGCTATGAGAAAGATAGCGCAGCTCTGATCCCCCCGCTTCTCTATTTCATCCTCCTACCCCTCCGCTTGTTCTTCCATCTCTCTACATCTCTGTTCTTTGGTAAGGTTCTTTTCAAGGTTCCATACGCAGCTGTCTATATTAAAGGTCCTATTGTTAACATGTTGTTTAGTAGCTGGAAAGTAGTGGGTGTGTAACACAATAATTGGGTGAAGGGTGAATAAACGTGATTGGGTGGAAATATAGATAATCATGGTGGGTAGGTGTGAAGGGGAGGGAATATAATCATAGTGTTTTGCTTTTGGACTACAAATTTATCATGCGTGTAGTTTTTAAACCATAATGCATCATGTTATTACCCAGAATGCTTTATGATTATTAGGGTGTGTACTAGTATATAAATGCACTTCAAGCTTTATTTTCTTTAGAACTGAACAATTTTTGTAGTATGTTCTCCTCTATTTGAATAAAGTGGATTCCTGTTTTGTCCCTTCTCCAAATCTTGTCTCTTCATTGTGCGACAAGACGTTAAAAGCATTTTGCTAACAAACATGAGGGAATTTCTGTCACCGATATCCAACTAATCATATCGATAACACACTGAATAAGTAGCCCTATCCATCTGTCATAATAGAATTTATTTCTTTAAAGGTACAGTAATGTTTCACAAGAACATTAGCTCCAATTAATCTTCATAGTATTTGGGCCATGGAGAGAGTTATTTCAATACTGTCAGAGTTGTAGTTCAAGAGTAACTGAATGATAAAGTATCCCCCTCCCACCCCTTTTAGTGATGTAACACTGCTCACCTCAGAGCAGCAAGACTGTCCAGATGGATCTCAGAGGGGGACAATCTTCAATTAAGATAAGGGAAAAACCTGAAAAACCTGTCAATGGGGACAGGGCTTTGATTGTTCTCACAGCAAGAAGATTGTCCCTTGGTGTGATCTGTCCAGTCAAGAGACCAGATTCCACATCTGAGGTGAGCAGTGTTACACTAGGTAAAAGGGGCGGGAGGGGGATACTTTATCATTGAATTACTCTTGTGCTACAACTCTGACAGAACTGAAATAACACTCTCCATGGACCAAATACTATGATGATTAACTGGAACTGCTTTTATTATGAAACTTTACTATCCCTTTAACCCTTTGAGGGCCTGAGGGGTACGCAATGCATTGCGTACTTCTCTGACACTCAAAGGGTTATGGGTTTAATTAAATAATTCAATACAAAGGTATATACAAGTAAACAATCTGTCAGGACATAAAGTGGACATCAGAGTAGCTTTATCAATAAATTATCTGCTGTAAAACCAGAAGTGTAAGTCTGTCACAGGGGGGAAATGAGGATTACACAGGCCACACCCACAAGTCAGTAAGGGAAGTCTGAGTACGCTTTAGCTTTAAATTCTGTCCAGTCTGTGGCCCTTAACCCGTTGAGCACCAGACGAATGCCCAGTGCATTGCTTCACAATGCAATGGCACCCCTGAGGGTTAAAGGGATAGTACCCCCCCCCCCCCGAACAACGTGACGCCAAAATACAGCAATCATACAAACATACAGAACACCGTTATGGTGTGAGAGATGTAAGGCAAGACAGTCCTCCGCTCCCTCCCCCTTTCTGCCTGACGAGCTGTAAAGCTGTCAGAGGCAGAATCCGGTCGGCCGACTTACGGCGGTTCTGCAGGAGCTCTGACATCTAGATATCTCCGTATAATTACTTCATAGGAATGGTCTACAACATGTGCTTGCAAGCCAGGGACACGTTTTAGACCATACCCATGAAGTAATAATACAGAGATATATAGATGACAGCACTCCTGAAGAGCCGCCGTCTGGTGCTGGAAGCCGGATCTCATGACGTCTGCTATACAGCGGACGTATGAGAAGGGGGAGGGAGCGGAGGTCTGTCTTGCCTTACATCTCTCAAACCATAACGGTCTGAGAGATGGGACTAAGTGAGTTCAGTATGTTTCTATCATTGCTGTATATTGGCGTCACGTTGTTCGGGGGGGGGGGTTACTATTCCTTTAAAGAATGGTCTGTAGGTTCATGAAGTGCCATTTAACCCTTTGAGTGCCAGAGGGGTACGCAACACATTGCCCTTAGGAACTCGAAGGGTTAAACAAAAAACCAGCACTGCTATTTCACGTATAAAAATATTTATTCATATATTTATTACATAAATATTGACAAGAACAGCATGAGGTGTCATAGCACAACAAATTTATATCAGTGCCATCCTCCATCTTTTGAATTGGGGAGGTGGGGCGTTAAAAATACTCTGGTGAGCCTGACACCGCCACAAACAGAAGAGCTTAAAAACTAACAAAAACAAACAGATGTGTCAAGACTGTTCTTAACCCCTTAAAGGGATAGTAATACTTTGTTTTAACTTTATTTTATTTTGTAGGCATGAAAAAAACATGAAGAATGATATAAGTCTTATCTCTCAAACCTTTATGGTTTAAGAGATATTCACAAGCAAATGTCCCCCTCCCGCCCCTTTTACTGATGTAACATTTCTCAGCCAGGGCAGAAGGGAGGTGCCCAGGTAGATTGCAGAGAGGGACAATCTTCAATTAAGATAAGGGAAAAACCTGAAAAACTTGTCAAGGGGGGCAGGGCTTTCATTGTTTTCGTAGGAAGAAGATTGTCCCCTTCTGTTATCTGTCTGGTCTATGGACTGGATTCCACATCTGAGAAGAGATGGCTTACACTAGGTAAAAGGGGCGGGAGGGGGAACTTTGCTTGTGAATATCTCATAAACCATAAAGGTTTGAGAGATAAGACTTATATCATTCTTCATGTTTTTTTAATGCCTACAAAATAAAATAAAGTTAAAACGAAGTATTACTATCCCTTTAATGGCCCTTGAGGTCATAGTACGTCATGGGTCGATTTGAGTTAACAACCCATGAAGTACTATGACTGTTCGGGGAGTCCGGAACCGGAAGGAGTAAAAAAAAAAAAAAAAAAAAAAAAAATACTCTGTGGTCCTTAACTGATCGCGCCGCGCCGATCGGCTGGTCGTTAAGGTGCTAAGTAACTCCGTGTGCACCTGATTATAAAATACTCATTTTAAAGCCCGTGTACGCAGGCCAACACTGGTGGTGCTGCAGTCATGTGCAGTACTGACTGCCCGGACTCGCAGCGGCTAATACGGAGAGGGGTGCTCCAAATTCAGACTGGAGTCCTCTCTGCGCACCTGCCTGGGACCAAGCGGTCCCAGGAAGGTGCACAGTGAGGAAGGTGCACAGAGAGGTGCACAGAGAGGTCTGAATTCGGAGCACCCCACTCTGTATCAGCCACGAGCATGCAGTTTGTACTGCGCATGACTGCAGCACACGCAGCCATCTCTACTACACACTAAGGCTTCTGACAAACATCCTTAGTGAATTATAATATAGGATACACTTTTATTAATTTAAAGCGGACCTAGCACTGCAAAAAGTTTTTCCTGTTTTTATTTTTTAAGATGCAATAGTTTATTTAATTTATTTAAATAGGACCTACCACGTGTTCAAGTCCTCCCCTCCCAATCTTGAACGGATTTGCATTAATGTGTTCCTCCCCTCTGGTGGGAAGAGACACAGGTAAAAGGAGGTAGGAGCAGTAGCAAGGTCAAAACAAAGAACTCCCTGGGCTGGGGAAGTCTTTAATCCCTTAAGGTGTCCCATGATGGTCCTGGACCGTCATGGGTTGTTATACCCTTAAGGACCCATGACGGTCCTGGACTGTCATGGAATTCCGGGCTCCCCACGCGGCTGCACGCCGTTCGGGGAGTCCGGAATCGAATCGCAAAAAAAAAAAAAAAATGCTTCATGGTCCTTAAGGGACCGCAAAGTACGCTCGCAGCTGGTCCTTAAGGGGTTAATCAAAGAGCTCAGCAAAATTAAAGGAGGCATCCATTAAAGGGATAGGAATGTTTAGTTATTAAAGTACAATCAAGTCTTCTTTATACATTTTTATAACAATGTGTAGGAGTATAACCTTCTAAATCTTTGCCATTTTACCTTTATTCTATAAAAAGTTTTCCCCCTCCCGCCCCTATTACTTGCCTCAAGCCGCCTCCCCTCAGATCTGGAATCCAGTCCTGGGACCGGACAGATCGCAGCGAGGGACAATCTTCTTCTTCTTTTAGGGAAAAAGGAGCACAGGTTTTCCTTATGCTGAAAGAAGATTGTCCCTCATCACGATCTGTCCGGATGGCTTGCTGATGCTGCTTGAGGTAAGTAAAAGGGGCTGAAGGGGAAAACGTTATTATAGAATAAAGGTAAAACAGCAACGTTTTAGAAGGTTATACTGCTACACGTTGTTATAAAAATGTATAAAGAAACTCGATTGTACTTTAGTAACTAAACATTACTATCCCTTTAAGACTGGAGGAAAGAAACTTTCAACTGCAGTAAATGCCAGGATTATTCTTTAAATAGTAAATAGTGTGGAATTCTTTGTCTCAGGAAGCGATGTTATACAATACCATAGATACTTTCAATGTTCTATTGGAGATGTTTTTAGTGAAGAACAATAGAGAATTCAGACATTTGGTTTCTGTGCAGATACGATTTTGGTCCAAGTTGGATACAATTGCCCTTCAGCGTCAGGAAGGAATTTTACATAATTGTAAATCGATTGAATGCGGCTTTGTGTGCCTCACTGGATCAACCAAGGAGACCTGTCAAAGGGTAAAATTGATGGAATTGAGTCTTTTTTTCCAACCCCATCAACTAGAGAACGTAGAGATAAACTGGAGCAATTCTGGGGCAGACCAACTGCGCCAGAGGGCTCAAAATGAAAATCTCCATTTATATAAATGAGATGTTTAACCCCTAGAATGCTAGAGAAGTCTCTAATCCATTGTAAAGCAGCGCATTGGTGACCTCGCTAGCATTCACGTTGTTAACAGCTCCACTGAAATCAACAGAAATTTTAGAAAATGTTGTCTCCTGTGGTGGAGATGATTTGCTCCAGAATTGCCCCTCTTTGCGCTGCAATGCGTTGGATAACTCTGTGACACTCAAAGGGTTATCCTTCTTAAATACAGCTCAAATATGCTTTAAAGGGATAGTAATGTTTCATAATAAAAGCAGCTCTAATTAATCATCATAGTATTTGGACTTTGGAGAGTGTTATTTCAATTCTGTCAGAGTTGTAGTTCAAGAGTAATTGAATGATAAAGTATCCCCCTCACGCCCCTTTTACTGATGTAACACTGCTCAGCCAGATCAGAAGGGAGGTGTCCAGGTAGACTGCAGAGAGGGACAATCTTCAATTAAGATAAGGGAAAAACCTGAAAAACTTGTCAAGGGGACAGGGCTTTCATTGTTCTCATAGGAAGAAGATTGTCCCCTGCTGTTATCTGTCTGGTCTATGGACTGGATTCCACATCTGAGAAGAGATGGCTTGCACTAGGTAAAAGGGGCGGGAGGGGAAACTTTGCTTGTGAATATCTCTCAAACCATAAAGGTTTGAGAGATAAGACTTATATCGTTCTTCATGTTTTTTTAATGCCTACAAAATAAAGATAAAAAAAAGTATTACTATCCCTTTAACCCTTTCAGTGCCACTCTGTCACTGAAAGGGTTAAAGGGATAGTAATGTTTCAGATGTGGAATCTGGTCTCTTGACTGGACAGATCACAGCAAGGGACAATCTTCTTACTGTGATCATAAGGAAAACCCTGTGTCCCTTGAAGGAGCAGGACAGGTTTTTCCTCAAGCTAAAAAACGATTGTCCCTCTCTGTGATCCATCCAGACAGTCTTGCTGTGCAGTTTTACATAGGTAAAAGGGGAGGGAGGGGGACACTTTATAATTCAATTACTCTGGAACTACATATTGTAGAGAATGATAATACCACTCTACATGGCCCAAAATAAGATATAAAAATAAGAATCGGAGCCAGGGGCGGATTGTCCTATCGGGGGAGATCAGGCATCCCCCGGTGGGCCGCTCAGTTATGGGCCGGTAGGGAGATCAGCTGATCTCACCTCTCCAGTCCACAACTTTGCGGACGGGAGGCACAGCTCCCCAGAACAGCAGTGAAGACCGGGTCCTGTTCTCTATAACTGTCCCGCCCCTAAGGCTGATTTAGCCGTCCGTGCTCTGCCTGCAGTGTGTCCTGGTGCAGTGTATGATTAGCAGGCAAAGCTTCTGGGTCCCAACTACCTGGCAGTTCCAAATGGTACTCATTTTTCTTAACTGACTGTATTCTTACTAGATAGGCTTAATGCATGATCTGTTAACCCTTTAACCCCCTGTATTCTTTAGATAGGTATAAATAATCAGTTAATAACCATTTGAATGCCAGACAGGATTACAGCAATGTTTTATTCTACTATTAACCCACTGAATTCCTCATAGGTGCAGTACCCCACTGTTTAACCTCTTGTGTGATAGAGAGGCATAATTCATGAGTAATTGACCCCTTGTATGCCAGAAAGGTGAATAAAGATGTCAATTACTGATGAATTATACCTCTTTAGCACACAAGGGGTTATTAATTGAGGTACATATTCCTGTGCAATGTGTTATGCACCTGTGGGACAATCAATGGGTTAATCACAGAATGCATTACTGTACACCTCTCTGGCATGCAAGTGGTTAATAACTGATAATAAACTGTATTTAAAAGTATTTATTGCTGAGCAATGCACTGTGTACCCACACCCCTACCCTGGCACTCGAATACCAATTATTGGGTCAGTTAAATAAAAATATCCTCCGGGCTGGTATTGCACCACAATCCGCCCCGATCGGAGCTACATTTATTTTGAAACATTACTATCCCTTTAAGACAAGCTTGAAGCTGGATGTCTCTCTCAACAACAGAAAACATTAACGACAGGTACACACCATAGGCCAGTAACTCAGTGGGTAATGCCCTCCTCTAGCACCCGGTAGCACCGACAAATCTGATACAAGAGTCACAAGAGGAGGAACACGCATAATAAGCAATAGTCAGTATGATAACCCATGTATTATAGTGATGAATGGTGATGTATATCACACTTCCGTGACTCGTCTCTCAGCAACAGAGCCAGCCTGGAAAAATAATTAGGTGCTGGATCCCTTCCAAAGCTGGCTAGCCTGGTTCACTTCTCTAATAAATATTATTTAAGTACATGTAACGGATGAGGAGTCAAGTGTTTGTCTCATGATACAGAATGTTGTGCTAGAGGTTCCGGATTCCCCAGTAACGAGTCCTTTCTCATGGCGGGATTTATCCTCTCTGGTCTCTTGAGCGCCTCCGGAGGTTGGGATTTGTTTTTGACGTATCTCAGTAGGTTCACTACAGCTGCAGGCGTGACGCCCGGAATACGACCAGCTGCGCCAATCTGATGGAGGCAGAAGACAAGCACATTCATTACAAGCCACAGTCAGGGACCATCATTTCAACCCACCCACTTAGTAAGAGAGATGGTTAATGGCTAATTCACACAAGTAACCAGTGGCTTAACTAAAGGGGTCGCAGGGGTCGTACCTGCGACCGGTCCTGTGCACTCCAGGGGCCCAGCCTCCCCCTGTGACCCCTCTGTCAGGCACCCGCAATCTCCCGCTGGTGCTCTAGTAATGCAGAGCGCTGGGAGATGACATCATCTCCCAGCGCTTTGCAATACTAAGAGGATCACATGGGAGCTCCAGGTAGGAGATGGGGGCATTGTGGAGGGGGTCAATATGGTCAGGGTGGCCAATGTGGTGGGAGGGGGGGCCTGTGGCACTTCTTGTACCAGGGCCCGGAGGCTTCTAGTTACGCCTCTGCAAGTACCACTCTGGCACTCAAAGGGTTAAGGACCCATGACATGCCAGGACCATCACAGCTATCCGGCACTTAACCCCTTAAGGACCCTTGACGGTCCTGGTACGTCATGGCTGGATTTGCTTTAAGGACCAATGACGTACCAGGACCGTCATGGAATTCTAGGCTCCCCGCGTGGCTGCACACCGTTCGAGGAGTCTGCAATCGGATTCTCAAAAAAAAAAAAAAAAAAGGTCCCTGGTCCTTAAGTGACCGCTGCGTGCGTGGCCGGTCCTTAAGGGGTTAAGGACCCAGTGACGGTCCTGGCACGCCATGGAATTCAGGACTCCCTGCGCAGCTGCACAGCATTTTTGGGGAGCCCTGAATCCATTAGTGAAAAAGAAAAAAAATGCCCTGCGATCCTTAACTGCTGGCCACGTGGCCGGTCCTTAACAGGTTAACACTGTTTTTCCAGTGCATTAAAGCGGAACTCTCATGGTCTTACAGTTCTAGCTTGTATGTTAAATACCCCACCAGGCAACAAGAAAACGTTAGGCAATCATCTCTAAAGTATTTAGTTATGTTTTAATCTGACCCGTTATCCGTGTAGTCAGCTCAATAAGGCCGTCGCCATCTTGACGAAAAAGGACCACTGCGCATGCTTCATGTGGCGGGGCGCCTGGCACTCAAGAGGGATGTCCCAGCCCACAGCCTTCTTCTTCTTTATCAAGTGCGATCGCTTTACAGGAACGCACTTGCAGTATGTTGAAAAGACCTGAACGCGCATCCAGCAAGGAGCGCACCGGGTCACGTGGTAGAGCTGTGTGACGCATGACAGATCCTTCACACAGTGGGAGGAACAAGGGAGCCATTCGGCTCCATTAGAAACATGCGCAGTAAGGATTCCATTGGGACAGAAGCTATCAGGTACTATAGTAATTTACAGTTTATTCTTTTTTTAAAGGGATAGTAATGGTTAATTTTAAGTTGATTTAATATTGTACACATTAAAAAAGTTTAACATCGATGCAAGTCTTATCTCTCAAATCTTTATGGTTTGAGAGATATAACTTGCTAAAGTTACCTTTTTCTGGCTGTTTTACTCAAGTCTGCCATCTAGCTGACAGCCGCAGATTCCAGTCATTTGACCAGACAGAGGCTCTTCAGCAGAGCTGAAATCATGCTATTTAGAAATAAATACTTCATTGGAACGGTCTACAAAGTGTTCTTGCAAGCCAGGCACACTTTGTAGACTGTTCCAAATTAAGTATTTCTCTTTAGATATTGTTATATCGGCGCTGCTGAAGAGCCACATCTGGTCAAGCAACCAGAATATGCTACTGACAGCTTTACAGCTCGTCAAGCAGAAAAGGGCGGGACCAGAGAACTTTATTTTCCTATATCTCTCAAGCCATAACAGTTTGAGAGATACAAAAAAGTGCAAGTACTCTCTTTTAATTGTATCTACTATATAGTTAATACTTTTTTTTCTGACATTACTATCCCTTTAATAACACAGAGAAAAAGTTATGATAACAAAGTCCACCCGTGATGAACTAGTCTCACCGTTTCAGGCCTGCTCTGTGACAGCTTCTCTCGCACCTCGAGAGACAGGACAGCATCCAGGGTCTGGTAATCAATGTCTTCTGGTAGGACTAAAGACTCGTCCCTCTGCACTTCTGCTATCTCTTTCTGTTGCTGAGTGACGTGCAACTCATATATAGCTGTGAGGGGACAGGAAAAACATCATGACTGTAGCTTTCTATCTAACACAGGAAACAGACAGGATAGAGGTCGCCTATGTCTTGGCATCAATTACACCATCTTGATCTCGTAGTAAATCAGCAAACAGCAGAATTAGGAAATCTGCAAACCAGAAGTGACCATTATCTTGTCTTTTACAATTACTAATTGTTATTTATGTGACACATAAACACAAGAATAGAAAACCAGTATTTGCTTTGCTCTTATCCATATCCTTGCCAGTTTGATGATATATGTACCTAGTATTCGCAACTTAGAACAGTGACATGCAAACCGATTCCAGTGAAGGTCCCTCAAGTTCTATAAAAGTCAACATATTATATTAGGCTTAATCTTTTGACACCCAACAAACAGAAAACAGTTTAAACTTTTAACACCTTAAGGACCACTTTGATCCTTGCAGACTTGCTGGCACATGTGACCTGTTACGTGTACCGGCAAGCCGAGAGGGGGTCTGAGAGAGACTGCTCCAGTCTTGAAGTGGTCAGTTTCAGACCCCATTTAGACCTCCTGCAGGATCGCTGTAAGACAGTACCAGGACCTTCACTGGTCCTTAAGGGTATAAAAACCGGTGACGATCCTGGCATGTCACTGGTCCTTAAGGGGTTAAGGGTCAGAGAGAAGAGCAACACATTGCAAAGCAAGCCACTGCGTACCCTTCTGGTCATTAAAGAGATAGTAACACTTAATATTAAAAAATATATATATGCATTGCAGGGTTTATCCTCCTGGATGCAGTAACTCCATGGCCTGAAATGTTACAGTGCTTCTGTTCCTATGGAGGTTTATGGTCAACTGACCAGAGCTGTCCACAGATTACTGCAGCAACAGTGCCACCATAGCATTTCAGGCCGTGGAAGTACTGCACCCATAACAATGCACATTTGATCTTGGCAGTGGTTTCCTTGTTTTACTCAGCAATATATATTTATTCAATATTAACCATTTGCGTGCCAGAGGGCTACGCAACTCATTCCTTTGCAATGCGTTGCGTACCCTTCTGGCACTCAAAGGGTTAGGCATTGCTCTCTCTTTAAGATTGCCAGTGAGAGCGGGAAAAAGCAAATTGACCATTTGGATGCTACAGAGATCTACATGCACTGCCCAGCAAGAAAAGTCCTAAAAATATATACTTGTTTTCAAGAAAAAAGTTTTACTGGCCCTTTAACCTTTTGATTGCCAAATGGGTATCCAAACACATGCCCTTCTGGCACTCCAAGACTTAATAAAAAAAAAGAAAAAGCCCTGCTGAACATCAAACACTGCACTTGGCTATCTGTACCGGATACAATATGGATTTGTCTCCCACTATACTTGGAGAGTTTATGTTGCTATTCACAAAAACAAGGCCTGATCAGGTGACCAGGGGACACCCCTTGAGATTATAAGAAAGGAAGTTTAGACTTCAGCAGAGGAAGGGTTTTTTTTACAGTAAGGTCTGTTAAATTGTGGAATTCTTTGCCCAAGGAGGAGGTTATGGTAGATACAGTGGATACATTTAAGAGAAGAATTGATACATTACTTTTAGAAGGGAACATACAATCTTATACTGTTTATTAGTAGGCAGATCAGGAAGGTCTGATAAAGACTAATTTATTTGGTAGCAGGAAAGCTATAAAATTACTGGGGTATGAGGAGAAGGTTGAACTTGATGGACTTGTGTCTTTATTCAACCTAATTTACTATGTTACTATATAAATACATATAAAATGCTTTGGGCTCAGAATGAATTCCAAGGTTCAGCTTGAGTATCTGAATTTCTAAGCAACCATAGACGCAGGGAATAAGCTGAAGAGGTGCAATTCTGGAGCAATCCAACTGCAACAGGGGGAGAAATGAACATCCCCAATGATTAGAAGGTGGTCCGTTTACCTTCTATCTTTAAGCGCTGAGCGATCTCTCTACTCTCGCTGAATCTCCACAGAGGGTCAGGGAAAACCCTGGAGATCGTCTCTAGGTCCATCCCATGATACCGGAGCAGCTCCAGAGCACTGGGCAAGTGAACAGAACGACAGAGAGGCAAAATAAACAGAATAATAATAGTACCGGACCCCCCTGACTTCTTAGATCAGGGATATCCATGTTCGATCCTCAAGGGCCACCAACAGGACAGGATTTAAAGGGATAGTAATGGTTGTTTTTACCAAAGTTTAATCTTTTAGATATTAAAAATATTAATGCAATGTGGTATATCCCATCTCTCAAACATGTATAGTTTGAGAGATAAGCATCTAAAGCCTCCACCACCACCACTTTCACAGACATCAGCATCTAGCTGACAGCATGAGATCCTGGTCCCGGGACCAGCCAGCGGCTCTTCAGCAGAGATGACACAGTGTTGTCTACAAAGAAATACTTCAGTGGAACGGTCTACAGTGTGTGACTGGTTTGTAGATATTTTTAATATCTACAAGTCTAAACTTTGGTAAAAGAACCATTACTATCCCTTTAATGATTTATGTGATTAATCACAGGTGAGTTAATCAGTGGCTCATTCATTTTGATTGGCCACCTGTGCTCAGACAGGGAAACATTTAAAGGGATAGTAATACTTCGTTTTATCTTTATTTTATTTTGTAGGCATTAAAAAAACATGAAGAACGATATGTCTTATCTCTCAAACCTTTATGGTTTAAGAGATATTCACAAGCAAAGTTTCCCCTCCCATTCAACCAGATCAGAAGGGAGGTGCCCAGGTAGACTGCAGAGAGGGACAATCTTCAATTAAGATAAGGGAAAAACCTGAAAAACTTGTCAAGGGGGGCAGGGCTTTCATTGTTCTCATAGGAAGAAGATTGTCCCATGTTGTTATCTGTCTGGTCTATGGACTGCATTCCACATCTGAGAAGAGATGACTTACACTAGGTAAAAGGGGCGGGAGGGGAAACTTTGATTGCGAATATCTCTCCAACCATAAAGGTTTGAGAGATAAGACTTATATCGTTCTTCTAGTTTTTTTAATGCCTACAAAATAAATTAAAGATAAATGAAGTATTATTATCCCTTTAAATTCAGGACTCTTGGTAGCTTTTGAAGACCAAACTTGGACACCCTGTCTTAGATCCCCATGCTATGTTGCTGTCCAATCTGGCTCTCAAGAGCACTTCACAGATTAGGATTTAACCTCTTATGGGTTGAGCTATCCAGGGGTGGGGTGCGCTGGAGGTCCAACACATTTTTTTTTTTTTTAAATGATAGGAGAGCCCGTGATCACAGGGTGTCTTATAGGCGCAATATGATCAATAAATGTCATGACTTACCAGAGCCATCAACTGTCCCTGGTAGAGTCATTCCATCACATTGCAACTGCTTAATACATCATTCACAGCTGAACACTTATGACTAAAGCCACAGGAATTGGTTTGTGTTTTAAAGCGGAACTACCATGTCACAAAATGTTTAGCTTAACTAAGTTCCCTTCTGGCGACTAGCTGTTTAGTAGCGCTAGGCGCCAGAATTATTACCTGATTTAATAGATATATGTTTTATTCCCCAGCTGTCAGTAGCACGGAGCACGGACATCTTGCCAGAATGACGTCCACGCGCCTGCGCTGTCAGTCCCAGTCGGGTCTAGGAGACGTTGCTAGGAGCCATTTGGCTCCGGCTGGGACTGACAGTGGAGGCGTGCGGCCGTCATTCTGGCAAGATGTCCGCGCTCCGTGCTACTGACAGATGGGGAATAAAGCATATATCTATTAAATCAGGTAATAATTCTGGCGACTAGCGCTACTAAGCAGCTAGTCACCAGAAGGGGACTTAGTTAAGCTAAACATTTTGTGACATGGTAGTTCCGCTTTAAATAAATATTTCTGAACAACATTTAATCCATCTAGAATAAGAACACATTCTTTGGCATTAACCCCGTGTATAGAATACCATACACGAGAGGTGACTTTTCCATACATGCAAAAGTCACCTTCCTTCGTATTAAGAGCTTCAATATATCAATAGATCCTTATTAGCTGCAATGGTATTATATATAATATACAATGTGTTTATTTATTTTAATTAAACTGCAATTTTATGTTGCAGTCACCAGGGGATGCTGTTGCTATCACATACTATGAAGAGTTGCAGTCTATAACTCAAGTTTATGTACAAAGAGCACTATAACATTTTGGATACCAGTTGATGCTGTTGGTAACTGCTTGATTAAAAAAAAATTATGCATTTGAGTTATAACATTTGAGCGGGATACACTATCACATACCAGGGCAGATTGTAGGGGAATACCAGCCTGGGCATTTTTCTTTAAAGCAGCCCACTAGCTGCACCGACATCCCTATCGATGCCCCCTTGTGGTCCCTGTGTGGCATGGGAGAGCAGGCGCCAGGATATTATGTCATATTCTGGCACTCTGCATTAACAAGGAACGTGAAGACTGTCACAGAGAGTGCCTGTGCCGGTGGCAACACAGACCTCTCCTTCAAAATATCATGGGACGGTGAGGTGAGATCCTCTGATCTCCCCCACCGGCCCATGATCTAGCGGCCCACCGGGGGATGCTCGATCCCCCGATAGGACAATCCGCCCATGATCACATATGTGTTTCATAAAAAAAGGTTTCTGCTCCTTTAATGTGATATTTCTATTCATGACATACTGTACACAGTGATAGCAGAGAGGCATTTCAGTACCTGAGGATGGAGCCACGCCCACTGCTAATGCTGACGCTGGGGATAAGCTTCTGCCATTTAGAGGCAGGGAACTGCAGAGAGCGAAGGGTGGATAGCCCCTCACTCAGGGTCTCTCTGGTTGTCCGAGCTTGTTCATAACGTTCCTGGGACACACAGCCGGCCTCCTTGTACCCTGAGAGATAGAGAGAGAGAGCAAAACACAGAAGTAGATGGAAGAATGGGGAAAATTATATATAATATACATACGTGCAAACCCAGAAGTAAACAAAAATATTCAGAATTTAGGAGCAACAGAAATATTTTATGGACCAGCTAGAAGCCAGTGAAGGGAAATGCAATTATGTATAAAATACCTCATGAAATGTAGAAGTAACATTTTACAAGCCTGCATTCCTAGACTCCTTGGATTTTTGCAGCACTGTATATTTAAAAACTAGATGTCACTTAATAAGACTCTTCTAAACAATTAGTGAGTTTAATACATCACTGCTTAAGTCAAGGTTTCGGCCCTAATGCAGGTCCTCTTAAAGCACAAATTAGGGCCGAAATGTTGACCTAAGTAATAAAGAAATAAAGGGTTAGTAATGTTAGAAAAAAAAAAAAAGTTTTTTTGCATTTAGAAGAGCTTAAAAAGTTGAGCTAAATGAAAAAAATGTATGTCTCAAACCACTATGGTTTGAGAGATATCTGCATTTAAAGTTCGATGTCTCCTACTGACAGCTGTAAAGCTGTCAGCAGGAGATCCGTGTTGGTTGAAACACAGGCTCTGCAGCAGAGCCGCAATCGCGTTATTGACAACGAATCCCTTCATTTGAATGGTCTAAAATGTGTGCTTGCAAACCATAGCGGTTTGAGAGATATGATTTTTTCATTTAGCTCAACTTTTTAAGCTCTTCTAAATGCAAAAAAAACATTTTTTTTTTACATTACTAACCCTTTAAACTCACTCATTGTTTAAAAGTCCTATCGAATGACATCCAGATTTTCAGCATTTGTAGGCAATAGTTTGAAATTGGAGATCTAGGGATGCCTAGGAGAGAGACAGAGAGAGTGAGAGAGAGAGAGAGAGAGAGAGAGAGAGAGACAGACAGACAGACAGAGAATGCATGTATGTATGTAATTTATAGTATGTAAATATGTATTGTGTGTACATGCATGTATACTATGTATGTATAGTATGTGTTTATGTATGTATATGTGTGTGTGCACATGTATGTGTACAGTATGTATAATAAGTAAGTAAGTAAGTGTGTACAATATGTATGGAAAGTATGTGTGTGCATGTTAATTCAGCTGCACCATAGGGTACAAGCAAAGCAAATAGAGACCTTTCTACCATTCAAGGGGTTAAGACTCTTGAGTGGAGAATTTGAGGAATTTCTCTTCCCTATGAAGCAGATAGTTTTCTCCAAAATCGCTCCACTTTGAACGAAAGAAATGTGAAGTGAGAATTTGCTTGAGAGAGAGACAAATAAAAATGTCCACTAGAAATGTGAAGATCAAATATGAGGGAGGAAGGAGACAAATTAATCATTAAAAATGAACTGTTATTGTTCCGGAAAGGAGAAGCTATTAAACCTGAATCACTAATAGCTGTATTAAAGGGATAATAATGTTTCATAATAAAAGCAGCTCTAATTAATCATCATAGTATTTGGACTTTGGAGAGTGTTATTTCAATTCTGTCTGAGTTGTAGCTCAAGAGTAATTCAATGATAAAGTATCCCCTCCCGCCCCTTTTACTGATGTAACACTGCTCAGCCAGATCAGAAGGGAGGTGCCCAGGTAGACTGCAGAGATGGACAATCTTCAATTAAGATAAGGGAAAAACCTGAAAAACTTGTCAAGGGGGGCAGGGCTTTCATTGTTCTCATAGGAAGAAGATTGTCCCCTTCTGTTATCTGTCTGGTCTATGGACTGCATTCCACATCTGAGGAGAGATGGCTTACACTAGGTAAAATGGGAGGGAGGGGGATACTTTGCTTGTGAATATCTCCCAAACCATAAAGGTTTGAGAGATAAGACTTATATCGTTCTTCTTGTTTTTTTAATGCCTACAAAATAAAATAAAGATAAAATGAAGTATTACTATCCCTTTAAAAGAAAAGAAAGTGCCCCATTCTCACCTCTCAGTGTAAGCCTGGTGTCCGCATTGTCAGGCCGCAGAGACATGCGGAACTCTGCGCGGCTGGTGAACATTCGATATGGCTCATTGGTGCCCCTTGTGGTCAGGTCGTCGATCAGAACCCCAATATAACCCTCCGTCCGGCTGATACTGAAGGCTGGGTGACCTTTCACCCTAAGGGCAGCGTTAATTCCAGCAATCACTCCCTGCAACAGTGGGAAAAGTGAGTGCACGTCTATTAATGTATACAAGTCCACTTGAGTGTTAGTGGTGTTTCCAACGCATTTCATAGCAATAGATTGGAAACATCTCATCCAAAGATGACAAGACAACCTACTCCCAAAAATAGTTAAGGAGTTCAGGGAAAATAATTAACTATAATTAACTTAAACCTTTGAATACATTCAAAGGGTTAAATGAGCAGTAATATTTCATTATAAATATATATAAAAAAATTCCATTGTGGGTTTTTCTGGCGGAGTAAAACAAGGGTGCCCACGCTTCATTCAAAAGTAATTAAGGTTCAAACTGTGAAGAGGAGGTGGTGTGTTACTATCACTTCCTATGTAGAGATGCAGCTCTCCCACAGAAAACAGTTGGGGGAGAAAAAACGCTCTGTCTGGACGGCAGGTGGAACTGTTGCTAATAATCCTATATAATAATTCGCTAAATCGTGTGTAACGCCCGACATGCGCAGTTGACACTGCTGCGCGTGCGGCAGTCATGCGCAGTAGAGACTGTCCGCGCCGCGGCTGATACAGAGCTGGGCGCTCCGAGCGCCCAGCTCTGTATCAGCCGCGGCGCGGACAGTCTCTACTGCGCATGACTGCCCCGCGACCGGCTG
Organism: Rhinophrynus dorsalis; assembly: GCA_037306005.1. Lineage (NCBI taxonomy): Eukaryota > Metazoa > Chordata > Amphibia > Anura > Rhinophrynidae > Rhinophrynus > Rhinophrynus dorsalis. The sequence goes on from CM074725.1 coordinate 16,154,147, forward strand.
CCAGAGGCACTGTGGCCCGTGTAACGGGCTGTTCAACTAGTTTAATAATAAAAAAATATAAGCTGTAAAATCGTTTGAATGAACCATATCCCAGCAATGGGATTTCTTGTCTTTAACCCTTTGAGTGCCAGAGGGGTACGGAATGCATTGCTTTGTAATACATTCCGTACCCTTCTGGCACTCAAAGGGTTAATCAAACTGTTAACAGTGGTAACTGGTGTCCAGAGGACAAAATTGCATATCTCTGTTGCTGATAACGGAGATCTTTAAACCCTTGAATGTCAGAGGGGTACGCAACGCATTGCTCAGCATTGCTTGCTCTCTGGCACTCAAAGGGTTAAGTTAGAAACCGAAGCTCTACATTGACAGCAAAAGCAACACTTTGCGGTACCAGAAAAAATTGGAGTTTAAGAAGAAAAAAACTCCTTAAACATAAAACGTTTGAGCTGCAATAACTTTTGAATGAGGCAGAAGAACCCTTGATTTACTCTGCAAGACACAATTTTCATCTCAAAACATTTAAAGGGATAGTAACATAGTAAATTAGGTTGAAAAAAAGACACAAGTCCATCAAGTTCAACCCCTGCCTCATAAGCCAGAGAAATTAGAATTATATAGCTTTCCTGCTACCAAATAAGTTAGTATTTATCAAACCATCCTGATTTGCCTACTAATACACAGTATAAGCCTGTATGTTCCATTGTGAAAGAAATGTTTCTAATCTTTTCTTAAATGTATCCCCCTCCAGCCCCTTTAACTGATGTAACACTGCTCACCTTAGAGCAGCAAGACTGTCCGTATGGATTGCAGAGAGGGACAATCTTCAGTGATCATAAGGACAAACCAGTCAAGGGAGGCAGGGTTTTCCTTATTATCACAGTAAGAAGATTGTCCCTTGCTGTGATCTGTCCGGTCAAGAGACCAGATTCCACATCTGAGGGGAGGTGGCTTACACTAGGTAAAAGGGGCGGGAGGGGGACACTTTATCATTCAGTTACTCTTGTGCTACAACTCTGACAGTACTGAAATAACACTCTCCATGGCCCAAATACTATGAAGATTAATTGGAGCTGCTTTGTGAAACATTACTATCAGTTTATCACTCTACATGGCAGAAGAAATGCACAAAACATTGTGGAGCAAATGGGTTAAGTCTATTCAATATAACCCCACTCACCCCAAAAAAGAAATGACATAATACAAGTTTTATGTCTGCTTCCCCCTTTGTACCTGTGCAGCGGCCTCCTCGTACCCAGTGGTTCCATTAATCTGTCCAGCCAGGAAAAGTTTCTGAACCAGGAATGTTTCCAGGGAGGAGCGGAGCTGTCGAGGGTCGAGAAAATCATACTGTACCCCGTAACCTATAAGGAGCACAGAAACCAGAAGGGGGCGACAAACTGAATGCTCAATTCCACCCTGCAGAAATAGGACCTTCCTAGAACTGTTATTTTACAAAGATGGTGGTATGTGGAATTGTACTGAAGTGGGCGCTAGCGGGGCATTGCGATGGAACATTTGAATGGATGGTAATGTCAGCTGACCCTCAATTATAATTTGTGGAATTTAACCCTTTGCGTGCCAGAGGGGTGGTTAAATGATGTCACTGGGTGTCCCACTGTATAAGGTCACAGGTGTCCCACAGAAGATGTCACTGGGTGTCCCACTGTATGGGGTCACAGGTGTCCCACAGAATGATGTCACTTGGTGTCCCACAGAAAGATGTCACTGGGTGTCTCACAGTATAGGGTCACAGGTGTCCCACAGAATGATGTCACTGGGTGTCCCACAGTATAGGGTCACAGGTGTCCCACAGAATGATGTCACTGGGTGTCTCACAGTATAGGGTCACAGGTGTCCCACAGAATGATGTCACTGGGTGTCCCACAGTATAGGGTCACAGGTGTCCCACAGAATGATGTCACTGGGTGTCCCACAGAATGATGTCGCTGGGTGTTCCACAGAATGATGTCACTGGGTGTCCCACTGTATAGGGTCACAGGTGTCCCATAGAATGATGTCATTTGGTGTCCCGTGGAATGGAATCCCAGGGTGTCTCACAGTATGGGGTCACAGCGTGTCCCACATAATGGAATCACAGTATGGGGTCACAGGTTTAGAGGCGTCAGTCCGTTGCCATGATGACCAGTGCAGGACAGTCCATACACCGCTGTCCTCCCCCTCTCTTGTGGTAGATACACTATATAATAAATACAGATACATATGCAGTCACCTAACCCTGCCAGACTCTCCGCTTCCCTCACAACTAGCACTTCCGGGCTCGGTGCATTATGGGAGATGTAGTTCCCTGGTGCAGGGAGAACACAGCGCTGCACTGGAACGACTTGAGATGCTCTGGAGAATTCAATAGACATTTGCAGAGGAAGCAGTTTTTTAAATGCAGTCTAAGCTGGAGAACCACATGTTGCCCTTCCTGTCTCAGTGTCACAGCTGCGGTCGGAGGGCAATATGCATAAAACAAAAGCGGGGAATTTCATTACCGTCCAACAGCAGGGCTGGTGTACTAAGAAAATGGTGCAGTTCTGGGGCGAAACAGCTGGACCATACATAGAGAACAAGTCAAAAAATTACTGACGATTTAACCTCTTGAGTGCCAGAAAGCTATCCAACGCATTGCAAAGCAATGCGCTACATACATTCTCTGGTGCTCAAATGGTTAAATTACGAGGAAGCGCTTGTAAGACGCTCCTTGGGCGCTACAGTGTGTTGTTGTTCAGGATATCGAACTGTATGCTGCAACATTTTAGTAAGTGCGCCCCCATGATGCTGACATCTAAAGTGCGCTGTGTGTTGGAGTAAGGGAGGAGTGCCTGCTAGAGAACGGCCCCAGCCTGGGCTCTACAAAGCCCCTCAGCCCCCGCAAAAGGGGAGGCCAAGGATTCCGTGCTGGGCAGGCCCCCGGAGCCTGGCTGCACCAGAGATGCAAGGGAGGAATAAGCCAGACAACGTGTTGTTATGAAGGTCACACTTGAGGCCAGAGTGTGGCCACTGCGTGCGTAAACAGTGCTGCATGTGGTTACCGGTAGTAAAGTGTTCCTCGTCCGTCAGTGCTTTATGCGGGGAGAGATTGGTGGCAAGTGGTCAAAAGTGTAAGTGAGGACAGACAGCCATGTTTTTTTGTCTTGAAGAAGTTGATATTGGGGGCGGGCTAACACCTTGCTCTCCTGTGAAATTCCCGCTTCTGTCTGTGTCCAGAAGCGGCAGTAGGGAGGAGCTATGAGTAACTCCTCCTTACTGCTGCCCCTGGGTGTGTGTGTGGAGACGCAGGTTTTCTCTTTTATATAGATAGATAGATAGATAGATAGATAGATAGATAGATAGATAGATAGATAGATAGATAGATAGATATAGATAAACATACATACACACTAACACAAACACACACATATTATATGCACATACACCAACAAACACACACATACATACATACATACATGCACACACAAATACACACATTATATTCTGTTTTTTGGCCACAGACCTGGCCTCAACATTTGTGCCTTTTCCAGTCCTGGGATCTCCCGCAGTAGCCTCTCCTGAGCCTCAGCTGGAAGTGTCACCGACATCCCCTGGGGGTAAATGACTTCAGAATCTACCCCTTCCGGCTCCAGCCAGACCTGGTGACTCCTTCCAGGAAACCGCAAAACCTTGGATTCGATGGAGGGACAATACCTGGTGAGACGGACACAATGCCAGCCAATCAGAATATAGCGCACCAGGGCTCTGAGCAATCAGAAGGCTTGAACTGGGCCGATGTCTCTCACCTGGGACCTGCACTGGTCTCCTTCACATGGCTGCTGAGGTGGAGGTTCTCTCTGATGATCTTCTCCACACCAGGAGTAGTAAATGTCAGGTGACATGGGAGCTGCTGTTCAGGCTGTGAGGAGAACACAACAGTCATACAATCAGCTTGAACGGTATTAAAGGGACATTATCACCTCTGAATACATTTTGGTTGAAAAATGTAAGCAAATGTATGTTCTAAGATACTGTATATTCAATTCCAGAAATGACCTACCTCCCCCTGACCTCTCCACAGTGGTGGTGCCACAATATAAGCAGAATAAGCAACGCCAAGGGCCCCTGTTTAGTCAGAGGCGCCCCCTCCCCGAACTTATACAGTAGCGCCGCCGCATGCAGACAAAATCAGAGGGCAACATTCTATTAGAAATACTGACGTGTAAGTAAAGGGGGGCTCCATTTGTGGAAGCAGCCCTGCGCTCTGAGCAGTTTGACCCCGGGTGACTGACTGAATGATGGGACAGCGGCAGCATCAGGAAGGCAGTGAATGCTTTTGGGGTCACCCCATGGATCATCTATCATTTTGGATGGATGATCCATGGTAGGGGGGCTACCAGGAGAGGTCCTGGTGCCCCCCTTTGAGGTCTGATGGTTTTATAGACCATAAAAGTGCATATAAGCTATGTTGCACATGACTTATATGCGCTTAACGTTATGAAAGGGCAATTGTTGGCCTCATGGTAGAGGTCTAATATGTACATGTTTTATAATAGTTTTTTTTTAATAAAAAACATTTAAAACACACACACACACACACACACACACACACACACACATACACATACACACACACATACAGGCAAGGTATGTAGTCCATACCTTGCCTATTAACCCTTTGGGTACCAGAGGGGTAGGAAACATGCTAAGCAATGCTTTCCCACCTCTCTGGTACTCAAAGAGTTAAGTGTTGAATATCAGACAGATTTGTCCACTACATGGAAGTCCCTGAGGTGGATGCAGATGGAGTTAGTATGTCGCATATATGCCGAGATCTCGGCTCAGCTGCAGAGCCACCTGATGCACATAAGACTGTCATACGACAGCTTCCCCTGCAGTCAGCGTTCAGTCAGGGAAGGGGGAGGGAGGGGGGAACTTTGAGCGCTATCATCTCTCAAACCATAAGGCAGTGCTTTCCAAACTGTGTGTCACGACACGTTAGTGTGTTGGCTGCAGTGTGTAGGTGTGTCACAGGCAAAGGTGCCGTTTACACAGCGCGAGATTGTCATTCAACTCAAGGACGAGCTACACTGGGAGATAAAACACTACTACTTAATGGTCGCATTTACACAGCAGGAGATTGCCTCCCTGTGCTGCATACAGCTGGAGCGCCAAAAAAGATTTGTAACAGCTGGAGTACCTCTGTGTGCTGCATACATGATATGTATGCAGCACACGGAAGTACTCCAGCTGTTCCAAATCTTTTGGCGCTTCAGCTGTTAAAATGTTTTGAGATGCCACCTCCTCTATACCTCTGCCCTCTCTTTGGGCTGCCAGGCTGGAGGTGTCCCTGTGCGCAGAGGCTGGTTGTCACATGGCTGTTGCTTCTGCTTGTGGCGCCGATGAGACAGGAAAGACGGACAGTACTTCTAAAATCAGTTATGCTCTATCTATTTAATAATGCGACATGAGAATCTTGCACTTATATGTAGCTCAACATTCTCATGTCGCCCTTTTAAAAACCACACTACATGCTTAATGCCTCCCGCAGTATGAATGAAAGGTTTTCATGAGATATGTTGTGTCCCCATACATCATCTTATCACAATTTATGTATGTGTCCATATCTCTTATAAGGGATTATTAGTTTAACCTCCGGTTTGCTATCAAAACTGAATTACTGTGTCACAAAATGATGTATGTCTAAAAGTGTGTCACCAACATGAAAAGTTTGGAAAGCTCTGCCATAAGGGTTTGACAGATGACACTGGGGACAATAAGTTTATTTTTAATAAAGCTACAATATGGGGTTTAGTAATTTGCAAGTATTACTATCCCTTTAACTCATTCTCATTTCACACATGAATAGGCAATGAAAAACCCCACGACTAGAAGTACAGTTCCCACTATACCTTGATCCAGACACGCTCATTCATGAAGCTGAAGGGCACTGGTGGATTGTCCGCCTCATGTCTCTCCACCACGCTGAAGTTCACAGAGCCCTTTGCAATGCGTGGTGGGGTCCCAGTCTTTAGACGACCCACAGTAAACCCCAAAGACTCCAATGTGTGGGCAAGTCCAACAGCCGGCTGCTCTCCCCAGCGTCCTGCTGGTACCTCCTCCGTGCCGATCCTCACTGTTCCACGCAGGAACGTGCCATTGGTCAGCACCACACTACCTGCTTTTATCCGGCTGCCATCCTCTGAGGGTAGAGAAGGAATAATGTAACAATTACAATGGCAGTAGTGCTTGTGAAATCCAAAAAAGGTATAAGCAGCACTTAAAGGGGAACTTTCACCTCCGCATTATCATTGTTGTATCCCTTCCTTTGTGTCCCCTCTGTACAGTGCGGTCTTTCTTTTTGCCTAAAAATCTGTTTAAATGAAGCAAAAAGATACTTGAATTGTGTACCTGATGACGTTAGCAGCTGCACAGCCGCGCACTGTACGGTGCAGAAGACACTCCCACAGCCTCAGCTCCTTTCACTTGCCCCAGCATCCTCCGATGATGGAGGCGTTCTGTTAGTAAGCTGGAGAGAGATCTCATTGGCAGAGATCAATATCTAGCCAATGAGATCTCTCTCCAGCTTACTAACAGAACGCCTCCGTCATCGGAGGATGCTGGGGCAAGTGAAAGGAGCTGAGGCTGTGGGAGTGTCTTCTGCACCGTACGGTGCGCGGCTGTGCGACTGCTAACGTCATAAGGTACACAATTCAAGTATCTTTTTTCTTCATTTAAACAGATTTTTAGGCAAAAAGAAACACCGCAATGTACAGAGGGGACACAAAGGAAGGGATACAACAATGATAATGCGGAGGTGAAAGTTCCCCTTTAATCTGAAGTTGTGACAATCAGTTTCACTCACCGCTTGAGGCTGATGCAATAGAGGAACTGCCAGCAGACGAGCCGACACGTCCATGTAGCAATTAGAAGAGACAAAATGCAGTGCACTCCATAGTTTATCATAAAATCACCATCTTTATTGGAAAAAGGAACACAAGACACTTAGGAAGTCTGTGAGTAAGCACGGTTGTGCGAAACGCGTGAGACTGTATTCCTAAGTGTCTTGTGTTCCCTTTTCCAATAAAGATGGTGATTTTATGATAAACTATGGAGTGCACTGCATTTTGTCTCTTCTAGTAGTGCTTGTGACACAGAGAACTTAAAGGGATAGTAATACTTCGTTTTATCTTTATTTTATTTTGTAGGCATTAAAAAAACATGAAGAACATATAAGTCTTATCTCTCAAACCTTTATGGTTTAAGAGATTCCCGCCCCTTTTACTGATGTAACGCTGCTCAACCAGATCAGAAGGGAGGTGCCCAGGTAGATTGCAGAGAGGGACAATCTTCAATTAAGATAAGGGAAAAAACTGAAAAACTTGTCAAGGGGGGCAGGGCTTTCATTGTTCTCATAGGAAGAAGATTGTCCCCTGCTGTTATCTGTCTGGTCTATGGACTGCATTCCACATCTGAGAAGAGATGGCTTACACTAGGTAAAAGGGGCGGGAGGGGAAACTTTGCTTGTGAATATCTCTCAAACCATAAAGGTTTGAGAGATAAGACTTATATCGTTCTTCATGTTTTTTAATGCCTACAAAATAAAATAAGGTTAAAACGAAGTATTACTATCCCTTTAAAAGTGGAACTGACAAAAAGGTGACTTTGAAAGAGCAAAATGTTAGACATTTTCCATTTCAAACTATAGTTTATGAGCTATTTAGTGTATTTATTTAGTTTATGCACATTAGGTAACTGGACGGTATATCAGTCAGAAACTCATATTCCACACTTCTCCCCTTCCCAACTGCCACTCCCTGCCAGCCAGATATTAACATTCCGTATTGCTCTCTGTTCCACCTGCCAGCCAAGTACTAACATTCCACACTGATCTCCTTCCCAACTGCTGCTTCCTGCCAGCCGGATATTAACATTCCGTATTGCTCTCTGTTTCACCTGCCAGCCAAGTACTAACATTCCACAATGATCTCCTTCCCAACTGCTGCTTCCTGCCAGTCAGATATTAACATTCCGTATTGCTCTCTGTTCCACCTGCCAGCCAAGTACTAACATTCCACACTGATCTCCTTCCCAACTGCTGCTTCCTGCCAGCCGGATATTAACATTCCGTATTGCTCTCTGTTTCACCTGCCAGCCAAGTACTAACATTCCACACTGATCTCCTTCCCAACTGCTGCTTCCTGCCAGTCAGATATTAACATTCCGTATTGCTCTCTGTTCCACCTGCCAGCCAAGTACTAACATTCCACACTGATCTCCTTCCCAACTGCTGCTTCCTGCCAGCCGGATATTAACATTCCGTATTGCTCTCTGTTTCACCTGCCAGCCAAGTACTAACATTCCACACTGATCTCCTTCCCAACTGCTGCTTCCTGCCAGCCAGTAACAGTTAGTTTACATAAACTGACAAATAAAGCTAAATATTTCAAACTATTTGTTTGAAAGAAAGACATAAATAATGTCTAACATAAATATAGATGATTTTGAAAGCTCTTATAAAATCACATATTGACAGGGTCTGATATAAATTGCACGTGACCACATCCCGTCAAATAACCCAACCCACAGCGTCACTCAGTGTTGCCCAGAACTGAAAATACCTTACTCTAAAATAAATATTATACATTAAAAGGCTTTTAACCCACTAGATGCAAGATAATTCCCCAACACACTGCTTCACAATCCACTGGAGACATTTCTAGCAACCAAGAGGTTAAAGAAAATGGCCAACAGAGGATTACATAAACAGGTCATTTAAATGGCCAAACTGGTATATACAAACATACATAAGGCTAATTGGTATCTGGTTCACTGTCTGCCTCTCACCTGGACAGAGACCAGTCGCATGCAGCGAACCAGGGGTGACGATTTTCACAGGAGTGGATGGGGACCCAATCCTGTGAATATCACTGCAGCAAGATCCACTGCTAAAGAGGTCCAGGGGGGCCCCAGCGTGCAGCACACCCAATTCAATGGGAAATGCTGTGAACCACTCTGCCAAACTGACCACATTCATATATAAACTGGACTTATAGCAATATATAAACTGGTACACTGACCACATTAGTATATGAACTGGACTTATAGCAGTATATAAACAGGACTTATAGCAGTATATAAACTGGACTTATAGCAGTATATAAACTGGTACACTGACCACATTAGTATATGAACTGGACTTATAGCAGTATATGAACTGGACTTATAGCAGAATATAAACTGGTATACTGACCACATTAGTATATAAACTGGACTTATAGCAGTATATAAACAGGACTTATAGCAGTATATAAACTGGACTTATAGCAGTATATAAACTGGTATACTGACCACATTAGTATATAAACTGGAATTATAGCAATATATAAACTGCTACACTGACCACATTTGTATATAAACTGGTACACTTACCACATTAGTATATAAACTGGACTCATAGCAATATATAAACTGGTACACTGACCACATTAGTATATAAACTGGACTTATAGCAGTATATAAACTGGTACACTGACCACGTTAGTATATGAACTGGACTTACAGCAACATATAAACTGGTACACTGACCACATTAATATATAAACTGGACTCATAGCAGTATATAAACTGGTACACTGACCACATTAGTATATAAACTGAACTTATAGCAGTATATAAACTGGCAGTATATAAACTGGACTTATAGCAGTACATAAACTGGACTTATAGCAGTATATAAACTGGTACACTGACCATATTAGTATATAAACTGAACTTATAGCAATATATAAACTGGCAGTATATAAACTGGACTTATAGCAGTACATAAACTGGACTTATAGCAGTATATAAACTGGTACACTGACCATATTAGTATATAAACTGGACTCATAGCAGTATATAAACTGGTACACTCACCACATTAGTATATAAACTGGACTTATAGCAATATATAAACTGGTACACTGACCACATTAGTATATAAACTGGACTTATAGCAGTATATAAACTGGTACACTGACCACATTAGTATATAAACTGGACTTATAGGAATATAAAAACTGGTACACTGACCACATTAGTATATAAACTGGACTTATAGCAATATATAAACTGGTACACTGACCACATTAGTATATAAACTGGACTTATAGCAATATATAAACTGGTACACTGACCACATTAGTATATAAACTGGACTTATAGGAATATAAAAACAGGTAAACTGACCACATTAGTATATAAACTGGACATTATAACAATGTATAAACAGGTTCACAAACTGTCCACATCTATATACATAAAAATCTGCTTCTGGTTCGCTTTCCCTCTTTTCCCGGGGCAGCAGGGGTGGAGGAGATCAGTTTAATACAGGAGATTACAACTGCAACAGCTGGAGAGACACATGTTGCCTACCCTTCCTCTAATTAAATTCATAAAGATAAAAATGTTCCATTTATCCCTCAGAGCTGTGATGCACAGACCTCTAGTACTCACATGGTTAAACTTATGTTTGTTTGTTTTTAACCCCCTCGGGGCCGGAGAGTATCAAACTAACATCTTGCTGATGCCCAAATAACAAAGGGACATACATGAAAAGGAAGACAAAACAAACATACCTAAGATGACCCCATTGACCTGACACTTCCCCGGGTGATCTGGGTCCGGTGGTTCCAGTATCAGATCTTCCACAGATCCCTCTCTCACAGTCAGACCCGGAGTGTTCAGAATTTCCTTCTACACAAAAGGAGATCACAGAAAATATTCAAAATGTACACTTATTCATAAAAATATATATAACTGCATGAAGCACTTATCCCCTAGATCTGGGCTGTGCAAGTTCAGTCCTCAGGGGCCACCAACAGGCCAGGATGTAAGATTTCCCTGATTACACACAGGTGAGTTATCAGTGGATCATTCATTGTGACTGACTCATCTGTGTATGATCAGGGAAATCCTCACATCCTGGCCTGTTGGTGGCCCCTGAGCACTGAACTTGGACAGCCCTGTTTCAGGCATCCACAGTCAAGCCAGTCTAGGCTGTTGAAGCCCCACCCATGGCCACCCCCCAGTTCCAGGGCTGTCCAAGTTCAGTCCTCAAGTGCCACCAACAGGCCAGGATGTGAGGATTTCCCTGATTAATCACAGGTGAGTCAGTCACAATGAATGATCCACTGATTAACTCACCTGTGTGTAATCAGGGAAATCTTACATCCTGGCCTGTTGGTGGCGCTTGAAGCTCCACCCATGACCCCACCCTCAGTCTAATCCATTGTTCCCAGGTACAGAAAGTCCCCTTGGTCTATAGCACGTCTGTGCAAGTTCAGTCCTCAGGGGCCACCAACAGGCCAGGATGTAAGATTTCCCTGATTACACACAGGTGAGTTATCAGTGGATCATTCATTGTGACTGACTCATCTGTGTGTGATCAGGGAAATCCTCACATCCTGGCCTGTTGGTGGCCTGTTGGTGGCCCCTGAGCACTGAACTTGGACAGCCCTGTTTCAGGCATCCACAGTCAAGCCAGTCTAGGCTGTTGAAGCCCCACCCATGGCCACCCCCCAGTTCCAGGGCTGTCCAAGTTCAGTCCTCAAGTGCCACCAACAGGCCAGGATGTGAGGATTTCCCTGATTAATCACAGGTGAGTCAGTCACAATGAATGATCCACTGATTAACTCACCTGTGTGTAATCAGGGAAATCTTACATCCTGGCCTGTTGGTGGCGCTTGAAGCTCCACCCATGACCCCACCCTCAGTCTAATCCATTGTTCCCAGGTACAGAAAGTCCCCTTGGTCTATAGCACGTCTGTGCAAGTTCAGTCCTCAGGGGCCACCAACAGGCCAGGATGTAAGGATTTCCCTGATCACACACAGGTGAGTTAATCAGTGGATCATTCATTGTGACTGACTCAGGGGAAGGCTGGCCACTTGTGGCCCAGGGGGCCAAATTCAGTCAAGTGGCCCTTTTCTATAAATCGGGCAAGCCCACTGTCCCAGCCCAACCCATTTTGTTAATTTTAAAATTTGGCGTTTATGTTGTGATACCACAGAGCTTACAGTTGAAATGGGGCTACACTAGGTCGCTACTACAAAGCATTCAATTTAAGTTAAGCTACACTAGTTATATTATAGAGTTTACAAGGGAAATGGGTTATGTACTAGTGTAGCTCCATTTGGATTGTAGCTCTGTGGTATCTTTTGTGTTGCTTCATTTCTGTTGTAAGCTCTGTGGTATCACTAGTGTAGCTCCATTTACAGCAGCAATCAGTAGATTTAGTGAGGCGCAGTTGCCCACCAGCCCAGACATATGACCGGCCCAGGGGGCAATTGCCCCCCAGGCCAGCCCTCCCCTGGACTGACTCACCTGTGTGTAATCAGGGAAATCCTCACATCCTGGCCTGTCGGTGGCCCCTGAGGACTGAACTTGGACAGCCCTGCACTAGATCCGTCTTTCTGAATGTTAGTCCTCAGGGCACTCACACACGTTCTGAACTGCTGCATATCCTGTCTGCACTGCTATGTAGCACAACAGAAGCAAGCTCCTCCATACACAGGTTCCCCTCCTCAGCCCCTCGCCTGCGGTGACTGGGGTACAGCTGCCAGTACAGATTCCTGTCAATCTGAGCCCGTAGGCCCCAACAGAGGGCCCCTGGCAGTGGTTTAGAACCTTGTAGTGAATTCCTTAGAGGTCGCAAATCCAACAGTAAACGGTACACTAGAGGGCTATTGTCACTGCACAAATAACTAGGGAAGTTTGTCTCTGTGAGCCACAATTGTCTGGGACACATTTCAGATAGCTGCCAGGTCCAGGGTTTTTGTTAAAAGGATAGTAATGATTCATAATAAAAGCAGCTCTAATTAATCATCATAGTATTTGGACTTTGGAGAGTGTTATTTAAATTCTGTCAGAGTTGTAGTTCAAGAGTAATTCAATGATAAAGTATCCCCCTCCCGCCCCTTTTTACTGATGTAACACTGCTCAGCCACATCAGAAGGGAGGTGCCCAGGTAGACTGCAGAGAGGGACAATCTTCAATTAAGATAAGGGAAAAACCTGAAAAACTTGTCAAGGGGGGCAGGGCTTTCATTGTTCTCATAGGAAGAAGATTGTCCCCTTCTGTTATCTGTCTGGTCTATGGACTGCATTACACATCTGAGAAGAGATGGCTTACACTAGGTAAAAGGGGCGGGAGGGGAAACTTTGCTTGCGAATATCTCTCAAACCATAAAGGTTTGAGAGATAAGACTTATGTTGTTCTTCATGTTTTTTTAATGCCTACAAAATAAAATAAAGATAAAATGAAGTATTACTATCCCTTTAAGTCTGCTCCCATAGAAGAAGACCAAGTAAAACACAGGACTTGCCCTTTAAACACCTTTTTTTTTTTTTTTTTTTACTGTAGACTATTGGTAGATAAAACAATGTGTGAGCATGCAGTAAAATTCACAGATCCGTAGGCACCTAAGACTCCAACCCTCATCCTCAATAGCTACCAACACTGAGGCTGATGTACTAAGTCAAAGTTCTCAGACAAACTAACTGGACCATAGGGGACAACGAAAAACTCCCTTTGATTTAAATGTGCTTTTAAAGGACAATTATCATGTTTTACTATGTCAGTGTCTATGGAAGCATGTGTGGTAAATAGCCAGGGAGTTGTACTGTGCACAGTTCCAAAACAGGAAACTGACCCCCTCTACTGGCAACAGGTTAGAATGCAACCCCCAAAGCCTATAGCTCACAGTTGTCTCCATATACCCCTAGTCTCAGGCTTGGAAGCACTTTCTCTAGGGTCTGATCTCACAGCCCACCGAGATCCAACTGTGAGACTTCAGACTCCGTAACTTCAATTCCTCTCGCAGGACCAGAGAGGGAGAACCAGGAGTCTCTTTTTGGACTCCCGTTCTGCTAACCGCTCACAGTGCAGCCCCAGGCTCATCAGCAGGTTTTCATGCAGGGAAGCAAACCATCTGACAAAGATGCTCTTCAACCCCTTGAATGCTAGACAGGTCTAGCATTTTTATATCAAACGGAATGTTTATTTGTTCCTAATGGCGAAGATTATTTGCTCCAAGAACTCATCCACTTTTATCTTTACACATATAGCCCAACATACCCCGTCTGCAGTGCTATGTAGTAGAATAGAACATGCTCTTCCACACACAGATTCCCCTCCCTACCCACTCACCTGCATGTTCTGCCGGTACATCTTCCGGTCGATCTGAGCCCGCAGACCCCACACAGCCGGCCCCTTGCAGCGGTTCAGAACCTTGTAGTGAATTCCAGAGAGGTCACAGATCCGACCGCAAACTCCATCCAGAGCATCCACCTCTCGCATTAGGTGACCCTTGCCAATGCCCCCGAATGATGGGTTGCAGGACATCTGACCTGGGCGGGACCAGAGAGGTGACCACTGTATTAGGCCAGTCTGATATATCTAGATCACTAAGGGATGTATGGACAAAGAAATAAATGGAACCATTCTGGGTCAAACCAAAGGCATGAATAAAACTGTCCACTGATCTGAATGGAGATTTTTAACCCTTTGAAAACCACACAGGCAATGAACTCCCTGGCATTCAATGGGGTTAAAATCCCCATTTAAATCAATGGGAATATTAGGATTTTGTTTTATTTGTCCCCTATGGTGAAGTTGATTTTCCCAGAACTGATCCACTTTGGTTTAGGGGAGAAATAATAATTCCCATTGATCTAAATAGGGTTTTTAATTCCTTCGATGTTAGAGAGGTCTCCAAAGCATTGCAACGCCCCCTGTTTAATGCAATTGGAGTTTTTATTTGTCCTCCCTCTGTAATGCAGTTGCCTTGTTTTGTTTAGAGGACAAGTGGAACTTCCTGTTGAGTTAACCCTTTGATTGCCAGAGGGGTACACAACCCATTGCACTGTGCACCCCTCTGGCACTCAAAGGGTTAAAACATCACTTTCCTATTCAGCGCTAGGGTTGGATAACTGCCTCTTGAGTGTTAAAAGCCCCTTTTAAATCAATGGGAATTTGGAGATTTTTTTTAGCTGCCCCCTCCCCCCTAGTGAGGCCGGCTTACCCCAGAATTGCACCCCTTTACTTACAGTATGTGCCTATGACCCTTAGTGGCAAAGGGTTGTTTAACACATCCCTTTGTAAAGCAATGTACCCCATGGCACTCAAATGGTTAAGAATGCAGTAGGGCATTATCTGATGGCCACCGTGTGTGGCAGTTTAATACTGGTACTGTATAACACACTGATGATAGGACATGGAGTGTGATGAGGATGTTGGCAGTGCCCACATTACCTATGGTCTCCACCTTGTGAGTAATGAGCAGGGTCTTAGCCCCTGTCCGCGCCGCGGCAGCTGCAGCCTCTGTCCCCGCATGACCTCCCCCTACAACAACCACTTGATACTGAGGAACCTCGGCATCCCCGGGGGAGGTACAGAGCTGGCGTCTGCAGATCCGCACCCGGGAAAAAATGCAGCGGATCATCTACAAGAAAGAGGGGATTCGGATTGAAAAATGTATATGTATGTAGGTCTGTGTGTCAAAGTACATAATAGGCCAATATTGATATTGAATAGCAGGTCAGTACTGATAATAACACTCTGGCCAAAGTAATACAGAACTAAACAGGCTCAGTTCAGTCCCACTTTACATCTACCTCCATATCTAAGGAGAGGAAGACTACTGAACATACCCACTGTGCTTTTTATCCCTAGATACATTGGAATGAGTTCATTTCTATTTTATATATGCTTTCCATAAACGCAGGAAGAGAACTTCAGTAAATACTCGTCTTTTTTTTTTTAATTTTATTTAGAAAATGTTTTACCAGAAGAATACATTGAGCTTTCTCTTGTTTTCAAATATGTCCTGGAGAACTTTTTTACAGTAAAACATTACATATTTACACAAATAGAGAAACAATATATATACACACACACACATAAACATCTTTAAAGGAGCAGTAAACTTTTTTTATGAAAAAATATATATTGTAGGGATTTTCCTATTGAGTAAAATAAGGGTACTCCCACTGCCGAAAGATTTATATTTCCAGAGTTATTACATTTTAAACCCATGTTTTTTTTTACATTAGCAGTGCCCTCTAGTGGTCAAATTCAAATTAGTTTTTATGTTAGATTCTAATGGAGAGGAAAGTCAGAGACATACAGTTCTCCACAGAATGTGATAGAAACTGCCGAGTCACTTCCTGTCAGTTAGAACTATCAGGAAGTAAACACAGTAAATTCACTTCCTGTCAGTTAGAACAATCAGGAAGTAAAGCACAGTAAATTCACTTCCTGTCAGTTAGAACTATCAGGAAGTAAACACACAGTAAATTCACTTCCTGATTATTTAAACTGCTATCAATTTTGAATAAAACATCTGAGAGCGATGGGAGTGACCTTGTTTTATTCAGCAGGAAATGCTGTGTAAAATATGTGTTTTCATAAAAAAAGTTTACTGCTCCTTTAAATTAAATAAAAAATGTATATACACTATTTTAATTAGACACCCTTTCTTTAAACCCAAGTTTCTGTATTTTATTATGGTCTTTGTTCAGTAAGGCCAGGCAGACCTGACAATGGGAAGTCACTATTGATCTCGGCTGCATTTCTAAAGCTGGTCATAACACATTATAAAGACGGATGGATGGATAGGAACATTGTTCCATATTTATAAAATAAGACTGGAGTTATTCTGGAGCAAACAAACTGCATGATAGGAGACAAAGTAAAAATTCCTAAATTTCCACGCACTTGAACAGGGCTTTTTAACCAATGCATTGGAGACATATCTAGCATTCAAGAGGTTAAAAGCCTAATTTAATAGGACTTTTTATTTTTCTCCTGTGCTGCAGTTGGTTAACTCCATAATAACTACAGTTTGCTTTTATAAATATAGACCATGGTTAGTTATTTTTGGACACTCCATAACATAAAGAAGATAGTGTGGATTGCAGAGTTTTGATAGTGTTCATAAATATCAGACACTGGTATATAAATGCAGAGCAGTAAACACTGAGGGGAAATACAGTTGAGGGTCTCTGACTAGCTCTTTGCATATGCAAATTATCATTGGGACTAGTCACCCTAAGGGTAACAGGGTAATCCAGACATGGACCCCTTGCTCACAGTGCATAGAGAGATCATCTGCACCTCACTGATGAGGCCCAACAAGGCCAAAACGTATGGCTGGGGTTGGCTGCTTCTCTTGTTCAGAGAGGAATTGCCTGGCACTTGGTGGCTGGACAGTCTTTTGGTGGGATCAGTATGATATGCTTCAGAATATTTCCTCTCTGTGTATGACACTGGTGAGCTAAAAGAGATTGCACCCTGGGTAGGATACTTACCCTTTAGAGCCTCATCACTTTGAGGGCAGGCTCATTCCTAGTTGAGCATCTCTAGCTAGCTTTTTGCTTTTGAAATACAGGGATGACTCAAAGGATCTTTGTGCGCTAGGCGAATTCCTCATCTCCTGTTTCCATGTGGCTTCACAGTGGAATGCGACTGGTTGAAGTCCACTGAATGCATACTCGTGAAAAGGGAGAAGGGTTTGGGTGGGATATGTTGGTGAAGAGAGGAGGGGGACAAAAAAGGAGGGGTGGGCATAAGGGCAATAGAGAAAGGAAAAGAGAGGAGAGGGGAAGAAAAAAGAAGGGCAAAGCAAGGAACCAGGGAGAAGAGAGTGAAAAGAATACGTGAAAGGGTTAAAATATCCATTTAAATCAGTGGGATTTGGGGAGTATTTTATTTATCTCCTATGGTTCAGTTCGTTTTCTCCATGTAGTCCATCAGCTTCTCTACCTACTGAACAGCATTGTAATAACACCTTCCCTATCCACTGCAGCAATAACCCATGTCCCCCACAGAACTGTAGCTAGTGCTGAACTGCCTCCATGAACCTAGTCCACTGCTGGACCTCCAGCTGTTGTAGACTTCAACTCCCATCATCCCCGCACAGCAGATGGCTGGTTGGGGACGATGGGAGTTGCTGTTCCTAACAACTGGCGATCCATCAATTGATTATTCGATCTTACTCTGTGTGAAATGACAGTAACCTGTCAAACTACTGGTCAACATGTGGCTCTCCAGTACTTCTTATACTACAACTCCCAGAGTCCTCGGGCGGCTGGGAATCCGGTGAGTCGTAGTCTAATAACAGCTGGAGAGCCACAATATACTTGACACGGTCTACGGGACCCGTCACCAAGCCATCTCACCTTCCCCCCGTTCTCAGTTATGGGCGCCGCCATCTTGCTGACCTTGTGACCTACCAGGGATTGGAGTTGCTGCCGGAAGAGGAGGAGAGGGGCGCACTACCCTCTGGTTGGACTCTCTACTGCTCTGGAGGACTGGACCTTGTCATTGCTACCTTACCCTGTGCTCAAGCAAATGGAGCAATTCTGAATCTCACCAGCAATACGTCAAGACCATAGGGAACGATCCCAAATTCCCATTCTTTTAAATGTGGCTTTTAATTATTTGAATGCGTGAGATATACCTGCTAAATGTATCTGATTTCAAATTAAAATACAATCTTTATGTTGTTTATTGTAATGTTAATAGATTATGAGGTTCCCATGTTAACATACCTCCCAAACATCCCTCTTTGAGACCCAAGTCCCTCTGTTCCACCCTGGTATCCCTTTTTTTTTTTTTTGAAGATCAGACTGTGCGTTGTGTATAAATGTATCATATTCCTACTAGGGTGACCACATGCATACCTCCAAAGCGTCCCTCTTCAGGAGGGACAGTCCCTCTTTGAGACCCAAATCCCCCTGTCCCTTTTTTCCATACCTGGGAACTTTTGAAACAGAGCTACCCGGAGGGTAACCCTGTCACTGCAGACCTGGGGGAATATGACGCGATTCACGTTATAAAGGGGGCAGGGCTTAGCCGCAGGAGGGGGGACGGGACAAAAAAAACCCCTGCAAAATGTATCTAAGAGGGTGGGGAGTAGGACCAGGCGGGACTGAGCACAAGTGGGCAGAGTTTCTATTTAAACTCTGCCCACCCGGTGATCCACACATTGCCCCAGAGACCCGGTAATTCAGTCTGAAATCCGGAGTCTCCGGGGGAAAACCGGAGAGTTCCCAGGTATGCTCTTTTCTACCTTTTTGTCCCTCTTTTTAGGACATCAGAATGAGTGGTGTATGTTACATTGCTCCACAGCAATAAAACTCACGTAATTGTGTTATTAACCTTCAATATATGTGTTTAAAAATGAACCTGTGTAATTAAAATACTTTGGTCTTGTTCTAAATCATTAATCAGTTACACAAAGAGGTGCAGATAGGTCAAGAAGTAACCTAAAAATTCTTCTAAATGCCCGCCTACCAACCACGCCCCTAAAAATGCCACCTAAATCAGAAGTGTCCCTTTTTGGCCATTTGAAATGTTGGGAGGTATGCACATGTCCCGGAATGCCTGGGACTGTCCCTTATTGGAGGTCTGTGTCCTGCATCCTGGGTCCCCCCCCACCGGGACAACAAAGAGTCTTGGGAATTGAGCAACACGCGCCAGTCCAGCCAGCCTATGAAATGTATTTGCTATATGGTCCTCATTGGCTGGCTGAGCCAGCCAATGAAGACCATATAGAAAATACATTTCATTGGCTGGTTGGACTGGTGCGTGCGAGACAGCTGGGATGGAGCAGGTATGCTGGCGCTGCAAATGAGACCCACGGCTGAGGCTCCCGCCGGCGCTGACCATCTTTCTGAGGCTGACACATTGTAAGAGTTCCCACTGGGAAGCCTCAGAAAGATGGTCAGCGCCGGCGGGAGCCTCAGCCGCGGGACTAGGGTGACCACATGTCCCGGAATGGCAGAATGGAAATGTGGTCACCCTAATTCTTACATAGCAATAAATCTCAAATTAATATTTGCTTAAACTTCAGTATATGTGTTTATAAATTAATCTGCATAAATAAAACACTCTGGCTTGTCCTAAAGCATTTATTCCATTAACAAATAGGTGTCAATAGGTCATTTAAGGGATAGTAAACTCGGGGAAAAAAGTACAGGAGAAATGATAGGAACAATTAAAAAATACTTAAGGCCCTTATTCCCATCCCTCAAACCGTTATGGTTTGAGAGATGTAAGACAAGAAAGACCTCTGCTCCCTCCCCCTTCTCATGCGTCCACTGTACAGCGGACGTCATGAGATCCTGCTTCCGGGACCAGATGGCGGCTTTTCAGGAGCGCTGTCATCAAGGTATCTAACTATAATTACTTCATCGGAATGGTCTACAACGTGTGCCTGGCTTGCAAGCACACGTTGTAGACCATTCCAATGAAGTAATTATAGTTATATATCCTGATGTCAGCGCTCCTGAAGAGCCGCCTACAGTCGGGTGACCGGATTCTGCCTCTGACAGCTTTACAGCTCGTCAGGTAGAAAGGGGAGGGAACGGAGGTCTTTATTTTCTTATATCTCTCAATCCATAACGGATTGAGACATGGGAATGAGGGCAGTAAGTATTTTTTAATTGTTCCTATCATTTCGCATGTACTTTTTCCCCGAGTTTACTATCCCTTTAAATAGTCTAAAAGTTCTTGGTAATGCCCCATCCACCAGCTACACCACCCACATCCACCACCTAAAACAAGTGTGTCCCTCTTTGGCCATTTGAAATGTTGTGAGGTATGTGTTAATTTTGCTGATTTACATAATTCCCTGTAGAATTTAGGTGTGAGTAGTGACTGATCTGCTGTAGACATGGAACGCTAAGGGCCTTATTCACAATATAAAAGAAATTATGGAGAAATAAACCTAATTTATTTAAGTGGTGTTTGTAACCCTTGAATGCTAGAGAGCTCCTCAACACATTACTGCACAGGGGTTCAAAGTTTTAAAATCCATATTTAGAGCGACGGGAGTCTGAGAAATAATTTCACAGAACTGGTGTAACAAGACCTTAAAGGGATAGTAATACTTAATTACTAATACCTATATGAAAGTCATATTAAAAATAAATGTATTGCCCCCAGTGTCATCTCTCAGACCTTTATGGTTTGAGAGATAATCGCTCCTAAAGTTGCCCTCTCCCTCCCCCTTCCCCGTAGTCAACGTTGTAGCTGACTGAAGGGAAATCCAGTCTTATGATTGTCAGGCGGCTCTTCAGCAGAGCCAAGAGCGCGTTGGCTCTTTTTTTTTTTTTTTTTTATTAACGCAATCTCAGCTCTGCTGCAGAGCCGCCAGATGATCGTAAGACTGGATTTCCCTTCGGTCAGCTAAAACGCTGACTTCAGGGAAGGGGGAGGGCAACTTTAGGAGCGATTATCTCTCTATGACACTGGGGGCACTACAACTCTTTTTAACCTTTTGAGTGCCAGAGGGGTACGCAACACATTGCTTTGCAATGCGTTGCTTGCCCCTCTGGCACTCAAAAGGTTAATATGACTAATATAGGGATTAGTAATTACTACGTATTACAATCCCTTTAAGTCTGTTGGGTATGGTTTTGTGCTGGTGCCTCGCTGTTTGGTACTGTGGATCGCCAGTAGGTGTCGCCAGCCCTGGTCCTCAAGAGCTACAAACAGTGCGTGTTTTCAGGATTCCCACTTCTGAGCATAACGGAGTTAATTAAAGGGACTGAGCCGCAGATTACTCCACCTTGGAAATCCTGAAAACAGGCATTGCTGGTAGCTCTTGAGAAACAGGGCTGGCTACCCAAAGAGCCGAATCATCCATTATGGCAATCTATGCTGCTGCCCAGGGCCATACCTGGGAACTTTGTCTTCTTGAACCCCCGGAGAAGGCTCATGTGGTGCCACTGTGGGATTTAAATGATGTGATTCACATCACAAGGGGGTGTCATTAACTGGGTGGGAAGTGGGCAGAAGAGAGTAGGAAGGAGAAGTGGGAGGAACTGGGAGGAGAAGGAGGAAACATGGGAGGAACATGGTGGGAAGGAGGAGAAGTAGGCAGGAAGTAGAACAGGGTGGGAAGGAGAAGAAGTAGGCAGGAAGTGGAACCGGGTGGGAAGGAGGAGAAGTGGGCAGGAAGTGGAACAGGGTGGGAAGGAGGAGAAGTAGGCAGGAAGTGGAACAGGGTGGGAAGGAGGAGAAGTAGGCAGGAAGTGGAACAGGGTGGGAAGGAGGAGATGTGGGCGGGAAGTGAAAGGAACAGGGTGAGAAGGAGAAGTGGTAAGAACAGTGTGGGAAGGAGGAGAAGTGGGCGGAACAGAGTTGGAAGAAGTGGGCTATAAGCAAAAGGAACAGGGTGGGAAGGAGGAGAAGTGGACGGAACAGGATAGGAAATAGGAGAAGTGGGCAAGAAGTGAGAGTAACAGGGCAGGAAGGAAAAGTGGGTGGAACAGGGTGGGAAGGAGGAGAAATTGAAGGGGCAGAATGGGAAGTGGGCAGGAAGTGAGAGGAAAATGTGAGAAGGAGAAGTAGACAGAGTTTCAGAGGAAAATCACCACTTCCAGGGAATCCGCCTCTGTACCCAGAGACCTGGTAATTAACTGCAAAATCCTGAGTCTTCAGGGTAGAGAAGGAGAGCTCCCAGGATGCCTAGGGCCCATGGCAATATGAGGGGTCCTGGCTGTAACTGGTGGGTCACAGGCAGTGGCCCTTTTGTGGCTGCTTATAATATCTTGTGTCAGACACCCTTTTTTTGAGAGGGACCAGCATCAACGAGTTGTTCCCATTTCTATTACAGTAATGGATCAAGAGAGGTGGGGGCCCAAACTGGTAACTTGCCTGGGTCCCTACTGACACCAACTTGTGTAACTGAATACATGATTCAGAACAAGACAAAATGATTTTATTTGTACAGACACATTTATAAGCACAAATACTGAAGTTTAAAGAAATATTAAGATCTTTGTTGTTGTGGAGCAATGTGATTTACTTAGATACACAGTGCATAGACTGATCTCCTAAAAAGAGGGACACTAAGGTGAGAAAGAGCGATTTGAGTTTCAAGGAGGGCCTGCCTATCATAAAGAGGGACCCTTGGGAGGTATGAAGCACTAATATCTCCTAAAGAGGGACACTTGGGAGGTATGCACCCCTAATATCTCCTAAAGAGGGACACTTGGGAGGCATGCACCCCTAATAGCTCCTAAAGAGGGACACTTGGGATGTATGGGACCCCTAATATCTCCTAAAGAGGGACACTTGGGAGGTATGCACCCCTAATATCTCCTAAAGAGGGACACTTGGGAGGCATGCACCCCTAATAGCTCCTAAAGAGGGACACTTGGGATGTATGGGACCCCTAATATCTCCTAAAGAGGACACTTGGGAGGCATGAACCCCTAATATCTCCTAAAGAGGGACACTTGGGAGGCATGCACCCCTAATAGCTCCTAAAGAGGGACACTTGGGATGTATGGGACCCCTAATATCTCCTAAAGAGGGACACTTGGGAGGTATGCACCCCTAATATCTCCTAAAGAGGGACACTTGGGAGGCATGCACCCCTAATAGCTCCTAAAGAGGGACACTTGGGATGTATGGGACCCCTAATATCTCCTAAAGAGGACACTTGGGAGGCATGAACCCCTAATATCTCCTAAAGAGGGACACTTGGGAGGCATGGACCCCTAATATCTCCTAAAGAGGGACACTTGGGAGGCATGCACCCCTAATATCTCCTAAAGAGGGACACTTGGGAGGCATGCACCCCTAATAGCTCCTAAAGAGAGACACTTGGGATGTATGGGACCCCTAATATCTCCTAAAGAGGACACTTGGGAGGCATGGACCCCTAATATCTCCTAAAGAGGGACACTTGGGAGGCATGCACCCCTAATAGCTCCTAAAGAGGGACACTTGGGCG
The DNA here is from genome assembly GCA_037306005.1 of Rhinophrynus dorsalis. Taxonomy (NCBI): domain Eukaryota; kingdom Metazoa; phylum Chordata; class Amphibia; order Anura; family Rhinophrynidae; genus Rhinophrynus; species Rhinophrynus dorsalis. The sequence continues at coordinate 16,177,912 of CM074725.1, forward strand.
GTATGAAGCCCTACTATCTCCTAAAGAGGGACACATGGGAGGTATGGACCCCTAATAGCTCCTAAAGAGGGACACTTGGGAGGTATGGACCCCTAATTTCTCCTAAAGATGGAAACTTGGGAGGTATGGACCCCTATTATCTCCTAAAGAGGGACACTTGGGAGGCATGCACCCCTAATATCTCCTAAAGAGGGACACTTGGGAGGCATGCACCCCTAATAGCTCCTAAAGAGAGACACTTGGGATGTATGGGACCCCTAATATCTCCTAAAGAGGACACTTGGGAGGCATGGACCCCTAATATCTCCTAAAGAGGGACACTTGGGAGGCATGCACCCCTAATAGCTCCTAAAGAGGGACACTTGGGAGGTATGGACCCCTAATATCTCCTAAAGAGGGACACTTGGGAGGCATGCACCCCTAATAGCTCCTAAAGAGGGACACTTGGGCGGTATGAAGCCCTACTATCTCCTAAAGAGGGACACATGGGAGGTATGGACCCCTAATAGCTCCTAAAGAGGGACACTTGGGAGGTATGGACCCCTAATTTCTCCTAAAGATGGAAACTTGGGAGGTATGGACCCCTATTATCTCCTAAAGAGGGACCACTTGGGAGGTATGGACCCCTAATATCTCCTAAAGAGGGACACTTGGGAGGTATGGACCCCTAATATCTAATAACATGATTTCCCCTAGTTTGTTTTTGACTAATCCACCCAAGCCTACATGGCTGGCAACTATTGGTTTCTTTCAATATCGCTCCGAGACATGTAAGACTTGTAAGTGATGTGGCTAATGTGTCTAAGCAATTAATTTGCTCTGTTGATGGAGCCAGTTATGACATGTCTGGTTTCATCAACTGTAATACGCAGAATGTCGTTTGCCTATTCACAAACCTTGCATGTTCTGTACAATACGTGGACCGCACAATACGCCTACTTAAAGTGAGAATTAGGGAGCACTTATACCAAATTCAAAAATTGAAAGGGACTCTGCTATCGCTAGACATGTCTTGTGGCTCATGAAGGTAATGTGAATGTCTATAGTTTTCAAGGTATAGATAAGGTTAATTTACCCCCTTGAGGTGGAGGCATGTTGTGGCTGATAAACCATATGGAGGCATTTTGGCTCTTTCAGTTAAAGACCAGGGTGCAGACTGGGACATCAGTCACATCATGTAGATCACCTGTGCAGTGGTGTCCCTTGGTTTTTTCAGATATCTAATTGGTTGTTGTTTGTGGTATTTTTGTCATTTCGAGATCAACATTGCAGAGATTTAACCTTTTATTTGTGGGAGTATGGATTGGGACCCTACTTGTTTGTTTTTGCCCACTTTTGGGTTTCTTTGTGCAGGGAAGATTCCTTGTTGTATAGCAGGTGGTGTAGCAATACGTTTGTGGTCACTCATGGGGTTAAATCAGCCTCTCTTTGAATATTTTGTTTTCTGATTGGCTGTTTTGACTCAGAAAGAAGTCTGACAAGTTCTTCCAATCAATGTTGATTTTAAACGGTTTATATTAAACAGTGGCAACTAAGTGTTTGTATGTCTATGACTAAGCACTAGGTTAGTGTGAAACACGTTAGACCCGGATGGAGGTCTTGCCAGGTTGCATGTGCTGAATGTTCCACCTTTGTTTGTGAAGTGCCATACGCTTTTAACAACTACAATAAAGCCAAGTTTTATCTTTACGTACCCTTAATATTTCCTGTGGAGGGACACTTGGCAGGTATGGCCCCCTAATTTCTCCTACAGAGGGACACTTGTGATGTATGGACCCCTACTATCTCCTAAAAAAAGGATACTTGGGAGGTATGGACCCCTACTATCTCCTAAAGAGGGACACTTGGGGAGGTACGGACCCCTACTATCTCCTAAAGAGGGACACTTGGGGAGGTACGGACCCCTACTATCTCCTAAAGAGGGACACTTGGGGAGGTACGGACCCCTACTATCTCCTAAAGAGGGACACTTGGGGAGGTACGGACCCCTACTGTCTCCTAAAGAGGGACACTTGGGGAGGTACAGCCCCCTACTATCTCCTAAAGAGGGACACTTGGGAGGTATGGACCCCTAATATCTCCTAAAGAGGGACACTTGGGAGGATCAAGTACAAGACGTACATTATGAAACAGGAGAATTTTGTACCTTTTCCAGCAAACAAGGAAAGTTCGACATGGTTCACTCAGTAGATAACAGATAAATTCAGCACGGGAGTGATTAATGAGAAAACTATAATGAGATTTTACTTACAGGATAGAAATCTACTGTTTTAACAACCTTATTATGTCTATGACTGTGTATGTCTCCACTGATTGTTTTTACTAATCTGAGTGTGAATTTTAGTTAATATACAATATGAACATAGTTGTGATATGTATGTACAAGTACCTAACAGATGTGTGACTTTTACGCTTGTGAAATGATGGAGTGTATGCTTGTCTTCTGCATATGACCCTTGTCTGTTCCCCATATGTTAATTTTGTTTGACAAAAGGCCCAAAGCCTGCAGCAGAGTGTTTTCACATACATAAACTCCTGCTGCTTATTGTCATGGATCCCACCATAAAGCACTTTTACATGAACATTGCTAAGAGGCATAGGCATAAAAGCATTCAGAGGCAAATATCTGCACCATCTGTAGACAATACAAATCCTAATTGATACAAATGGAAGTGTAATTCAACACAGTACAAAAGCTCCGGACCAAACAAATATCATCAGATGACAAAAAAAAAAAAAAAAAAAAAATCAAGATATCACAAACCTTCATTGATTAAAACAGGGCTTTAAATCCACTGAAAACAAGAAATTGTTTTGGTTCAGAATTTTCATTTCGGTGCACTCCTAATAATAATAATTATTGGCTAAGTCTTTGCTGATTACATTGCAGGTGATCACTACTTTTCCTGTAAATTTCCTCATAGGCCTCTTTTGCATGGTCAGATTTCCCGTGAGGCAGTGTGGGCAGCCACCTACAGATCCAAGTTTTTAAAGGGATAGTAATGTTTCACAAAAACAGCAGCTCCAATTAATCTTCATAGCAATTGAGCCACAGAGAGTGTTATTTCATTACTGTGAGAGATGTAGTTCAAGAGTAGTTGAACAATAAAGTTTCTCCCTCCCGCCCCTTTTACCTAGCGTAACCCCCACTCCTCAGGTGTGGAATCCAGTCCATAGACCAGACAGCTCACATCAAGGGTCAATACAATACTGTGAGAACAATGAAAGCCCTGCCCCCCTTGACAGGTTTTCCCTTATCTTAATTGAAGATTGCCCCTCTCTGCAATCTACCTGAACACTCCCTGCTACTCTGAGGTGAACAGTGTTACATCAGTAAAAGAGGCAGGAGGGGGATACTTTATAATTCAATTACTCTTGAACTACAACTCTGACAGAATTGAAATAACACTCTCCAAAGTCCAAATACTATGATGAGTAATTGGAGCTGATTTTATTATGAAACATTTTCACCTAGCAGCATAAATAGTGTTGCTGGATCATCTCCTTAAACCTTTGAGTGCCAAAGGGGTACACAACGTATTGCAAAACAATGCGTTGAGTACCTCTCAGGCACTGAAGTGTCAAGACTGGACACATGAAAAATGTTTGCTGCATGGATACAGGTGAACTAAGGTGAACACATATACCTTTATAGGGGAACTATCATCCCAACATTTACCCATGTAGATATAAGCTTAACAATAGTAGTATTAGCCAGCAAAATTACCACTTTAGTGAGAAATTCTACTTCTGCCGAGACTGACGGACAGACAACAGTGCTTTAGAGGAATTTGCACTCCGTCAGTCCTTTCTGGTACCCAAAGATACCATTCTATGCCCCCTAGAGGAGACCGGGACTAACATAGCCAGATGTCTGCGCTGATGCCTGGCCATCAGTCTCGCACAAGTAGGATTTCTCAGTAACGCTGTAATAATGCTGGCTAATAGTACTATTGTTAAGCTTATTGCTAGATGGGTAATTATTGGTGGAAGACTTTATTGGGGTGATGGTTCCCCTTTACATCAGGGATACTTATATAAAATGTATACTGCAGGGTTTGTACAGATTCCTGCAGAATTAAGTTTTAAAGAAATATGTGGTCACAGAGGGTATTTCTCATGTGTCCCTTTTGAAACTGATGATTTGGCAACACTAAATGTAGAAATGATTATATACTAATCCAGAATTAGCCAACTGCGGTCCCAAACAGTTACCAACAATGCATGTTTTAGGGATATCTCAACTGGTGCACAAGTGGACTAATTATTGACTGTCACTTTAACTGGTTCACCTCTCCTCATTCGCAAATGTCCCAAAAACATGCTCTGTTGGTAGCTCTTGAGATTGGCTACCCCTGTATTAATCTATGCAGAACTAGGTATTGCTTTTGCTCATGAGAGATGACAATTAAAAATACACTTTAAACCTTATGCAGAAAGCTAGAGGTTCAGCTCTGGAGTAGGCTGACCAGATCTCACCTTTAACCGGGGACACACAGGAAATAGTCTGACCAGATCTCACCATTAAGCGGGGACACATAGGAAATAGTCTGACCAGATCTCACCATTAACCAGGGACACATAGGAAATAGCCATTTTTTAGTACTGCACTGAAATCAAAGAAGTCCTGCAGTATGCATTTCTCCTGTGTGTCCACGGAATCTCTCAGATCATAAAGGTTTGACAGATGGGACTTGGGTCATTTAATTTCTTTTTTTTTTAATAGCTACAAGATACACATTAGTAAAAATGATCTCTTACTATGCCTTTAAAAGTAAGATCCACCCCAGATTTTTACAATCCTAAAGCTACAAACAGTGGTGGCGGTCCTGGCACATCATGGAATTCGGGGCTTCCCGCCGTTCGTGAAAAAAATAAAAAATGAATAAATAAAAATGCCCCATGGTCCTTAACTGCTGGCCAGTCCTTAAAGGAACAGTAAACTTTTTTTTATGAAAAAAATATATATTGTAGGGATTTTCCTATTGAGTAAAATAAGGGTACTCACACTGCCGAGAGATTTATATTTTCAGAGTTATTACAGTTTAAACCCATGTTTTTTTACACTAGCAGTGCTCTCTAGTGGTCAATTTCTAATTAGAATTCCTGTTAGGTTCTAATGGAGAGGAAAGTCAGAGACATACAGTTCTCCACAGAATGTAATAGAAACTGCTGAGTCACTTCCTATCAGTTAGAACTATCAGGAAGTAAGCATAGTAAATTCACTTCCTGTCAGTCAGAACTATCAGGAAGTAAACACAGTAAATTCACTTCCTGTCAGTCAGAACTATCAGGAAGTAAATACAGTAAATTCACTTCCTGATTATTTAAACTGCTATAAATTTTGAATAAAACATCTGACAGCGATGGGAGTTACCTTGTTTTATTCAGCAGGAAATACTCTATAAAATATGTGGTTTCATAAAAAAAAAAAAAGTTTACTGCTCATTTAAGGAGTCAAAGACCAGAGGGGTGTGCGACACAATGCACCTCAATAAATTCAGTGCTGATGTGTAATCTCTAAACATATGTATACAAAATGTCAAAAAACAAACGCTCACACAACAAAACCTTAGTTAAGTGTTTTTAATCTTGTTAAACAATACATTTTTGTATTTCAAAGAAAGAAGCTGCTATTCTTTCCCCCTTTTTTTTGTTTTTCATTTTTTTTTTTTTTATCTAAAACCGATCCAACAATTTCGTATAATAAATAATTTAAAGATATACTTTAGGCAAATAGATTTTAAAGGTAAATACGGTTTTACAAATGCAAAATAAACAAACAGAAAACCTTAGATAAAATAAGAACAGCTCCAGGAGGGGAAAAAAAGTACCTATATTTTCAATATTCCACAGTAGAAAAATAAATTAAAAAAAAAAAAGAAAAAAAAAAAAAAACAAAAAAAAACAAAAAAGGATTACTTAACCTCCTGAGTCCCAGAGATGTATTTCTCCACATTGAGTTGTTACATCTCTGGTACTGAAAGGGTGAATGCCTTGAAGACCGGAAGTGTCTCCAGCACATTGCAAATGGAGGCTTCCCAGCATCCAAGGGCTGAACTGGGGGAAATATACATATAGTGTTTTAATAGGGATAATATATACACGTAGTATATATATATATATATATATATATATATATATATATATATATATATATATGTGTAAAACCCGTGTATACACGGGCCAAGGTCCGGGTGATGTTAACCCTTTGAGTGCCAGTGGGGTACGCAACTCAAAGGATTAAGAGGCCGGTCCTGCTCTGCGTCCTGCCACTGAAGCAGTCATGCACTGCAGACACTGGCCGAAAGCACAGAATGCTCCCAGCACAGAACTCTGTGCTCCCAGCATTCCGTGTTTTCGGGCAGTCTCTACTGAGCATGACGGCTTCTGACAAACATTCTAGCGAATTATAATATAGGATATATATGTATGTGTATAGGTATGTATACATATGTAAAGCTTACTTAAAAGCAGGCCACACACTTTTATATAATGTCAATGAACAGAGGTTTCTAACCTCTTATGCTAGACAGTTCTCCCACGCGTTGCTTCACAATACACAGAAGACCTCTCCAGTATGAAAATGGTTAAAACCAGTGCTTGATTAAACATCCCAATTAAACAGCAATGTTGACGGGCTGCGATAAAAGGATGTTTAACCCTTTGAGTGCCAGAGGGGTATGCATTATAGTGTTGCGTACCCCTCTGTCACTCAAAGTGTTACGTTCCATGAACGAGGAGGGCAAGTGAAAATTCCCACTGATCGAAATGGGGGCTTTCAACTCCTTAAATGCTGGAGCGATGTCCAACATGTACACTGGCTATCTCGCTAGCATACAAGGGATTGAAGAGACTCCATTTTGATTGATGGGAATTTCATTTATTCTCTAGGTTTGCTACAATAGTCTCTGTCCGCAAGCAGCTTTATGAAGGTGGGGATTCCCTGCTTTTCCCTTCAGGTTCTACCACATTAACTGTTTGAATGCCAGAGAGGTATCCAATGCATTGGATACCGCTCTGGCATTCAAAGGGTTAACGGACACTGCTCTGCTATTTTTTGCACCCAAAGCAGAAATGGGTTTATGTTTGCACTGTTTATGGAGCAGGGTGCAATCTCCACAACTGACTCTCTGTAATGGGAAACCTTTCTATCTCTGACCCATGTGGAGACCTCGCACAGACAGATTCCCCTTTTACTGTGTTTATTCCTAGACCTTGCAGAACGCTGGCAATGAAATGCAGACAATCTCGCCTGTAAAGTATTCACACGAGTAGGCATGATTCGTTCTTACACATCTTGAAACGTCTGATCAGTTTATTATAAAATCAATGGCTAACATTCATGAAATTGCCATCTTTTGCAGTTTCCTACCCGTTATTCCCTTTCCAAAATCCATTAAAGGGAAATGATCACGTTACTAAGTCTGCTACAGTGCAAACAAACTTAGGGCTGTAAATTCAAAATCAAACTGGAGGAATCATGGAACAAACCAACACTACCATAATGGGGGGGACTATTTAAAAGTATATTTTTAGCCCCTTGATTGCTATCAAGGTCTCCAATGCATTGCAAAGTGATGCACTATAGACCTCACTATCATACAAGAAGTTTAAAAAAAAAAATAAAAAAAAAAAATCGCCATTTAAAATCATTAGGGATTTTTAGTTCCCACAATAGTTCAGTAGGTTTGAGCAATAATGCCTCCATTCTACTTGTGAGCATGTGGCCATTAGTAAAAAGTACAGGGCTGCTCTAGGACATCCCAAAACAGCTCACCAGCTGTCTGTGGGGTCACAACATGGACTCACTTGGCTGGCACTGGGGATGTTCATAACCAGAATGTCTGTGGTTCAAAGACACAAACTTCTCTGTCTGTGAGCACAGTCCCCATAGACTGTTACGGTTTGGTTATAATTCCTCACCCCTTGCAGTTTATAGGAACTGCAGACCTGAACAGTCTCATTTCGCTCTCTCTTGCGTGATCAGGAAGAAAGTAACGTGAGGCCAAAAGGAGATGTGCGTCAATTTCAACCTTTGCCACGTTACCCCTGTTGATCCACAGGACAGCAAAAACCTCTGCTATAGCCATATATTATATACATAAAAAAAAATAAAAAATTCTGCAAACAAAGCATCACAAGGCAACTTTTCTACCCTTGCTGAAAGAAAAAGAAAAAAATCCTAGCCTTTGTTTTAGTCATAGTGAGCCTACAGCCTGTATGAATGAATAAAGTGAACAACTCATGAGCATGTCCTACTCGAGCTGATTTTATAGCATTGTTCTCTGCCTAGCAAAAGCAAGACAGAAAAATGCACAGAATCACTTATAATTACACAAAAGGAATTTACAAATGATCACTGGATATTAGCAGCCCATAGCAGCAAACTGCAATATTATCTTTCTGCTTTCTCCATAGCAGATAAACGGACTAACATTTTGATACAAGGAGGATAGTTATAAAAAAAAAACAACTACGGAAGGGTCACCTAGGACTGAAATTATACCCGATTAGCATCTGGACCTAGTATAATAAACTGTTTTAAACCAATGTTGGACAACCTGAGATCCTTCAACCGTTGTGGCCTATAATTCCCATCATCCGTCGCCACTTAATGGATGGAGGAGGATTATGGGAGTTGTAGTGTGCAAACACTGGAGAGCTCAGGTTGCCCAACACTTGGCTGGTAGAGACAGCTTAAATGAATTGCAAAGAAATTGTGATGTCTCCAGTAGCTTAAGGGTTAAGCATTTCAAGATGTGCAAATGCGTATCTCAATACTCCTCTCTGGGTGTGTTTATATATACACATATATATATCTATACACACATACATATACACACACACACGTTTTTAATTAAATATAAATTAATATACATTGCCAGCATCTGTTATTGCCGAAGGCCAAAGTTGCTCTATATTGCCAAGGCCTAGTTTACAGGGTGATCATTACAACAACACGTGTGACAACCCTACGGGAACCAATGCTATCTATTCAATGAAAAGCGTTGTTACCACAAAGTCGCGAGTATCTCCGGCCAGAGCCAAAAAATAACAGTATGATCGGTTCTACTGTAACTATAGAGTGATTTATGCACATCCTCGCTGGGCAAAGGCTAAAAAAAGTCCAGGATCCTAAAATTAGACAATTGCCTCCTATATTCTGTGGGAATTCTAAATATATCTCTATACATGCACCCATCAATTGTGTCCTGAAATACCTAGTCAGAAGGTAAACATGTCCTGGACTGACAACAATCCCTATTTTCAATGTGATCCAAGTAGCTAACTTCTGTGCGAATGCACAGTCCCAGACTGAAGATTCCACAGCATGGAGTTCTAAAATGTCCACTGACTGCTGTGACAGAAAGTGATGTCTGTGCAGGTCCACAAGAAACTAGATATCAAGACTTACCCTACAAGAACATGGCTCTGTATCTTCTGTCTGGCATCAGAAGTGGGGCTCAAGCCTATGTGGCGGCCACAGGCATCATATTCTGCTACACCAATCAAAGGGCAGATATCAATCTAAAGCAGGGTTGAGCAACCTGATACCCTCCAACTGTTGAGGACTAAAATTCCTATCATCCCTGGCTAGACGATGGCTGGCCAGGGATGATGGAGATCGTAGTCCATAAAAGTTTGAGCTCTTCAGCCTGCTCATCCCTACTTTACTGTTTAGAACCTGCCCATCCCTACTTTAGAACTTTGTGGTGTTACAGAGAACGTGCAGGTTGTATAATGACATCAGCATAAGGTCACACAATGGTTCATGACACCATTTGCTCAGCTGAATTACAGCAGAGGGACAGTGCTGGGCCTCTCTCAACAGAGTCCCTGAATAGCAGAATGGAAATGTAGTCATCCTACTAGTCAAGAGTCATTTTGTTCATCCCTGTCCTTGGGGCAGAAACTTAGTGAAACCGGTGGAATCTTATGCACCAAAGAAAAATCTCATTGATTCCAAATCAGACCTTTTCCTGATTTGATTGATTCCAGGATGAACTGAACTGGGTTTTGCTCGCTTAATTTCAGGCTTAGGCTGATGATACCTTGACTATACTGCCAACCTCTGTCCATTAGAAGTATATGGGTGTGTGCATCACGTGTTCCTTGCACAGTTGATGGACCGTAACTCCCATCACTCTCAACAGGTGAGCTACGGAAGATGGGGGCTGCAGTCCAGCAAAAGTTGGGGAGCCGTAGGCAATATCGTTTGCTGTCCAGATAAATCCTCTTGAACACGTCTTACCATCAACTATGGCTGGGATCCACCAGCTTATTGATTGCTACAATTTTCACCCACCAGCTAGCAGATAGGAACTGTATTCCCCACCAGATGTTTGTTCTCCAGCAGTTCACCTCTGAGCTACATGGAAGATTACAAGAGTGAAATCGGCCTTTATATACTTCCAAGCAACCAGCTCGGAGCTGCAAGCTGGGACACACTGTACGTACCATGCAAATTTGACCGAGTGGGCAGAACAGACGCTAAATTGAAATCAATTTCTAACACAGGAAAAAAAAATTAAACAAAAAGCTCCCTGTTTTGATGAGAGGAGGCCATGGAGAACACGCAGCCTGTAATACGTGTAGGTTGCTATTCTCTTGTGCTACATTTTAGACATTGGTTAAGTGTCTAGTGACTCGCAGTACAGGGGTCAAAGAAGGAAGAATTCTGAGGCAGTTTCTAACACTCAAAATTAATCAGTATTATCGGACTCAAAGTACCATCAAATTCGATCATCACCGTACCTTTAATGGAAATTATCACAAATAAATAATTTGGTTTTATTTACCGCAATATGATAAATCGTAATTTTACTTACATCAGCTCTCTTACATCACACCTGTTTAGAAGTAATAAATGTTAATTAATATCTTAAAGGGATAGTAATACTTCATTTTAACTTTATTTTATTTTGTAGGCATTAAAAAACATGAAGAATGATATAAGGCTTATCTCTGAAACCTTTATGGTTTAAGAGATATTCACAAACAAAGTATCCCCCCCCCATGTTCAGCCAGATAAGAAGGGAGATGCCCAGGTAGACTGCAGAGAGGGACAATCTTCAATTAAGATAAGGGAAAAAGCTGAAAAACTTGTCAAGGGGGGAAGGGCTTTCATTGTTTTCGTACAAAGAAGATTGTCCCCTTCTGTTATCTGTCTGGTCATACAACCAGACTCACATCTGAGAAGAGATGGATTACACTAGGTAAAAGGGGCGGGAGGGGAACTTTGCTTGTGAATATCTCATAAACCATAAAGGTTTGAGAGATAAGACTTATATCATTCTTCATGTTTTTTTAATGCCTACAAAATAAAATAAAGTTAAAACGAAGTATTACTATCCCTTTAAACAAATACTATATCTTCAGGTTCCCTTTTTATCTAGAAATCTGTAGTATTACCGTTGGCCTGCAGGAACATGAGGCCTGCCAAGCACAAAATATTGTAAGACTCTAGTCTATTACAGTTGTGGACTTGGGAAAAAAAGAAATGAGATGTTAATTGACTGGACTATTATATAAATACTAGTAACATAAGCAGATTTTGCTATTGGCATTACAGATCTGCTCAACACAGTGTGGCCAGACGTAGGTACAGAGCTGCTTTTAATTTCTCCCAACAAGAGGTTTTATTTAAAAAACACACTTTTCATTATTTGCAGTAGATAACAAAACTTGCAAAGGGGTTAAACATCCCCTTTAAGCAGTAAACCAGGGGTATGCTATGTGTACCCCCACAGATTCAAACTCCCAACATCCTCAGCTGGCTACAGGCCACCTGAGAACGATGGAAATTATAGTCCATAAGAGTCAGGGGTGGGTACTACAGATTACACACCTCTGCTCTATGCAAACCCAAAATGTACTTCTTCCCTACCAGTTTTTAGTCTCCCTAAAATTTTTCTATTTAAACTGCCTGTGCTTTTTGTTTTTCGGTCAATTAAATGGTTTGAGATTTTTGCTTTAGTAATTGGGGATTCTAATCTCAGAGCGTTGTTCTCTCATCGTCCAATGAAGCTACGTAATTAATTATTCACGTGTCAAAAAATAAATAAATAAATAGAAATTAAAATTCACCTCTCCCCCCCAGCGGGAAGGAATATATTAATTAATGGAGAGGAATAAGGTCCTCTTTTAGAATCAGTCCACATCTAGAAAGTATGTTACACAACATTTTGCATGTAATTAAGCCAAATCATTTATTTGTGATAGTTTCCCTTTAAAGGGATAGTAATACTTCGTTTTAACTTTATTTTATAGGCATTAAAAAAACACGAAGAATGATATAAGTCTTATCTCTCAAACCTTTATGGTTTAAGAGATATTCACAAGCAAAGTATCCCCCTCCCGCCCCTTTTACTGATGTAACACTGCTCAGCCAGATCAGAAGGGAGGGGCCCAGGTAGACTGCAGAGAGGGACAATCTTCAATTAAGATAAGGGAAAAACCTGAAAAGCTTGTCAAGGGGGGCAGGGCTTTCATTGTTCTCATAGGAAGAAGATTGTCCCCTTCTGTTATCTGTCTGGTCTATGGACTGGATTCCACATCTGAGAAGAGATGGCTTACACTAGGTAAAAGGGGCGGGAGGGGGAAACTTTGCTTGTGAATATCTCATAAACCATAAAGGTTTGAGAGATAAGACTTATATCATTCTTCATGTTTTTTTAATGCCTACAAAATAAAATAAAGTTAAAACGAAGTATTACTATCCCTTTAAATTAATCTGAGTAGTTACTTAAACCATTGGGAGCCAAAGTGGATAGTGGAAGGAATTAAATGTCTTCCTGGCAGAGCGGTGTGCATTGTATTATTAAGGACTGCACCATGGTCGTTCCTGGCAACACTGTGGTTAAGTAACCTACAAATGTGTTCAATTTCTGACACAAATCATATTAACTCTGGTGTTTGCTATATAAACTCAATGTACCACAATTCATCGATACCTCAGCTCATGACAAGCTCAAAAAATGATTTTGTTGAACCATAAAATTCATTCATTCATCCTTTCATTCATTCACTTCAAAATCACACCCAATGCTTGAAGAAGAGACCCATGAGGTTTGGAAATATCTGCACGCGGTGATTTGATCTTTGAAGAACCCTACTATTGGTCCCTTAATAAGTTATGATAACCCACAATGCATCTCATTTCTCCAGAATCCAGACATCCAAAAGAATTTAAAATAAGGAATTCATTTGCTCACCGTTTTCATTCTCTCAGTACCTCCAATAGCAATTGCTTGCTCCCAGTCAAGTCAAATTCAAGCTTTTTTCTCAGTGACAGTACCACAAAATTCATTCGCTCACATAGTATTAATTTGTTGGTTTTTCAGTCACACACAATAGGCATAACCATCCATTAGCGTAGGGGTTGTCAGTGTGGTATTCCAGCTGGTAGAACCTGATGCCGACCATCTCCGTCCATCCAATGTATGGTTGGGGATGGTTGGAGTTGTAGTTTCAACAGGGGAAGCTCCACATATTAACAATCCCAGAGTTACAGTGTCAGAGGCCTAATTTGTCTCCAAGTCACAACATATATACACACTCGCACAGAGTAAAGGCCCCTTGTCTGACGGGGTATGAAGGAGAGGTGTGTGCATGCTCACTGGTGTTGCCCTAACTGCTAGGGAGAATGCAGGCAAGGGGAGTGTTATGGAAGGCCTTAAGCAAGGCGAAAGTTGTGCCTGGGCAGACTTTGGGCTCTGGTGTAGAGGCAGTGGAATAAATTAACAAGTGCCAACAGAGGGCTGGAGTAATCACAGGGTAAGAGCTACAAGAGTAAAACAGACAGTGCAGGAATATGTACCCGGGGGGAGAGGAAGGGCACTCAGCTTGAAGAGGGGATATGACCTTACAAGACAGATGCCAAGCAAGAAAAGGGGGACAGTTATCAAGTGGGTATTAATAATCTGAGCATGCACTGTGTGTGTGTGTGTAACCCAGGTGTGGCAATAATAATCCACCTGGACCATGTAGTGTATTAGCGCTCCTTGGCACTGCACCTGCACTTATGTTGCAGGTCAGCAGCCGTGGCACCTGGAGGGTTGAGCACAGAATTAAAGCAGAACTACCAACCCCAAATAAATCTGGCCCAAATAATTACCCATCTGGTGACTAGCTGCTCAATAGTACTAGTCACCAGAAATATTACCTGGTGTTTGAGAACTGTACACTGTTCCCGGACTGACGCAGACATCTTCCCATAGTGACGTCCGCGCGCCTGAGCTGCCAGTCCCAGCCGGCTCTAGGAGGTGCTGCTAGGAGCCGTTCGGCTCCAAAAGGGACTGACAGCGCAGGCGCACAGACGTCACTATGGAAAGATGTCTGCGCTGTTTCCTGCCTGTCAGTCCGGAACAGCGTACAATTCTCAAACAACAGGTAATATTTCTGGCGACTAGCGCTATTGAGCATCTAGTCGCCAGATGGGTAATTATTTGGGCCAAATTTATTCAAGGGTGGTAGTTCCGCTTTAACAGGGGGACAGAACTCACTAGGGAAGTAGCAGTAGGTCCATGTAAAAGGCCCCACTGATTTACAACACTGAGGGGCGTATTCAGGAAGTCAGAGCGAGAGGCAAACCAACTGCACCATAGGGGAATACAATTCCCCCCCAGTTCCAGTTGATTTAACCCTTTGAACGCCAGAAAGGTATCCAACGCATTGCAACGCAATGCCTTGGATACTTCTCTGGCATTCAAAGGGTTAAAGGGATGTTTAACCCTCTGAATTCTAGGGAGGACTTCAAAACATTACAAAGCAATGCTCTAGAGACCTCTCTTGCACTCAGTGGCAAAAAAAGCCTGGAAGCAGTGGGATTTTTATTACCCTTCTGTGGTGCGGTTGGTTTGCTCCACAAACGGATTCTCTTTTAGCTTTGTGAATACGGACCCAAATATTCAGGAAGCATTCCTTGCCATATGTACACTTTATAAAGCACAGGAGGGCAAACGTCGTATCCAGCTGATGTTGGACTACAATTTCTCAGCTACCCACTGGGAACTGTATTGCACCAGCTGGAGGACTGCAGGTTGCTTTTCTCTGATTTAACTGGTATGGGGTCATCAGCCACTTCCTGAAGGGTAAAGAATATGCACGTGAAAATGCCCAATCGTGTTGGCATGTAGTGTGTAAACACGCCCTGATGACTACACTTACAAGGCGTGTCCTGGATCAGTATACTGAGGCATTGGCTTAGCATTCTCTGGCCATGTTAGTGTGTCTATGCCTGGGCAGAAAAAGATTTAATCCTTTCAGTACCAGAGGGGTGCGCAACGCTTTGCAATGCTATGCGTACCCCTCTGGCACTCAAAGGGGTAATACCCAGGAGCAACGCAAGTGGGCAATATCTAGAGCAGGCACAGAAAGGGGAAAAGTGAGACACAAACATCTCTTTGCCAGTTGTGCCAACCTCCACCACATTCTCTCTCACACAAAGGAATACTGGTTGTTCACGGCTCGTGCCCGTGAGGCTGCGCTGTTGGCGTCGTTTGTTTCTTCTGAGCTGGCAACCCCTGGCTGAAGTTGTTGTAGATGGACAGCAGCCTCTTCCTGCTCATCAGCGGGTGCTACTCCCTCCTCCTGCTGAACGATGTGTGGTTCCGGAGGGGGCATACTGACGAGGGGTTCATCTGGAGGAGAGGTGCTGGGTTGGTACCAGGGGGGCTGCAGTGATCCCTCTGCACTCTGGTGCCGAGACAAAGGGTGAGGGGGCAGAGGGGGAGGGTTACGGCTGCTGGTTGCCTCTAGAAAATGGGATGGAAAATAAGTTCTAATTAGAGACTCGCACCACAGGAATAAGAGAGTCTTATGTGTTAATCCAAGTAATTATGATAGGGTGCGCAAATTATGCCCCTTCAGTTGCCAACAGCTGGTTTTAGAATACAGGTTTCTTGCCTTGATTTACAAGTGGAATCTGGGGAACTCTTTGGCCTAATAAAAAAGTAGATGTGTCTCATTTAAAGCAGCAGTATAAAAAGACTTTAGTCTTACCTGTTAAATCCTTTTCTCTTAGTCCATACAAGTTACTGGTAACTCTGGGTAGGCGATCCACCCCTTTACTTAAGCAGGAACAATTCTAGAATTGTATGCAGGGGGTGGAGCCTACCTTCCCTCCTTGGCTGCAGCTAGCCAACCAGCTCCAGAAAGATTTGAGACAATAGGAACTCCAAATGAAAAACCCCTGTGCGGAGGGGCACTCTGGGACAAGTGGACCTGCAGCACTCAAAGGGTTGCTCACCTTTCCTGCAGATCTTCTGTCTTCAGATTACCATGTTTAAAGAAGAAGCCTCAGTGGGCAACTCCTGAGGAAAGAATTTGTAGCCAAAATTTCCCCCCCAGGGCTTAAGGTCCACAAAAAGTACCTGGTCACTGAGCTAGCCACATCTAAGGGTGGTATTACATTTCTAACAGAAAAATAAAAAAACTTCTAAAGCTATAGCAAAACTGTTCTCTTGCCTGTGTTATCTTCACCAAGGAACAAATCTTTCTGGAGCTGGTTGGCTAGCTGCAGCCAAGGAGGGAAGGTAGGCTCCACCCCCTGCATACAATTCTAGAATTGTTCCTGCCTACTTAAAGGGGCGGATCGCCTCCCAGAGTTACCAGTAACCTGTATTGGACGACAGAGAAAGTTTCTTTAGGAAAAAATACTATAGATATTTTGCTGCTGAGTAAAACAAGGGAACTCCTCCTTGGAGATGCTTCTTTAAAATGTATTACAGCTCAATTATTTATATTTAGTAAAATTATTTATTTTTTGTTGTTGTGGAAATGTTGATTTATTTTCTATTAAGAGAATAAGAATATAACTAAAGTTCTCCAAAGAATTTGAGCTGTGGACACCAGTTAACTTGAAAACATTTTGATTGATGGGGCAACATAAAAGGTCAATAAAAAGGCATTTTAAACCACTAGCAGTGCCCTCACAACTATGGGAACAGAGTTACCACCGCTTCAGCTCACCCAGTCTCACTCAATTCCCCATGCAATGATCTCTGCAAAGCTGGGGGATGTCAGCTCCTCACTCTGAGCTCACGTGAGTGAAAGTTAAGACTTTCATACTCTCCATTAGTAGCCATGCTGACAAATCTGAAGTCAATGGGCTTCGCTAAAGAGTACCAATGAGAACCAATGAGGCGTTGCTGTCAACCCAGGGTAGCAGATACTGGATAAACTGAACAAGACCAGCTGAGTTATGCACTATAATAAAGTAAAAGCTTGGGTACACGGGCCAAGGGCCGGGTAATGTTAACCCTTTGAGTGCCAGAGGGGTACACATCACATTGTTGCATACCCCGCTGGCACTCAAAGGGTTAAGAGGCCGCTACCTCACTGCTCCACGCAACGCAGTCATGTGTCGCCTCACTCACGCGATGCAGTCATGTGCAGTAGAGACTGCCCGCGTCTACTGAGCATGACTGCATCGGGACAAACACAACTGTCCTTTTATATAATAGGATGGAAACTCTCTCTCATAGTTCAGAAGGCTCTGCCAGTGGTTTAAAAGGAAATTCTACTGATCCTGTACTGCACATTTAACCCTTTGTGTGCCAGAGAGGTATCTAGTGCATTGCAGTGAAATGCATTGGATGCCTTTCTGGCACTCCAAGGGTTAAACAAAAGCCCAAGTTGGCCAATAGCCCTGTCAACGCATAAGCCAGAGAGTTCAGCAGGTTCATATTTTAGGAGATATCGATAGGAGTATTTCTGGGAAGTGCAGCACCACATGTTAATGCAGCTCTCTGTGTAGCGAACAGTGATGCACTGAAAGATCGCTTTCCAGAAATAAAAGGATCAATAGCTCAAACTTCGTAGCTTATGTTTTTATGGGGCAAACATAATACATAGGCAGTTCTGACTAAAGTTAGGAAAACTTAGTTCAAGTGCGACAGGCCCACTTTAACCAGGTAAAACTTACTTATACCATTTTTGTATATAATACACATTGAAGGAAAAAAGGGGTAGCAACTCTTGGTCTTTAACCCTTTGAATGCCAGAGGAGTATGCAACACATTGAGCCTCTGGCACTCAAAGGGTTAAATACAGTAAATAGGCAGCTTTGTTGGGTCATTTGCATATTTAAAGAAATACTAACAGCACCTGGGGGTCTTTAAATATAGTAATACTGGGATTCTACATGCTGTTGAAAAACTATTTCTATCTTGATTTATGTAAGGTTTCCTGTATGTAACTTGGCTCCAGTTTTACCCACCAAGGTACCTCTCACTTAGTCATTTATTGTTTGCAGAATATCCACTGTGACCATGTATCACTTCATATATAAAGATCTCTTATTGGCACTGCTGCATGCCAGGGTGTTTCACCTTATTCCTCACCTTCCGGGGATCACTCCCCTAGTGGGAGAGACCATGACAGGGGGCGGGGCAATGAGTGGTTAGAGGCAGCACTTACATACAGTCATTCGCTCCAATGGAGATGGGGTTTGATGGTGAGTCTGGGATGCGGTGGGGAACCTCACACACGGTCGTTCTACTGTCAGCCCTGTCTCGGCCTGCAAAGAACAGACGGGGCCAATCAGAGAGGAGGATGGGGCGACAGGTTAGGGGATTTATGCATGTGACGAACGAGAAGTGGTGGGAAAGGAGTGCGGGGCTGGGACCAGCCATCGGTGATGGGAACGGTAGTCACCCAACACAAAGAAGTCCAAAGTTTCACAACCCCTCTTTACCTCCTTGGATGCTAGGGAGGCTCACAATGCATCACTTTGAAATGTACTGGAGATTGCTCTAACATCCAATGTGTTAATGTTAACCCTTTCAGTGTCATTGCAGAGCAGAGCAATACGTTGTGTACCCCTCTGGTCCTGAAAAGGTTAAACATTAAAAGCACCAGATAAAAATAATTTATTTCTGGGAAAAGCCATCAAACAAATGTAAAACCCAAGGGGCCGCATTCAAGAAGCTAAAAGAGATGCAGTTCAGGAACAAAACATGCACCTTATGGGAGAACGGAGATTGATTAAAGATTTCAATAGGGATTTTAAACAGTTGGATCCTTGAGAAGTCCTGCATGCTCCCTTGGAAACCTTTCCAGCAATCAAGGGTTTAAACTCCCAGTTTAAAGAAATGGAACTTTTCAGTTCTTCCCTGTTGTGCAATCGGTTTGAGCTAGAATTGTACCTCAGCTTATTGATATGGCCCAAGGCACGACAAGCGGTTCAATAAAACTCTCTCTGCATAGAATGAAGTTAATGGCAAATACACCTATAGTATTGAATGCTAAAAGACTGATCTATGTATGTGTCCCCCATACAGTAGGCAGTTATCTACATACCTGGGAACTTTCAGTTGAGGGCTACCCGGAGGGTAGTCCTCTGTTCAGCAGGGGGTAACAAAATTGACGCTAATCGCGTCAAAGGGGCGGGGCTTAACTAGAGTGTTGGGGGGATTTAACCCTCTGAGTGCCAGAGTGGTACGGAATGCATTGCAAAGCAATGCATTCCGTACCACTCTGGCACTCAGAGGGTTAAATGTGTCACACAGAAGGCTGGGGACGGAGGCACAACGGGAGAAAAAACAGATGTGGCAGAGTTTCAATAGAAACTCTTCACATCCGGAGGAATCTGCCTCTGCCCCGGAGACCCGGTAACGCTCTGTCAGAACCGGAGTCTCCGGGGCAAATCCGGAGAGTTCCCAGGTATGGTTATCTATCTAGATGTTTTTGTTGTTTTTTTTTAATCTCAGGCTGGCCACGCCCTGGGGTCAGGTGAGCCGCATTTTGCCCATATTGGATGCCCATGTTGTAGCTGAATTCATTGCCAATTATTCCTGTAGTTATCCATTAGCATGAGAATTCAATAAACATTAGTTCAGTGAAAAACAGAGAAGACAAACAGTTCTAAAACATTTGGGGATCATGCTGATAAATATTACAAAACAATGCATAACAGGAAGTCGCTATATGATGATGTCACGCTCAGAACAGGAAGCTCAGTGCCTCAGTCTGATATCAACCACAGAGTTCTAATTACTAAAAGGAGAATTGGGTGCTGCTTCCTGATGCCAAAACACCAGCTGCAGCTCTGTTTTCTTCTAGTGTAAGGCTGCTGCCAGCTCATCACGTGACACTGTAATAAAGCCACCGTATCGTGGATTTTATTTATATTACATATCTGCACACCAGTACATATCTATGGCATTATGGTTTTCTTGGGGCTTGGTGGACATTTTCTTTTGGTCTGGCATTGACATAGCAGTTCCAGCATGCAGAACTCTGATTTCCCTTCAGTCTTATCTCTAAATTACAGTTGGTTAGAATAAAAAAAAAAAACAAGGGTCATATGTAAAAAGGAAACGTGGAGAAGTTCTGGTGCAAACCATTTAGCACTATAGGGGAGAACTAAAAATTCTAGAAATTCACACTGAATTAAATGGAGATTTTAATCCCTTGAATGCTAGAGAGGTCTCCAAGGCATTGCGAAGCATTTAAAATCAATAGGGATTTTTAGTTCTTCCCTAAAATGCCAATGGATCGCACCAGAACTCATCCGCTTTTCATTTGAATATATGACCCTTGCAAGGGCCGTAGTTAGGAAGCGCTACATAGATGCAATACTGGAGCAAACTGACTGCCGCACAGGGGACAAACATCACAAAATTCCAATTGATTTAAAAGGGATTGTATGTCTTTAAATGTAAAAAAACATATATTGCAGGGTTTATTCCCCTGAGTAAAACAAGGTGCTCCCACTGCTGAGGGGAGTTTTATTTAGGTGCAGTATCACAGTGGCCTGAAGTGCTACACGTCACCATCCTATGGAGATTTATAGTCAACTGACAAACGCTGTCCAAAGGAAGGAGTAGCAACAGCGCCACTGTAACATTTCAGGCCAATGTGATACTGCACCTGAAAAATTCAAGTTTGAGCTGTAATAACTTTTGAATAAAACCTCTTTTAGCAGTGGAAGTGCCCTTGGTTTTTACTCAGGGGAATAAAACCTCAAACAATTTTTTTTTTTTTTTTTAAGTATTGCTATCCCTTTAAATGGAGGTTTTTTTTTTACCCTTTAACCCCTTCCTGACAAGTGACTTACCAGGTACGCCACGCAAAAATGTCACTTAGTGACAAAGGACGTACCTGGTAAGTCACGGAAGTCATTCGCTATAATGCGGAAAAAAAAAAAACCCTGTCGTTAAGTGCCGGCCGCGTGTGCTCGCGGCCGGTCACTAAGGGGTTAAATGCTACATCAGTCTCAATGGCACTGCTGCACCTCGCCAGCATTCAAGGACTTAAAAGTCTAAATTAATTCAATGGAAATTTTTTTAACTCCACCCCCAATGTTGCAGTTGGTTTGTTCCAGAATTGTTCCTCTTCCTGGATAAGGCCCAAAATGATCCAGGTACAATTCTACTTGCTGTTATAGAAAACACTGGAAAACATTTATGAAAATCTTCCTATTCCTTGAAAGAGCTTGAAAAATAGTAATGATTTATTATGAAAAACAACTTTGTAGGGCTTTCCTTCAGGAAAACATTGGCCATCCCATTCATGGGATATGCTTCATTCAAAGGTTATTAGCTCTCAAACTCAGTGACCAGATCATAACATTTGCACTTTTTTCTTTTGTCATCTATAGTGACCTTGGGTCTTGATTGTGGCACTCCATGCACTACAATAACTATAGTGCCACCTAGTGAACAGACAACAAATCTGCTTGAAAGAAAAAAAAATGTTAAATCCTTTGATGGAAGCATCTGTCAGTGTGACCGTGATCCTGGTTTACTCAGCAGGAAAATCCCTGCAGTACAGAATTGTTCATAATAAAACATCATTTAAAAAGAGATAGTAATGTCAAAAAATAAATCTACATATAGGATTGCGCAATTTCATTGTTTATAATGGATAGTGTCTTTTAATTAGATTTTCAAGAAGAATACTAAGGTACGGAGATTTCAAAAGTTCCTCCACCAGCCCCTTCCTATCACATCTAGCAGAGTTCCCTGCAATCTGAAAGCCGATCGCTTGATCCGGACAGACAAGGGAAAACATTGTGTGTGTCAGTATATGGAAAACCCTGCACCACTTATACTGACACAGTATTGTCCCTTGTTGCGATCAGCCCAGACCTCTTTTGGATCTCAGGGAACTCTGCATGGTGTGACTAAAAGAGGCAAGAGTGGGAAAGAACGTTCAAGTAGAATATGAAGGTAAAGAGATCTCAAAATATAATATGCATTATAAAAAAATGTAACTGAACAATACTATATTCATTTATTTTTTGACATTATTATCTCTTTAAAGGGATAGTAATGTCAGAAAAAAAAAATATTAACTATATGGTAGATACAATTAAGAGAGTACTTGCAGTTATTCGTATCTCTCAGACCGTTATGATTTGAGAGATATAGGAAAATAAAGTTCTTCGCTCTCTCCCCTTTCTGTTTGACGAGCTGTAAAGCTGTCAGAAGCAGATTCTGGTTCCTGGATCAGACAGCGGCTCTTCAGCAGTGCCGACAGAGAGATAACTAAAAATAAATACTTCATCGGAACAGTCTACAAAGTGTGTCTGGTTTGCAAGCACACTCTGTAGACCATTCCGATGATGTATTATCTTTAGATATCCTTATATCGGCGTTGCTGAAGAGCCGCCGTCTGATCCAGGAACTAGAATCTGCTTCTGACAGCTTTACAGTTCGTCAAACAGAAAGGGGAGGGAGCGGAGAACTTTATGTTCCTATATCTCGCAAACCATTAACGGTTTTAGAGATAGAAATAAGGGCAAGTACTCTCTTTTAATTGTATCTACAATACAGTTAATACTTTTTTCTGACATTACTATCTCTTTAAAGGGATAGTAATACTTCGTTTTAACTTTATTTTATTTTGTAGGCATTAAAAAAACATGAAGAATGATATACGTCTTATCTCTGAAACCTTTATGGTTTAACAGATATTCACAAACAAAGTATCCCCCCCTGTTCAACCAGATCAGAAGGGAGGTGCCCAGGTAGACTGCAGAGAGGGACAATCTTCAATTAAGATAAGGGAAAAAGCTGGAAAACTTGTCAAGGGGGGAAGGGCTTTCATTGTTTTCATACAAAGAAAATTGTCCCCTTCTGTTATCTGTCTGGTCATATAACCAGACTCACATCTGAGAAGAGATGGCTTACACTAGGTAAAAGGGGCGGGGAGGGGAACTTTGCTTGTGAATATCTCATAAACCATAAAGGTTTGAGAGATAAGACTTATATCATTCTTCATGTTTTTTTAATGCCTACAAAATAAAATGAAGTTAAAACGAAGTATTACTATCCCTTTAAGACACAAAATTGCATGTGACGGGGGAAGCACTTTCCCACTGCACATCATACTTCCTGCAGTGTCTTACACTGAATAGAAGTATCCTGACCAGGAAGTGAGGAGTGCAAAGGAGAATGGTTTCACACTTCATGCTGAACAGCAGCACAAACCCAATAGGATATATCTAAAATTCTAATCGAGCAACTTGTATTTTTGCATTCTTGGATGCTACAGAGATCTCCAACACACTCCAAAGCAATGCGTTTGAGACATCTTTAGCAGCCAATGAATTACCTTTTCAGCTGCCAATAAGACTTGTAACGGATTTCTCCCCATTTCATTGCAGGCCTCATTAGCGGAAAAGGTTTTGGTACAGTAATTGTGTTGGGAGCCAGGACAGAATCAGGTGTGAGATGTTCTCACCATGAAGCCGCTGAGAAGACACCACGTAACTAATGAGAGTGACGTCACTCGAGCCCCCCGACTCCAGAGGAATGGGATGCACGCGGAAATGTTCCAGCATGTCAAATATGGTCTGGAACCAGAGGTGCTGGACTCTGCACTGGCCGTCCTCGTTCAGGGACAGACGGAGGTGCTGAGGGCGAAAGGGGAAATACGTGAGGAGGAAAACAAATGATAGACAAGGGAGAGGAATACTGGAAGGCACAGCAGATTGCAACAGGAAAAACAGTGACGCATATGTATTAAGAAAAGCGGAGCAATTTTGGGCCAAACAAACTGCATCATAGAGAACAAATAAAATGTCCCATGGAGTTAAATGTAGCAGTTCACCCCTTGAATGACAGAAAGGTCTCAGATGTATTGGACACCTCTCTAGCAATCAAGGGGTTAAAGGATTGGCAAACCTTTATTATTGGATGGTTACACTGTTGATCTTTTCCTTTTGAATAAAACAAGGGTGTTAGGGTATTGCCCCTGGTGGAAAAAATATAACAGTAAAAGTTCCAACACTTCTTGACAATTTGAACTGTTAAAAATATCTGTGTAATAGAAAGGCCTACAATTTTGGTAATAGTTGATAGAGAACAACTTTAATAGTCATAATATAATGAATATGAAGCAACGAGAAAAATGGATCAGTGATTAGAGGTACCGATACAGCAATGGAGCCTCTCAACCAAATCCAAAAAATGACTGGTTCAAAGTCTTATCAGTACATAACTGATGAGACAAAATTGGCCAATTACGGCTTTATCTCTGTACTAGTATTGGAGGCCTGTGTGATTGGGCCAAAGTGCCACCCAGCAGCCTCGGCTGTTGCCTCGGAGCAGAGACAGGCGGTGGACCGTTCGAGCGCCCCGCTCCGCCACACTCTAACTCTAGGCCGGTGCGTTCAGCCAGTCTCTACTGCACATGACCGCATCGTTCCGGCAGTCTCTACTGCGCACGTGCGTGTTACGCACACAGGGAGCTTCATATTCTAGCAAATTATAAGGATACTGTTCGTATACCCACAACTATTTACTCTACTTGATAGCCAATGTGTATTCCAACTGGTACATAGCCCCTTATCAGGTTGCCACTTGACAGCGGTTATAACCGATCACTATACAACGCTCCTATACTAATTGGGCGGTACTATACGCTCACGGCTCAAACTGCGTTACAAAGTGCTTCACGCACTTACCTACTTGGTGTGCTTTCATTTTAAAGGGATAGTAACACTTAGTTTTAACTTTATTTTATTTTGTAGGCATTAAAAAAACATGAAGAATGATAGAAGTCTTATCTCTCAAACCTTTATGGTTTATGAGATATTCACAAGCAAAGTTCCCCTTTGGTTGATCTGGTTGAACAGGGGGGGGGGGGGACTTTGTTTGTGAATATCTCTTAAACCATAAAGGTTTCAGAGATAAGACTTATATCATTCTTCATGTTTTTTTAATGCCTACAAAATAAAATAAAGTTAAAATGAAGTATTACTATCCCTTTAACTCCTTACCCCAGTGCTTTCCAAAGTGTGTGTCAGCTGCAGTGTGTAGGTGTGTCACAGGAAAAGGTGCCGTTTACACAGCGCGAGATTGTCATTCAACCCAAGCTACACAGGGAGATAAAACACTACTACTTAATGGTCGCATTTACACAGCAGGAGATTGCCTCTGTGTGCTGCATACAGCTGGAGCGCCACAAAAGATTTGTAACAGCTGGAGTACCTCTGTGTGCTGCATACATAATATGTATGCAGCACACGGATGCACTCCAGCTATTCCAAATCTTTTGGTGGTTCAGCTGTTAAAATCTTTTGAGATGCCACCTCCTCTATACCTCTGCCCTCTCTTTGGGCTGCCAGGCTGGAGGTGTCCCTGTGCGCCGAGGCTGCCTGTCACATGGCTGTTGCTTCTGGTGGCGATGAGACAGGAAAGACGGACAGTACTTCTAAAATCAGTTATGCGCTATCTATTTAATAATATGACATGAGAATCTTGAACTTATATGTAGCGCAACATTCTCATGTCGCCCTTTTAAAAACCACACAACATGCTTAATGCCTCCCGCAGTATGAATGAAAGGTTTTCATGAGATATGTCGTGTCCCCATACATCTTGTTATTACAATTTATGTATGTGTCCGAATCTCCTATAAGGGATTATTAGTTTAACCTCCGGTTTGCTATAAAAACTGAATTACTGTGTCACGAAATGATGCATGTCTAAAAAGTGTGTCACCAACATGAAAAGTTTGGAAAGCTCTGCCTTACCCAATTCATACAGGGTTTAATGATTCCACTGAGGTTTTCTTTATTTGATTATAATAAAAGTTAAGCTTTAATGACATCCAGCATCTTGGCCAAGACTTTACTGATAAGACTTTGAACTAGTCATTTTTTCGATTTGGTTGAGAAGTTCCATTACTATATTGGTACCGCTAATCACTGATCCATTTTTCTTGTTGCTTCATAGCTTGAACTGTTAAAACATTTGAATAAAATGACTGACCACAGTGGGAGTCCCTTTGTTCTACTCAGCGCAAAATGCCCCTACAATGTTCTGTTTTTGTCATAATCAATATTTCCTGATCCTAAACCAAAAGGAATTTTTATTTGTGCCCATGTTACCAACTACTCGGCTGGATGTGTTCCGAATTGGTCCACTTTCTCATTTTGGATATGAAGTTAAAATATAAAAAAAAAAAAAAAAAAAAAAAATAATAATTAAAAAAAAAATTTAAACAAAAAAATTTGCAAAATGAAGGACAATGTAAATGAATGAAGCCTTCATGGCAGTAAAATGACTGTTTCAGCAGGTATAAGGCTCACCTTGGCTTTGCCTTGGAAATTGAAAGTCAGCACATACTCCCCCCTCCGCGTTTCGCTCTGTCGTACTAAGAAAACTCCATGGCTGCTGGTGCCTCCGGCCAGAACGAGCTGCGCCGCCTTCAGCCGGGACAGGGTGCCATGGAACCACTGGTACTCGGAGAGCGGGTGCTCCCCATCTCCAGGGTCTGGTTCCCCCTGTAAGAGGAATGACGCTGCAGGAAGAGGTAGAACAGAGTATTACTCACTAAGACAACAGTCAGACAATCAACTTCCTGACTGGCATCAGCAAAATCAGTTAAAAGAGACACTAGCACCAAAAAAAATAAAATTGTGTTATATAATTTTTAAAAATTTACTTTCAGCTAGCATCTCTAAGATGTTATTTTATGTTAGAGCCCAAAATCTAATAATAAACATACATTTTAACCATTTGAGTACCAGTAGGGTATGCATTACATTGCAAAGCACTCAAAAGGTTAATCCATGTGTAGACTGTGCTATGTAGGAACAATCTGATTAACTGTGTGCGCAAAGCTAATGAACTGATTCAGCAAGGCTGATATCCTATCGCGACTCCACTAACAGACAATAAAACCACTTCTGAGACACATACCAATGGGAGCCCTGGGGAAAAAGAAGAGAAGCAGAAACAAGAGCCCCCAGAGACCATATGCAAGACTAGATTTTAGGCGTCCAAAAAAAACAAACAAAAAAAAACCACATCATTTTTCCAGGTTTGCGTGGAGGACCTGTAACCTTGATTCAAGTTTGCATACTTCATTAAAAACAGTCTATGTGTCATGTTAGTCAAAAGACCAGAAACTGTACCATTGGGTAGATATTTATATTTTATACTTATGCCAATGATGGCATTTGGGTGGATTTATATACTGAAGCTTTTCACCCAGGTTTCATATGCTAAGGAAGCTCTGTGCTGTTCCAGGAGACTTTCACTTTCACTATTCCCTGAATTACATGACACATCAGCTGGACTTTTGGATAACATGGCACACACACAGTTTTGAATTAAGTTTCCAAATACGTGGAACTTTCACATATTAATAAGTTGCCCTTTAATCATTAAACATATGGTGACTACCTTGATAATACGTCTATTACCTATCAAAAGTGGCAGATTCATGTGGGGAGAAGGGGGGAACCATGTCCATGTTTGGTGGACTTGTTCATCAATTAGTGGATATTGGAAAAGGATACTTGAAGTTGTTGTCGAGATCTGTGGGTTCCCAGTCCCCCTAAATCCTCTCCTATGCTTATTCTCCTTTCACTCCTTGTTCAGGCCCAGCAGATTCCCACTCCTTCACTTCATGCTGACAGCTGCCAGGCTGAATAGCTCTTCGAATTGGAAGCAGAAGGAGGCCCCATCTATCGACGCTTGATGTGCCAGAGTATATAGATTGTGTGCTTATGAGAATATGCATGCTTGGCGTTTGGGCCATTTGCAACGTTTTAGAGAGGTTTGGTCGTACTGGACTGTGTCGTCCTACGCTTCCTAGACCTGACACCCTGTGTGCGTTTTCTCCTGCAGGTGTTGAGAGAGTGTCGGAGCAGCATAGACTTTTCCATCGCTTCTTGGTCGCCAGCTCCCCCTGCAGTTGCCCCTCCCCGCCTCTTCCTCTTTCTATGGCTACTCTCCCTCCTATCGTCCTGTTTGGCTGATACTGTCATGAAACCTGCACATCCGCATCTGATTTAGCTATAGCAACTGGTTCTTGATCTTCTAGGCGGATCCCTTCTTCCCTCAGGCTACAACCTTACATTGCTTGTCCAGTGCAATCCGTTATTCTTGCTTCCCATGTCGATGCCTTGCTTAATTGATGTACCTGTTTGACACGGTGCGTTTCATGATTGCTTTCTTTGCTGTACTTTCTAATTATCTCAATAAACTTGTACAAAAAAAGTGTCAGATTCTAAATAAATCTTTAATCTTCGGAGACTGACGGATTAGTTCAGTCTGCGCGCCTGCGCTGTCAGTCCCTTCCAGTTACCGCGTGTCACACTGCAGTGCTTCTTACAGACACCGGGACTGACAGCGCAGGCGCGCAGATGAGATGTCTGCGCTGATGTCTGGCTTCCTGTCTCTGAAGATTAAAAATTTCTTTAGAATCTGCCACTCTCGACAGGTAAGACACGTATCGTCAAGCTAGTCGCCATATGTTTAATTACTGAAGGGTGACTTATTAATATGTGAAAGTTCCGCTTTAAAAAAACAAACAACCACAATTCAAGAAGACAGGTGCACCTTAAGTGTGTATAAGCCTAGCTGTTTTAGGGTTAGTGTTCCTTTAACCTCTTAATGACCCTTGACGGTCATAGTACATCATGGGTCGATCGGAGTTAACGACCCATGACGTACTATGACTGTCATGGAATTCCGGGCTCCCCCCGCGGTTACACGCCGTTCGGGGAGTCCGAAACCGGAATTAAAAATGCTCTGTGGTCCTTAAGTAACCTCGACACGCCGATTGGTCAGTCATTAAGGGGTTGAAGTAGAACAAACACGTCCTAATAATAACAACCCTTCCCTTACTTATTTTACAGTCACTGGTTTAAGACATAACATTTTTTAACCTGAAGCAGGCCGACTTAACCCTTTAAGGGCCAGTGGGGTGCTCAACTTATTACATTGCAAATCCTTCTGGTGCTTAAAGGGGTAAGATTACCAAGTGCAGTTATGTGGCCCTGCTTGTAACTGTTATGTCCGCCTCCATGGACATGCTTGAAGATGTTTTCTTTCGAATAAAGACACAAGGGTAAAATTCATAAGGGCCATTTTAATTTTTTGGCAATAGTAAGGCAAATGGGGGTTATTATTGGGTTTTAGGTCCTTTAATTGGACTCTTGAAGCTGATTGTGATAACAAGAAGGCGAGATGAGGAGTTGGGAACCTGATATCTGATGTTTTTCACATGTAGGAGGATTCCACCTCTCTGACTGGTAGATCACATCCGCAGATGGAGGCCTGGCAGCGCGTGGCACAGAAATGTCACCTTCTATTACTCTGAATCACAAACCAGCAAACTGAAGCAATAAAACTCCCACACCTGCATCTCTCTCCACTGTGACTGGACTGTTCCAGTGAAGGAATTAATGTACACAGATGTGAACCAGCTACTTCAAAATTTAATTTCAAATTTAAAGGGATAGTAATGTCAGAAAAAAAGTATTAACCATACGGTACATACAATTAAAAGAGAGTACTTGCAGTTATTCGTATCACTCAAACCGTTATGGTTTGAGAGATATAGGAAAATAAAGTTCTCTGGTCCCTCCCCCTTTCTGCTTGACGAGCTGTAAAGCTGTCAGAAGCAGATTCTGGTCACTTGACCGGATGTGGCTCTTCATCAGCACAGATATAACAATCTCTAAAGACAAATACTTCATTTAGAACAGTCTACAAAGTGTGTCTGGTTTGCAAGCACACTTTGCAGAAAGTTCCAGTGAAGTATTTATTTTTAAAAAGAGTGATTTCAGCTCTGCTGAAGAGCCTCTGTCTGGTCAAATGACTGGAATCTGCAGCTGTCAGCTAGATGGCAGACTTGAGTAAAACAGCCAGGAAAAGGAAACTTTAGCGAGTTATATCTCTCAAACCATAAAGGTTTGGGAGATAAGACTTACATTGAAGTTAACCTTTTTTTTTTAATGTCTACAATATTAAATCAACTTAAAATTAACCATTACTATCCCTTTAAAAAGCCAGGGATAACATTTTTGGAGACTGGGCTCCCACGCTCCAAGGATTCTGCCCCATCTCTGCCATAAGGTAACTCCAATTTCCCACTCCTAGTATATCATCTTCACTATAGTCCTATCAGCATGGCCCCTTCCCTCTCTAGACAGGAGCCCAAAGTGATGTGCACAAGTACAGTAAGTTATTTCTTCCCTCTGAAGCCTGTGAATACCTGCAGTGTCAGGGGTGTCTGGGAAAGGGGCACCCATGGGGTTTGGGGGTCTCTCTCCCTCATCGATGGGCGCCCGTGGTGGCAGCTCTGGCGGGAGAAGTTCCATGGAGTCGAAGTGTGAAGGTGTCATGGACACAGAACTGGGGGAGATGGAAGCAGAGGGGCGCTCGGACAGACCCCCATATGCTCCTGTGGAGACACAGGGACACAAGTCAATATGGTGATATACCCAGCATGCTTAGTAAATGTATTTCCAGCTACAACCAGTCCAGGATTTAAGGATTTCTCTGTTTAAACACAGGAAGCCAATCAGAATGAACGAGACACCGATTAATGGAAGACCTTAAATCCTGGCCTGTTGGTGGCCAATGAGGATTGAACTTGGACAACCCTGCACTATACAATTCAATGAAAAAAAAAAAAAAAAAAAAAAGAGAGAAGTTTGATAATCCAAAGAACACTGAGGTTATGAACCTGTTTCCATTGTTTTGCATCAAAATTGTAATTTTCATTGTTTAATCTGATTATATGTTGTCGATCAAAGTCGATTCCAGTCTGGGTCCTTGAGTATGCTCCAAACTGAGTAATGGAAGAGGAGGATGAAAGGACTATATACTGCCACTATCAAGGGAATGCTAAAGAGATTAAACATCATGTTTATCACTGGGATACAGAAAGGCAGGAGCTGAAGCTGGTACAGTTCCTGCTATGAGAAATATGGCGTCACTATAAACTGCAACTAAACTGAAAGTTTAGAGTCTTATTCATCAAGGCAGAGAGAAGAATAAACTGTAGCACAGAGGACAAATGAAAGTTCTCATCAATTTAAATTGCACTTTTATGCAATGCGTTGGAGACCTCTCTAGCATTCAAGGGGTTAAAAAGCTTTGATCAGAATTGTACTTATTCGGCTTGATGATTAAGACCCTACATTTTTTAAACACTCCCTTGACAGTGGCTTTGGTATTCCTATACCCCTCTACTTCCATTACTCTGCAGGACCCTGGAGGGAATCTGCTAAAACTGACCACATGCAATCAGATGGGAAAGAGAGAAGCCGAGACGGAATGGAAACATACTCTAAAGCAGGGGAGTACAAACCTGTCTTCAGGTCCCTATAATAGTTTTCAGGATCTCCTCACCGAACCCTTTGCGCATCAGAGTGGTATCCAATGCATTCCTTTGCAATGCTTTGGATACGTCACTGGCACTCAATGGGTTAACCCATTAATAACCAGCAGTTCGGGAAGTTACATTAAATTTCAGACCCAGTCAGTGCTTACAGAGTGCTGTAAACACACAAAATACGGGACATGCCAGGACCGTCACAGGTCCTTCATGGGAAAAATCAAAAACAAAAAATGGTGACGGCCCTAACACATCACCACTAGCCAATTTTAGCCCTGGCGAGTACAAATTTAGCCCTGGTGGGTATGTTATGGCTTGCAGTGGTGAGTAACTTTTCAGGTCTGGCTAGTAGCAAAGGACTTAAAATTTTAAGCCCTGGTTAAAGGGATAGTAACACTTTCTTTAGATATTATTTACTATCATTCTTATTAAAGAAATAAAGCAAATTATCTTAGTCCTGTAGCTCTACATTGTATAGTTTTATTGTAAAATCCTTCTAAAGTTTCCCCCCTCCCGCCCCTTTTATCCGGCGCTCTAGCTGACTAAGATTCTGGTCCCTGGACCGGATGGCTCGTCTGCAGAGCCAAAAAAGTGTGGCATACAAAGAGAATCTTCATGAGAACGGTCTACAAAGGAGCGGGAGGGGGGAAATTAGAAGGATTTTACAATAAAAGTGTACAAGTTACAGCTACAGGACTAAGATAATTTGCTTTATTTCTTTAATAAGAACGATATTAAATAATGTCTAAACAAAGTATTACTATCCTTTTATGGGTTAAAACACACGTGAATGCCAATAACTCTGGCAGATCCTTCAGAATGACTGAACCACTGACTGATTCACCTGCGTAAATGTGCGGAGATCCTGAAATCCTGCACCATTGGAGAGGTGCCCAAGGGCAGGTTTGTGCTCCCCTGGTGTGAACAATTGATCGCCATTTCCCAGGCCAAACACGATATTAAAGGGATAGTAATACTTGAAAATAATTTTATTTTACATTGTAGCCCTTAAAAAAACATTAAAAATTATTTAAGTCTTATCTCCCAAACCTTTATGGTTTGGGAGATATTCACACAAGTAAAATGAAGTAAAGATCCCTTTTCCTGGCTGTTTCAGCCAAGGCTGCCATCTAGTGGACAGATTTGGAATCCGGTCCACAGATCAGCCAGCAGCTCTTTAGCAGTGCAGAGATCACGATCTTTAAAAAGAACTACTTAATTGGAATGGTCTACAAAGTGTGCCTGGCTTGTAGACCATTGCAATGAAGAAATTATTTTTAAAGATCGTGATCTTGGCACTTCTGGAGAGCCGCAGCCGGTCAAGGGACTGGATTCCAAATCTGAGAGCTAGAACAGTGAAGTCACTCAGGGGGAAACTTTACTTGCTAATATCTCCCAAACAATAAAGGTTTGGGATAAGACTTATATCATGTTTAAGGTTTTATTAAAGGGACAGTAATACTTAAAATGTAAAAAAAATATGTTGCAGGGGTTATTCCCCTGAGTAAAACAAGGGTACTCCCATGGCTGAGAGATATTTTATTAAAAAATTGTAACCGCTCAAAGTATAATTTTTAGGTGCAATATCACAGTGGCCTGAAAATTTAAAGTGGCGCTGTTGCTACACCATCTTATGGAGATTTATGGTCTATGGACCAGAGCAGCCCACAGGATGGTGTAGCAACAGCACCACTGTAAATTTTCAGGCCACTGTGATATTTCATCTAAAAAAATTATAGTTTGAGCGGTTATAATTTTTTAATAAAATCTCTCTCAGCAGTGGGAGTACCCTTGTTTTAGTCGGGGACATAAACCCTACAACATATATTTTTTTACATCTTAAGTATTACTATCCCTTTAAGGGCTACAATATAAAATAAAATTATTTTCAAGTATTACTATCCTTTTAAGAACTGTAAGAAAAAAGGAATACTGCAGCAAACCAACTGCACTCTTATATGTTATTCAAAGGATTTAAATGCCCCATTTTGGGAATTTTTATTTGCCCTCCCCTACAGTTCAACTGTATGCCCCACTTTTCATTGTGTAAATGACTCTGAGAGTCCTTCCCAGTCACTCTGACTTTCCACTGATGAGTGGATCATAAATAACGAGGAAACATAATGCCGATCTCCGGCTCGTTATTCTGCAGTCACAAATGTCAATGACATTCCATTGTCACTAAGGGCTATATTCCAGAAGGTAAAGGGGACCAATTCTGGTGGGTTATAAGGGGCAAATAAATATCACACAAATTGTCATTGACTTAAATGGGGCTTTTAACCTCTCAAGGAATTAAAAGCCCCATTTAATTCATTGAGAATTTTCCTTTGTCCCTTACTGTACAGTTGCATTGCCCAGGAATTCCTCCTCTTTATCTTCCTGAATATGTCCCTAAATGCTGTAGCGGAAAAACAAAACGGCCATATCACAACAATTAAAATCATATTCACTTTAGACATTTATTATTTCAAACAATAGTTTATAAGCTATTTAGCTTTATTCGTCAGTCTGTGCGAGCTAGTACTTCCTTGTAGGAAGTGACAGTTGAGATGGGGGAGCAGTTTGCCAGCACCTGCCAGATTCAAACTGACAAATAAGTAAAGCTAAATAGATCATAAACATTGTTTCAAATAAATGGCCAACATAAATATAGATGCTTTTGAAATATTTTTTTTTAAACATTTGTTAGAACGTGACATTTCCACTCTCTTCACTGTGAACACAGGACATTGCTGTGACTGGATGCATTTTATTGGTAGCAGTAAGTTACCCTGGGCTGTACCTTGGCAGAGCTGTTCGCTGCTCTCCGTGGGTAAGAGAGGTAGGTCCCGGCTGGGTATGCTTTCTGAATGGTTAATGTGAGGAAGGTCGGAGGTGTCGGCTCTGTCCCTGCTGAGCAAACAGTAGTGGTGATCAGGGAAAGGACTTGTACAGGAGAAGGAAGTAGGAACAGTAATAAAAGGAGCATGGGACAGACGGCCTTATGTATTAACACCTTAAGGAACCATGATGTACATAACTGTCATGGGAAAACATACATTAATGACCCATGACGGTTATGCAAGTAATGGAATTCAGGGGTCCCCATGAGGCTGTACACTGTTCAGGGACCCCTGAATCCATCACAGCAAAAGCTCTGTGGTCCTAATGCTAACTGGGACAACTCTAGGACAAACAAAATGCACCACAGGAAACGAAGGAGCACTCACAAAATGCCTGTGGATTTAAATAGGGTTTTTAACATATTGAGTGCTAGAGAGGTCTCAAACGCATCGAGTGGCAAATTATGAGGCAAAACCTAACAGACGGTTTGCCTCATAATTGATCTAGTTTGCTTCGTACATTCGGCCGAATAGGCCTTATTCATCAAGTGAAAGAGATGCATTTCTGAAGCAAACCCATCTGTACCATGGGGGGGGTTAAAATATCCATTCATTTAAATAGGCATTCACTTAAATGCTAGATGAGTTAAAAGTTTAAATCAATTACAATTTTCATTTCCCCTCTTTGAGATAAATGGTTTATTCAGAATTACACCTCTTTAGCTTTATGAAAAAGTCCCGAATAAGCAGAAAAATCTCAAGGGAGAAGGGGAGGCATGGAGCGGCACCTCTTCACTGCCAGAATATATAACACATTTACACTGCACAGTAGTTTAACCCCTTGGATGGATGGATGTAAGTATATCTTTATTTATATGGCGCCACACAGTGGGTTCACTTTTGAGAGTGCGACATTTCACCTAATTCACCACGTCGCCAAGATCAAAATGAGACATGACAATCTCGCACTGCATGACAGAGTGAGATTGTCATGTTGCACACGGATGCGCTCCAGCTAAAAGTGTCTCTATTTAAAAATATTGTAGCAGCTGTAGCGCCACCGTATGCTGCAGAAAATTAAGCATGATACCTGCCCCTTTATATCAAATCTGGGTATTGGGTGGGATGTTGAGTGGAGTAGAAAACTAGAAAAACTGACCTGCAATGCTGTGTGTTGCTGGAGAAACATGTGAACAGCCTAATGCAAAGACTAAGAAGGTGATTTGGTTTTTATCGGTGCCAGTGAAAGTCTACGAGACCTACAATTTCTCTCTGTATCCACTAGGGTGCAGTAACAACTGTAATATTATAATAATTCAGCTGCTCTATATAGCATACTGAACTTACACATGCAAAAAGGAAACATTACATATCTTCCTGTATGCCTTTCATTCACTGTTTCCTCTCCACTCTTCTTGGTTTCTCTGTTCCTCTCTCCAGTGCTCATGATCTCTCTCGGTGGGAGCTGTTTGATCCATGCAGTCATATTCTGCATAAGGCAACTGACACAGGTGAAGTTCCTGAACAGACGCAAGTCCTCTTAATATTCTTCAGTATATCTTCCTCCATAACCCAATTCTCTGAACTAAGCGCGCACACACTGATCGACCTTTCACTTTTGAGATTTAAAATACAAATTAAAATGTAATATTGCCTTTCTGCAAGCTCAGTATGCTATATAGAGCAGCTGAATTATTCTAATATTACAGTTGTGACTGCACCCTAGTGGATGCAGAGAGAAATTGTAGGTCTCGTAGGCTTACTGGCACTGACAAAAAACAAATCACCTTCATAGTGTTCACATGTTTCTCCAGCAACACACAGCATTGCAGGTCAGTTTGTTTTCTTTTTTTCTACTCCATTCAACCCCCCCCCCCACACACACACACACACACCCAATACCCAGATTTGATATAAAGGGGCATGTATCATTCTTAATTATCTGCAGCACACTGAGGTGCTCCAGCTGCTACAACATTTTAAATAAGAGACACTTTTAGCTGGAGTGCCTCCGTTAGCAACCATTAGGTAGGCGACATGACAATCTCCCGCTGTCATGCAGTGCGAGATTGTAATGTCGTCATTTTGATCATGGCGACGTGGTGAACTCGTTGAAATGTTGCAAATACCCACGCAGAGTATGCAGTGCTTTACAGACATATATTACAATAAATAAATGGGGATAAAATAAGTGTGACATTCATAGAAACAATAGGAGAGGTCCCTGCCCCAAGGAGCTTACAGTCTAAATGGGTAATAAATTTGAGACAGACAACAGGGTATGGGGGTGTTAAGCACTGAAAGTTGAAGTGCTGAGTTTGCCAAAAAGTAGTGCATGGTCCTAGTGC
Organism: Rhinophrynus dorsalis; assembly: GCA_037306005.1. Lineage (NCBI taxonomy): Eukaryota > Metazoa > Chordata > Amphibia > Anura > Rhinophrynidae > Rhinophrynus > Rhinophrynus dorsalis. Next base: position 16,214,681 of record CM074725.1, read on the forward strand.
TCCAGAAGATTTCAGGGTAGACTTAAAGCAGGAACTTTCATCTGATATAAAGTCACCCTGCAATAAATAAGCAGGCAGCGACTAGCTTTATAATATTGCATGTATTATATATATAAATAAAACACACACACAACTAGTTGAAGAGCCCGTTACACGGGCCACAGTGCCATTGCCAGCCATGCTCAGTAGAGAGTGCCCGCACTGCGGCTGATACAGAGCTGGACCCTCCTTCGGAGTACCCTGCTCTGTATCAGCCGCGGCGTGAGCAATCTCTACTGAGCATGACTGCGTTGTTACAAACTTTCTAGCGAATTATTAGATAGGACTACCTCTCAAATGTAGCCGATTATAAAGAAATCCTTTATTGTAGGAGACCCGAAGTCAGGCATCAGTGCAGACATCTTGTCTGAGCTCCTGCACTGTCAGTCCCGGTCTCCATTGAGAAGCACTGCAGTGTGTCACATGACTGTCAGTCCCGGTCTCCATAGAGAAGCACTGCAGTGTGTCACATGACTGTCAGTCCCGGTCTCCATAGAGAAGCACTGCAGTGTGTCACATGACTGTCAGTCCCGGTCTCCATAGAGAAGCACTGCAGTGTGTCACATGACTGTCAGTCCCGGTCTCCATAGAGAAGCACTGCAGTGTGTCACATGACTGTCAGTCCCGGTCTCCATAGAGAAGCACTGCAGTGTGTCACATGACTGTCAGTCCCGGTCTCCATAGAGAAGCACTGCAGTGTGTCACATGACTGTCAGTCCCGGTCTCCATAGAGAAGCACTGCAGTGTGTCACATGACTGTCAGTCCCGGTCTCCATTGAGAAGCACTGCAGTGTGTCACATGACTGTCAGTCCCGGTCTCCATAGAGAAGCACTGCAGTGTGTCACATGACTGTCAGTCCCGGTCTCCATAGAGAAGCACTGCAGTGTGTCACATGACTGTCAGTCCCGGTCTCCATAGAGAAGCACTGCAGTGTGTCACATGACTGTCAGTCCCGGTCTCCATAGAGAAGCACTGCAGTGTGTCACATGACTGTCAGTCCCGGTCTCCATAGAGAAGCACTGCAGTGTGTCACATGACTGTCAGTCCCGGTCTCCATTGAGAAGCACTGCAGTGTGTCACATGACTGTCAGTCCCGGTCTCCATAGAGAAGCACTGCAGTGTGTCACATGACTGTCAGTCCCGGTCTCCATAGAGAAGCACTGCAGTGTGTCACATGACTGTCAGTCCCGGTCTCCATAGAGAAGCACTGCAGTGTGTCACATGACTGTCAGTCCCGGTCTCCATAGAGAAGCACTGCAGTGTGTCACATGACTGTCAGTCCCGGTCTCCATAGAGAAGCACTGCAGTGTGTCACATGACTGTCAGTCCCGGTCTCCATAGAGAAGCACTGCAGTGTGTCACATGACTGTCAGTCCCGGTCTCCATAGAGAAGCACTGCAGTGTGTCACATGACTGTCAGTCCCGGTCTCCATTGAGAAGCACTGCAGTGTGTCACATGACTGTCAGTCCCGGTCTCCATAGAGAAGCACTGCAGTGTGTCACATGACTGTCAGTCCCGGTCTCCATAGAGAAGCACTGCAGTGTGTCACATGACTGTCAGTCCCGGTCTCCATAGAGAAGCACTGCAGTGTGTCACATGACTGTCAGTCCCGGTCTCCATAGAGAAGCACTGCAGTGTGTCACATGACTGTCAGTCCCGGTCTCCATAGAGAAGCACTGCAGTGTGTCACATGACTGTCAGTCCCGGTCTCCATAGAGAAGCACTGCAGTGTGTCACATGACTGTCAGTCCCGGTCTCCATAGAGAAGCACTGCAGTGTGTCACATGACTGTCAGTCCCGGTCTCCATAGAGAAGCACTGCAGTGTGTCACATGACTGTCAGTCCCAGTCTCCATAGAGAAGCACTGCAGTGTGTCACATGACTGTCAGTCCCGGTCTCCATAGAGAAGCACTGCAGTGTGTCACATGACTGTCAGTCCCGGTCTCCATAGAGAAGCACTGCAGTGTGTCACATGACTGTCAGTCCCGGTCTCCATAGAGAAGCACTGCAGTGTGCCACAAGGTAACCGGAAGGGACAGCAGAGGCGCGCAGACTGCACCAACATGGCCGTCAGTCTCCTAAAATAAAAGATTTCTTTATAATCAGCTACATTTGAGCGGTAATATATACATTATAAAGCTAGTCGCTACCTGATTAATTATTGCAGAGCGACTGTATATTGGATGATAGTTCCGCTTTAATGGACAGAAATAGTGAAGTACAGCATTGTGTCACTCACAGATAACAGTTTAAAAACCTTGATAGGATTTAGGAGATTGGTAATTACGAGAGGGGAAAGCCTCCTCTAACCCATCCAGTGCCAGACAGGTAAGCAACATACTGCAAAGCTAAACACCGGCTACCCCTTTGACACAGGAAAGGTTAATGCTTTGAGGGTGCCCCTCTGGCACTCAAAGGGTTAAAAGAAGAGTAACCTAACTGAAAGATTGGTCATGTGTCCCTGACTACGGTTGGTATTCTCCTGTAGCGCAGGGGTTAATACTTTCCTAGTCATAACACTGCTCCTGTGTTATAATCTGAATATTAACCCTTTGAGTGCTAGAAGGGTACATAACACATTGCAAAGTAAAGCTCTGCATACCTCTCTGGTACTCAAAGGTTTAAGGAGGAGACAGAGGCACTTCTGGGTTTGATTGGTGTCTGGCTCTACCTCACAACGGACAACAGGGTTAACCTCTTGGACGCCAGACACATCCCCAAAGAATTGCTTTACAATTCACTACAGACATCTCTATACCCAAGAGATTAAAATGAAGGCAGACTAAAATGGAGATCAGTAAAAACAGACAATTGCAACTACAACTAATATATAGAACAGACATCCCAGACTGCTGTGTGAAGGATCCTACCTGGGATATCCTTCCGTTACACAAATTACATCCAATATATGGTATAGTTCCCCTTTAAATGTTTTACATCCCTAAAGACAGGAGGATTGTCTCACCTTGATGATGTCATGCAGTCCTGAATGTCAGACAGCCAGGACTTCATCTGCAGAGGATCTACCGACTCGAGGATATACTCTGAGGAATTCTCCGTCTGTGTCACCAGAAAGAAATATTAGTACCAAAGAGCAGGCCAGATGTGGGCCCACTCTGGTTAACCCTTTACATTCCCTGGGACACCAGTGTCAAACTTGACTCTAGGGGATCACGATCTGCACTGGTAATACAACCCTTGCATTCACTCATAACAAATATCATGTTTCACCCCTGGAAAGCAGTGCCTTATTTACGAAGTTAGAAGGAGTCAGCAGGTTCTGCTGTTCTACAGTGTGGACTGCCCAGTCTGCAGCTAGAAGTCAGATCACAGAACAATTTCCTAGAGGTTCAAAAAGCACCTCAGTGATATGCAGGACGGATTACTAAACTCTCAGAGGAACCAGTAAACTTTCCTCATCGGGGAGAGGGAGGGAGAGACAGGGGAGATATTTATTGTGCATCCCCAACTGCTTTGGTAAACAAACTTAAAGGGATAGTAATACTTCGTTTTAACTTTATTTTATTTTATAGGCATTAAAAAAACATGAAGAATGATATAAGTCTTATCTCTCAAACCTTTATGGTTTATGAGATATTCACAAGCAAAGTTTCCCCTCCCGCCCCTTTTACCTACTGTAAACAATCTCTTCTCAGATGTGGAATCCAGTCCATAGACCAGACAGATAACAGAAAGGGACAATCTTCTTCCTATGAGAACAATGAAAGCCTTGCCCCCCTTGACAAGTTTTTCAGCTTTTTCCCTTATCTTAATTGAAGATTGTCCCTCTCTGCAGTCTACCTGGGAACCTCCCTTCTGATCTGGTTGAACGGGGGGAGGATACTTTGTTTGTGAATATCTCTTAAACCATAAATGTCTGAGAGATAAGACTTATATCATTCTTCATGTTTTTTTAATACCTACAAATTAAAATAAAGTTAAAACGAAGTATTACTATCCCTTTAAAAATAGGGTATATATGGCAACTCAATTCTTTCAAAGAAGCATTTATTAAGCCTTTAAAGGACAAGAGCCCACCTGCCTGGTACTTAAGAGTTAATATTCCTTGCCCACCCATGGTTTCTAGGAGGAAACCTCCACAACTCTTGCCCTGCTGTCTGTAGCCTCTCTTTACCTTCAACACAAATGTGTTTTCCTTGTCTGGCATCTCCAAGGGTGTTGTGGTCCGGACGTCTGCAATGGACGAGCAGAGAATGCTGACCCGTGGCTTGGTGGCCTGGAACAGTACAAGAACAATGAGTGAGACATATAAATAAAGGGTAAAGAGCAACACATTATACTGGGTGCCTGTTTGTCATTTTTTTGCATTGATTTTATACGAGGCATATGCAGCTATTTTTTATGAGTTACTTAGACTATAAGCTCTACAGGGAAGGGACCTTTTATTCTAATGTATACCCACCCCGTGTTCCCATTATGATTGTCTTATTGTACCCCTTCTATACAAAACGTGAACTGTAAAGTGCCAAGTACACAGATTTGCACTATATAAATAAAAATATACAATACAATGAGTTTTATACATATATACACTGGCCTGGATAGTAATGGTTAATTTTACCTTGATGTAATATTGTAGGCATTAAAAAAAGATGAAGATCGATGCAAGTCTTATCTCTCAAACCTTTATGGTTTGAGAGACATCACTTGGTAAAGTTACAGTTACCTCTTCCTGTCTGTTTCAGTGAAGGATGCCATCTAGCTGCCAGCTGCAGATTTCAGTCATTTGACCAGATGCAGGCTCTTCAGCAGAACCAAAATTGCGCTATTTAGAAATAAATACTTCATTGGAATGGTCTACAAAGTGTGCCTGGTTTGCAAGCATACTTTATAGACCATTCCAATGAAGTATTCTAAATAGCACAATTTTGGCTCTGCTGAAGAGCCTCCGTTTGGTCAAATGACTGGAATCTGCAGATGTCCCATAAAGCGGTACTTGACTAAAACAGACAGGAAGAGGTAACTTTACCAAGCGATATCTCTCAAACCATATAGGTTTGAGAGATAAGACTGACATCGATCATCTTTTTTTAATGCCTACAATATTACATCAAGGTAAAATTAACAATTACTATCCCTTTAATAACAACTGAGTGGGGGCTTTTTTTCCCATTTTGACTAAAATTAAACCCATCTTTCAAAGACAACTAAATTAGTAGCAACAACAGTCTTACAGTGAAAACTCCTGCTACAGCGGTCATAACGTTACCCTGACATAAGAATTCCCGTATGTCTTAATGCGCCACAAATCATTTCTCCATAGTTCAAAAAAGTAAGGCTGATGTACTAAGAGGAAATAGAGTACATAATGCATCAAGGAGCATAAATAAAAATTCTCCAAAATCCAACTGATTTAAATGGGGCTTTTAATGCGATAGTGACACTGAATAAGTTTAAAAAAAAAAAAAAAAATTATATATGTGTTTCACATATCAAGTATCACTATTCATTTAAGTTTGTAAAACAAACTAACAACTTTCCCAAAGGCAGCAGGTCCACATTAACCCTTTGAGTGCCAGAGTGGTACACAACGCATTGCTTTGCAATGTGTCACGTACCACTCTGGCACTCAAAGGGTTAACACAGGTGCAAGTGACCCTTTGGCTGTCCAGCTGCTGCAGATTACAATTCTCCCTCATGCTCAGTATAGACTATGGCTGGTTGAAGCATGATGGGAATTCTGGATTCCAAAAACTGGAGCTGCAAAGACGGACTATTTCTGCATTAACTGCTTCATTACTAGAGACCTACAGAACAGTGATGAATAACATTGAGACAGACATACAAAGCAAAGTAAAATAATACATTGTGTTGTAAACCAATGTCTTGGTTCCTAGAAGACTTGATACATGTGTCTACAGCGACCAGATGTCTGTTTACTATATAACCAGGGCTTATAATTTTAAGTCCGTTGCTACTAGTCAGACCTGAAAAGTTACTCTCCACTGCAAGACATAACATACCCACCAGGGCTGAATTTCTACTCACCAGGGCTAAATATTCACTCGCCATTTTCTAGTAGCAAGTGGAAATTTTGAGCCCTGATATAACACTCTGGGTACAAAAGCAATGAGGAGAAATTCTGGGGTAAACCAACTTTACACTAGGGGGATACATAACATTCTCATTGATTTAAATGGGTTTAACACCTTGAATACTAGAGATGTCCAACACATTGCAAAGCAACACACTAGAGACTTCTCCAGCATTCTAATGGTTGAAAAGCACAATTTAACCCTTTGAGTGCCAAAGGGGTATGCAACGCATTGCAGAGCAATGCGTTGCATACCCCTCTGGCACTCAGTGGGTTAAAATGGACCTGTCAACTTGATTCACGTTTGCATATATGAAAACTGCATTAAAGGATAGTAATGTCAAGTTAATTATATAAAAAGTAATACTGTAGACCATAAAATAGGAATTGCATCGATGGATTTCTTATCTCTCACACCTTTATGATTTGAGAGATAGAGCGTCTAAAGTTCCCCCTCCCTGATGTCAGGTGTAAATCTCCTGCTGTAAAGCTGACAGCAGGAGATCCGTGTCGGCCGACATGAGGAGGCTCTTCAGCAGAGCCACAATAGCGCAATTTAAAAAGATATACTTCTTTGGAACAGTCTAAAATGTGTGCTTGCAAACTAAGCATACATTGTAGATCGTTCCAATTAAGTGTTTATTTTTCATTTGCACTATCGCGGCTCTGCTGAAGAGCCACCTGTTGGTTCCTGGACCAGGAACTCCTGCTGTCAACTTACAGCTGACGTCAGGAGAAGGGGTGGGAGAGGAAACTGTAGACGCTCTCTCTCTCTCAAACTATAAAAGGTGCGAGAGATAAGAAATCCATCCATGCAATTCCTATTTTATGGTCTACAATATTAATTTTTATATGATTAAGACATTATTATCCCTTTAAAAACTGCCTGTGTGTCATGATAGCCAAAAGACCAGCAAATGTACAATTAAAGAAATATTCACACGTTATCATATGATAATATATGCTAATTGTGGTACCCGTGATGTTTCATATGCCAATGTAGCTTTTCAGTGACATTTCATGTGCTAATTACACTTTCAGTGACGTGTCACATGCTAATGACACTTTCAATTACGTTATATGCTAATGATGCTTTCAGTGACATCATATGCTAATGAAGATCTGTACAGTACCAGGAAATGTTCACTTTTACTTTTCCCAGAAATAAAAGTGTGAATGGCTCCTAAAGTGTACATCTGCGGGACTTTTGGTTAACATGACACACAGGCTGTTTTAATGCCATTTTCAGACTTGAATTAAGGTGAAAGGTTCACTTTAAAATTAATGGTAATTTTGGAGGGATTTGTATTTGCCACAAAATTGCACTACTTTTCTTTTAACCCTTTGAGTGCCAGAGGGGTACACAACGCATTGCAATGCGTTGCGTACCCCTCTAGCACTCAAAGGGTTAATTGTATAGCCCTGTGTTTCTTTCACTTTGGGTCGTGTGCTCAAAAGAAAACTAGAGCAATTGTCAAGTAAACCAATACTACAACAGGGGACATCAAACTGAATGCTAAAGAAATCTCCAACACATTGTAGTAGGGGGAGCCACCCAGGGTCGCCTGTTGTCCACCTCTGTGCTGCAGTACTAAAAAGCACGTTATTATATATGTAAACATTTCCATCTTGAAAGAAATCAAAGGAGCAGCAAACATACATAAACATGATTAGAGAAGTAAAAAGTAAAATATTGTAGTGATTTTTTATATATGAGTAAAACAAAGGTACTCTCAACGCGGATAGACTTTTTGCTTGAAATAGTGATGATTTCACACACTACCGCCAAACATTCGAGCCAGTTCATAGATAAAATCAACAACTTTATTGGTGATCAAAAACATACCTTCACAATTCTGATGGTCAACAAAAGTGCTAATTGAGCATACCCCTTGGGCACTCAAAGGGTTAAAGTAAGATATTGCACGTGCTGTTTTTCAGCACACCAGGGGAAGAATTTTTTCTTTGTACACATCAATTCCTACTGTGTCTCACACTAGACTAGACCACTGTTTCTCAGCCTGAGGTAATACTACCACCCATGGGTGTACTGGGCACCTGCCTGCCCTATGCATACCTCCCAAGTATCCCTCTTTAGGAGGGACAGTCCCTCTTTAAGACCCTAATCCCTCTGTCCCTCTTTCCCACCCTGATGTCCCTCTTTTTAGGAGATCAGACTGTGTGGTGTGTATATAAGTGTATCACATTGCTCTACAGCAATAAAATTCACATTATTATCTGTTTAAACATAAGTATATGTGTTTATAAATTAGTCTGTGTAAATAAAATACTTTGGTCTTGTTATTTGTCATTTATTAGGTTACACAAAGAGATGTCAATAAGTCAAGAAATAACCTAAAAATTCTCATTAATGCCCCACCCACCAGCCACGCCCCCAGTAATACCTCTTAAAACACAAGTGTCCCTCTTTGGCAATCTGAAATGTTGGGAGGTGTGCCTATGGAAGTTACAGTCTGCGCACCAAGAACATTATAAAAGCTGTGTCAATGCCAGCGCTTGCATAAAGTAACTGAGGGCACCACCAGTCTATCTTCTCTGTGCTTATATCCTCCAGATTAACAAACCTTTATCCTCTGAGAGCCAGAGTTATCCAAAGCATTGAGTCCCAATGTGTTAGATACCCCTCTGCCACTCAAAGGGTTAAAGTGCTGTATTTCAGCACACCAGGGGAAGCATTTTTTCTTTGCACACCTCAGTTCCTGCTGCGTCTCTCACTAGTGTAACGCAGTGTTTTACATTCTGTGAAACTACTACCCCCGGGTGTACTTGGCGTCCAGACAGGGGAACCTGCCACAAGAAGGACCTGTATGCCCTATGGAAGTTACAGTTTGCACCTCATTACGCAAGCTGTGCCAGTGACAAATCAGATGAGGGCACCACCAGCCTACCTGCTTTTAATTAGAACTGAATAACACAGCAATGACAGAAGTAATTCTGTGCTGCGGAACTCCAGTCTCCCAAACTCCTCCCACGGGTATCTTCCTTGGAAGGAATCCTACATATAAAGGAGTTTAGAGGAGATGGAGTCCTGACCCAACAAATCATGCCCACCTCCACGGACATGATCTCCAGTACAATTACAAGGATAGTAACGTGATCCTACTCCCGCCGAGACTGAAGGCCAGGCAACAACACTTCAGAGGAATCTACGTACCTGCCCCATCAGTCCCTTCTGGTACCTAAAGGAACCATGAACGCCCCCTAGAGGAGACCGGGACTGACAGTGCAGGCGCGCGGATGTGTGTAAGCAAAGATGTCCGCGCTGTTCCTGGCCTTCAGTCTCGGCAGAAGTAGGATTTCTCATTAACGCAGTGATTATGCTGGCTAATAGTACTATTGTTAAGCTTAACCCTAGATGGGTAATTGTTGTGGGGAGACTTTATTTGGGGTGATAGTTCCCCTTCAACCCTCTGAGTCAGAGTTATCCAATGCATTGGAACACACTGGATAAAGCTCTGGCACTCAAAGGGTGAAGCGGCTATTCATTGTTTTCATTTGGCCATCAGCACAGCCAAATAATAGGATGCGTCTCGGTGAGAAGTGGTTTGCAACAGGCAGTGGGAAGACACAAGCACTCAACTGCAAATTATACAGAACACTTGTGTCTCTTTTGTAGCTCGTCATTGAAATGACTGATATTACCTCCACTTTTGTACTGTATTTTTGGTGTGGGAGTCAATGTAATCCATCATGAAAATAAAACTAGCTCTAAGCTAGCTTTCACTTGAACTAATGAAAAATGACATCTGACTAGCGAAAAATAATTAAAAAAAAAAAAAAAAAAATTGGGCGAGTGGGATGTATGTTTCTGAGTGGTTTTACAATATCACAAAATGGAACTTATCAGTTTCTGCCCTTTTTCACTGATGTGGCAGGGTTTTATTATTTTGTAAACTATAAAATCAATAGAAATGAGGTGCTCGGGTATTCATTTTTATTTATTTATTTATTTATTTTTTTTAATATAAACTGCAGGGGATATTTTTTTACTGAGAAGGTTAAACTCTGGATTAGAGTACGTACTCCTGACCATAGAGTGTGGGGTGCAATTAAAAATTGCTTCTCTCAGCAGGTGCCATATCGTATTTAAAGGGATAGTAATGGATAATTTAAAGTAAATTTAACATTGTAGAGAGTAAAAAAAAAAAAAAAAAAAAAAAAAAGTAAATGAGGCCACTCCGATCTCTCAAACCTTTATGGTGTGAGAGCTGTACCATTACAAAGTTTCCCACCCCTCCCCTTTCACTGACATTAAAGCGGAACTACCACCCCACACAATCTTTACCTTCTCTAAGTCCCCATCTGGCAACTAGCTGCTTAGTACCACTAGCCTCCAGAATAATTACCTTATTTAATAGATTTCTGCTCTCTTCCATGGGCGACAGGCAGGACGGAGCGCGAGGAGGAATCTATTAAATAAGGTAATTATTCTGGTGACTAACGCTACTAAGCAGCTAGTCGCCAGATGGGGACTTAGCGAAGGTAAAGATTGTGTGGGGTGGTAGTTGCCCTTTAAGCTCTAGCTGAGAGAAGCAGATTTTGGTCCTGGGACCCTCCTGCAGCTCTTCAGCAGAGCCGGAGATCAGAGTGGCCTCAATTACGTTATTTTTTTTTTTTTTTACTACCAACAATATTACATTTACTTTAAATTATCCATTACTACACCTGTAAAGCTCAGTTACAGTGTATAAACTTGTACATTTCAGTGAATATGACATTCTCTGTTTTCACATAACAGCATTGAACTTTAGGGTTTGAGAGACCCAATCATCAAGTGTTCAATACTGAGTACTAAAAGGGTGCCCAACATGTTGAGTACCCGTTTGGCTCCCAAAGGGTTAAAAACGTACCAAGAATCAGATCACTCTGTTTATAAATTAAAATCATATTTTATCAGCAATACAAGTTGACCCTAAGATGGACTGAACCTTTAATACTTTAACCCTTTGAGTGCAGAGGGGTACGGAACGTATTGCAAAGCAATGCGTTCCGTACCCCTCTGGCACTCAAAGGGTTAAGTGCTAAAGGGGTGTGCTACACATTCATTTGCACTGAGTTGCACACTGCTCTGGCAGTAAAAGGCGTAAACATGACCTTGACATGAGAACACTGAGCCTTATGCATTGTACAGGACATATACAAAAATCTCATCTACATGAATAGGACATTTTATGCCTCATAACACCCCCCACCCGCCCACCCACTGTGCTTTTTGCTTTTGTTTTCTGCATAATGGTCTTTCAATGGTCGGAGCAGCTGACCACTACCAGAATAAGACTTACATACAGATCTCCCACTTTACATTTCTGTACCCCCTCTCACCTTGGGAGGAATGTAAAACTCCAACAGGTGGCCCTCATCATCATCTCCTCCAGCCTTGCGCAGGAGTAGCCGGCATTTCTGCCACCGGGCCCGATTACTGCTGTTCATCTCCTCAGCCACCACGTAGTTCAGAACCCCTTCCCGCCTCACATCCCTCAGCACTGTTTTAGGTGGTGGTGGCCGGCTCAGCCGCAGCTTCTCAAACCTATGCGTCCATCTATCACTCCCGGCCCTGCTGGCCGAAGAGTTGCAGTTGCTGTTGGCCCCCGATGTCTCCTCAGTGGGAGACTCTGCTGAGCTCCTCCATTGGAGGATACCCCGGACACTCCCTCTCACGCTGCGACTCACATTCCTTAGCGAGAATCTCTTCTTCAAGCGTGGCTTAGTAGTGGCTGAAGATGTGGACACATCTTCTGAACTGTGGGACTGGCTGCTGGAGAGTCCAGAGGTGATACCAGACGAGTCTTGCCTTGGCTGGGTCTCCACTGGAGAGGCTAGCGAGGAGTCGCTACACGTCTCTGACAGATCCCGACTTGAGACCTGGGTTCCTGTGAAAGGTGCTATGCTGCAGCGGGTGGGAGAAGGGCCATCAGGTACATGGGACTTGTTCACCTCAGTCTCGAAGTGCTCCACAAAGTGCTCAGCAAATCGGCGAGAAAAACTGGTCTCGGCTCCTGGAGTGGCATACTGCGGGTTCTCGCTAAGGAAGGCCCGGAAGCGACGGGCAAAGTCCAAAGCAGCAGCATGGGCATGGATTTCGCAAAACTCCTTCCAGTTAGGTGAAGGGGAGGAAGAGGAGCCCTCCAGGGGCAAGCTGCCGTTCATCATGGGGGCGCAGGCTGGATCAGCTGCTGGAGGAGAGAAAACAAACAAGTGTCAGGACTAGGAAGTAATCTGTTATGAAGTAACAGGCTGATTGAAGTAATAAGGACGTACTACTAAACAGACGGGTTTGCTAGGTTCAGTGAACACCCTATTTGCAGAGACTGAAAGCCCTCGCTAGCAGGCCCTCTGATCCATTCTATTTCTATGTTCCATCTGTATGTCTATTCCCTTTTATACAGCACTGCGAATAAGTTGGCGCTACATAAATAAAAGGATAATAATTAGGAGTGCACTGAAATTTCAACAGCCGAAATGTTTCGGCCGAAAATGGCATTTTGGCAAAAAAAAAAAAAAAAAAAAAAAAAAATGGCCGAAACGAGGGAAGTAAAATCTGCAGCCCAGCACACTGAGGCGCTCCAGCTGCTGGTATTTTTCCACAACTGACAAACACAGTAATTACAGCCATCCTCCATCATGACAAACACAATCACAAGTCAACAGCGCTCCTCAGCTTAACCCTTCGAATGCCGTTGTGTACCTCTCTGGGAACTCAAAGGATTAAGAACCCGAGAAGTGCGCAATGCATTGCACAGCCTTCTGAGCCGTAACATAAGCACAGACGTTACAGCCATCCTCATAACACAAAACACCCTCCCGGCATGTGCCCAGTCTTTTGGTACCCTCTGAGATCTTGTTCCCCTTACTCGAACAGCACCACCAAGGCACCGTATCCCAACGAATACATCACCAAAAATCGACACTCACGAGGCGCAAAGTGTTTTTGTAATTCGCATGCACTAAACAAGAGTTTTTACAAACAGAGGTTTAACCACTAGAGAGAGAACCGAACACTGCTTCCTGATGCCATAACGTCAATTAGCTACTTCACCATTTTCTTGTAGCTTAAAGGTGGCGAACATTCATAAACGGTCACTGCATTAACATAGCTGTATTGGAATTTATTTTAGTTATGTGTGCAAATAGTTTCCACTATATCTATCCAGTGGGTATGTGAATAGAAAAGTGAGTAAAGTGATGGGAGGTGGTTTGAGGGATACATATAGAGAGGGAAGGATGGTAGGGATACAGTGAGGGGGGCCATTGTTGTGCAACCACGGAGTAAGAGGAGGGTTGCTTGGAGATACTATGAGTGAGAGAAAGGATGCTGTTTCGTTTAGTAATCGAGTGGTGGAATGCTGAGGGTTTTACAGTTGGTGATAGGAGTGAAAGTTTACATAGGAATGGAGGGCTGAGGGCTACAGTTGGTGACAGAAGGGCCGAAGGTTTGTATAGCGATTGAAGGATGGGGTGCTAAAGCTTAACGTTAGTGAGAGAAGGGGTAATGGTTTATATAGCGATTGAGGATGGTGTTGATGGTTACAGTTGGTAAGAGAAGGGGTGATTGTTTAAACAATTTCTGAGGGAATGCTGAGGGCTACAGTTAGTGACAGAAGGGGCAAAGGTTTATATAGCGATTGAGGGATGGATTGCTGAAGGTTCAGTTAGTGAGAGAAGGGTGGGGGGACAAAATAGGGGGATCATTACAGCAAGTAGGTTGTGATATGAAGCATATTGCTGCCATCAGATTGCTAGAAGTAGTCAACTCTCCTGTGACACTGAATTGGTTAAAAATAGAATCACTTTGACTGCGCCATGTGCACTTACTCTACTATATTTTTTGTTTCTTTTGTTAGGCATCGCCCTGTAAATTTAAAAAAAAAAAAAAAAAAGTCATTTTCGGTTTTCGGCCAAGTGCATCCTGAAGTTTCGGTTCACAGTTTTAATTTCGGTGCACCCCTAATAATAATAATTATTGGCTAAGTCTTTGCTGATTTCATTGCATGGGATCACTGCTTTTCCTGTAAATTTCCTCATAGGCCCCTTTTGCATGGTCAGATTTCCCATGAGGCAGTGTGGGCAGCCACCTACAGATCTAAGTTTTTAAAGGGATAGTAATGTTTCACAAAAACAGCAGCTCCAATTAATCTTCATAGTATTTGAGCTATGTAGAGTGTTATTTCATTACTGTCAGAGATGTAGTTCCAGAGTAATTGAATGATAAACTTTCCCCTCCCGCCCCTTTTACCTAGTGTAAGCCGTCTCTTCTCAGATGTGGAATCCAGTCCATAGACCAGACAGATAACAGAAGGGGACAATCTTTTTTCCTAGGAGAACAATGAAAGCCCTGTCCCCCTTGACAGGTTTTTCTCTTATCTTAACTGAAGATTGTCCCTCTCTGCAGTCTACCTGGGCACCTCCTTTCAGCTCTAGCTGAACAGTGTTACATCAGTAAAAGGGGGTGGGAGGGGGATACTTTATCATTCAATTACTACTGAACTACAACTCTGACAGAATTGAAATAACACTCTCTAAGGTCCAAATACTATGATGATTAATTAGAGCTGCTTTTATTATGAAACATTACTATCACTTTAAGAAGATTTCTTTGTGCTTGTGTGTTCTAGGCCAAGAGTATTTTCGGTCACAAGCAACAGTGGGTGGGCCTAGGGGTGGAGCCAAGTGAAGACTGGGGGTATGGCCATAGGTGTAACAAAGGGTGTCTTTGCCTAGAAGTGCTTGGGATCTAAACTGAGCCCTGCATGGGCAAAACCAGTGCAGAGAAGGTGCTTTGGTGAGGTCACCCCAAAGTGAAAGTTAAGCTGCTGAGCTATGATGTCTTTCATGCGAGTGACTATTATCTCACATGGATCCACCAACTTCCAACAAGCTGCATCTTCACAATGTTCCTGAAGTGAAGTTGCAGCATGGTAGAGCGACACTGTGTCCTACGGGGCTGCGGTCACACGTTTCACACAAGCAACGTTACAGGTTGCGATACTTGTTAAAGTGTTAGTAATGTCTAAAAAAAACTTTTTTGCATTTAGAAGAGCTCAAAAAGCTGATCTAAAGGCAAGAAACCGTATCTCTCAAACCGCTATGGTTTAAGAGATACGGGCGTTTAAAGTTTGATTTCTCCTACTGACAGCTGTAAAGCTGCCAGCAGGAGATCTGTGTCGGTCAACACTGTGGCGCTTGAGAAGTGCCGGGATCTTGTTACTTACAAAGAATCCCTTTATTGGAATGGTCTAAAACGTGTACCTAGTGTTCAGGCCTAGTGTTCAGGCACATGTTTTAGACCATTCCAATGAAGGGATTCTGTGTAAGTAACGAGATCCCGGCACTTTTCAAGCGCCACAGTGTTGACCGACACAGATCTCCTGCTGGCAGCTTTACAGCTGTCAGTAGGAGAAATCAAACTTTAAACGCCCGTATCTCTTAAACCATAGCGGTTTGAGAGATACATTTTTTTGCATTTAGATCAGCTTTTTGAGCTCTTCTAAATGCAAAAAAGTTTTTTTTAGACATTACTATCACTTTAAACCCTCCAATAAATGGCCGACCCAAGCTGACATCAACTAACCATATTCAGCTGGCACTCATGTGGTGTGGCTGTCAAACGTGCCACCCCCTTTCCACCCACCCAGTGATGACGTTGGCTGAGAAAGTAAATTCAGGACATGGGTGACATAACGCTAGCAGAGGGCTACTACAGCTTTGTCACCTGTGTTAAAGAACCAGTAGACTTCAAGAGTAATACAGAAGATAAAACCCACTGACAACAATTACCACCTGCAATGAAATCCAGCACTCAATGAGGCTGATGTACTAAGAAAATATATAAATTCTGAGGTAAATCAACTGCACCAAAAGGAATTTAAAAAAATGTGTTGCTCACTTCTCTGTTATTTAAAGTGATAGTAATGTTTCATAATAAAAGCAGCTCTAATTAATCATCATAGTATTTGGACTTTGGAGAGTGTTATTTCAATTCTGTCAGAGTTGTAGTTCAAGAGTAATTGAATGACAAAGTGTCCCCCTCCCGCCCCTTTTACTGATGTAACACTGCTCAGCCAGATCAGAAGGGAGGTGCCCAGGTAGACTGCAGAGAGGGAAATCTTCAATTAAGATAAGGGAAAAACCTGAAAAACTTGTCAAGGGGGGCAGGGACTTCATTGTTCTCACAGGAATAAGATTGTCCCCTTCTGTTATCTGTCTGGTCTATGGACTGGATTCCACATCTGAGAAGAGATGGCTTACACTAGGTAAAAGGGGCAGGAGGGCTTTCATTGTTCTCATAGGAAGAAGATTGTCCCACTCTGTTATCTGTCTGGTCTATGGACTGCATTCCACATCTGAGAAGAGATGGCTTACACTAGGTAAAAGGGGCAGGAGGGCTTTCATTGTTCTCATAGGAAGAAGATTGTCCCCTGCTGTTATCTGTCAGGTCTATGGACTGGATTCCACATCTAAGAAGAGATGGCTTACACTAGGTAAAAGGGGCGGGAGGGGAAAATTTGCTTGTGAATATCTCTCAAACCATAAAGGTTTGAGAGATAAGACTTATATCGTTCTTCATGTTTTTTTAATGCCTACAAAATAAAATAAAGTTACAGTGAAGTATTACTATCCCTTTAGTAGGTTAAGATAACCATGTTCAGTAGGCAGAGTGTGTGTCCCATCATCCAGATAGTAACTGTCACGTCCGCCTTCACAGACATGGCATCCAGTACTGATTAAAGGGATAGTAATACCTAAAATGTAAAAAAAAATATGTTGTAGGGTTTATCCCCCTGAGTAAAACAAGAGTACTCCCACTGCTGAAAGATGTTTCATTCAAAAGTTATTAATTTTCCAAGTTGAATTTTTTAGGTGCAATATCACAGTGGCCTGAAATTTTACAGTGGCGCTGTTGCTACACCATCCTATGGAGATTTATGGTCCTGAGACCAGAGCTGTCCATAGGATCGTGTAGCAACAGCGCCACTGTACAATTTCAGGCCAAATTCAACTTTGAACATATTTTTTTTTACATTTTAGGTATTACTATCCCTTTAAGGATGTTCTCTCTTGAATCAAGGCACAAGGGCAAAATTAATCATGGCCATTAGGATTTGATGGCTGTAGTAAGTTGAATGGAGGGGTGGGGGGTTATTATTAGGTGTAACGTTTTATTTAAAAGCTACACTTAAAATGTGAAGTGTCAGTTGTTACTCATGTCACAGTTAGTGAGCTCCAAAGTTGCGTCACATTTCCTCAGTACATTAGCCTCAGTTAAGGTCTGAGTCCTCTTTATTTTTATTTTATTTTTTTTACCACGTAGTGCTATATTTGAATACTTATAGTTTTGTAGTTCAAAAGCTATTCCATCCAAAAGGATCCTCCTCCCCTTTCCCCGCATCACTCAGCCTCTCAGCCTTGTCCAGGTGGAGAGCAGCAAGGTACAATCCTCAGTAAGCAAAAGGAAAATCCTGCCCTCCTTCTTTAAAGGGATAGTATTACTTTAAAACAACTTTAATTCATATTGTAGCCCTTAAAAATACAAATTAAATTAGCCCAGAACATCTCTCAAACATGCTTGGTTTGAGAGATAGCCACTTTCAAAGTTCCCCCTCCCCTCATGTCAGCGTTGTAGCTGTCTGCAGGAGAATCCGGTCCCTGAACAAGCGGCGGCTCTGCAGCAGAGCCAAGATCGCATTATAGAAACAGAAATCCTTCACTGAAATGGTCTTCTAGGTGTGCTTGCAAACCAATCACATGTAGAAGACCATTTCAGTGAAGGATTTCTGTTTCTATAATGCAATCTCTGGTCTGATGAAGAGCCTCCGCTGGTCCTGGGACTGGATTCTCCTGCAGTCAGCTACAACGCTGACATGAGGGGAGGGGGAACTTTGAAAGCGGCTATCTCTCAAACCAAGCAGGTTTGAGAGATGTTCTGGGCTAATTTAATTTGTATTTTTAAGGGCGACAATATGAACTAATGTTGTTTTTAAAGGGGAACTACCACCCCACAAAAACTTCATCCTAATTAAGTCTTCATCTGGCGACTAGCTGCTTAGTAGTGCTAGTCGCCAGAAATATTACCTGGTTTAAAAGATTTTTGACTTTTTCGGAGGCTGACAGTAGCAGGAAGCACGGACATCTTGCCATAGTGACGTCCGTGCGCCTGCGCTGTCAGTCCCTTTTGGAGCTGGCCGGCTCCAAAAGGGACTGACAGTGCAGGCCGGCTCCAAAAGGGACTGACAGCGCAGGTGCACGGACGTCACTATGGCAAGATATCCATGCTTCCAGCTACTGTCAGCCTCAGAATAAGTTGAAAATCTTTTAAACCAGGTAATATTTCTGGCGACTAGCGCTACTAAGCAGCTAGTCGCCAGATGAAGACTTAATTAGGATGAAGTTTTTGCAGGGTGGTAGTTTCCCTTTACGTAATACTATACCTTTAAGGGGGCAGGGTTTTCCTTATACTTACTGAGTGAGGATGGTTCCTCTCTGCATCTGTCCAATCCCACAAGTGCATTCCAGATCTGATGGGAAGCAGCCTGAAGGGGCAGAAGGGAAATCCTTTCAGACTGAATAACACTTGAACTACAAAACTGTAAGTATTCAAATATAGAGCTACATGTTAAAAATATAAATAAAGAAGACTTGGACCTCAACTTTAATACAAGTATTACTATCCCTTTAATACAAGTTGATTTACATATTACAGGTTGAGCTAATCTTCTTGTTTGTGGTATGAATCATTAATCCTTAAAAAACACCTTAAGCCTTGCACAACTGAAGACACTTGTGCAAGACCACAGCCTCACCTAAAGCTGGCTGATTTTTACTTTTGATTACAAAAACTGAATAAAATCAAGTATTAGCTAAAACTTTAATACATTTATACATCTAATATTCAGACGGTGATTATAGTAAATCATGAAAAATAGGTTTACATTCACACAGTGTAACACAAACATTTTGTAGCCGTTTACATCCATTATTTACATATTATATACAGAAGGATGATGGAAGCACTCACTTATTATGTCCAATATGCCTAGGTGCACAATCCTAAATTTAATTCTTATAAGAAAGCAAATAGTTCACAGCATGACTCCAAGCATTGTTTTGCAATGAATGTAAAGTCTCTCTAACAACAAGGGTCAGAAGTATGAAATTATATACTGCTAAAGTACGAGTTTACCTCTCCAGCATCCAAGGAGTTAAATGACAAATTCTGAAAGAGACCACCATGTGCTACCTTGCTGCAATTTTCCCTACAAGAAAACTCCTCCTTGCTACTCTGTTTGCTCCTCCTTCAAGGCAACAAAGAGTTGTTTTCCTCCTAGTTTTAAACAATCTTTCAGATGTAGTACTATCCTGACAATGTGTAGGCTTCCCACTTTTAAATCTTAGCAGTAAATAATTTAAGTTCTAAAATGATCAAGAATTAAATCCAACAAAAAACAGAAACAAAAAAGAATGTCAAATGGAAAGGCTAGAGGAGAAAAAAGACAGTTTAGATAATCTGCAGTTGGGTGGTCTTTAAATAAACATGAATGGGAGGTGTAGCTGCTTGCACCTTTAAAGACCAGAGAGGAGTTAAACACATTGTAATGCATGTACGGCACACCACTCTGGTCCTTAAAGGGTTAAATGAACACTGATGCATCTGTAAAATATAGTTATGTTAGATACTAAAATATAATCCTAACCTGCAAATTCAACCCTCTGAGTGCCGGAGAGGTATCCAAACATTACAACACAATGCACTGGATACCTCTCTGCACTCAAAGGGTTAATCATTTCCATACCTACATTGTCCTATATAAACTCTACGATTTGGTTAATTAATTGTACAAAGCTAATGCTTTTAATGTGCTGAGATTAGTTCCCACTGCTCTTCTATTCAGAAACACTAATATATCTCATGCCCTTTAACACACAATAAAACACTATTGTTTTTCAAACTCCTATCAAGATTAATGTTGCGATGGAAGCCCCTGGAGGAAACAAGAACCAAAAAAGGGGCAGAAATGAAACTTCCCCCAGAGAGTATATGAAAGACTAGATTTTAGGAATCATAAAACAGATGGTTTTTATAGAAGCCAGCACGGAGTACAGGGCATTTAAGTGTATATAACCCCTCCATATCATGTTTAGGTGTTAGCCTTCCTTTAAACTGAATAAAGAAGTACAACAATAAACCAGTTGGCTTCTACAGCAGTGTTGGCCAGCTGGACTATATGTTTCATAATTCAAATTATGGAAGTTGTAGTCCAACAAAAGCTGGAGAGCCACAGGTGTCCCATGCATGTTCTAGAAGAGCCTCTACATTCATTAACCATATGGCATATTTGTCACAAGAATACTCACTGTTCATCTAACTTTTAACTCCCAAGTTGCCAGGGTCTTAAGATGTTGTGCTCCTACTGCCTCAATGATTTAGGAATCCCATATATCGCAAACCTTCCAAGAATCTTTGCTACAAACTGACCCTCATCATTAAAATTAACCCTTTAAGTGCCAGAGGAGTATGCACTCTTTGAAATGCATTGCATACCCCTTCAGGCACAGAAAGCGTTAAAGAGAACATCTAGAAATTAACTGGGGTCACACACTTAAATACCCAGTAATTTATGTAGTACCTATAAACAGCCCTATTTATTTTTTGAGGCATAAAATCTAGTCTTCAGGAACAGACATTCCTGCATTTTCGATGGCTTGTGCTGATTGTCCAAGGTTATAAGATAACTGCCTCTGTGAATACAAGAGCAATACGCACTAATCACACTTGATTGACTTTAGCTCTTATCGCTCAAGACAAAAAGCACAAATAACATTAAATGAACCGCTTTTGAAAAGGACAAACTGCACATGTTAAAAAGCAAGTTTAGGATTATATTTTAGGGATGTACCATGAATAATTCATTTTTACATATCCCAGCAGTAAGTTTGTGATATTCAAATGTATACAAAAAAAAATGTCATTTTGGTGTTAGTGTTCCTTTAAAGCTGTAAGTGTGAGTCACCAAAAGTAAAAGGACACTTAATACAGCACTCCTTTTAATCTATGATCTGTGTGCAGCTGCTCTTACTTGCAGCAGTCACAGTGTTATTGTTAACCCTTTGGATGGTAGAGGTCTCCAAAATATTGCAAAGCAATGCACTGGAGCAGTCTATAGCACCCAAGATGTTAATAATATATGATCTGCATACCTGGGAACTTTTGAAATGAGCTCACCCTGAGATATGTGAAATATTAACCCTTAAAGCCCACAAGAAAGCAGATTCTATGTGTTACGTCAATGTTTGCTCTAAACCAGAGATAATTCAATCAATTTTTAAGGAACACTTCACATGCTACAGTTCTGAGATATAACTTCTTATACACTCATAAGGTAAGCATGACTTGTCCTCCTGCCTTTCTGGTAGAAATGTCATGGATCTGGACAATAAATAAGCAGTAAATTGGTGTAAATCATATAGGAGGACACTGGATTTGATAACCCTAAGAATTTGGCCCTTCACCCTGAGATTTGGTTCCAAACCCTGAGTCTCAGGGTCAAACCCTGAGAGTTCCCAGGTATGATGATCTGTGTGGGCAGTCAACCCCAGAGTGCAAACAACTCCATCTGTGGGGTGATAAATCATAGAATCCAATGTTCTGACTCTCTCATACCCACATGTCATTGTGACACTAACATCACTGTCATACACCATGACTTTATTCCTGCAGAAAACAGGTTAATAAACTCTACAGAAGTTTAATAGTGAGAACACAAGCACAAGTTGTACATAAATTAACACTGGACATAGAAATAAGCACAGGAAGCATTAGTCAGTAAATACTCTGTGTATCCTTAACAATGGTTAAGGATACACAGTATGTACTGAATAATTTAAATATTAATAGTAAGCATCAGTACAACCTAAGGCTGTATCCTAAATCAAAGTACTACTCACATTTTAAATACAATTAATGTATAAATATACAATATAAATAGTTGCATTGTTTTACAATTCTAAACATTAATTTAAACAATTAAAAAATGCTGTTCCATAGAATAAGCAGTACTAGGCACGGCATTGTTTACCTCTTTGGATACCCTTGGCTTCTCCCCATCCTGTCCCAAGTCCTCTCTGCACAGGGCCCCCAGGATTCGGCCCCTGGATGTGTGAGATTCTCCTGGGTTGTGGCCCCAGCCTTTCTGTGTGGCAGCTCAGTATCTAGGGTTTACTGCTTTGTGGTTCGGGCAGCTGAAATAGCTCCGTTACCAATGGGTCCAAACTACACAGGCATCAGCTAGAGAATATCAACAGATAGATGATAGTGGCCCTTGGGTTCAGATGGGGCTACTGTGATACGATCCCTAGATTTCTGGGGATGTGGAAATATTTCTGGGGGTGCCGCTCGTTTTAATGCGGTCCGTAGATTTTGGGGACGTCTACAAACCGGGCGTACAGCTCAGGTGATCCGTCCCCAAGGATTAATAGGGTGCTCTATGATGGGGCCTGCGGGTTACTAGCGGCTTCCATAAAGCGACACCTTGGAGTAACTGGAACACGGATTATTGAAGGGCTCCAGTATCCCCTGGGTCAATGACAGGTTAAAATAAAGTGGTCCATGCACCTGGGATCATGTTACCTGCTCTATATATTTTTGGGGAGGGTTTCCCCAAAGTTGCCCCTCAGCAACAAGGTGGATCCACAACAGTGGTCCCTCTGCTACAAGGTGGCTCCACGGCAGTGGCCCCTCTGTAAACAGGCGTCTCCTGCGGAGTGGCCCTGAGGTAATGAGGGAGGATCCTGTGAAATGCCCCCTGTTTGTTACTGGGTGGTTCCTGCTGACTGGCCCATGTCTATCAGAGGTATTGCAGCGCCCTCCGGTGTCTGGGTCCCTCTGGATGCTTTGGGTCACACAATGGCCCCCGTGTCACCAGGCCGGGCTGTGGCCCCTGGCACTATATGGCCCCGCCCCCGGGAGATCCCCGCTCGGTCTTGTTGACTGACACGGTTTGTCGCGTTCCTGGGGCAGCGGCCTCGGATGTGCAGCGCTTGCGCACTAAGCGTGACGTCAACAAGGCTACCATAGAGGCGTCATGTAAACAAGGATAGAGCGCCTCGCATCTCACAATAGAGGAAGAGCTGTGTTGGATAGTGCGTCTAATTCACTGTAGAGTGGAAGTGTCTAACCCATATCCGGGACCTCTCACAAGGAGGCGACCCTGACATCTTCTAAACATTAAAGGGATAGTAATACTTAAAATGTAAAAAAAAAAATATATATATATGTTGTAGGGTTTATCCCACTGAGTAAAATAAGGGTGCTCCCACTGCTGAGAGATATTTTATTAAAAAATTATAACAGTTCAAACTTGAATCTTTTAGGTGCAATATCACAGTGGCCTGAACATTTACAGTGACTCTGTTGCTACACCATGCTATGAACTGCTCTGGTCTGTAGACCATAAATCTCCATATGATGGTGTAGCAACAGTGCCACTGTGAATTTTCAGGCCACTGTGATATTGCACCTCAAAAATTCAAGTTCGAGCACTTATAATTTTTTAATAAAATAACTCTTAGCAGTGGGAGTACCCTTGTTTTGTTCGGGGACATAAACCCTACAACATATATTTTTTACATGTTAAGTATTACTATCCCTTTAACTCTTAGTGTTCGTATAGGAGCGAGTGTTGGTGACATGTCCCTACTCATTCTCATTGAGTGATTAGCCACTTGGTCCTTAATGAGCCATTAACATGCAACATTTTAAAAGGTATTAATAAATGAACAACCACAAGATCAGCAGGACAAGTACAAGTTGCACCATCTTAGGAAACAAACAGTTAATTTGAGTAGATAGATAACACATATCACTGGACTGTCACCCCGAGAATTTGGCCCTTCACCCTGAGATTTGACTCAAAACCATTCGTCTTCCCAGGTGTGGTCCAACCTAAGGCCTCTAGCTATCGTTGACTATAACTTCCATCATCCTTGTACTACTAGTCCACAACAGCGGGAGAGCCCCGGGCTGGATACACATGGTAGAGTGTGGTTTACATCCCTGTTCTCAGGGACCCTTAACAAAGCACTTCTTTAGAATTTCCCTGCTTGTAGACAGATGAGTTAATCAGCTGCTCAGTCATTTAACGCTTTGGGGGGTTGGGTGTTGCTTGGTGCTTTGAAATGGCTAATGAACTCATCTGTGTACAACATACTTGCCTCTTTAAGAGATATTTGGGTACATATCTACCAAGTGACCATGTTTAGGAGATATTAGGGCTCCATACCTCACAAGTGTCCCTCTTAATAGATATTAGGGCTACATATCTCCCACTTGTCCCCCTTTAGGAGATATTAGGGGTGTATACTATTCAGGTGTCCCTCTTTAGGAGATATTAGGTGTCCTTACCTCCCAAGTGTCCCTCTTATGAGAGACAGTCCCTCTTTGAGACCTACACACTATACTCTGGTTGGATCTCTGCAAAGTTCTCGTCCCATCTCCAGCATTGTCCATGGTACTGAATTTGGGACCACAACTTCCAGGAATCTGGGAAAGTGTGTATGAGTGGAAGCCCTTCTGTGTGCATAAACCGGGTGCTAGACATATGTAGGGGAACAGTCCATATACCGTGGGCATCTAGTAGTGAAGAGCAGCTTAACTTTTATTGAACAGACACTCTACTACCCACTGTAGCCTACATGGGGATCATTATATAGGATTTAAAAGCCCAATTTAAATAAAAATAAAGTTTTATTTTCCCCATGGTGGAGTTGGTTTGCCCTAGCTATGCACAAAACAATGCACTATAGACCACTCTAGCATTCATTGGGTTAAAACAACCAGTTAAATTAATGGACTTTTGGGTCAGTTCCCTATGGTGCAGTTGGTTTGACCCATACTTGCTCCACTTATGATTTGGTGCATATGGCCCTTAAATGGGACAGCATCTCTCCATTCTTTACTCTGCAGGTCTCTCTAGGGCTCTTCATTTGCAAAGTTAACCATTTGAGTGCCAGAGGGATATGCAATGCATTGCTTTGCAATATGTTGCATACCCCTCTGGCACTCACAGGGTTAAAGAGATACAACTGCACCAGAGGGGACAAATGTTCTTTCTTCACATTTCCACTGATTTAAATGGGGATTTTACCCCTTGAGTGCTAGAGAGGTCTTCCACTCAGTGGTTTATGCATTTTTGGAGCAAATCAGCTGCACCACTAGAAATTTAAATGTTTCCACCAAGGTGCAATTGTTTTAATCCAATTGAACCTTTTTGTCTAATTACTGGATATTTCTGTTATTGTTAGAGTGCTTTGCATTCCTTTTTTACTTTTTTTTCTCTTTATTAAGGTGACCGGATATACCTTTAAGTACACAATCCTTATAATAAACAATCACACATTGCAGGGCTACACTGATTATTGAGCTGGATAGCAGAACGAAGTTCTTATGTGTCCTGCATTTAACCCTTTGAGTGCTAGGGGAGCGTGCAACACAATGCAAAGCAATATGTTGGACAACTATCTGACATTCAAAGGGTTAAAAGGATATCTGGTGATGAGGTATGTGAATTCTGGGAATAACATATTGAGTTCTTCTTTATACCACTCATAAAATTATTTCCTACATGACAATGCAACCCTTCAAATTGAATATGTGGTCCATTTACTTTGAGTTTGCATCTCCTGAATACAACCACACACACAACTGACTACATTTCTTTCAAATGTATTATTTAGTAACACAGACACAAGACAAGGAATCAGGGAGACTGTGTTTGACCATCTGTCATCTACTGGTGAATTCTCAGACCTGGACCCTAGGATTGTTCATCCAAGGACTTGCTGGCAGATGGCCAACATGGGGGACAAATTCTTTGTCTGCAGATTCAACTGGGTTATTTTGAAGCAGCTCCTAAGGGCACCTGTATTTTCATTAACCATTTTTATTTTAAACAATATCTTAAGTTAGCTTTATTTGAGACTATGTGACATCCAACAACATTATCAGTAGGGACCAATATTTTTTTATGCAGAATAGATCATAACACACTAATTTACATGTAAGTAATAAGGTTATGCAGTAACCTGGGCATGGGAATTGCTGTTGAATGTAATATACTTGGATTCTGCAAAAGCCTTTGATACTGTGCCTCACAACAGGTTACTGCATAAATGAAAAGGCTTTGGTTTGAGAGATAATATCTGCACATGGACAGAGAATGGGTTAAAAATGATAGATGGCAAAGAGTTCTTGTAATTTGTGCATTTTCAAATTGATCTAAGTTTGTAAGTGGGGGTGCCATACGGTTCAGCTCAATGCTTTATAATGTGTTTATTAATAATCTAGAAGAAGGTATTGAACATAATTTCTAAGTCTTTGCTGATGACACTAAGCTGTGTAGGGAAATACATAAAAATCGGGATGTTTTATTAATCTGCAGAAGGATTTGGATAAATTGAGTGAATGGGTAGAAAAGTGGCAGGTGAGGTTTAATATATATATCTGTAAGTTTATACATTTGTATTAGAGAAAGAGACATGTTACATATACACTATATGGGAAACTACCTAAGGAATCCTCTTTGGAGAGAGATTTAGTTGAACTGATAGATGACAGACTTCACAGCAGTGTGCAGAGTCGCTGTCTTGCATAAAAAGGGTATGGATGCACAGGATGTAAATATAATTTTACCTTTATATAAATCCTTGCAAAGGCCTCATCTATAATATGGAGCACAGTTTTGGGCACCGTTCTTGAAAAAGACATTACTGAACTGGAGAAAGTGAAGAGATGTGCAACAAAACTGATAAAATGGTTGGGGAATCTGAGTTATAAAGAGAGACTAGCCATTACTTTGTGACAGATACAACTTTGGAATAAAGCAGCAGCAGAAGGACCTTGTTTTACTCAGCCAGAAATTAGGGTGACCACATATCCAGTCTGCCATTCAGGGACACTGCAGAGACGAGAGCAGCAGAGTACTTGTCCTCGGCTTTAGTGCAGTCCTGGGGAAGAGGTCATTGTACATGACTAGACATAAGTACACTGCCTGCTCTTTATCTGGCGCACCACAGAGTTCTAAACACTAGAGGGGGAACTGCCCTTTGACTGCTGTAACAGAAAGTAATGACTGTGGTGGACTACAAGAACAGGTACTTCACACCCTTAGACTAGCCTTATACTACTACAAAACTGTACTGCAGCTCCTGTTTGAAATCAGGATGAAGGCTCCATTCTCTCTAGTGTTTAGCGATATGTCTGGAGGCCATTTTCTTGTAGTCCAGCAGAGGCGTCACTTCCTTTCCCAGTAGGTAATGGGATGTTCTCCTTCTGGTGTTTAGACCTCTTTGCTCTGGAGTCTTTTTTCCAGGACTTTTTATTGTCCCAGGAAGTCGTCATCAGGGACAAAGGACACACATTCAAAATCAGGGACTGTCCTGGGTAATAAGGGACAGGTGGTCACTCTACCGGAAATGCAGTATGACATATCCTATTTTATATTATAGTGGAACTACCACCCCAAATAAAGTCCCCCCCCCATAATTAGTCATATAGCGATAATCTTAGAAACAGTACTCTTATCCATCATAAGTCCAGCGTTATTAAGATATCCCATTGTTCTGAGACTGACAGGCAGGCTTCATGCTTTAGAGGCATCTGTGCTACTGCACCGTCAGTACCTTCCTGTTACCTTAAGGTGCAATGCAACGCCCCCTAGAGGAGACCGGGATGACAGCGCAGACGTACATATGTCTCTAAGCCAAGATGTCTGTGCTGGTGCCTGACGGCCAGTCTCAGAAGAAGTAGGATTTATTAATAACGTGGTACTTATGATGGATAATAGTACTATTTCTAATCTTACCGCTATATGACTTATTATTGGGAGGAGAGGCTTTATTTGGGTTTATAGTTCGCTTTAAAACTTTACTGATCCTTTCACTAGCAAGTTTTAACTTTCTCAGTTGTCTTTTTTGAACAGGTACAGTAACTTGTTTTGTACTTTTGTACCTTTTAAACTAGCATAAGCATTTTGTTCCTTTTTACATAAAGTTTTAAAGTTTCTATCAAAGCATGCTGGGATTTGTAGCCCTGTATAGAAAGAAGAGCTTTGTCACCTCTCAAGGCTATTGTACCTGACCCTAAATCCAGCGCAGATGCAAAGGGGAAGGGCTCTGCTGAATTTGGCCTATAGAGAGACTTGGTCACATTAGTGGTCATAGGCTTACACAAAATTGAAATTTCTTCTGTGTCCGCTCCACGTCACTAGAGTGGGGGGCGGAGATAATGCCCACTCTAGTGCCGTGGAAGGACACAGAAGAAACAGAAATATCAGTGAGTAAATTTCCCCTTTTTATTGACAGGAAAATTTTGGAGTGTATAATATTACAGTAACAAATGCCAATAGTCATGCCAATAGAAGTAATCATACACCCATGAACACTTAAAGTGGAACTATCAGTTAACACAGGAAGATGATTTTGAAAGCGCTTTCAATTGGGGGGGCAAAGTGGAGCTGATGGGGGGCAAATTGGAGCTGATGGAGGCAAGTTGGAGCAGATGGGGGCAAGTTGGAGCTGGTGGGGGCAAGTTGGAGCTGATGGGGGCAAAGTGGAGCTGATGGAGGCAAGTTGGAGCTGGTGGGGGCAAAGTGGAGCTGATGGAGGCAAGGTGGAGCTGGTGGGGACAAGTTGGAGCCGATGGGGGGCAAGTGGAGCTGCTGGGGGCAAGTTGGAGCTGATGGGGGGCAAAGTGGAGCTGCTGGGGGCAAGTTGGAGAAGATGGGGGCAAGGTGGAGCTGGTGGGGGCAAGTTGGAGCTGAGGGGGCAAAGCGGAGCTGGTGGGGGCAAGTTGTAGATGATGGGGGGCAAAGTGGAGCTGATGGAGGCAAGCTGGTGCTGTGGGGGCAAAGTGGAGCTGATGGAGGCAAGTTGGAGCTGATGGGGGGCAAGTTGGAGCAGATGGTGGCAAGGTGGAGCTGGTGGGGGCAAGTTGAAGCAGATGGGGGCAAGGTGGAGCTGGTGGGGGCAAGTTGGAGCTGATGGGGCAAAGTGGAGCTGATGGAGGCAAGTTGGAGCTGGTGGGGGCAAAGTGGAGCTGGTGGGGACAAACTGGAGCCGATGAGGGGCAAAGTGGAGCTGATGGGGGCAAGTTGGAGCTGAGGGGGCAAAGTGGAGCTGGTGGGGCAAGTTGGAGCTGATGGGGGCAAAGTGGAGCTGATGGGGGCAAAGTGGAGCTGATAGGGGCAAAGTGGAGCTGGTGGGGCAAAGTGGACCTGGTGGGGGGCAAAGTGGAGCTGATGGGGGCAAAGTGGAGCTGATAGGGGGCAAGTTGGAGCTGGTGGGGGCAAGTTGGAGCTGATGGGGGGCAAAGTGGAGCTAGTGGGGGGGTCATCTCTTATAGGCATCTCCAGACCAGGGGTAGACTGGCCCAGGGGGCAGAGAGAGGACAATCATGAAAAGAGGTGGGGTATAAGTAGGTGGGGTATAAAGGGGTGGGACACAAGGGGCGGAGCCAAATGGGCAGCAAAATTAGGTTTTGCCTAGGGTGACAAAAATCCTTGCACCAGCCCTGGATGGGTACATGCTTGTTCTCAGCCATTTCTTCTGGTGAGTAGGGTTTACTATTGACATGTTGCCCTCTATTGGGGGGACCATAAAAATGCAAAGTTAAAAATGTTGCATGATTTTAAGGGCAATATCAGAAAGAATGTGGGGCAAATCAACAGAGCGATCATAATCTTGCATGCCTAAAGGTCAACATTTCAATAATAAAGCACTTGACACTTGTTTCCTGCTTGACTATTTTTTTCCCATCCCACCCACTCCGGTTCTCACTTGTAGCACCAGCATTCCTGCACCATCCTTCTTGCTGCTGGTACCTAGCACCGCCTCCTAGAGCATGCTGGGACTGACAGCACAGGAGCACAGACGTCACTATGCAAAAATGTCTGCTCTGTTTCCTGGCTGTCAGTCCGGGAGCAGTGTATAATTCTGTATAAGGAGGTAATAATTCTGGCGACTAGCGCTACTGAGCAGCTAGTCGCCAGATGGGTAATTCTTTGGGGGCAACTTTAGGAGGGGTGGTAGTTCCGCTTTAAAAAACATATGGAAGACTCGGAGGTGCACTTTAATATTGAGATTACTGTCCCTTTAAACTAAAAGGGGAAGGGAGGGATACATAAAACAATGTTATTAACTGGAAACACAAAGCAGAAAAGCACACCAAAGGAGACACAGAAGAAAAAATATCTAATTGTTGTATTCAATGTATTATAGTTACAAATAAAAAACATGAAATGTACATAATAGTCGTTTTTCCTCTTAATGCATCTTGAGGTCCAATACCCTTTGTCCTGCTACTGGAAGTAGTCCTTAACCCCTTATGGACCCTGTGGTCTGGGGGTGGGGCACTCTAGAGGACACACGCTTATTCCCCCACCACCACCAACATGTTCTGTGATCAAAGCACGGTGTATAGACGCTTTATGGGCACAAACTTCCGTAACGTGCCAAGACCATCACCGGTTCTTAACATCCAGACAGGCGTGACGGTCCTGGCATGACAAGTGTCGTTAATAGGTTAATAAAGTCCTTGTAATTAGATAAAATAATCCTGATAGGTGATAAAGTTGTCAGCAGTGACAGCAAGTTGTTACTGCTTCATTGGATGTCAGCTAGTGTTTTGTGGTCTATCTTATCACCTGTATCTGTACAGAACTCTTTAAAAATATCAGGAATGATCTCTAGACCAGGAGTTCTCAGCACATGCCCTCAGTGCCACTAACAGGCCAGGACTTAGGAATTTCCCTGCTAGAACACAAGTGTGTTGATCAGAGGCTCAGTCATATTGATTAACTTACCTGTGCTCTTAAAAGGAAATTCTAAAATCCTGGCCTGTTAATAGCCACTGAGGGCATGGGTTGAGAACCACTGTTCTAGACCCATAACCTGTCCAACCATTTTGTGCAGGGCTGGATTCCCCATTAGGCAGAAGAGGCAAAAATTCACTGCAAAAACCAAAGTCTCTTGGGCAAATCAGGAGAGTTCCCAGGTATGGTGATAGTCATAGAGGTGGTAATAAATTAGGGTGACCACACGTCCCAGAATGCCCGGGACTGTCCCTTATTGGGTGTCTGTGTCCAGCGTCCCGGGTCGCCCCCCACCGGGACAACAAAGAGTCTCGGAGTGGAGCAACACGCGCCAGTCCAGCCATCCAATGAAATGTATTTGCTATATGGTCCTCATTGGCTGGCTGAGCCAGCCAATGAAGACCATATAGCAAATACATTTCTTTGGATGGCTGGACTGGTATGTGCGAGACAGCTGGGATGGAGCAGGTATGCTGGTGCTGCAAGTGAGACCCGCGGCTGAGGTTCCCGCTGGCGCTGATGATCTTTCTGAGGCTGACACTGAGTAAGAGTTCCCACTGGGAACAGCCTCAGAAATATGGTCAGCGCCGGCGGGAGCCTCAGCCGTGGGACTAGTGTGACCAGATGTCCCGGAATGGCAGAATGGAAATGTAGTCACCCTATAATAAATTGCTAAAACAAAGGCAAGGGGAAACATTTTGGATACATGAGCTTGGAAGTTTAGCACCACCTGGGTTAAATATACATATTGATTTAGCTGCTTTCCTTTAAATATGATGCACACAAATAGTTAGTGTAATGGTATTGCCCAATGGAAGCCAACTGAAACCTCACCCTGTGGAGGAGCAGCTCACATTGAAGAAAATTGCATCACATGCTGCAAGGGAAAGCAGATTGCTGCAACTTTCCTTCATTCATGCGTTGAGGGATTCTGCATGGTGGCCTATGGGGTGGTATAGATCATTTCACAATAAATGCAATAGAATAACTGTATGGACACAAGGTGGAACTGTTGCTAAAAGTTTCATTGTATACATATTTATGTAAAACAAACGTTCCAACTATAATAACTCTGGGTCAAACCATCTACCAGCAGTAAGAGTACCCTTGTTTTACTGTGGAGGAAAAGGCTGACTGCCAGGGACGTGCACAGACATTTGGGAGGGCAGGGGCTCAAATGAAAAAAAGGGCACTTCTCGATAAAATCGGACTGATTTTTTTTTTGTTAAAAGGGCACCAGGGCACTTTGGACAAAAAGGGCAGGTGCTCAAGCCCCCCTTGATGTCTATGTGTGCACGTGCCTGCTGACTGCCAAGACAGCACACACCCAAACAAAACCCAAGAAAGCCTTCTCCCTTCCCAAATAAAAGACAGACTACTGACTGGGAAGGAAAAAGGCCATAGCATGTATTAAATATTTACTATATTGACATAACAATATGCTCCTTCCCGGCACATACTGGGAGACTAAAAGTAAATAAACCTCATAAAGGAGGAAAACAGTGCCCGTTCAGCTGCTCTGCTGCCAAAACATTAAATGCACAGGCAGCCAAAGGGAATATTTATAAACAAAAATCCAGCACCCAGCCCAGGCCCAACTAAACTAAAAATATGATTACAGGGGAAGGGTCAGTGCCCCCAGCAGTCATGCTCTCCATTTCCTTGTAGTCCAAAGAAGGACCTCTTTATAATATTTGTGTGTGTGTGTCAATAACAAAAGTTTACTGTTCCTTTAATTCCTCCTTATCCTGTGGGCTGATCCTTGCACAATAAGGTTAAGGTCTATGCTGAAATCGCACATGAAATCACATAGAAAACATGAGATTAGAATGTCATTATCGTGCATTTTTCAATGCTTTTATGAATCACATACCACTAGGGTTGCCACCTTTTCTTAAAAAAAATACTGGCCATGGCATTCTCTCCATAGACTTAACATTGGACAGAAGACAATTTTTTACCAGCCTGCTGGTAAAATACTGGCTGGGTGGCAACCCTACATACCACCCATAATTGTTTTCTTCAGGTTCAGCATTGCAGGTTCTTCATCAAACAATAATTTTGTTAACCTGTACTGTTTAGCGCAATTAGGGTTGCCACATTCTACTCTTTCCAGAACTGAACAGAGGCCCGATGCGTTGTGCTAAACTCAGCACTATACACCACATTTTTGTTGGCCAATGTCTAACTTTAAAGGGATAGTAATGTTTCTCAACAAAAGCAGCTCCAATTAATCTTCATAGTATTTGGGCCATGGAGAGTGTTATTTCAATACTGTCAGAGTTGTAGTTCAAGGGTAATTGAATGATAAAGTATCCCCCTCCCGTCCCTTTTACTGATATAACGCTTCTCAGCTCAGAGCAGCAGTGTGGTGTCCACATGGATTGCAGAGAGGGACAATCTTCAATTAACATAAGGGAAAAACCTGAAGAACCTGTTAAGGGGGGTAGGGCTTTCATTGTTCTCACAGTAAGAAGATTGTACCTTGTTGTGACCTGTCCGGTCAAAAGACCAGATTCCACATCTTAGGGGAGGTGTATTACACTAGGTAAAAGGGGCAGGAGGGGGATAGTTTACCATTCAATTACTCTTGAACTACAACTCTTATAGAATTGAAATAACATTCTCTATGGCCCAGATACTATGAAGATTAATTGGAGCTGCTATCCCTTTAATCCATTTCCATTGGCAAGCGTAATTTATGTCCCGCAGGTCTATTTTAAGCAAGTAATACATTGGGGACCTTTCTAGTATTCAGAAGCTCAAAAGGCCAATTTAACCCTTTGATTGCCAGACGGGTACACAACGCATTGCAGAGCAATGCGTTGTGTACCCCTCTGGCATTCAAAGGCATGACCAACCAATTGCAATAAGTGTACTGGTGACAGGCATGTGCTCTAACCAATAGGAGAACAAGAGCTTGAAACTGAATCTGTCCGGGTTTCAGAACCTCTGATACCCTGACAGTGTTGACAAATCTGGTCAGGGGAGCTCAAACCATCTGTCTTTGTCAAACCCTAAAAGGTAGGCCCAAAACTGGATTGTTCTGGTAAAATCTGGACTTCCTGGTCAAAATCAGACAGATGGCAACCCTAGACACAAACCAAAAGCTACAGAAAGATGTGTGTAACATTACTTTGGACACTTTTAAGTGCCAATGAAATACTTACAAAAGACTGGGCATCACAGGCTGGAATCTCAGCTCCTGGCAGCTGGATAGTGCCAGAAAGGCAACCAGGCATGTTGAATTCCCACCATCCAGGTTAGAGGGTATGCGGCTCCCTGATTGGCCGCCTACCGTGTTGTAGTATGTGGACAGTCTTCTGATTGGTCGCCTACAGTTCTATGGGAAATGTACTGTCGATGTTTAATAATGTCATGTCGAGGTTTACCCCTGTAATGTAGATGTATAATTGTGTTCGACAGGTAGGCGGCTCTCTGATTGGTCGCCTACCCATCCATGTTCCAGTAGGTGATGATGTTTACTGTGTGTTCGACAGAGAGAGCGCTGCTCTCATTGGCCACCTCTCCCCATCTTGTTGCTCTGGTTCCCATTGGCTGGAGAGCCAATGTGACAAAATGGATTTAGTCTGTCAGGCCCGGGTAATTCAATCACACTTGGAATACAATAGCCCGGATTGGTCACCGTTCCTTGTCTCTCCGATTCCCATTGGCTGGAGATCAGAGAGGCAAGATTGAATTGTGTTAGTGTCCCTTTTCCGTTTACTGTGCCATTGTCCCACTGTGTGACGTTTTATTATAAAATGTACTCTGTTCCCTCAATAAAGTGTTAGTTGCTTTGAATTACAAGGGTGTCCTGTTGTTTTATTTCTGAATGGATTAAAGGGTCCCCTTTCACGCATCCTACGTTCCAGACTTCCCAGCCCGGCTACTCATCTGTAGCCTCCTTCAGGAGGGAGAAACCTGGCACAATAGCACAAGGCAACTCTGTGTCTTGGGTTCCCGTTGCAATGTGTTAGCTTGCAAAATGCACTAGGTTTTTAAGCAGTGTGAATGGTCCCTTATGACAATACCCATTTCATTGTTTTGTTTTATGCATTTGAATTGCACATCTCCAAACACAAAGAGGGACACTGGTGTTTTAGGGGTGTGTGGCTGGTTGACGGGGCATTACAGAGACATTTTAGGTAAGTTCATGACCTATTGATACCTCATTAACTGAATAAATCATTTAGAGCAAAACCAAAGTATTTGCATGTATTTATCCCCAACAGGCGTACTTAGCACTTTACATTTTGTATAGTGAGGTTCATTAAGTGCAGTAATTAAGTGGTTATATAGACAATCACAGGGGAACACTAGGTGAGCATACATTAGGATAGAAGGTTTCTGTCCCGTAGAGCTTACAGTCTAATTTATAAACATAAATCCTGAAGTTTATACAAACATGAGTTTTATTGCTGTGGAGCAATGTGATACACTTATATACACACCACACAGTCTGATCTCCTAAACACAGAGACACCAGGGTGATGCACTTCTATACACACCACACAGTCTGATCTCCTAAACACAGGGACACCAGGGTGATACACTTATATACACACCACACAGTCTGATCTCCTAAACACAGGGACACCAGGGTGATACACTTATATACACACCACACAGTCTGATCTCCTAAACACAGGGACACCAGGGTGATACACTTATATACACACCGCACAGTCTGATCTCCTAAACACAGGGACACCAGGGTGATACACTTCTATACACACCACACAGTCTGATCTCCTAAACACAGGGACACCAGGGTGATACACTTCTATACACACCGCACAGTCTGATCTCCTAAACACAGGGACACCAGGGTGATACACTTCTATACATACCACACAGTCTGATCTCCTAAACACAGGGACACCAGGGTGATACACCCTAATATCTCCTAAAGAGGGACACTTGGGAGGTACAGACCCCTAATATCTCCTAAAGAGGGACACTTGGGAGGTATGGAACCTTAATATCACCTAAAGTGGGACACCTGGGAGGAAAGGACCCCTAATATCTCCTAAAGAGGGACACTTGGGAGGTATGGACCGCTAATATCTCCAAAAGAGTGACACTTGGGAGGTATGGACCCCTAATATCTCTTAAAGAGGAACACTTGGGATGAATGGACCCCTAATATCTCCTAAAGAGGAACACTTGGGAGGTACGGATCCCTAATATCTCCAAAAGAGGAACACTTGGGAGGTGCAGACCCCTAATATCTCCTAAAGAGAAACACTTGGGAGGTACAGACCCCTAATATCTCCTAAAGAGAAACACTTGGGAGGTATGGAATCTGTGCAGTTCAGGTGTCAGTATGAATGAGGTTTATCTTTACCCAAGCTTCATGTTTGTACCTGTGTGGATATTTGTTACACCCCAACCCTGGTGATTCCCCCCTCTTCAGGGATTACCAGTTATCACTGTATCAATATTGAGTCAGAGTTTAACATTCAAAGGTCGGTTTGGCTGGTTCTTCCCTTCTACCAGTCTCCTAATGGTAGCAGTTTTCCATGTTTACTGCTAAGTTTGGAGGTGGAAGGGTCAGAGGTTACCCAGTTTCTAAGGAATCTCAGGAATGTGTTCAAACTATTGTTTAACCTTCAGAAGTAAGAAGCTCATTTGTTGTTTCCTAGAACAGGGTTTTTTTTTTTGGGGGGGGGGTCAATGGCAGGTCCATCCTAACTCCGGCCCCAATTCTAGTTTCAGCAAGAACACATTGGTTTATTTGCATAAAGAAAAAAAGCATTTCTGGGGGAACAGGGGTGATTCGCTAAGGCATGATAAGTGATAGAGAGTTGATAAAGAGTAGACGACTTTTATTTATTTATTTAGAAAATGTTTTACCAGGAAGAATACATTGATCATTCTCTCCTTTTCAAGTTTGTCCTTGATAATTTTCAGTAAAGGGTTACTTATTTACACAAATTGAAAAACATTATATATTACATGTTATTATATATACATACATACACATATGAATATACATACATATGGAGTATTACAGTTATATACAGTTACACTTTGTTTTTAGATATAAAGAAGCCTTTACTTATAAGGATTTTAGACTGGTAGCAGATTTGATTATTTGAGGCAGATTGTTCCAGGCCTTTGGAGTTCTGAAGAAAAAGGCAGATTTTCCTGCTTCTTTCTTGTATTGTGGAAGAGTCAGTGAGGTGTTAGTAGTGGAGGATATAGGTAGTATGGAGATCTGGAGTGATCATACTGCTCAGGTAGTGTGGAATAGTCAGTGAGTTGTTGGTAGCGGAGGTTATAGTTAGTATGGAGATCTGGAGTGATCATACTGCTCAGGTAGTGTGGAATAGTCAGTGAGTTGTTAGTAGTGGAGGTTATAGTTAGTATGGAGATCTGGAGTGATCATACTGCTCAGGTAGTGTGGAATAGTCAGTGAGTTGTTAGTATGGAGATCTGGAGTGATCATACTGCTCAGGTAGTGTGGAATAGTCAGTGAGTTGTTAGCAGTGGAGGTTATAGTTAGTATGGAGATCTGGAGTGATCATACTGCTCAGGTAGTGTGGAATAGTCAGTGAGTTGTTAGTAGTGGAAGTTATAGTTAGTATGGAGATCTGGAGTGATCATACTGCTCAGGTAGTGTGGAATAGTCAGTTAGTTGTTGGTAGCGGAGGTTATAGTTAGTATGGAGATCTGGAGTAATCATACTGCTCAGGTAGTGTGGAACAGTCAGTGAGTTGTTAGTAGTGGAGGTTATAGTTAGTATGGAGATCTGGAGTAATCATACTGCTCAGGTAGTGTGGAATAGTCAGTGAGTTGTTAGCAGTGGAGGTTATAGTTAGTATGGAGATCTGGTGTGATCATACTGCTCAGGTAGTGTGGAATAGTCAGTGAGTTGTTAGCAGTGGAGGTTATAGTTAGTATGGAGATCTGGAGTGATCATACTGCTCAGGTAGTGTGGAATATAGTCAGTGAGTTGTTAGTAGTGGAGGTTATAGTTAGTATGGAGAGCTGGAGTGATCATACTGCTCAGGTAATGTGGAATAGTCAGTGAGTTGTTAGCAGTGGAGTGGAGGTTATAGTTAGTATGGAGATCTGGAGTGATCATACTGCTCAGGTAGTGTGGAATAGTCAGTGAGTTGTTAGCAGTGGAGGTTATAGTTAGTATGGAGATCTGGAGTGATCATACTGCTCAGGTAGTGTGGAATAGTCAGTGAGTTGTTAGTAGTGGAGGTTATAGTTAGTATGGAGATCTGGAGTGATCATACTGCTCAGGTAGTGTGGAATAGTCAGTGAGTTGTTAGTAGTGGAGGTTATAGTTAGTATGGAGATCTGGAGTGATCATACTGCTCAGGTAGTGTGGAATAGTCAGTGAGTTG
The DNA here is from genome assembly GCA_037306005.1 of Rhinophrynus dorsalis. Classification (NCBI taxonomy): domain Eukaryota; kingdom Metazoa; phylum Chordata; class Amphibia; order Anura; family Rhinophrynidae; genus Rhinophrynus; species Rhinophrynus dorsalis. The sequence continues at coordinate 16,253,019 of CM074725.1, forward strand.
TTAGTAGTGGAGGTTATAGTTAGTATGGAGATCTGGAGTGATCATAGTGCTCAGGTAATGTGGAATAGTCAGTGAGTTGTTAGTAGTGGAGGTTATAGTTAGTATGGAGATCTGGAGGGATCATACTGCTCAGGTAGTCTGGTAGTTTTCCAGAGAAGTGGTTGTGTACTAAGTAAGAAAGGTGAAGGGCTTGTCTAGATTTGAGTGTTAACCAGTTTAGTTATTTTATCATATCACAGCCATGAGTAGTATAATTACATTGGAGGCTAAAGCAGCATATTGAATTATACAGGGTGTCAAGTTTACTAAGATGGATTTCTGGCACTGGAACATATACTACATCACCATAGTCTATGACTGGCAGCAAAATTTGTTGTACAATACATTTTCTCCCCAGGGGACATAAATATGATTTGTGTCTAAAAAGAGTATTGATTTTGGGATAAAGCTTGGAGGTTCATTTGTCAATATGATGACCAAAAGTGAGGTTGGGGTCAAGCCACATACCAAGATATTTGTAGGAGTCCACTGGGGCCAGTTTTACGATTAGACTCTGTTATAACGGGTAGGTGGCTATTGCCGAGATTACGCAGTTTGTGCTTTATGCCAAATATCATTGTGACAGTTTTGTCTGTGTTTAAGAACAGTTAGTTCCTTGCTATCCATCTGTCAACCTTGCAGAAGTCATGTTGTAATATGGCTTCAAGATGTGATAGGTTTGAGTTTTTAGCATAGATTATGGTGTCATCTTCATACATGTGTACTGTAGATCATTTGCAAATCTTGGGCAGATCATTTATAAAAAGAGAAAATAGAAGAGGGCCAAGAATAGAGCCTTGAGGAACTCCACTTGTTACTTTGAGCAGAAGGGAGTCACTGTCGGCAACTGACACATACTGCATTCTGTCTGATAAATAGGATCGGAACCAGTTTAGAGACTTATTACCCAGTCCTGATCTTTGGAGTTTGTTTATAAGAATATTATGGTCTTCTGTGTCAGAGGCCTTGGCTAAATCTAGGAAAATAGCTCCTGTGAGGTCACCATTTCCATGCGCATTTGGATATCACTGATTAGTTTTAGGTTACTGAACTTCGGCTCTGCTGCAGAGCTCCGGCTGGTCCCCAGACTTCTCCAGTGATATCAATTCACCAGTTCCTATGTTATTGTATGGAACCTACACACTAAGATTTCACCAACTTTGGAGATCTTAGCAAATAGGCTCTACAGAATAACATAGGGAATGGAGAAGTGATGTCACTACAAAAGTCTTCGCCACTTTATGATTTAAATAAGGCGTTTAAAGGGATAGTAATACTTCATTTTATCTTTATTTTATTTTGTAGGCATTAAAAAAACATGAAGAACAATATAAGTCTTATTTCTCAAACATTTATGGTTTAAGAGATATTCACAAGCAAAGTATCCCCCCCTGTTCAGCCAGATCAGAAGGGAGGTGCCCAGGTAGACTGCAGAGAGGGACAATCTTCAATTAAGATAAGGGAAAAAGCTGAAAAACTTGTCAAGGGGGGCAGGGCTTTCATTGTTCTCATAGGAAGAAGATTGTCCCCTGCTGTTATCTGTCTGGTCTATGGACTGGATTCCACATCTGAGAAGAGATGTCTTACACTAGGTAAAAGGGGCGGGAGGGGAAACTTTGCTTGTGAATATCTCTTAAACCATAAAGGTTTGAGAGATAAGACTTATATCATTATTCATGTTTTTTTAATGCCTATAAAATAAAATAAAGTTAAAACGAAGTATTACTATCCCTTTAAAGGGATAGTAATACTTAAAATGTAAAAAGAAATATGTTGTAGGGTCTATCCCCCTGAGTAAAACAAGAGTACTTCCACTGCTGAAAGATGTTTCATTCAAAAGTTATTAATTTTCAAAGTTGAATTTTTTAGGTGCAATATCACAGTGGCCAGAAATTGTACAGTGGCGCTGTTGCTACATGATCCTATGGACTGCTCTGGTCCTGGGACCATAAATCTCCATAGGATGGTGTAGCAACAGCGCCACTGTACAATTTCAGGCCACTGTGATATTGCACCTAAAAAATTAAACTTCGAAAATTAATAACTTTTGAATGAAACACCTTTCAGCAGTGGGAGTACTCTTGTTTTACTCAGGGAAATAAACCCCTACAACATATTTTTTTTTACATTTTAAGTATTACTATCCCTTTAAGAAGGTTTAATATTGTTCATATATGGAAAAAAAATGAAATGCAGTAAATCCCATTGCTTAAAGATGTATATTTTAAGATTTATAAGCTTTAAAAGTTCCCCCTCCCTCCCCTTTTACTTACGTCAGCGCTCTAGCTGACAGATTGAGATTCTGGTCATTTGACCGGACGGCTCTATAGCAGAGCAGAAATAGCATCGTCTACAAATAGATACTTCATTAGAACGGTCTACAAAGTGTGCCTGGGAGGCAAAGTGTGCTTGCAAACCAGGCACACTTTGTAGACCTTTCCAATGAAGTAATTATTTTTAAATAATGTGACTTCAGCTCTGCTGCAGAGCCGCTGGCTGGTCCCTGGACTGGGATTTCTTGCTGTCAGTAAAAGGGGAGGGAGGGAGGAACATTCAAGGTGAATATCTCTTAAACCATAGCGGTGTAAGTATGTCGGAGAATGCTGTTCAGAATGTCGTAGCTCTCCCTGCTCTTACTCCAGTACAGGGAGATCCCAAATACGACAGCGTGCGTTAGGTGAAGTGGAGACTGTGAACTCCGACAGCAGAGGCTTCTATTGGAGTTTACTGAATGAGTCGAAGTGTCACATTATCATATCAACACACCCCCTTGCATACGAATGTATCTGATTATGCTTCATTTCCATATGAAAATGAGCAGTTGTCGATGCAGAGAGTAAAATTCTTAAACCAGTTGAAGGAATGTCGGATTGATGTCGATGTTGCCATTTTTTGTTGGAATCATGTTGATGTGATGCTGTAGAGACTTTGGTGAATACTATGGATGTGCCTACGACCCTGCTCCGACAGTACATCGATATTCATAGCCCTCTTTGACCTTTAGTCCATCTAGGCCCTTGAATGCTACAGAAGTCTCCAATGCAAAGCTTCACAAATGGACTTTAACCCCCTGAATACTAGATGTCTCCAAAGCAAAGCAGCTCTTGCCTTCAAGGGGTTAAGAAGCCCTGTTGCTATCAATGGGAATATGGAATTCTCCCATATTCTGTAGCTGGTCTTTTCCAGAAGTGCTGCTATGTCTCCCAACAGGTCAAATGGCCAAAGGACTATTTTGATTTAGGTGGTATTGCGACTGTGTGCAGGGCATTACTGGAATTTTTTAGGTTACTTCATGACCTACTGACACCTTTTTGTGTAACTGAATATTTGCTTTAGAATAAGACTAAAATATTTACTTAGACTAATTTATAAACACAAATACTGATGTTTAAACAATGTGAGAATTATTGCTGTGGAGCAATCGATACACTTCTATACACATCACACAGTCTGATCTCCTAAACACAGGGACACCAGGGTGATACGCTTCTATACACACCACACAGTCTGATCTCCTAAACACAGGGACACCGGGGTGATACACTTCTATACACACCACACAGTCTGATCTCCTAAACACAGGGACACCAGGGTGACACTTATATAGACACCGCACAGACTGATCTCCTAAACACAGGGACACCAGGGTGATACACTTATATACACACCACACAGTCTGATCTCCTAAACACAGTGACACCGGGGTGATACGCTTCTATACACACCACACAGTCTGATCTCCTAAACACAGGGACATCAGGGTGATACACTTCTATACACACCACACAGTCTGATCTCCTAAACACAGGGACACCAGGGTGATACACTTCACACCACACAGTCTGATCTCCTAAACACAGGGACACCAGGGTGATACACTTATATGCACACCACACGGTCTGATCTCCTAAACACAGGGACACCAGGGTGGGAAAGAGGGATTTGTGTCTCAAAAAAGGTCTGTCCCTCTTAAAGAGGGACACTTGGGAGGTACCAAGCCCTATTATCTCCTAAAGAGAGAGACACTTGGTAGGTATGGACCCCTAATATCTCCTAAAGGGGGACATGTGGGAGGTATGGACCCCTAATAGCACCTCAAGAAGGACATTAGGGTATCCCCTATTACTATGCTTTATTTATATAGCGCCAACTAATTCTGCAGCGCTGTACAATAGGAAATAGACATACAGAGCTATTAAATATAGACTGTAAGCTCTCACGAGCAGGGCCCTCTGATCCTCCTGTTCTACACATCTGATTGTACTATTTAATACCTCTGTATGTCTATTCCCCAATTGTACAGCGCTGCGGAATTAGTTGGCGCTATATAAATAAAGAATAATAATAAAATAGTACAATCAAATGTGGAGAACAGAAGGATCAGAGGGCCCTCCTTGTGACAGCTAACAGTCTAAAGGAAGGTCTGCGAGACAATTGGGGGGTGTCGACCCCAGTATTTCCTGATGAGGGACACCTGGGAGGTATGGACCCCTAATATTTCAATTTCTGTGTTGGAGACTTATGTAGCATTTAAGGAGGTTAAATGCCCCATTTAAGTCAATGGGGATGTTGCCAGTCGTCCTAGTGTACAGTAAAATCGCTTATTTGCTTTTATACACATGGGCTAATGTGTTTAACACTTTCAGTGCCAGAAGAGTACGGTGCATTGTATTGCGCACCCCTCCTGGCACGCAAAGGGCAAATACAACGGAGAACATGGGATCACTACTGCACAGCTGAATTGCGCCAGAATCGCTCCATCATCCTACCTGGGAACTTTTGAGGCAGGGTTACCCGGAAGGTAACCCTGTCAGTGCCCACCGGGGAGGAAAATGACTAGATTTGCAACATAAAAGGGGCGGGACCCAAAAAAAAAAAAAAAAAGAAACCCTGCAAAATAGAGGTAAGAGGGAGGGGAGTGGGAGGAACTGGGCGGGATAGAGCACAAGTGGGCAGAGTTTCTACTTAAACTCTGCCCACCCTGTGATTCACACATTGCCCCGGTGACCCGGTAATTCAGTTTGAAATCCGGAGTCTCCGGGGCAAAACCGGAGAGTTCCCAGGTATGTCCATCACACCTCCCAACATCTCAAATGGCCAGAGAGGGACACTTGTGTTTTAGGGGTGTTGCTGGGGATGTGGCATTACTTGGAATTTTTTAGGCTATTTCATGACCTATTGACACCTCCTTGTTTAACCTAATAAATGACTTATAACAAAACCAAAGTATTTTATGTACACAGACTAATTTATAAACACATTTACTGACATTTAAAAAACATTAATGTGAGATTTATTGCTGTGGAGCAATGTGATACCATTAAATACACATCACACAGTCTGACCTTCTAAAAAGGGGGACAGCGGGATTTGGGTATAAAAGAGGGACACTTGGGAGGTATGCTCCATTCGTGTTTCGCAAACAGCGGAAGGATTCACTATTTGGTGATGAGACTACTACGACCGCATCACCACGCGGAGTGATAACTGGTAGGCGTGGCTACGCCAGACAGTAGTGACATCACACCTCGAGCGTGGTTTACTCAGTACCGGTGTTTAACGTACACAACCCGCCAGTGACGAAAGGGGTAAATGTGACATCGGCAGACGCGGCGTCACAATATCTTTTCCCTCCGTTTGACTCAATCGCGTTTCATAAGAGATCGGCTTCCCCGCTCGTAGAGTCCTAGACTGTATATGACTTCATGAGAGGTCACCGTGGCCGCTAACCTAATAACTCCGCCCCTTTGTCGCCACTCCCCCAGAAAAAAAGACGCGCGCACGCATTTAGAAAAGCCAGGTAGGCACGCAGTGGCTCCTCCTCTTTTCTCAATTCAGTCTACCGACCAATTACAAGCTCGTCCCGCCCCTCCGGCCCCCGTCCATTAGTCGGCTGCCGTTCACTAAGCCCCGCCTCTGGTGTCGCGAGCTCAAGGTGCGCTTGACGAGACGAAGGGTCAGCATTCAGCCGCGGACGAGCGCCTCGCCCCTCCCACTTGCCACATTGGTTGGGCATAGACCCGTCACCGCTCATTGGTCCTCAGCAGTCCTTCCTCCTTTAGGCGGCTCATCCTATTGGTCCGCATCGCTCTCTCCTGTCCTGCCTCTAGGTTCGCGCGCAGTGTCTCGCGGTAGCGGCGGTTTGGAGTTGGGAGCGAGGCGCGCGCCGCTTTGCCTCCATTATCCCCCCTTTTAGGCCCCCTCCTCTTCCGTACAGTCCGCGCCGCGTCCCCCTTGTAGTTCCCTCAGGTGGGACCCGCTCTGTTCTGCTCAGCGTCTTCCTCCTCTTCCACTGTCCGAACATGCTGAAGCAGCCTGCGGCGCCGAGCCGCAAGCCGGCCATGGCATCAGCAGCCACTGGAGGCGGCTCTCCTGGGAGCCCTAACGGAAACCTCCCCTCGGGCGGGAGTAGGAGTCAGGACCGGACGGGGACTGGCAGGTAAGAAACGGTATTCTGGGCGGGCAGTTGGGTTTGGGGGGGAAAAGCCGCTTTACCGGCAACGGTGGAGAGCTCCACCTGATTGACGGGGACCGCCAGCCAATCCGCGCTTCGCGTCTGGTGGAAAGTGGGCGTGTCCCTGATGTCGGGATCACGTGAGTCGTTCGCCTCCCTCTTCCGCCCGTTTTTTCCCTTCGTGCCGTTACCGGCTGTGCGCATGCATCGTGTTTGAGTGGATTTTGGGAACTTACCGGGGTGATGTAGGCCTGGACTGGGCCGCCTGCTGTTGCCTTACTCTCCTTGTCAGTTGGCTGTGGGAGGTCTAGTACACTTGTGGATGGAGAGCCACATGTTGCTCATGGCTACCTTGCAGGAACTCAGGTGGGGAGACACATGTTACCTTACCCCAGGCATGGGTAGTATGGGGTTCCCGCCGTTATGTCCCGCTAGTCCCAGCACCTCCAGGCAGCCTCTGACCGGGGATGGTGATGTCTGTACTCCTCCACCTCTGGGTTCCCGCCACTGACAGTAAATATACCGGGCACCAAGGTGCATATCCTCTGGCTTTCCACATGATCTGACCCTGGCATTGTGCAAGTACTAGCCATTAACCCATTGAGTGACCAACGCACTGTAAAGCAATATGTTAGTTGCCCCTATGGCACTCAGTGGGTTAACTCACCCTTTAATTCAGGTTCTCTGAGATGTGCCCCATCTCACTGTAATGTAGAGGTGCTCCAGTCAGTAATTAAAGCTGCTGAGGCATGTTAATGATTCCTTAACTTGCACATGACTTCTAACCTTGTCTTCCTGGTAAAAGTGACACAAAGCTACAGACTAAAGAAGCAGTTTATTGCTGTGTGTGTGTGTGTATATATGTATGTGTATATACATATATAATACCAGTGGCGCTACACTCCCTCAACCTGAGATTTGGGTCAAACTCTGAGTCTTCACAGGTGTGCAAACTTGGTGTAAACAAAATTAGACCATGCAAGAACATTGCTTATTACCTGTCATACACAGTACTGCACGTAAAGCCTATGGCAACTGCCTGAGATGGGCAACGTGCACTGCTTGGCTTCAGTGATAACCATAGGGCTTCATACTAGCTGGAAAAAAAAAAAAGCCATTGTCCTTTTATGATCAAGCAATGATTGACAACCTGTGACCCTCCAGCTGTTAACTACTGCAAATTCCATTATTCCACACAATGTAGTGGCTTGCTGGAGATAATGGGAATTGTAGTCCCTAACTGCTGGAGGGTGTCAGTTTGCCCATCTCTTGGTTATGGAGTTAAGCTGGGTACTCCCTTTGATTGTGGCCTGTAATTGCCCTGTCCCTTGTGATTTCATTATGATATCCACACTTTGAGCATGAGACTTCTGTACAGTACAAGGAGTGCATATTCTGATACCTTACTGTAATGCAATGGACATAATACAAGGGTTTATGAAGACTTTCATTGGGTATATTTATATTGCTCTATGATAAACAGAATCAAGCATGTTTTAATTTCATAGTACATTGTAACTGCTTTGGACCTTACACCCATAAGAATAGAGGATCAATTGAATGCTTCTTAATCCCTAGAATGCTGGTGAGGTATGCAATGCATTGGATACCCCTCTAGCTTTGATCGGGTTAAAATCACAAAAATAACTTAAAAGGGATCTTTACTTGCTCTCTGGTGCAGTTGGTTTGCTTTTATAACTATGGGCATTGGTTCATTAGAGTTATTTGTATTGGTCTAGAATATATGTGTAAATGGTAATCATATTGTCCCTTTGATGTCTCTTCTCTAATGTAAGCATGAGAGCTGGTCCAGATGTATCATCAGGGGGAGGAGGTGGGCAGGGTTTTCCTTATGCAGACAGGTACAATATCGTGCCTCATCGTGATCCATCCGGTCAAGCGACTGGCTTTCAGATCTGAGTGATGTAGCGGAAAGAGGGATAAACTTTCAACTCAGATTACAAGGAGAATCTAACCATTCCCAGGCTGAAAACAGTCTGGTTCATTGTATAAGATTAATCAAATGTTACTTTATCTGTTGACATTACTATCCCTCTCATTTTTGCAGCAACCTATGTTGAGGCTTTGTATCAAAAGATTACAGAATCTTGCCCCCTCTTTTGAATAATGGTACTACATCTTCTTTCCTCCAGTCACATGGCACTATGACTGATGATGGTGAATCAATAGATTATAAGTATTAAGGTTTTTGCTATAACCGAACAAAGACACGTGTTTATAAAAGTAAACTGAACTGATTCTAGAGTAAACTAATTGCTCCATATGGGCAAAAAAATCCTTGTAGGTTAAAATGAGCTTGTGTGTAAAAAAAAAAAAAAAAAAAAAAAAAAAAAAATATATATATATATATATATATTCACTTTTTTCCCCACCATAACCTTTTCAGTTTGTGCTATATATATATATATATATATATATATATATATATATATATATATATATATATATATATATATATATATATATATTCTACAGGGCTGGACAAAACTGAGTTGGTGTGACAACTAGAAAATAAGTTGGTGACCAATACTACTGGTGCAGTGTTTAAAAATGTGGAAGAATTCTCTTGGTGCTTGCTCAAGCCTGAGCTTTATACTGATGTGTCCTATAGAGATCTGGGGTGATTAGGGGAGGGAGTCATGATATCAGTGCCCACACTCACATGACCCTTTCTCCTGGGTGAGCTGCACAGTATCAGGCCCCTTGGCTCTGGGCTGGAAAGCTGCATTGTTGTATTACTAGGTCCTTCTTGTGTTAGTGTCTGGCTACCACGTGGCTTAAGCAAAGTTCTTCCAACAGTGGCTGGAGAGCCACATTGAAAGGTGGGGTCCCCCCCCCGTGTGGTTAGTGGCTGTTAAACCATGTTATAAGCTGCAGCTCCCACTTTCATTATAATCATTTCATAAGTGTTTCCATGCATGGGCAGAGTATATAGGTATCCATCCAAGACTAAGCAAAAGTGAGGTGTCACTGTGAAAGTGTTTTTTGACAACCAGTGAGACACAGCCTGGGTAGCAGTATATGTGTGGGTCTATGACTGCCATTGGAAGAAGGCTGTAGATTTATTGTGGGGCAACCAGAGAAATATTTCCCTAACTCCTCCTTTTTGATAGTTTTCTTTATAATAAAGCTTTCATATTTTGTATGTAGTTTTTCTGTTGGCCAGTGAGAAGAGTTGGGCGTTGATCTGTAGTAACATGGTCAGGATCACAGTGAGGCTGTACTGAGTTGACCTGGGCCCATTCCGGGTCAAAACAACTGCATCGCAAGGAACTTATAATTCCCATAGTCTTTACATGGGAATTTTAATCTGTTTAATACTAGACAGGTCACCACTGCATTTCGGTACAGTTGGAAATTTCACTACCATTCAGGAGGTTAACCCTTTGAGTGCTGGAGGGGTGTTGCTTTGCAATGAGTTCCATTCTTCTTTGGCACTCAAAGGGTTAAAAGCACCATTTAATCATTTGAGTTATAGGGGTATGCAGCAGATTGCTCTGCAATGCCTTGTATACCCCTCTAATTCAAAGGGTTAAATTGGTGGTTTGGTTTTGTTAACCGTAGGTTCACCACAGGGGGAAAAATACAAAACTTATTTTAAGTGAACTTTTTAACCACACGGATGCTGGAGAGGTCTCCAACACATTGCAAGGCAATGTTGGAGCCCTCGCTGGCATTCAAGGGCTTAAAAAAAGGCCCAATTACACTTGTGGCAATTTTTTTGGCCCCCATTGCAGTTGGATTACTGCAGAAATGTATTGCCACTCTTTTATACATATGGTCCTGTCTGGTCATATTGTTTGTATTTGGTTTATTATATCGTCCCAGGTTGTCATTGCATTTGTTACCCTTTTTTATGTCGGTGCTGGTAACAAAATGTCCTGTATGTGTTAATTCTTTAACCCTTTGTGTGTTAGAAGGGTACATTTGCAATGCACTGCGTACCTCTCTGGCACGCAAATGGTTAACATTGTCAGTTGCAGGATCTTTGCCATTAAAAATGGTTTATATCAATTGTATGGAAAATAACACTTTATGAATCAGGGGGGTTCACAACAAACTGAAAGCAATGTGTTGCCAATCCCTCTAGTCCTTAAAGGTTTAAAAAATGTTTTCTACACTGTCACACTGGCAAAATGTAGCATTTGACTTTGGACACACAGGGTGGTAGCCCTTGACAGGTAAAGGGTCAACATCGCCTTTGTTTAGTTGAGATGGCTGTACCCATTGTTTCTAAGGTCCACTGATGTGTCCAGTCTTTTGTATGAATAAAACAGCTGAATGGGACAAATGGATTGAAATGTCCTACAACTGACAGTGTCTAAAATAAGTTGGGGGGAGATCAGCATGAGACTATGGACCTCTTTGATTTGATAGTGATGCTAATTCTGTTAGAGGCCTTGTGTACCATTTAGGAGATTAGTTACTGGTGCAGAGAGAGAGCCTCCAGAACAAGACAGAGTATCTCGAAATGTAGCGAGTTTAATGTATGTAAGGGAAAAAGTTACATTCAAGAGATTAAAAGCCCCATTTAGACAACTACTAATTTGAGGAATGTTTCCCCTGTGGAGCAGTTGGCTGCTTCACAGTTGCGCCTCTTTACTGCATTAAATCTTGCAGAATGGAGAACAGTCACATTTTATGTCCTACATTTATTTGCAGCAGAACAATGTATATTACTCTGAGTAAGCTTAAATATTATTCAGTTTTATATCCTTCGAATGTTTATCCAGTTACAAGAATACACAACACGTCTATTTCCATAAGGGTACAATGTGTTAGTGAGTGTGGCTGCATGTGGATAATTGGGGATCTCAGTGCAGTCCTACCTAAGCAGCTTCCATAGAGCAGGTAACAGAAGGTCTGTCATTCATAAATACCAGAACAGTTTCTATGAATGGTCACATTCATTAGTATCTGAGGGCAGGGTAATATCTGCTTCACATACAAACTATTACACACTTGTAACCAGTTAATGTTATGATCAGATATAGTGATGTTAAGATGGGGGGGGGAGTTAACCAGTCTAAAACTGAGCTTTAATTGCTGATATTACAACTCTTGCTGTAGCACAATAACAAACTTACAGGTAAATCCACTGCAGCTTGTTCAACCACATGTATATATTCTAAAGCTGCCAGTGACAGCCTCATATCTATTGGTTGTATAGGTGGGTGGGGCATTGCAGCAGTTAAAGGATTCGTTGACTCTCTCTCTCTCTGGAGCTTATAGCTCCCGTTCTGCAAAGACACATCTGGGGGGCCTGGTACAGTGAGGGTTGTAAGACTGTATAATGCTGCTTCTGCTAGAGGCAGGACTTAGGTCTGTAAGAGAGCTATCAAGCACACTTCAATGCTTTAGATACCTCCCTGGCACTCAAGACTTAGGTATGTGGTAGGGATGTAAGGTAATACATATTTAAGTCTATATGCAAGAAGCTAAAGATGAGCAATTCTGGGGAATTTGTTTTTGCTTAGGGGACAAAACACCAGCGTTCTGAAGATCACAAACACATAGCAATACCTCCTGGTGTATGGGGGGGGGGTTAAATATCCCATTCATATGGCTGTGATTTCCTAGGTCTCCTTCAGAGTAACATCTTAAGTATTCAAGTGAGTAAGAGTCCATGATCGGGCAGTGCAGGGTGTCCCTGTTCTCTGTGTATTTACAGGCAAAATGGCCCAAAGTCAGAGCTGACTCTTGATTGCTGTTATGTCAGTGATTCTCTCTGCATTCATCCTTGGGGCACACAGAGCAGGTTTTCAGGATATCTATGCTTGATCACAGGTGGCTCAGTCATCCTTGATTATATCTGCTTTAATTAATTATAGCCTAAAATCCGTCCCAGTTGGTGTGTCCCAATGACTGGCTCTGTGAATCGCTGCCTTATGTAACGCTTTGTTCTTGCCTCATCCACTCAGGGGGCATCTCTGGACCAAACCAACTGCACTGATTTTAAATGGGGATTTTAACCATGAATGCTGCAAGGCCTCCCATGCATTGAATAGAAGTGTGTTGGAGACTTCATGTGTTCAAAGGGTTAAGTTGCATTTATATCAATGAGAAGTTTATCCCCTGTGGTACAGTTGCTTTGTGCCAGAATTGCTTCACTTTGCTGATCTAGAAATAGCGTAGTGTGGTGTTACGAGGTTACAACTACTCCGTGTGCCTGACCTGTTGACTGTATCTTCCCAGAAGAAGTGCAGTATGGCAGGGTTTGTCTGCTTCAGTCTCCGGGACACATGAACAGGTCAGCTTTAGAGGATCTCACAGTGGGGACAATGGCGGAGCATCCTGAAAATCCAGACCTGTTGGTGTACCCAGAGGATTGAAGTAGTCTCCCTGCAGTGTGTATATTTATACAAACCTGATGTTCACTTCTGTTTTTTTCTATTTAAGGGGCAGAAGCATAGTAAAAGGACTCCAGCCTCCGGTAAGTGTCTGAATGTGGAGAAGTACATCTGATTGCTGGGAGCGAACTACAGCAGTGTCCTGGAGGGATCTCCGATTTTATCGGCACTACCAGATTTCCATAATATAAATGTAGCACTAAAGTGTGTTCAGGAGGCTGAAGAGGAGCAGTTCTGGGGCAAACCATCTGCTCCAAAGGGGCCAAATGAAATAATTGGGACTTTAAGCTGCTAGAGTGCTGGGTAGGTCTCCAGTATATTGAGAAGCTGTGCTCTGGAGACCTAGCATTCTAGAGGTTAAATGCCTCACTTAAATGCTAACCTGTATTTGTCCCTTATGGTGCAGATGGTACACCCCCAGAATTGCTGTACTGTTATGTATATGGACACTATTATAATGTGAGCCCTTCGTGGTAATTTGTGTGATGTCAGTCTGTACTGGTCTGCAGAGGCTTCCTTAAATGCCGCAGCATTACATACCTGAATCTAGCACACTCTAAATCCCTTGGACAACGGTGTTACGCTGCTGTAGGATCATTACAAGGGACGTTTAGATGGCTCGTGGACTGCCTGTGATCTCCTTGTGTGCAATTTTTCAATTTTTTTCTTTTTTTTTTTGTGTGGCACTTAAAGGATTTTTAAGATTCATCTGTCGCATAACCCTTTGAGTGCCACACAAAAGAAAAAAAAAAAAAAAAAATAAATTGTGCACCAGGAGATCACAGGCAGTCCATGAGCCATCTAACAGCCCATTGCTATGATTCTACAGAAGTGGTACACAGTTGTCCAAGGGATTTACAGTGTACTAGATTCAGATATGTGGGCAATGCTGCTGCATTTAAGGAGGCGACATGAGAATCTTGCGCTTATATGCATGGCGAGATTCTCATGTTGCCCTTTTCATCCTGGTGACATGCAGCATGCACTCACATGATATTTCAAATGCAACCTTTTGAAAGTGAACTGTGTGCAGATGCATTACTGCTCCTGTTTCCTAATCTTCTCTTTTGCACCCTGCTTAATTTAAATGGACATTCAAAGCTCCTTTTTGAATTGGAGGAACAGGAACACCCATATTATCTGGAGTTATATACACTTAAATACCCGGAACTTGAAGGGATAGTAATACTTCAGTTTTACTGTCCTTCATCTTGTAGCCCTTAAAATACTGAATTAAACGAGCCCAGCGGCATCTCTCAAACCTTTATGGTCCGCATTCTAGTTGACAGCAGGGGAATAAGGTCCCGGGACCATCTGAGGCTCTTCAGCAGAGCCGGCATCGCGTTATGGAAGAAGAAATCCTTCCCTGAAATGATCTTGTATGTGTGCTTGCAAACCAGGCACATGTAGAAGACCATTTCAGGGAAGGATTTCTTCTTTATTAACGCGATCTCTGCGCTGATGAAGAGCCTCCGCTTGCTCAGGGACAGGTTTCCCCTGCTGTCAGCTAGAACGCTGACGTCAGGGGAGGGGGAACTTTGAAAGCGGACTTGTTTAATTATTATTATTTTTTTTTTCTACAAGATGAGGGATAGTAAAATTGAAGTATTACTATCCCTTTAAAGGGATAGTAATGTTTCACAAAAACAGCAGCCCCAATTAATCTTCATAGTATTTGGACCATGGAAAGTGTTAGTTCAATACTGTCAGAGTTGTAGTACAAGAGTAATTGAATGATAAAGTATCCCCCTCCCGCCCCTTTTACCTAGTGTAAGTCACCTCCCCTCAGATGTGGAATCTGGTCTCTTGACCGGACAGGTCACAGCAAGGGACAATCTTCTTACTGTGATCATAAGGAAAGCCCTGTCACCCTTGACAGGTTTATCCTTATGATCACTGAAGATGGTCCCTCTCTGCAATCCATCCGGACAGTCTTGCTGCTCTGAGGTGAGCAGTGTTACATCAGTAAAAGGGGCGGGAGGGGGATCATTTATCATTCAATTACTCTTGTACTTCAACTCTGACAGTATTGGAATAACACTCTCCATAGCCCAAATACTATGATTAATTAGAGCTGTTTTTATTATGAAACATTATCATCCCTTTAATGATGGCATATAAAAAAATTTGCGGTCTGTTTTCTGGGGCCTAAAATACAGTGTTACTTATGATTTGAGGGAGCAGACTTTACTGCCTTTCCATTATCTCCTCTGTTGTCCAGGATTATCTGTCAGTGGGCTGAGAACAATAACCACTCTGGGCACTAATCACAATTGATTGACTTGATATTTTTATCTGGGAATGAACAACATTAAATGCACCGTGAACAGAACTATGTACACATGCATTTAAAGGCAAGTTTAGGATTCTTTTAGGGATGTAACATGACATTTTCTTTGACATTTGCTAGCTGTGACTACATGTTACATTACCATATTTCATTTTTTGATGTTCCTTTAGATTCAATCTGCCGATGCACAGTATGTAAAGTCAAATTGCTTTTTCCTTCTCACACTTATGCCCCTTACAGTAGACTCTTTGGACCTGCTTTTTTCAAAAAGCCTCTTGTTGGAGACTGTAAAATCAGGCATAGTGATACAATGTAACACTATCAACCTGCTGCAGAAAAAGCCTGTCTCCAGCTTATTAAACACAGCATACAGGGCACTAAATGCTGCAGGGACAGTGTTATATTGTATCACTGTCCTTGCTTTCACAGTGCCTGATACTGGAAACAATTCAGGGACTTTTATGTCCCTAACTGTGTGTTTGTGTGTGTAAAAGGGATTCAATTATAGGCAATTTGACTTTACATATACTGTAATATCTGAAGTCTCTATAATTTCATGCACATAGGATGGCTTGATCTTAGTGATCCAGTTAGAGAGAAGGTGTCACTAGGCCTCTCTAGGAGACTCTCTGCTATAAAACCAGCTGTGTGATCAGGCAAAAGCAGATGTCACATTTCCTATAATAAAGTCCTCCAACAAACTAAAACCTGTTGACCCTTATGAGTAAAGGCAAGTGGAGGATCTCTGGAACCAAGCAACCGTAGCAGTCTAACAGACTTCCAAAAATCCCAATAATTCCTATTTGTTTAGAGTATGCATTTCTGTCTTTGAATGCTAGAGAACTTATATTCCTAAAGTTCTTAGTTAAAACTTATTTTTTTTCCCTTTTTAAAAGCTTCTATTCATAATTAACCGCATGCATAAATAATGGAAAATAGGTCATGTACCCTTTTTAACTTCCTGTACCCAACAGCATTAATATTCAAAACCAAACCTAAATAGAAAAGGCCTTGTGCATAACTGCAGAGTGGCATAATTCTGTATAAACCATAAAATACACTTTTATATCGCCAAAATTGATACCTTAGTCTCATCACAAAGTGTTGATGTCCAATACATTGCTTAGTAATGCTCCATAGACCTCCAGAATTGCTCCAGTTTTACCACAGGACCTTTTTGATGTTGGGTCCAGAGGAAGATGTGCAATTACTTTTATGCAGCTTCATTTCCCACTTGAGTTGTGTTGCCTGTAACAGTTAAAGGGATAGTAATACTTTGTTTTAACTTTATTTTATTTTGTAGGCATTAAAAAAACATGAAGAATGATATAAGTCTTATCTCTCTAACCTTTATGGTTTGAGATATTCACAAGCAAAGTTTCCCTTCCCGCCCCTTTTACTGATGTAACACTTTTCAGCCAGGGCAGAAGGGAGGTGCCCAGGTAGACTGCAGAGAGGGACAATCTTCAATTAAGATAAGGGAAAAAGCTGAAAAGTTTGTCAAGGGGGGCAGGGATTTCATTGTTTTCATAGGAATAAGAGTGTCCCCTTCTGTTATCCGTCTGGTCTATGGACTGAATTCCACGTCTCAGAAGAGATTGTTTACAGTAGGTAAAAGGGGCGGGAGGGGGAAACTTTGCTTGTGAATATCTCATAAACCATAAAGGTTTGAGAGATAAGACTTATATAATTATTCATGTTTTTTTAATGCCTACAAAATAAAATAAAGTTAAAACGAAGTATTACTATCCCTTTAAGACATTACTGCATTGTCACTTATGATGCAGGACAATGCATTGTGTACCCTTCTAGCACTCTGTTAACTTTAAGGACCAGAGGGGGTTCCGGCGCATAGCGAAGCAATGCTTTACTTGCCTACTTGTATAGTCAGTATTTTGTTCACCTTTGCTGCCAGGTGAGTTTGCAGGTTCTAACTTTTCTTTCTTCATTGCAGGTTTTTGAAGGGGTTTATAATAATTCTCGTATGCTACATTTTTTAACGGCTGTTGTGGTGAGTATCCCGTGTTCAGACAAAATAGTTTGGTTCTAAATGTTAATGTTCTCACTGCTCATGATACCTACATTTAGTTTTTTAGTAAAAATTCACACACACTGGAAGATTCCTTTGTAACTCTATAGAACATGAGTAGTATTGTAGATTTTGAATAGACATAAGTCCACGAAGTTAGCCTTTTTGTCTTATCTTCTTTGCGGAACCAGGGAAGGTAAACACCCTGTTTATGCAATTTCCGGCTGTGCCCAAAGTGGATAATGGGCTGACCCACACTGGGCACGCTTATGTAGTTCTCAGAATAGACTTGTATACCCTTTACTGTATTAGCCCCTGCCACTTCTGCTGGGAGGCTGTTCCATGACTAACCCATCTTCCTCTGTGGGGTGCTGGTTTTATTACTCTTCAGTGAATAAAGTCACATTTTTGTGAACAAATCAATTTAATGAAATGCCAGATGTACAAAGAAGTTTAGTATTTCTTTGGCAAACCAAATGAGGCTACATTAACTTGCTTTAATGTAACTAGATCTTTCATTTAAAACATTCAATGCTGTAGGTTTCCTGCACATTGATCGATGGATTGTAAACTTCTAGTATACATGGGTTTTAAATTAAATCTTTAGTTAAATTGGTGGTCATTTTAGGAATTTGTATGCTTCTTCTATTGTGCATTTTGCTTCACTTTTCTGCAGAGATCCCTAAGAAGATGAAGGTCTGTAGATGAATGGTACACACTCTTATATGTTCAAGGTTGAACTTTATAACTGCTGTATCAGGGTTTGAAAAAATAACTTTGGAAACAATGTTTAGGAGCTGCTGCTGCTGGTGGGTGTGTTTTCTGCTACAGAAATTAACACCTTAAAGGGATAGTAATACTTCGTTTTAACTTTTTTATTTTGTAGGCATTAAAAAAACATGAAGAATGATATAAGGCTTATCTCTGAAACCTTTATGGTTTAAGAGATATTCACAAACAAAGTATCCCCCCCTGTTCAACCAGATCAGAAGGGAGGTGCCCAGGTAGACTGCAGAGAGGGACAATCTTCAATTAAGATAACGGAAAAAGCTGAAAAACTTGTCAAGGGGGGAAGGGCTTTCATTGTTTTCATACAAAGAAGATTGTCCCCTTCTGTTATCTGTCCTGTCATACAACCAGACTCACATCTGAGAAGAGATGGCTTACACTAGGAAAAAGGGGCGGGGAGGGGAACTTTGCTTGTGAATATCTCTCAAACCACAAAGGTCTGAGAGATACGACTTATATTGTTCTTCATGTTTTTTTAATGCCTACAAAATAAAATAAAGTTAAAACGAAGTATTACTATCCCTTTAAGGACCCATGACTGTCCTGGACCACCATGGCTTGTTATACCCTTAAGGACCTGTAACGAGATCCTAAGTCCACTGATGGACGTAACTCGTTCTGCCGGGTTTCTCAGCCTGCTTGTCGGCTACGATCGGGTAGTCAGCTCACTCTCACGCTTTCCTGGAAAGGGGGTCAAGACAAGACCCCTTGATACCTTCCCCAAAGTAACACACAGGACATGGATGAAGTTCCAAGACTATTTTTGGCTGAACTCAGCTCTTTTATGCAGGGTTAACAACATTACAGTAACTTCATCAACTGGACCATACAAAGCATGTAAACAGCAGTACAATGGAGCAGCCATGATAACATTAAAGGGATAGTAATGTTTCATAATAAAAGCAACTCTAATTAATCATCATAGTATTTGGACTTTGGAGAGTGTTATATCAGTTCTGTCAGAGTTGTAGTCCAAGAGTAATTCAATGACAAAGTATCCCCCTCCCGCCCCTTTTACTGATGTAACACTGTTCAGCCAGATCAGAAGGGAGGTGCCCAGGTAGACTGCAGAGAGGGACAATCTTCAATTAAGATAAGGGAAAAACCTGAAAAGCTTGTCAAGGGGGGCAGTGATTTCATTGTTCTCATAGGAAGAAGATTGTCCCCTGCTGTTATCTGTCTGGTCTATGGACTGGATTCCACATCTGAGAAGAGATGACTTACACTAGGTAAAAGGGATGGGAGGGGGAAACTTTGCTTGTGAATATCTCATAAACCATAAAGGTCTGAGAGATAAGACTTATATCATTCTTCATGTTTTTTAAATGCCTACAAAATAAAATAAAGTTAAAACGAAGTATTACTATCCCTTTAAAGAAATAGCAAAGGGAACAAAAGGCTGGCATTCACATACAATGGGTCAGTCTACATACTAGAACAATGGGGCCGTAGACTTGGCGGTGCCTTTGAGTTGGTCTCTTCTTTCTCTTAGCCAATGGGTTGTCGGGCTACTGGCTCGGGCAGCCAATCCCATACTCGCTGACATTTTACATGTTACATGAATGATGTCCCCTTAAACCTGTCCTAGCGTCGGCAGCCAATTAGGAAACAGCCGACATCCCCGTTGTATTTCAAGGGGACCTGCGCAGCCAATGGGAAGGAGGCCTACTTTCTTCTGTTATTCCAATGGCAGCCCTTTAAACCCTGTGAGCCAATGGGAATCCTGCTGACAATAGAAATCCGAGCGACTGTTTTTCCCCACTTTCTGCACAGTGAACATCAGTCCTTTTTATGAACCAAGTGGGTTGGGGTAGGCTGATATACTTCCACAGTAACGGCCTACGGTCTGTTACAGGACCCATGACGGTCCTGAACCGTCATGGAATTCCACGCTCCCCGCGTGGCTGCACGCCATTCGGGGAGTCCGGAATCGGATTCTGGTATTTTTATTTTAAAACCATCCATCCCATACATTTAGTATTTGCTTGAACCATCTGTAACCCGATTCGGGGAATACATGGCTTATTCCTGACCTTATTCTTGTGTGTGTAAATACAGTGAAAAATAAACTGTTGTATATCCGATTCCTTTGTGTTATTCTTTAAATAGGAATCTCCTTATGGTTACCACTCTTATACCACTGACGTGCTCAAAAGCCATCGATATGTCCCGAGGTCTGCAAAAGACCTATGGCCGCATGAAATAAAGCACATTGTCCCCTTTTATATTCAAGGGGGGTGATAAAGCAGAGGTAATTTCTGCAGTGAAATCACTTATCCAGTTTGTTATTCACTGGAGCCAATGCACTAAGATCTCACCCACCAGAGAAATATTGGTGTATTGGCTCTATAGAATAACACAGGAGTTGATGAAATTCTTTGCTTTATCACCTTTATAACACTCCTTGGTGCATAACCCCCAAAGTTGCAAATCGTAACTTGATTCAAAGCTGACTTTGTAACACTTTCCAAATGATAAGCAGATATATTGATGCTCTTATCCCTGAAAAGGGAGTCTCCTAGTGTAGCACTGTATACTGCTTAATGTCTGAGATCTTCATTAGTCTACAGTTGGTCATATACATTTTTAGAAATTAAAGTTTCAACATCTCATAACCTGCATCTGCTGTTATATTTTGCAGATGATTATGATCTAATGTGCTTAGAAATACAGGTGTAGTTTAATCTGGAGTCCTGCATTTTATTTTCCTTTAGATGTAGGAGCTGTAGTCTTTCTTGAAAAACTTGCTTGTACCTTGAATAATTCCAGTTATTGTATGATATGTGCACCTTCTGTGCAAGCAGCACTAATAATTTATTGAACTCCTTTGCAAGTAATATCTCCAGTTCATTGGGGAGCAATGCTTTGGATTTGTCTGTTGCATCAAAGATGTTAAAAGCACGTCTCTCTCGGAAACACATTTGAGTTCAACCTAAGGCATCTCTTGAAGCAATGTCTGTCGTTCGTATTTTGTTTTTGTTTTTTTTCCCCCTTATAACTTTTGAATAAATGTGGATGATGTTACAATCAGGTCTGTTTTAACTGAACTTGCCACAAATTGAGGAAAGTGAATTACAAAGAAAGTTGTGTTTACAAATCTCATTCTCTGTGTTTGAGACATCCTTTATCTGGGTCTAATATAAGACTAAAAGACTTGTTAAATAACAAAGCAAAGTCCTGATTGTGGGAGATGCAGTTTTTTTCCCTCTGAGGCTGACGTACCAAGATAAGAGCAAAAGAACTTCATAGGTAAAAGATTCCTTTAAGTTTAAATGGATGTCTCCAATGCAGTGCTTCCCCTAGTGTTTGAAGGGGATTAAAAGCATCACCTAAACAAATGAGAATTCTTTATTTTTCTTCCCTTGTGCATTTGATGTACTCTGGATCTTGGTAATTTGAATACTGACTTTTTTTCCCCTCTTCTCCAATCTTTTCAGGGTTCTACGTGTGATGTGAAGGTGAAAAATGGTAACATTTATGAGGGGATCTTCAAAACGTTAAGTTCAAAGGTAATCATTTTTTAGTTGATTATAAGAGACTAGTTGAAGAGCCTATTACACAGGCCACAGTGCCACTGCCAGCCGGTCGCAGGGCAGTCATGCTTAGTAGAGACTTCCCACATCGCGGCTGATACAGTGCCAGTCGGTCTCGGTGCAGTCATGCTCAGTACAGACTGCCCGTGCAGCAACTGATACAGAGCTGGGTGCTCCTTTGGAGCTCCCCGCTCTATATCTGCCTCGTCACAGGCAGTCTGTACTGCGCATGACTGCGTCTTTACAAACTTTCTAGCGAATTTTAAATAGGATGATTTTCAGCAAGATTGGGGACCCTGTACCTGTTGTGGTTTGGCGTGTGTATAATGTTTTTTATATAATTTTTTTTTTTTTCTTTTAAAATTTTTTATATATAATATATATATAATATAATATAAATTTTTGGAGTTGAAATTCACTACTTTCCTCTCTCACTACAGTTTGAATTAGCTGTTGATGCTGTGCACAAGAAAACAAATGACCAGATCATGGGGCCAAAACGAGAAGATATTATTGATACCATGATCTTCAAACCTTCTGACGTCACTCTCGTTCACTTTCGCAATGTAGATTTCAATTACGCCACGAAAGGTAGGAACCAAGTTGTTGGATTCTTATTTGGTGTATCCAGGAATTACCTCTGAATAATCTGTATGTCCAGTGATTATGCAGGGCCATGCCTCTGTTTCCCAATAAGGATATAGGACCCTGTGTTCAAAAGAAAAGAGCAATTTTGAAGCGAACCAGTGGCACCACAGAGGACAAAAATCTTATTTATTTAAAAAAAAAAAAATTTAAACCATTGCATGCTGCTTAGCCCCATCACTAACTTTTGTTCCACTGGTAGTCACATACACTATCTGTGCTCAGAACATGCTTTAACACAGGGAACTCTACTGGCCTCTTTTTACTCAAGTGGACAGTTATTTCATGAAAGCCTCGTCCTGCTGCTGTGACCTGTACTAAGATGAGTGAGCTGGGTGGGCTTGGGTTCACAGTGCCACTGGATTGGCTGACAGCAGGCATAAAATGCGTCCAATCAGTCGAGTCATTGTGCTCAGGCCCAACCCAGCTCTCTTTATGCAGCTCTTACCCCCGTTCCCATGAATGTCACATCTTCGTATTGTTCACAGGCAGTGAGCTGCAGCTGTTGGGAACAGCCCAGCTGCCTATTTAAAAGGAGGCTCTTTCATGCAGGTTTGACATGCCTGTTTTAGAACATAGGCTCCATATACTGACACATGAGAGAAATTTGACAGTTTGAGAAACTGAATTTCCTTAGTTCACCCCCCCCCCCCCCCCCATCTTTCACTGCTGTAGTATTAGAGGTGCGTGTACTTCCTGCAGCTAGAGCTTGATGCTGATATTTGTGATAGAGGGGATTTTCCCTATTTCACCTCTTTCCCCCACCCCACATCTTTCACTGCTGTAGAGGTGTGTGTACTTCCTTGATGCCGATATTTGTGATAGAGGGGATTTCCTTACTAAATCTACTTTGCATATTTCCTGATGTACAATAGTATTGTAATGCTTTATCTAATCTGCATGATGTCATTGGCATGTGTCTGCACGGAGCCTTACTCACTCTAAACCTCTCTGCTTACAGATAAGTTTACGGATTCTGCTATCGCCACCAGTTCTAAAGTGAATGGGGAACATAAGGAGAAGATCCTCCTGCGCTGGGATGCAGGGGAGAACATCAATGATGATTATGAGCTGGAATCCGATATGGTATGTGACACTGTGTGTGTGTGTGTGTGTGTGTGTGTGTGTGTGTGTGTGTGTGTGTGTGTGTGTGTGCACGCGTGCATGTGACTCGCTACTTCAGTCATCAGGCTGCTTAAAAGGTTAGACTGCATGTGCACACAGATAAGTGGAGCAGTTCTAGGATGAACCAGTTATACTATAGGCCACCATGCAAATTCCAATTGAACAAAAGAAATCTATATATTTCCTCCCCTCTTTTGCGTGCCAGAGGTGTATCCAAAATGCAGTGCAGGGTGACTCCTTGAATCATAGAGTTCCCCAACACATTGATGAAGCAATGAACTGGAGACTTGTCTAGCATTCAGACTGTTAAAATCTTTCAATTTTCTCTTTCCCTCCTCCCCTTCCTTTGTTCCTATGATAATTTTGTACTTTTACGACTGTCACATGTTTAAATTTTGTGTTAAAGCTGACTGCCCTTGGGCCGTCCTGACAGATACAGCAGATCACTTTTTCTTTCTGTTGTGTTGTGATGCTCAGTATATATTTAATGTGTTGAGTGGCAGAGGACTAGTCAGAGCATTACCTAGCAATGTGTTGCACATCTGTATGGAACTTAAAGGGTTAATCACCTTTATGGTAGTTTAAGTAGACTATGCAGCTGCTGTCTGATCTATACTGGCTGTAGCTCATTCTGAATGCTTTTTGTGCTCTTTCTAGTCAAATGGCTGGGACCCTAATGAGATGTTCAAGTTCAATGAGGACAACTACGGTGTGAAGACCACCTATGACAGTAGCCTCTCCTCTTACACGTGAGTAACAGATTGTGACTGAATTCCTCATTCTTACAGCTGTCTTTGCCAACAGTGAATTATTTTTGTTAATAAAGAATACATTTCTGATGGCACCTCCTAAAGAACTTACTGGTATTAACTCTTCAAAATATTATCGTTTTCAAGAGATTAAGCCAGAGACTATACAAGAGTTTCTCTTGCTCAATGTGGCTATCAAGAGAGAAAAAATCTAATCCCCAAAGGGAAAAATCACAAAAAAATAAGCATATGTGAGAAGCTGGGTAGGTTCTGGTACGGATATGGTTCATTGTGACTTCTCCTCCTTTTATTCCTTGTTATAGCTTTATGAAATGCAGACTATAAGGTTGGTCCATTTGGCTACCAAGTGACTTTTGATCTGGGATGGTGGGGTGCAATTGTAAGCGCCATAAATGCAATAAAACAGTTATATATACATAACTAATGACACGTGGATGATGATTCAGATTTTGGTGAGGGGGCACAAGTCACTTTCAGTGTTGCCAGTTGAGCCATGGGTGCTGTGTTTGGCCCAGCGGTGGCAAAGTTCCTGCTACACTTGTACTGTCACACTGATGTGGATGTTAGTACACATGACACACTAACGCCTTAACCCCTTAAGGACCCATGACTGTCCAGGACCGTCATGACTTAAATGATAGCAGTGTGCCTCCGTGCACGCTGCTATCATTAATTCCAGGCTAAGGTGAGCGCTCCAAGACCGGGGCGTTCAGTCTCAGCCCTTTTTGCTTGTGCCGGTTCATGTGATCACCGTAGCAGCTATCACGTGTACCGGCATAGTGAGAGAGAGAGGCAGCACAGAAAGCATGCTGTCTGTGTGTCTCTTCTGCCTCTGTCTCCCTTGCTATCAAAGTAAGGGAGACAGAAGTAGAGAGGAGACACCTAGTGGCAAATGAGAATACAGCAGCTGGGGGTATTAACCGCTTCACTGCTGGTGCCAGAGGCTTGCTAAATGCAAGTCAATTTCTGACCTGCAATGATACTTGTGTGTGTTTTATATATTTAATTTTTTTAATCTTATTAAACAACTTTGGAAGTGTTATTGTGGAGCTATGTAATACACTTATACAAACTGCCAAATGTCACGGATAAAAAAAAAAATGACAAAATATGGTGGGAAAAAGGGACGTGGGGGGACAGTGGCCACTTTAAACTGCACATTTTGTAGGTATGCAGTCTCCATAAAAAATTTAACCCTTTGTGCCCAATTGATACCAAGAGAAACAAAAATGGGAGTTTTTTTACTTTTAATAAAGTAAATGGTGAGTTATCCATATAAGTAGGGTATCAAATGAAAGCCCTATTTGTGCTTAAAAAAAACAGTATATAATTTATGGGGGTGGAATAAAAGCCTAAGAGGGAAAACAGTGTTGAACAAAGACATAGTCAAAAAGTCAGAATTGCTCCGGTCCTTAAGGAAAAACGACCTCAGATTTTCCCGGTCCTTAAGGGGTTAAGGACCATGTGCACAAACATGAAGCAGTTTTTTTGACAAAGTGCACAAACATTTCCTTTGATTTTATTTTGGAGGTTTTTACCCCTTTGAATGTCAGAAGTAAATGCACCATTCAGATCAGTGATGTTTCTCCTCTGATGTACTTGCTTATCCCCAGAGTTGACACTTACATTTGTGCACGTGACCCCAAGTGTTTTTCTTTCCAAAATGGAGGCTCATTGGTAAACCGTTCTTCCTTACCTACTGCATCTTTTAGGGTCCCTCTGGAAAAGGACAACTCTGAAGAGTTCAGACAGAGGGAAGCGCGAGCTGCACAGCTGGCCCGAGAGATAGAATCCAGCCCTCAATACCGTGCACGAATCGCCATAGAGAATGACGACTGCAGGACGGAGGAGGAGAAGCACAGCTCAGTCCAGCGGCCAAGCACTGACCGTGACAGCCCTAGCCTTGGTTCTCGGTGAGTCAATAACATGATGTCCTTGAGTAGAACTGGAGACTTGCATATGAAATTACTTTCTTGTGCTGTTTTGTGCAGTCTTCCTCATGTGTCCGGTGCTCTTTGCCCATATGTTATGGCAACGTTGCATAAGGAGATAAAATGGACCTTCTGTGATGGGGTAAAGTGGAGCAATTTTGGACCAAACCAGCTCCTCTATAGAGGATAAACAAATTCCCCTTTTATTTTTTTAAAGGGGATTTTCAATTCTGAATTTGAGATGTCAGACCTCTAGCATATTCAAGTGGTTAAGACGCATTTAAATTTTGGGTTTACTCCAGAATTGCTGCAGTTTGCTTTTATAGGTACGTTTCCATCTGTGTTTATATAAACTATTACTATGTTTTCTAAACACACACACTTCACAGTGGGGGCAGCGGGACCAATGGGCCCAGATTCCACATCTGGGGGGAGGTGGCTTACAATTTCCCCGTCCTGCCCCTTTTACCTAGTGTATCATTCAATTACTTTTGAACTGCAACTCTGACAGTATTGAAATAACACTCTCTATGGCTCAAATACTATGAAGATTAATTGGAGCTGCTGTTGTTGTGGAACTTTACTATCCCTTTAAGTGCCTGTAACTGGTCTTCTAAACATAGAAAAGTCTGTATATTTTGGGAGGAAGGGGTGT
This sequence comes from Rhinophrynus dorsalis, assembly GCA_037306005.1. Lineage (NCBI taxonomy): Eukaryota > Metazoa > Chordata > Amphibia > Anura > Rhinophrynidae > Rhinophrynus > Rhinophrynus dorsalis. Next base: position 16,279,650 of record CM074725.1, read on the forward strand.
GTTGAGGACCGGTAGCACTGACGGTATTTCCCAGCTCAGTATCTGAAGGCACAAAGCTGTCGCGTAAAGAGGAGTTTGTATAAAAATCTCATTAACACTATAACCCACATTCTGTCCTTTAATGGGACAATATACTTATACCTATTTTCATAACATTTTACTTATCTGAGAATGTGAGCCACCACTTGCAAAAATTGTAATTCTGTAAATATAAGATTTTATCTATTTGTGTTCATCTTTTCTAACAGGGATGGGAAGTACATTCCACTTCCCCAGCGGGTCCGAGACGGATCTCGTGGAGGGATCCGAACGAGCTCCTCAAGAGGAGGGAGACCAGGAATGGGCTCCATACCACCCCGGGGGCCTCCTCAGCATTATCCTGAGACAAGTTCCAGCCCAGCGCCGGAGCAGAGAGGCATCAATGGAGGTAACATAGTTGATGAGGTTGAAAAAAGACATGCGTCCATCCAGCCCATGCCAAAAACAACCCTGTTGATCCAGAGGAAAGCAAAAAAAAAAAACCCTCCTGAACCCATTTCCAATTTTAGCCCCAAGTGGGTAAAATTCCTTCCTGACTGGCAGGAAGACCGTTCCCTGGATCAACAACCTATCTGCATTGAAACAATCTACCATAAAGTCTCAATATTGCTCTGTGCTAGATGGGCATACATTGCTTTTTTTGAAAGCGCTTGTATTATCTGCAAGTACAACATCATGAGGCAAATAATTCCATGGCTTTACTGCCCTTACTGTAAAGAATACCTGCCTTTTGTTTTAGTTGAGAGCACCTTCCCTCTAGTCTTAATGGATGACTTGTTCTTAGCTCGGCTATTTGCATGAATAATTAATTGGATAGTTTGGGTAGGAGCTGAGCTGTGCTAATCTCTAACAAAGGCTGATCGCGTACATAGAAGTGCCCTTCGGATAAATAGTGAGGTCTATGTAGAACCAGTGTGGTAACCAAAGAAGGTGGTACTGTTTTAGTATATGATTTAGTACAATGGTTAACTGCAAGCTCAGTCGTCTTTACGGACAGACCTGAAGGTTATGCGCTAAAGGGGCGATGACTTCTGCAGTGATATATCCCTTCTCCTGTTAGGTACTCTATAGAGCCTATGTGCTAAGCTCTCTAAAGTTGGAGAAATCTTGATGCATTGGCTCCATAGAATAAAATAGTACTTGGAGAAGTGCTATCACTGGTGACATCCTCTCTGCTTTATCAGCCCCGGCTGAAATTTGGAAATATTCTTAAAATCTGGAGTTCTTCTGGCTGCTAAGAACTGAAACTGCATTACCAATTAGTCATGGCTGTGACACTGGATTCAAAGGGGCCAAACTAGATTGGTTGGAATAGTCAAATGTTTAATATAATGTACAGACACTTTTTGTCTGGGAGCCAACCTATTCCAGCACATTAATAGACCCTGATCTTGTGTGATTCCCTAGAGCAGGAAACGTTAGCTGTTGGTACTCAGTGGAGTTCATACAGCTGCCACCCTGTGCCCTAGAGGAGATGTTCTGGAAATGAGGGCTCATGCTTTGAATGTCTATTGTTTGTCAGGGCCTTCACGGATGTCCCCCAAAGCACAGCGCCCAATCAGGTGCACTAAGACGATGTCCACTCCATCCAGCCGCCCTGTAGAAGTGTCCACCTCTCCCTCAGGTGGGCTTCATTTATTTATTTGGTTTTATAATTCAAAAAGTAGCAGTCACTCTGTAAACAGTGCTAACAATGTGTATAGTATTGACTTCAATCCATGAGATCCAGAGGGTTGTGCTACACATTTCACATTAAGCAATCTTACCATGGGTGGTGTACACCCATCTGGTGTCTGAGGGGTTAACCTCTTGGATGCCAGTGTAGCCTCATACTGCAATGCTTCTGAGACCTCCCTGAAAATGAGGACTTGCATTTTGCATCTTACATAGAAAACAAAATATCCATAGTATTACTGTTTAATAGCTGATCAGAATCTCTCCAGGTCTCATTCCCAGCCCCCAGTGAGCCACCAGGTGGGGGTGCTGTGGGACAGAAAAGCTATAATAGTTTCTGTGTGATGCCCAGACTGCTGCTTTATTGCAATATGTTGTGCACCCCTCTGGTCATTAAGAAGTTAAATGCTAAACCTCTTTTGTCTGTATGAAGCTCTTGATTTGGTCCTAGTCCTCAATAGCATTGGACTTTTAACCCCTTGGATGATGGTGTGCATTTAATCTTCCATCTACTGCAAACTTTTGAAGTGTGTGTACTTTTAACATTTTAATGTGTTCTTAACCCTTTGAGTACCAGAGGGGTAGGAATGCATTGCAAAGCAATGCGTTCCATACCCCTCTGGCATTTAACATTCCACTCTCCTTCCCAGCTGTCACTTTATACTTTGAAGTACCAGCTAATTTACATAAAGTGACAAAGCTAAATATCTCAAAGTATTTTTTTCAACATTACCCAGTTTATTAGGGGGAAAAAAAATGATACTGTAGAGCAGGTGTGGGCAGCATGAGGCCCTCCAACAGCTTGTAGCGGATGATGGGAGTTATAGTTCAGCAACAGTTGGAGGGTCTCTTGTTATCCACCCCTGCTGCTAAGGATTTTGCTAATGGGCAAATTAACTCCTTAAGGACCCTTGACGTACCAGGACCGTCACGGTCCTTGAACTACTCAAGGACCGATGACGGTCATGGTACGTCACGTACTTTTTACTTACAGCGCTCTACCGGGAGCGCTGTAAGTAAAAAATAGGGCCTGAAATAGACCGCTCCAAGATCGGAGCCAGCTCTATCAGACCCCATAATGACGCGCCGATACACGTGACAGGTCACGTGTACCGGCTCGTCCAAGTGGTCCTATACGGTCATTATGGGATGGAAATGTCCCATGACTGCCGGTCCTTAAGGGGTTAAGATTCTCCAGCTGCTGGTAGATGCGTTATTCAAGATGTTTACAGCTCTGACTGCCTTCTTTGGGTTGTGATTATAACATTGCCACTAACCGATCCTGACAGTTTGAACTGTAGTTATATTTCAGTTAAACTGCTCCCAGCAGTACTCTGTTATACAATGGAGGAATGAAGCCTTGTTTGTCCTAAGTCAGATGGTTTCTTGCACTGACTATGTAACACCCTTTCTACGGTACAGCTGCCTCCCGTGTCTACCCCCCACTGTCACCGAAATCCGTCTCTTCAGCGAGCTCTATGGACTCTTCTTTGGGTACCTCTTCTCAGGCTTCTACTCCTGATTCCCGGCCTGCGGCAGAGGCCAGCTTGTCCACCAAACCTTCCTCTCCGAAGAGCACCACCCCCACCTTGTTAGGGGAAGGTGAGGATCGTTCTTGTTTAAGGCTCCGGGCTCACCATGTGTAGCGAGCAGTATCTATAATAGGTCTCTTGTTAGTGTTAATGAAGGAAGAGCATGTAAATGTGTCTAATTGTGGCTTGCCTATCAGTATTAATAGGGATACACTTATCTCTAAGTGATTCCTATGCAGATAAAGGGGGAATAAATGCATTTCACAAGATGCTCACGTACCAAAAAAAATAATCATTTTATATATGTGGGAAATGTAACTGTAAGCACTTTATATTGTATTTATTACATCCTGTCACTAAATGATGCGGTCACTTTTGTTAGGTGATGACTGGGAACTGATGTGTTACATTCTTGTCGTATTTAATCTATATAAATAAAGTTTATTTTTGTTTCATCCTGTTGACAGTTCCACTGCAATGTTTGTTTTGTTAGAAGCAGTGGAGCTTGACTAGAAATGCTGGGCTAGGGGACATATCTCCTGTGACTGTGGGATGGAACTGGACCCTTTTTGAGTGCCCAATGTGTGCCTTATAATAAAGTGGAGGTCCGTGTAGCCTTTATTTATTTTTTAGCCCTTAGTGCTCTTTCAGTACTTAGTTTTGTAGTTCAAACACTATGGAATCGGGAAGCATCCCCTCCCACCCCTTCTGGCTGCCTCCCATCAGGTGTGGAATCCGGTTGTGGGACCAGACCGATGCAGCGAGGGACAATCTTCAGCCAGGCAGTAAGGAAACCCCATCCCTTGACAAAGGAAGGCAGGATTTTCCTTATGCTTACTGAAGATGTTCCATCCGGACCAGCCTGAGGAATGAGTGATGCAGTGGAAAGGGGCAGGAGGGGGATTATTTCGGATTCAATAGTTCTTGAACTACAAAACTGTAAGTATTGAAATGCAGCGCTACGTACTAAAAAGACTCAGACTTCCATTTTATTAGAAGTATTGCTATCCCTTTTAAGCGGGGAAGATATTTATGCTTTTTTTTTTTTTTTTCTTTAAATAATCCTTAACAATCCTTTATCCCCAGGGCCATGGGCTGAGTCAAACATTGCAAACTAATGTGTTGCACACTCCCTCTAAGGTTGCTTTCTGTAGTTAAAAATAAAAAATATTTGGCTAAAGCGCAGTGAGTGATGTTACCAAGTGAGGAATATAATATTAGAGTCCTAGCCTTCTGCACTCTTTTACTGTGGCAGGAACTTCCTAATGCCCTCTGAATTGTTCCCTTGTGACTTTGTTCAGGACAGAACATCTTCAGACTGAAGCAGGTAGAATGCATGAACTAGATTAAACTTTAACCCCTTAACGACAGGGGAATCCGGAAGCGGAAGTGAGTTAACGACCACGGAGCAATTTTTTTTCTTATTGCTCTGTTGCGTTCAGGACTCCCCGAACGGCGTGCAGCCGCGGGGGGAGCCCGGAACTCGATGATGGTCATAGTACGCCATCGGTCGTTAAGTCATATCAACCCTTGACGTACTATGACCGTCAAGGGTCGTTAAGGGGTTAAGGCTCATAGGGTGGACAATGCCCAGTGAACAAACAAGTTGCCCATCTCTCTGGCCCTAACCCTTTCAGTGTCAGAGGGTTGTCGACACCCTTCTGACACTTAAAGGTTTTAGATTGCTGTTTTATAGTTGATGGCAAAGCTTGTAATCCTGCTATTCGCTGTCCTGCCCCCTTCCATTGAAGATGTTCTATTGAACAGAGGTACAAGGGCAAAATTCTTTGGGGTCATTACGATTGTCTAGCCATAAAATGTGACAATAATGCTTAAATGCAGCCTGTTACATATAAACCTACTATAATATGCTTATTCTGGAGCAAACCAACTGCACCATAGTGGACAACTAAAACATCTTATCGATTTTAAAGGGTCATTCACACCTCCTAAAGCCCCTTCAGAACTATTACATTGTACTTTAATACCAATTATACTCTTATCTGTGTCCCTCTAGTTTTTATACTACTTGTTTTATCATTGGTGACATCGGCAGCTGTTAGTGGGAGGGGATGCAAGGTACCAGGGAGCTCTGTCTGTCCCTATCCTGGGTGATGTCACACACATCACTAAAATGGAGTAATGGCACAGACAAAAATGGACATTCTAAAGTATTGAGGCAGGAGTGTGAGTCTAGGGTAGAGCTGCCTCAGCCTCGCACTGCTTCCAAGAGACATCAGAACAACTGTTCTCTTGCACCTTCACTCTGTTTGAGAGGTGCACGCTGTCATGTAGCGTTATTGCCACCTCCCCAACCAACACCGGTGAAGGAACAGGGCTGTTTCCTCACTGGTGCTGGAAATTGTGAATGGTCCTGTCAACTCGGGAAATCCCCCCCCCCCCCCCCCCATCATATTTGAAGACTTTATTCAAAACTGTCTAAAGTGTAAGGGATAGTAAACCCACCGAAAAACTAAGCCAAATGATAGGAATGAGGGAGTTAAGTGTGTTTTTATTATTCCTATCTCTTAAACCATTATGGTTTGAGAGATGTACCTCTGTTCCCTTCCCTTTCTGCCTGACGAGCTGTAAAGCTGTCAGAGGCAGAACCCGGTCGCCCGACTTTAGGCGGCTCTTCATGAGCTCTGAAATCAGGATATATAACTATAATTACTTCATCGGTATGGTCTACAACCTGTTCCTGGCTTGCAAGCACACTTTGTAGACCATTCCGATGAAGTAATTGTAATTGGATATCTCTGACAGCGCTCCTGAAGAGCTGCCGTCTGGTTCCGGAAGCAGGAACTCATGACGTCCGCTATATGGCTGACGCATGAGAAGGGGAGAGTGGAGGTTTTTTTTCTTACATCTCACAAACCATAAATGTTTGAGAGATGGGAATGAGGGCGTTAAGTGTTTGTTTTTATTATTCCTATCATTTTGCTTACACGTTGTCGGGAGGTTTACTATCCCTTTAACCAAATGCACAGCAGATTGCTAGTTTAGGAGATATTCACACCTTTTCAAAGAAATAAAGTATCCTGGTGCAACACTAGTGCATGACGAAATCTCTGAAAATACTTAAGTGGCTTAAAAAACAAAAAAAAAAACGCACTGATACCACAATTGGCATACTGTACAAAGTGGAATATCGTAATTCTAAACTGGCTGGCTTTTAGTTAACATGACACCGGTGGGTTTTTAATGTGGAACTGTAAACTGCAGTAAAAACTGCCTGTGTTGTCATGTTGGCCAAAACACCAGACCATGTACAGTTGCGATATCGTGCTTGCTACCCTATGCAGATGTATGCTAAATGCAGTTTCATATACTAATTAAAGGGCTTAGTAATGCCCATATTTAAGTTTATTCAATATTGTAGATGTTAAAGGGATAGTAATACTTAAAATGTAAAAAAAAATATGTTGTAGGGTTTATCCCCCTGAATAAAACAAGAGTACTCCCACTGCTGAGAGGTGTTTCATTCAAAAGTTATTAATTTTCAAAGTTGAATTTTTTTAGGTGCAATATCACAGTGGCCTGAAATTGTACAGTGGTGCTGTTGCTACACCATCCTATGGAGATTTATGGTCCCGGGACCAGAGCTGTCCATAGGATCATGTAGCAACAGTGCCACTGTACAATTTCAGGCCACTGTGATATTGCACCTAAAAAAATTCAACTTTGAAAATTAATAACTTTTGAATGAAACACCTTTCAGCAGTGGGAGTACTGTTGTTTTACTCAGGGGGATAAACTCTACAACATATTTTTTTTAACATTTTAAGTATTACTATCCCTTTAATAAAGTATCTGGAGAAAGTCCTGTCTCTCAAACCTTTATGGCTTGAGAGATATTTGCCGCTGAAGTCCCCCCCCCCCCCCCCCTTCTCCTGACGTCAGCGCTCTGCTGACAGCAGGAGATCCCGTTCCTGAGACCAGCCGGAGGCTCTTCAGCAGAGCCAAAATAGCAATATTTAAAAAGAGCTACTTCATTGGAACGGTCTACAGAGTGTGCTTGCAAACCAGGCACACTTTGTAGACCTTTGCAATTAAGTAATTATTTTTAAATAACGCAGTTTCTGCTCTGCTGAAGAGACACCGGCTGGTCTAAGGACCGGGATCTCCTGCTGTCAGCAGAGCGCTGACGTCAGGAGAAGGGGGGGGGGACTTCAGTGGCAAATATCTCTCAAGCCATAAAGGTTTGAGAGACAGGACTTTCTCCAGATACTTTATTAACATCTACAATATTGAATAAACTTAAATATGGGCATTACTAACCCCTTTAAGTTTTTCAGTGTCGTGTTTTTATGAAGGATTCAGTAACGTCTCATGTGCTAATTAAGCTTTGTGCAGCACCAGAAAACGTTCACTTTCTTTCCCCAGGAATAGTCGCACTTCTATCTGCTGGAATTTTGGATTTCAGTTTTGACTGAAAATTCAAGGTGATAGGTCCACTTTAATTAAATTCTCAAATATGTAAAATTGAATCGAGGTGACTGGTTCACTTGAAGCCAGATGCAAAATGCAAAGTAAAACACAGCACTTGTGGCTGTTACAGGCATACAGTTAAAGGGATAGTAATACTTCGTTTTATCTTTATTTTATTTTGTAGGCATTAAAAAAACATGAACAATATAAGTCTTATCTCTAACCTTTATGGTTTGAGAGATATTCACAAGCAAAGTTTCCCCTCCCGCCCCTTTTACCTAGTGTAAGCCATCTCTTCTCAGATGTGGAATGCAGTCCATAGACCAGACAGATAACAGCAGGGGACAATCTTCTTCCTATGAGAACAATGAAAGCCCTGCCCCCCTTAACAAGCTTTTCAGGTTTTTCCCTTATCTTAATTGAAGATTGTCCCTCTCTGCAGTCTACCTGGGCACCTCCCTTCTGCTCTGGCTGAGCAGTGTTACATCAGTAAAAGGGGTGGGAGGGGGATACTTTGCTTGTGAATATCTCTTAAACCATAAAGGTTTGAGAGATAAGACTTATATCGTTCATGTTTTTTTCATGCCTACAAAATAAAATAAATATAAAACAAAGTATTACTATCCCTTTTAAAGCACAGTGTGTTTTATAGAGGTATGAATTTGTCATACGAAAGGACCGTACCCCCAAATAATCCTTGTAATAGTGCTTTTTTTTTTTGGAAAAAAAAATAAATAAATATCCAAGTGGATTAACATTCTTCATATCACTCACTAGATTACAGGAATATCACACAGCAGTGGTTCTCAATCTTTTTGTTGGGGGCACCCCTAACATATTTAATGCACTTTATCAAGGGCATAATGACGGGTACAATACATAAATATACAGTTATTATTAGGTCTTACAATCATAGTAACAAAACTAAACATATTGTGCAGAACAATTTCTATTGATCTTTATTTAAAAGTTCATTTTTGTTAGTCGTCTTAGAAAATGGGGGGCACCCTAAGATAATCGTGGCACTTTGGTGCCACCCTGGTTGAGAATCACTGTCATAAAGACTAACGGCTTATGTAGTCTTACAGCGTATTGTCCTTCTGTCCACTGCTTTATCGACTAAAACCCATTTACGTTGTTTCTTAGGGCTGAATGCAAGAAACGTGCGCAGTTATTTACAGCTTTTGATGGCAAAATGATTAGCACTAATGTTACTGAATTGTGTTTTCTCGGTTTGCAATTTTTTTGCTTTTAGCAAATGTTTTTCAAAAAGTGTAAGTGGCTAAAATGTCCGCCCTTTTTGTAGAGGATTAGCAATTGTGCCTAATTCAGCAAAGCAACTGGCATGTGTTTTCATACATCTGGCTAACTGAGCCTTTAAAGTGGATGTGTCACCACAATATACGTAGCATAAATATTGAGGTTATATAGGGAATATTACTATAACTGTCTTTAAAGCAAAAACAAAAGTTGTAAATTTAGGTTATAAAGTCGCTCCTGCAGCCACTTCCATATAGACTGCAGTCCATAGTTCTCCCTCTGCTCCCCTCCCTCTATCCAGCCTCCTCCAATGACAGGCTTCTGTCTGTAGGCTGGAGCACTCTCATTGGCAGAGATCAATATCTAGCCAATAAGAGTGCTCAAGCTTATAGACAGAAGCCTCTGTCATTGGAGGAGGCTGGATAGAGGGAGGGGAGCAGAGGGAGAGTAACGGACTGCAGTCTATGCAGAAGTGGCTGCAGGACCTATTTTATAACTTTAAATTTACAACAAATAAAGCTAAAAAAAAAAAAAATAAAAATACAGTTTTAGTAATATTCGCAAAATAGCCTAACTATTTATGCTACGTTATATTGAGGTGACACATCTACTTTAATGCTTTTAGGACCGGCTCGCGCATGAACGGCCAGCACTTAACAACAACGGGGGTTATTTTATTTATTTATTGGTCCGATTCAGGGCTTCCTGAGCGGCGTGCCCTGAATTCCATGACGTACCAGGACCGTCACTGGTCTTTAACTGCTGGACAGCCGTGACAGTCCTGGCACGGCAATGGTCATTAAGGGGTTCATTTAGGAACATGTGCTGTTCAGTATCAAGGTGTTAGTTTTTCTTGCATCAAAATGTGGGCAATGGCATATACATTTATTGGCTTTTTACAAAATAGCGAATGCTCTGCTTTCTTTCATTTCCTCCCTTAGTCTTTGTGAAATGCCCGTACGCTGGTGAATACTATAGTATTTTCTTTTGCTTTGATTGTATTTAACTTTACCAAGTCTCTTATCTAGCGCTACTGCAAATGAATTTGCTGTGCAGTTCATTTTTGTTAATCAAATTTGGAAATAGGATCTTTGGACATTCCTGTTATATGCTCTCTAATCTGTCTTTTTAACCCTTTTAATGTCCAGATGGGTGCACAGCAAAAGCAATGTGTTGTGCATTTTCTGGTCATTAAAGGGTTAAACCATTTGCAGTGCCATTGTATTTTTTATTGTCCTCAGTGGTGCACTTGGATTGCCTCAGATTGCTCTTCTATATTGTTTGTACATATGGTTCACTGAGAAATGCACCAGGTCTGGAATAAACCAGAAGCACCATAGGGGATCAATACAAATATTGTCAATCTCCTTTCTCTTTTGGGTCCCCTCTTGAATCTTGTAGAGGTCTCTGATACATTGTGTAGTGTAATTTTGGAGATCTCTTTAGTGACGAAAGGCAGAAAAGTCCCATTTAACCCCTTGAGCGGTAATGGAGAGTGATCTATATATTGTACACCCATCTGGCACTTGGAGGGGCGGTGGGGTGGAAAATCCTAGGTGCTGTGGTTCCTAAATCTTCAGCGCTCACTTCAAATGTTGCGGGTTTTGTGTGCCTTTTGTACGTACACTCCTTTACCTAATCTTAAAGGGAAAATAACACTGCTTACTTGCCTTACAATGTCCAGAAAACACTAATGTCCCCTATGAATTTTACCCTTGTACCTTTGTTGAACAGAGAGCCTCTTAATTCAGTCCTTGTCAGTCCATGGAGGCGGGCATAACAGTTGCTGGAAGGGCCACAGGACGCACACTTCGCCCACTGCATTTGGTGGTACTCAGACGTCAGGGATCAGATGTGTGCCCCTCTGGTTCTTTCAGTTAATTGCTTTCTCCATTTTGAAAAGAAACAGCCAGCAACTGTCATGTCCGCTTCTATGGACCTGACATCCAGGACTTGCCCTCTGAGTGCAGAGCAATGATTGTGCACCCCTCTAGCACTCAAAGGGTTATTGAGGGTGTTATGAATTGATCAAAGGTACAAGAGCAAAATTCGTAGGGCCATTATGATTTTCCAGCCATGGAGACGTTAATATTAGGTGGTGATACTTCCCTTTAAACCCCAAGTTGGCTCCAAAGTTCTGCATGGGTTTTTGACAACCCCTGCGCAAAGGTTTAAATCATGGCAAATCTGTACTTGTCTCCCTATAGTGTATTCGGTTTGTCCTGGAATATCTCCTCCCCAATTCAGTACGTCACTTGTTATGTTCCAAACATCATGCGAGTGCTGTTCTTCAGAGATGCACCACCGCACTCTTCCCTTCCTGTTCATAGAGATAAATGGGAGGTTATTAGTTTCCTTAATTGCAGCTTCCTTTCCACACCTTTTTCTATTTATATATAACTCCCTAATACCAGGACAATTCACTTGTAAAGCAAAGGCAGAGTGTAGGCTGGTGCCCTATTCCTTAACCCTTTGAGTGAGAGGGGTGTGTACACCTCACTGGCAAATGGTTAAGCCATTTAAGGACCAGTGAGGCATGTAGAGCATTGCTTTCCAGTTTGAGCACCTCTGTGGCATTAAAGTGATAGTAATGTTTCACAATAAAAGCAGCTCCAATGAATCCTCATAGTATTTGGGCCATGGAGAGTGTTATATCAATACTGTCAGTCATAGTACAAGAGTATTTGAATGATAAAGTATCCCCCTCCCGCCCCTTTTACTGATGTAACACTGCTCACCTCAGAGCAGCAAGACTGTCCGGATGGATCACAGAGAGGGACAGTCTTCAATTAGCATAAGGAAAAACCTGTCAAGGAGGGCAGGGTTTTCCTTATGCTCACAAAGATTTCCCTTGCTGTGATCTGTCCGGTCAAGAGACCAGGGGGCGAGATTCACTAAGCGATGATAAAGTATAGATGACTTCTCCAAAGTTAAAGGCGCCAAAGAGCATAGGAATTAGAGAAGTGATAAACTAGATATCTTCTAGAATAGGCTCTGTAGAATAACGTAGGAACTGCAGAAGTCCTCTCCACTTTATCACCTATTTATCACTGCTTACTGAATCTCCTCCCAAATTCCACATCTGAGGGGAGGTGGCTTACACTAGGTAAAAGGGGCGGGAGGGGGATACTTTATCATTGAATTACTCTTGTACTACAACTCTGACAGTATTGAAATAACACTCTCCAAACTCCAAATACTATGATGATTAATTAGAGCTACTTTTATTGTGAAATCTTAAATGACAATCCCCTTAAAGGGATAGTAATACTTGTAAAAAAAAAAAAAACACTTTATTTTTTTTTTTTTTTTTATACTTCACTATCCCTTAAGTAATACTTAAAATGTAATAAAAGTTTTAAGGTTTATCCCCCTGAGTAAAACAAGGGTACTCTCACTGCTGAAAGGTGTTTTATTCAAAAGTTATTACAGATCAAAGTTGAAATTTTTAGGTGCAATATCACAGTGGCCTGAAATTGTACAGTGGCGCTGTTGCTACACCATCCTATGGACAGCTCTGGTCCCGGGACCATAAATCTCCATAGGATGGTGTAGCAACAGGGCTTTCATTGTAAGAAGAATGTCCCCTTCTGTTATCTGTCTGGTCTTACAACTAGATTCACATCTGAGAAGAGATGGCTTACACTAGGTAATAGGGGCGGGAGGGGAAACTTTGCTTGTGAATATCTCTTAAACCATAAAGGTTTGAGAAATAAGACTTATCATTCTTAATATTTTTTTTTATGCTTATAAAATAAAGTTAAAACGAAGTATTAGTATCCCTTTAAGCAGCAGAGCAGTGTCAGTAATGTTTCACAATAAAAGTGGCTTCAATTAATCATCATAGTATGTGAGCCGTACAGAGTGTTATTTCAGTACTGTCAGAGTTGTAGTACAAGAGTAATTGAATGATAAAGGTTCCCCTCCCGCCCCTTTTACCTAGTGTAAGACACCTCCCCTCAGATGTGGAATCTGGTCTCTTGACCGGACAGATCACAGCAAGGGACAATCTTCTTACTGTGAACATAAGGAAAATCCTGCCCACTTGACAGGTTTTTCAGCTTTTTCCCTTATCTTTATTGAAGTGTCTCTCTCTGCAAGCCATCTAGACACCACCTTTCTGTTCTGAGGTGAGCAGTGTTACATCAGTGACAGGGGCGCAAGGGGGATACTTTATCATTCAATTATTCTTGAACTACAACTGTGACAGAATTTAAATAACACTCTCCATGGCCCAAATACTATGAAGATTAATTGGAGCTGCTGCTAATTTGAAATGTTACTATCCCTTTAAGTCTCCATGTGAAGTTCAACGGCTATCCTGTCGTCCTCCATAGACTTGACATCAGGCTTGAATGATAATTTTGTTTTGTGTTTGAGCACAGGAACGGGAAAGATAGGGACCATTAGGATTTTATGTGCATGTTTCAGTTGCTTCTCTTAATCCCTTAGACCAGAAGGGTGTGAAGCACATTTCTTTACATTGTTGTGCACCCCTCTGGTCTATAAGGGGTTAAGGCTTCTATTTGTAAACTATTTGAATTGAATTCCAGTAGCTTTAAAACTGTGATTCTCCATCTGTAATCTTAATTCCTTGTGACATGGGCACATCAGAGTTCTTCAGGGAGACCTCTGTCCTTTCTGTTGTAGCAGCCTTAACTCTTTGATTGCCAGAAGAGTATGCAACACACACACCTATGTATGTATTTTTCACAATGCTTTCTGTACCCAGACACTTTTTTTTTTTTTTTTTTTTTTTTTTTTTTTTTTCCTGCCTTTTTTTAAGGAAAAAGCCAAATTATTATGTTCTACTAAGGTCATATAAATATGGAGGTGTAAAGCGGTAATGGCACTGTTTTATCAAGCTCTGTAAATGCTTACAGGTGTTCAGCAAAAGCATGAACAGCTTGACTTTACTGCAACTTTTACACATGCTACAGTAGCTGTCTCCTCCTCCTCCTCCGTGCATCGGCTTCTAAAACTGTTCTACGTAGCTTTTTAATAGATGGGCAATTAACTTGCTGTTAAAGGGTGAATCAATCTCCTGTTTACTTTACATATTCTGCAAGTGTATACTGTGTAAGTCACATTGCTTGTACTTTATGTATTCATCCTCCCTACCACACCCCGCATTTCATTGAGCATTTCCTGTGAATACACTGCAGGTCTCCATTGTACGGTTAATGAGTGTTGCTTGTACCACCCTTTGTTTCTTAAGAGTGATTCATGCATAATTTTTCAGGTAAAGAGATTCCAGCACCTGCTGTAAAAGAGCCAAGCCGGACGTTAGAGCAGCCGGCCCCATGCCCAGCCGTCAAGCAGCCTCCTAAAGGTTTGTGAGAGTTCAGTTCCCTGTTAGAAATGTTTGAGGTTTAATTGACAGATCTGTCCTCAAATGTGCAACCCCAGCAGTGCATATTTTTTTCCAGGATAGCTTCTGTTAGGAGTGAGCCACTGAATTATCCACCGGTTTATCATGAGAATTGCCCCAACACAGGGGGAGATGCACTGAGGTGACTGCCCCTCCCTCTGTTAGGGAACATTTCTCTAAAGAGACCATAAACCCTAATTGCAGAGATACTGCTTTACGAAGATAAATTGGTGTAACTTTGGGGAACAAATAAATGTCGTACATGAGGCTTTTATTGCCTTGATTGTTAGAGAGGATATTCAAGCATTTTCACTTTGCAATTAGACTTTTCTGTAGCATTCAAGGGGTTAAATACCACTCTTAAATTAGAGTCCCCCCCCCCCCCCCCCCATGGTGCAGTTGACTTGCACAAGAATTTCTCCAGTTCTTCCCTTAGTACATCAGTCTTCATAGATGACCAGTGGCCACAAAATGTTACTCTAATTGTCTAAACATTAGCTCTGCAATAATACTACTTAAATGCAGCAGAATCCAACATTTGGAGAACCTTGGTTTTACTCTGAATGAAACGCGTTGCAATTCTACATGTTATAGTAAGGGTTTTCTGGCCATTTTGACATTATTTTATAAAAAATTTTTCTCCCTTTCTTCCCCTACTTATATAGTGGTACAAACTGAGCAAAAGAGGAATCAGTTGGACGAGCTACGCAAGTTTGGTGCAGAGTTCCGGGTAAGTGACAGTGAAGCTCTGAGGTTTGCACTTGGGGGATCAACCAATCCATTGTCTCCTATTCTAACATCTTCACTGCTAACGAGGCTTCTACAACAACGAAGTAAAGGCCTCTCTTATCTAATGTGACTCTGTCCTGCATCTCTAGCTCCAGGCCAGCACCGGCCCAGACCCTGCTGCAGAGGCTTTCTCGTCAAGGCCCAGAGAGGCCTCGGAGACTAAAGTGTCTCAGCCTGACGCAGCCACGTGCGATGTTCCCGAGCCGCTCGAGGTGCACAAAATTCCTGAGCCAGTGGAAGAGCCCAAGGAGGAGCGAACATGTGAGGTGTCTGAGCGCCAGGAGGAGGCAGGTAGCCCACCGGTCAAACCAGAGCCAGAGGAGAAGGAGGAACAGGCCGTGTGCGAGTATGTGCTGCTTTACCGCTCTGTGGATTACTGGCAAGAAAGCTGCCATGAATGATTTATTAAAACTGCATTGGTAGCTAATAAAATATAATGGATTAATACTGTAACTACCAGAGGGGTGTGCAACAGATTGGGAAGCAATGCTTTTCCTCACCAATCTGGCACTCAATGGGTAAATTATTTTATGTGGGAAATGTTTTCATTGTGAGGAGTTGGCAGTCTAAGTCATTGCTATCCATCTATTTCTCTTGTTTATTTTTAGTCAAGTAAAGAAATCCACTTTGAATCCCAACGCTAAAGAGTTTAACCCCTCCAAGCCCCTTCTAGCTGTGGTAAGTAGCATTTGTGTATAATAAACATCCTATTTTAAGGCTTGTATGTCTTCTTCATCCCATACGTTCTCTTGAGATCACTCATTGTTCTGTGGGCCGCATTTGTTGTGTGTGCGCCCGTGTCCGTGTGCGCCCCCGTGTCCGTGTGCGCCCCCGTGTCCGTGTGCGCCCCCGTGTCCGTGTGCGCCCCCGTGTCCGTGTGCGCGCGCCCGTCTGTGCGTGCGGGGGGTTTAGAAATTCCACCAAATACCCAGTGATGGAATTAGGGAGAAAGAGATGGGTATCCTTCCCATTGTATACATTGGAGACTTATCTAGCCTTGAAGGAGTTAAGTCCCCTTTAAATCAGTGGTAAGTTCGAGAATAACACACAGTGCATTAACTGGAGGGGCTAAAAGCTCCATTTTAAGCCATTGGAGATATAGGGAATTTTTTTACCTCCAGTTGTATTGCACCAGAATTCAACCTCTCTAACTTGAGTAACAAAACCCATTGTAATCCTTTTATTCTATAGAATTGTTATAATCTTTCTGCCTTTGATTTCTTCCAGAATAAAGCAACGAGCACACCAACATCTCCAGGGCCAAGGAATCATTCATCCACTACCACCATCCCGATGCTGACCACTGGTCAGGGAGGCGTATACAACCAGTACATCCCCTATATACCACAGCTTCACATGAGCCCAGCTGTGCAGGTGATGGCAGCTTTTTTCTTTTTTATTAATTTGCCTTTGCGATAACAGGAGGGGTTTTATATACAAGTAGGAAACATGATGGCAGATGGGCCCTTCGGGCCATCATATCTACCTTTTTGTTTACAGTTTGTGTTGAATCAGATTGCTTCCTGTCACATGCCCTTAAAAGTTTACTTCTGGCTCCTAAGTGTATTTGTATTTTCACCTCCTTTAAAGCAGAAAGGTCACGATGTTGGAGCCGCAGTTCCATGCTTTGTTCCTGTTGAAACACATTGAAAAATATAATAATAAAGTTTAAAAAAAAAAAAAAAAAAAAAAAAAAAGTATATTACAATAAAAAAAAAAAAACACAACCTATTTCTATCCTGATAGTGTGAGCAAAAAGGGACAGGCATTGGGGCTGAGACTGGCAGCTGCTCATGAGGGATAGCTCTGCCAATCATTGGAAAGTAACTAAGATGACGCAGCTACCCCTCAGGAGCAGCTGCCATTCTCTGTCCCAAAGCCTGACCCTTCTCTAGGAGGTAGGTGGATGTGCCCAAAAATCAATGAGCCTGGAATGGGAGGTGGGTGGGGAAATTAGTGAACCGAAGGCATATCCATAGAGCAGTGCGGTACAGCTTGTACCACACACAGCGTATCCGTGTCCGTTTTCATTTTTTTTTTTTTCTACTGCAATTAAAAAAAACAAACAAGAACAAAAGAAACACACAATTTTGGAGTTACTATATGTTGATGGAACTACTTCACTCAGCTTTATTGTGGGTGAAGGTTCCACTGTAAATCTTACTTGTCCCATATGATGCATTTGGTTTACCCCAGAATTGTCCCACTTTTGAGCTGTTGAGGGAGGGTATGTATGTAGTGACATTCTGTGTGGTTAAATGCAAAGAGGATACAGTTATACTACTTTGAAGAATTGTTGCCCATAAGCCAGGACTGCATAGCCTGTGTCCCCTTAGTCCAGCAGCAGCTGGTTGTTCGGGTTCATTGATGCCATTATAATACTGTAAGCGTTACACATCTTTGATTTTCTCTTCCAGGCCCCACAGATGTACCCATACCCAGTATCAAACTCTGTGCCAGGACAGCAGGGGAAATACAGAACGAAAGGTGGGGAATTGTTGTGCTTATATGCACCATACTTACCAAGCAGTGTATTGCCTTCCAAGTACTGGCTTCCTTTATCTTTTAAAGGGATGGTAATCTATCAAAATAAACAGAGCTTTTTGCTATAAGCTTCATAGTTTTTGTCCATGTAGTGTGGTATTTCAATACTATCAGATTTGTAGTTCGTGAGAAATTGAATTTTAAAGTGTCCCCCTCCCACCCCTTTTTACCCATTCTAAGACCCCCTCAGATGTGGAATCTCAGCTATGGTCAGTCTTCATGCAGTGAT
The DNA here is from genome assembly GCA_037306005.1 of Rhinophrynus dorsalis. Lineage (NCBI taxonomy): Eukaryota > Metazoa > Chordata > Amphibia > Anura > Rhinophrynidae > Rhinophrynus > Rhinophrynus dorsalis. Next base: position 16,297,519 of record CM074725.1, read on the forward strand.
TATAAGGACATAACCACCCCCAACGCCGCAGATCACTTTTTTTCCTTTATACTCTGATGATCGTCCGGATGGAGCTCTGTGAGGGACGTTCTTGGAGAGGCGGCTAGGGTACTCTTGAACTACAACTCCATATTGAAATACTGGCATACACGGCCAAACAACTGATAATTAATCTGTGCTCTGCTTATTTTGATATTACTGTTTTAACCCTTTGAGTAACAGAGGGGTTCTCAACGCTGCGTAGGGTTAAGACTCTGGGAAGTCTTGTTTCATGCCCTGATGCTTGCCCTACAAGCAGACTAAGCTTGAACAGCTGGTTCTTGGTACTTGAATTAGTTGTGTAGCTGCCATCGGCTTCAAATTTTTTTCTCTTGTTCACTGGGGTTTACAAGCACTGTGTAACCCTTTTAGTGCCAAAAGGTAGGCATGGTTACATATCCCTCTGTCTCTTGTCTTTAAAAATAAATACAAATTGTAATATATCCTCTTATGGCAGGTGTACTCGGTTGCTGGACCTTCACCTGCTGGACTGTTAACACTACAGTTGGCTGAGAATGATGGACCATGTCCCACAACAGCTTGGAGGTCCATCAATCGATTTCCTCTGCCTTTATGGCTTGTTAGTACGGTCTTTGTTTCCTACCTTATTCTGAGTTGCGTTCCCTTCTTTTTTCATTCTTGCAGGTTCTCTTGCTCCTCAGCGCTCTGACCAGCCAAACTCTGCAACTCCAATCATGCAGGCAGCAGCAGCTGCAGGGCCCCCTCTAGTGGCAGCCACCCCATATTCTTCCTACATCCCTTACAATCCACAGCAGTTCCCAGGACAGCCAACAATGATGCAGCCCATGGCCCATTACTCCTCACAGGTAGGGAAATAAACAAATATTTGCTTTATCGATTTACTCTTTAAAAAGTTATGGTTATATACACTAGATGGATGGTGACTATATATGTGAAATTGAGAAATATAAACTCACCACCTTGATGACCCTAGAGGGTTTGTTTGCAGTTTGAAGTACACCCCTTTGGTTCGCTAGCATTCAAGAGGTTAAAAAGTGTCATTTAATCACTGGAATTCCAGGAGTATCCAGTACATTGGGTTAAGTAATTTTGAAATTATTTGTTCCCTTTGGAGGAGATTATTTAGAACTGTGCTTCATGTTGTCCTTTTATGCCAATAGCTATTTTACTAATTAAAGTTTACACAATCCCTTGTTGCTGGCTGACTGCATTCGTGTGTAACCACTTTCCTTGTGGACCATCGTGTTCCAAACTAAATTGTATCAAGATGTCTCTCACCTGTTAGTTGAGCACTTACTGTTTTATATAAAAATGTCACTTTTATTGAAACCTATTTAAAAATCCAACGTTTCAGTCCTCCTTAGGGACTCTACATTCGTTCCTCATCGCTGTACTAACAAGTGAAGGAGCTTAAAGACTCATTTCTGGCTATAAACTGACATTTGAATACCGTTTCCATTTTCTTTCAGCCTGTCTTTGCTCCAATGCTCCAGGGTAATCCACGCATGTTAACATCAGGAAATCACCCCCAAGCTCTGGTGTCTTCCTCCAACCCTCAGTACCCCCCTACAGATCAGCCCACTCCCCAGACACTATACGGTAAGTCTCCTGTTTTGTATTCTGTATTGTTAGTCTGTCTAGCATTTCCCTAGAAGGATTAATCTGGTTTTCCTTGCAGCCACTGTGCACCAGTCCTACTCACACCATGCAGCCCAACTGCACCCCCAGCCAGCCAGCACACCTACCCAGAGCCAGCAGCAGTCCCAGCATGCCAACCCCAGCCCTGTGCAGGTGAGTCTCTCCATGTTGGCAGCTTCTGACTTTAAAGGATCCGTACATTTTTTGCGTGTTAGACACATTATAGGTACTTTCACTGCATGAAATAGAACTTATTTATTTAGAGAATTGTTTTACCAGGAAGAATACATTGAAATTTATCTAATTTTTCAAGTATGTCGAGAGTTTACAGTAAAGGGTTGCATATTTACACAAATGGAGAAAAATTATATACATACTAAAAACATATATACAGTTGCATATTTTTCAATATAAATCAGTTATTTTTATGGATTTTAGACTTGGAAAAGTTTGGATATTTTTTTTTTTTTGGGGGGCAGGTTATTTCAGGCTTTTGGAGCTCTGAAGGAGAAGGCAGATCATCCACCTTCTTGTAGTATGGTGTACACAGTGAATTGTTAGCACTGGAGGTTATAGTTAGTATGGAGACCTGGAGTGATCATACTGCTCAGGTAGTGTGGAATAGTCAGTGAGTTGTTAGTAGTGGAGGTTATAGTTAGTATGGAGATCTGGAGTGATCATACTGCTCAGGTAGTGTGGAATAGTGAGTTGTTAGTAGCGGAGGTTATAGTCAGTATGGAGATCTGGAGTGATCATACTGCTCAGGTAGTGTGGAATAGTCATTGAGATGTTAGTAGTGGAGGTTATAGTTAGTATGGAGATCTTGAGTGATCATACTGCTCAGGTAGTGTGGAATAGTCAGTGAGTTGTTAGCGGTGGAGGTTATAGTTAGTATGGAGATCTGGAGTGATCATACTGCTCAGGTAGTGTGGAGTAGTCAGTGAGTTGTTAGTAGCGGAGGTTATAGTTAGTATGGAGATCTGGAGTGATCATACTGCTCAGGTAGTGTGGAATAGTCAGTGAGTTGTTAGTAGCGGAGGTTATAGTTAGTATGGAGATCTGGAGTGATTATACTGCTCAGGTAGTGTGGAATAGTCAGTGAGTTGTTAGCAGTGGAGGTTATAGTTAGTATGGAGATCTGGAGTGATCATACTGCTCAGGTAGTGTGGAATAGTCAGTGAGTTGTTAGTAGTGGAGGTTATAGTCAGTATGGAGATCTGGAGTGATCATACTGCTCAGGTAGTGTGGAGTAGTCAGTGAGTTGTTAGTAGCGGAGGTTATAGTTAGTATGGAGATCTGGAGTGATCATACTGCTCAGGTAGTGTGGAATAGTCTGTGAGTTGTTAGCAGCGGAGGTTATAGTTAGTTTGGAGATCTGGAGTGATCACACTGCTCAGGTAGTGTGGAGTAGTCAGTGAGTTGTTAGTAGTGGAAGTTTATAGTTTGGAGATCTGGAGTGATACTGCTCAGGTAGTGTGGAGTAGTCAGTGAGTTGTTAGCAGTGTAGCGGAAGTTATAGGTAGTATGGAGAGTTGGAGTGATCATACTGAGAAGTGGTTCTTTACTTAAGCAAGAAAGATGAAGGGCATGTCTAGATTAGTGTTAACAGATTTTTTTTAAAAGCATATCTCAGTGGTATAATTACACTGGAGGATAAAGCGGCAGTGTCACTGACTTATGGTTGGTTTTGTGCCATGGGAGCATATACTATAACAGAGAAATGTAATTCTATAAACACACAATGGGGGGCTTATTCATGGAGGTGTGATAACCTCTCCAGGGCGAAACGATCCAATTCCTATGTCTTATGAATTCTGTGTTAAGCACTTTCCAACTTGAGTAATATTGGTGCATAAGAACAGGAATAGTTTTCTTATAACTCTTATCCCCTCTTTATCACCCATTAGTATATCTCCCTCCTGAGAAAGTGGGGATAACGCCTCCAATTCCTTTGTTATTCAGTGGAGCCTACGCCTTAAGATCTTTCAAGCTGGATACATTTTAGTGCATTGGCTCCATATAATATAGGAATTGGAGAGATTGTCACACTGAAGAAGTCATCCCCCCCTTTATTACACCATATAATGCATTTCCCATCAAGTGTTGCTGTTAGTGGTTTGATTTGTAGTAACTTTGCAGCAAAGCATCGACCGTCAGTGGAAGGCGTACCCTTGTTTCACTCGAGACACAGCTATAGGCTGTCTTGATTCACACTGTGCATTCACTGGAAGGCGCGTCCCCCTACTGACACACAAGCCTTCCCTGTTCATTAGCAAATTGACATGTTTGTAAACCTGTAAGTTACTGCAAGTAAAACACTGTTGCACCTGAGCTTTAACCCTTTGTGTTGCAGAGAATTGGATGCCTGTCTAGCACTCAAAGGGTTAAGCTGTGACTGGTGACCATGCCAGAAGTGATGACCCGTTTGTTGTGTTTTGTTTACAGCTGAGAGCACTGGGACCCTGGCATAGCTGCCATTGATTTGTCTAACCTTTCCATTCCTTTCATGAATGGCAGAGATCTCAAGTACTTTACAGTAGTTAAAATGCCTTTGGCATCAAAGGAGTTAAACTACTTGGATTCAAATTACAGAAACATAGCATTTACAGGAAGTTCAGGCTCTTAATTTAACCATTTGAGTACCAAAGCTTAGGTGTTCCTTGTTAAAGGGATAGTAATACTTAAGTATTACAAATCCCTATATTAAAGCCCCTAGTAAAAATAAACGTATTGCCCCCAGTGTCATCTCTCAAACCTTTATGGTCTGAGAGATGATCGCTTCTAAAGTTGCCCTCCCCCTTCCCCGTAGTCGGCGTTCTAGCTGACTGCAGGGAACAGAGTCAAACTACTTTCAGGTGGCTCTCCAGCACAGCTGCGATCACGTTAATAAAAAGAAAACTTTCACTGAAATGGTCTTCTAAGTGTGTTTGGTTTGTGCTTGGCTTGCAAGCACACGTAGAAGACAGTTTTAGTGATTTTTTTTTTTTTTTTTTCTTTTTTTTTTTTTTTTTACGCAATTGCGGCTCTGCTGCAGAGCCACCTCATGATCTGACCGGATTTTCCTGAGTCAGCTAGAATGCTGACTTTGGGGAAGGGGGAGGGAGAGGGCAACTTTAGGAGCGATTATCTCTCAAACCATAAATGTTTGAGAGATGACACTGGGGGCAATAAGCTTTTTTTTTTTTTTTTTTTTAACTAGGGCTTTAATATAGGGATTTGTAATACTTAAGTATTACTATCCCTTTAAGTCATTCTATCAAATTTAAGAACTACTTTTCTACAACTTATTATTGCTTTCGTCTTCATTATGTTCAGGGCCCATCTTTGTTTCATTAGCCCTCTGCCTTCCAGACGGATGTGCAAGGTATTGCTCTGCAATGGCTTGCATGCCCCTCTGGCACTCTAAGGATTAAGTCCTATAGACAGAAGTTGAGCAGTTCTGTAGCAAATCAACCACAGCATAGGTAACAAAGGTTTAGTAATGTCCAAAGATGATTTATTTAAAGGGATAGTAATACTTTAAATACGCAAAGTTCCCCCTGCCTCCCACTTCCCTGAAGTCAGCTTTCTAGCTGACTGCAGGGATATACAGTCTTATCTGCATCAGGCGGCTCTGCAGCAGAGCCAAGATCATGTTAGTAAAAAAGAATTATTTCTCTGAAACAGTCTTCTATGTGTGCTTTCAAACCAAGTGCACGTACAAGAGTTTCAGTGAAATAATTATTTATTTACTAACGAGATCTCGCTTTCTGCTGCAGTGCCGTCTGACTGTCATACAGCAGGCTTCCCCTGCAGTCGGTACAACTCTGACTTCAGGGAAGGGGGAGGGAGGGGGAACTTTACGTACAGTTATTTCTCAAACCATAAAGGTTTGAGAGATGACACTGGGGACTATTAAATTATTTTCACCATGGCTACAATATGGGGATTAGTAATATTTAAGTATTACTATCCCTTTAAATCTAAAACATGGCATAAAATTGTGGATTAAATCCCATCTCTCAAACTTTTATGGTTTGAGAGATAAAACTTTAACCCTTTGAGTGCCAGAGGGGTACGCAACGCATTGTTCTGCAATGCTTTGCGCACCTCTCTGGCACTCAAAGGGTTAAAGTTCCCCCTCTCCTTACGCTTTCCCTGATGTCGGCTCTAAAGCTGATAGGAGATCTATGTTGGCTGACTTGGTGACTCTTCAGCAGAGCCGAAATAGCAATATTAAAAATAACTACTTCATGGGAACCGTCTACAAAGTGGTGGGCTTGCAAATAAATGTTATTTCGACTCTGGTGAAGATCCGCCTGCCGGTCCCGGGACCGGTATCTCCTACTGTCAGAGCGCTGATGTCAGGAGAAGGGGAAGGAGGGGAAAACTTTAGTGGCGAATATCTCGCACCATAAAGGTTTGAGATGGGATATGCTCCACATAATTTTATGCCATGTTATAGATTAAAAAGAAAAATAATAATCGTTGAACATTATTAACCCTTTTAGAATCTCCATCAATTTTAAGTTGAACTTTTAACCCCTTGAATGCTAGAGAAGATTCTAGCACAACTTGAAGAATTTGGGGAACGTTTGTTCCTTCTGGTGCTGGTGGTTTGGCTATGAAGGACTTTTTGTGCATTTGGCCCTTATTGTCTTGTATGAAAGGTTAAGTGCTTTGGGGTCTTCACACTCTGCAGGGAGAGGCCTTTTCCCAATTTTGAGTTATTGTATGTGCTATTTACTTCTGTGACATTTATTCTGCCTCCTAAATCTCTCCCCAGCACCAGGCGGGGCAGCCTCCACACCTAGGCAGCGCCCAGCCCCAGCAGAACCTGTATCACACGGCAACCCTCACAGCAACTCCTCCGTCCCTGACTCCTGGGCCCAGCGCACAGTCCCCACAGAGCAGTTACCCGCAGCAGGCTGTGTATGCAATCCACGCACACCAGCAGTTACAGCATGGATATACAAATATGTCACACGTGGCACAGGTAGTTCTGTATGACTCTCTGATTGGATGTTGCCATGAGCTCCATTTTCTCTGTAGTCCTTTGATTGCCAGCTGAATGTGCAGTATATGACAAAGCTATTCACTGCACTCCCTCTGGCACTCAAACAGCTATAATTCACACTAAACATTTTATTCATGAAACCTTTTATATGGTCTTTATTGCTGAGTAAATTAATGATACTCTTTGCCTTGAGCATTCTATGACTGCTCACCAGGCAATCACGTGATCAGCGGTTATATTTTGTTCTCGGAAGTCTGTCTCTGTGAGTCGGTCACAGGATCTGGTAGGTAGTGCCAAGCACGGGAGAGAAGCCTGTGATGTTTTTAATGCAGGACCTTTCCATGCCATCATATTGACCTATCGCCTTGAATTGTTTGTATTTATAGAAAAAAAAAAAGTTGAACACTTCATTCAAAACTGCCTGTCATGTTAAAAGGATAGTAATACTTCGTTTTATCTTTATTTTGTAGGCATTAAAAAAACATGAACGATATGTCTTATCTCTCAAACCTTTTTGGTTTGAGAGATATTGACAAGCAAAGTTTCCCCTCCCGCCCCTTTTACCTAGTGTAAGCCATCTCTTCTCAGATGTGGAATCCAGTCTATAGACCAGACAGATAACAGCAGGGGACACTCTTCTTCCTATGAGAACAATGAAAACCCTGCCCCCCTTGACAAGTTTTTCAGGTTTTTCCCTTATCTTAACTGAAGATTGTCCCTCTCTGCAGTCTACCTGGGCACCTCCCTTCTGATCTGGCTGAGCAGTGTTACGTCAGTAAAAGGACAGGAGGGGGATATTTTGTCATTGAATTACTCCTGAACTACAACTCTGACAGAATTGAAATAACACGCTCCAAAGTCCAAATACTATGATGATTAATTAGAGCGGCTTTTATTATGAAACATTACTATCCCTTTAACCAAAATTCCAGCAGATGTATAGTTTAGGATAAATTCACACTTAGTTCTGTGTAAAGTGAGTCTCCTGCTGCGGCACAGTTTAATTAGCATATAAAATATCACTGAAAACCTTAATTGACCTATAAAATGTCACTGGTACAGCAATGAACACATTGGCACACAGTAAAAAGTGTGAATTCATCCTTTACTGTATTTGATGGTCTTTTGGTTAACATGACAGGCAGTTTTTTAATGCAGTTTTCAAATATGCAAACTTGAATCAAGCTGACAGGTCCACTTTAAGGACCACTGTTCTTGACCGCATGGACTGTCCATATGCACATATGGGTTGTATTGCAACTTACTGTTGTGATCACCAGGTGGTGCTGTTCCTGTTACTATGGAGAGCCATAGTCAGCGACTCTTGCTTATAATGCACTCCTAACATGTTTATTTAAAAAAACATATATACGTTTGAACTTTAACGTGACATTAAAAACTGTGTAGGTAACTTACGTTATATGTTCATCTATTTAAACTAACTTCTGTGTGTTTTTATGTTCAGCAAATAGATTAAAGGGGTAGTAATGTTTCATAATAGCATATTAATCTTCATAGTATTTGGGCCATGGAGAGTGTTATTTCAATTCTGTCAGAGTTGTAGTTCAAGTGTAATTGAATGATAAAGTATCCCCCTCCCGCCTCTTTACTGATGTAACACTGCTCACCTCAGAGCAGCAAGGTGGTGTCCAGGTGGATCGCAGAGAGGGACAATCTGCAATTAATATTAGGAAAAACCTGAAATTCCTGTCTGGCGGCAGGATTTCCTTATGATCACAGTAAGGAGATTGTCCCTTGCTGTGAGCTGCTTGGTCAAGTGACCAGATTTCACATCTGAGTGGAGGTGTCTTACACTAGGTGAAAGGGGTGGGAGGGTCCTACTTATCACTTTCTCTACAACTCTAACAGTCCTGAAATAACTCTCTATGGCCCAAATACTATGAAGATTAATTGGAGCTGATGTTTTTGTGAAACATTACTATCCCTTTTAATAGTTTAAAATGTTTGAATTAGTAGTTTGGAAATCCAGTCTCATTAGAGCTTTGTTCTCTGACTTAATTGCATACATGTCCAGAAAATCACCCCTCTCCCACCTTCTTGGGCTGCTAAAAGCCATTTGTTTCCACCAGAGAGGTGGATTAAACTAGGAGAAATCGTGCAAATTCTTTAGATTGAGTCTTCCGCAGCAGGGAGAACTTAAAAAGATGATGGAGCCACATTACAGCAGCGATAGTATATTTATTTATTTTATTTTTTTCTGTTAGGCTCATGTACAGACTGGAATGACAGGAGCTCCTCCCCATCCCGGGGCCCCCCACCCACCGCACCCTGGAGCCCCCCACCCTGCGCAAGTTATGTTATTGCACCCTTCCCAGACTCATGGGGGACCTCCCCAGGCTGCCGTTCAACAGACATCCAATCCTTCTCCATATACCTATATAGGACATCATCAAGGTGGGTTTAGTAGGGACTTGGAGGCGGCAGTTCATTATAGGTATGGAATATCCCCAGAATATTGAAGTCTACCAGTGGCTGGAAGATTTGGCTTCACCGTCATTTGTATCCATTTGGAAATGCTTCTGATCAGCAGTCTATGTTGGCACATCATCTGTAAATGATGCAACTCACGAGTGTGCATTGTGTGGCCTGCCTGAACATTGTTTGTGTTTTGTATATTTTTACTAAGTTTTTATGTTACCTGATCAACCCTTTGAGTGCCAGAGGGGTGCACAAAACTTTGCAATGCATTGCATACCTTCTTGCACTCAAAGGGTTAGAGAACAGATGTCTGTTAAATATCAGTATTGTCATGACTTGATCAATAAATAAATCCAGATTTATTTTATTTCTTATTTTAAATACCTGACCGGCTATAGTTCACCATCTTTATCAATAAAAGAAAGGGGAAAGGGGGAGGATCATGTGACCCTCCATTGCAAAAACTTTGCCCCTGATCTAATGATTTGTGTGGAATATTATTGCTTATGTACTTGCTAAATTTGAAGGGGGGTGAATCTGCAAAAAAAAAAAAAAAAATTAAAGCGACTTGCTGATTTCCACGTTCTGGCAAATTCCCTTATAACTATGTACTTATGGTAAAGGGACAGTAACATCTTGTTTCCTGACACCAGTACCCAAAACTCCTCCCCGAAGCCTTAGAGTGGAAGACATCAGAGGAGAACTTTTGTAGTTTAGAAAAAAAAACTATCCACCTTCATGGACTTAGTATCCAGTAACTAAGATTCATTATGGTAACTGGTCCCCAAAGAATTGATTCGTAAGGGCCAACAGGAATTTGTCCAGATTAAAGTAAATGGGGGCTGGGTGGTTGGCATTTCTTTAACACACTGAGTGCGAGAGGGGTATGCAGTGTATTGCATACGCCTCTGGCACTCAAATGATTAACAGTATTCATGTTTCTAGTCCTTGTTAGTGTCTATATTCCGAAAGGCAACACTTGGCTCTTCCAGCTGTTGAGAGCTGCAACTGCCATCATCCCCAACCAGCCAACAGGTTGGAGAACTACAACTCTCAATAGCGGGAGAGCCAAAGGTTTCCCAGCCCTACCCGTAGTACCACCTCCGGTTAGAATGTACTTGGAAATAAAGCCTTATAATGAACTCTTACTTTTTACATATTTTGTACAATCCAGATGTGTTAATAACTTATATATATCCCCTTTTTTTTTTCTTTAAGATTTTAAAATCTCTCACCGGCTCCCTCTCCAAAGCAACAAAGTCACCAAAATGTCTCGGCACCGACCTTGGTTCCTCTCCACTTCATCCCACCTGGCATGGTGAGCATGCACACTCACATTCATCTGCCTATTGTAGACCTACCTCTGGTTTATAATAGGAGCACCTCATCCTCAAAAGGCACAAGCTCACCGGCTGGGTGTGGCCACTTTGGAAGGAGCCAAGGCTGAAGCCAGCATTTCCAAGCAAAATCTGAATGGGGGGGGTTTGAGTTTGTGAATTTTTTTATTTTTCTTCTTCTAGACAGGAAAATTAACCCTTTGAGTGCCAGTGGTATGCAACGTAATGTATTGCATCTCTCTGGCACGCGAAGCGTTAAAGCCTAATAACCCTCATGCGCGCATCTTCGTGGCCATTAGGAATTCCTGGCTACAGTACAGTAGTAAGTGGGAGGTGGTTATTGCTAGGTGTTGCGTCTCCTTTTAAACTGCAGTAAAAATGGAAGGCAAGTCTATGAAAACATTCAGATTGCGCAGGGCTGTCCAATTGGTGGGATAAGGATTAAGTGGTAGTTTTGTATAAATTATAAAAATAAAGCACATTCTTGGGAGGTGTGCGTATGTGATAAAATAAACACATGCTTGTCTTAGGAAATACTCCATTTATCAGAGGTTTAGATTTGAATTGTGGGTTTATTCTTGGATTTAAATGGATAGTAATGTTTCACTAAAACAGCAGTTCCAATTAATCTTCATAGTATTTGGGCCATGGAGAGTGTTTCAGTACTGTCCGTTGTAGTACAGGATTAATTGAATGATAAAGTATCCCCCTCCTGCACCTTTTACCTAGTGTAACACTGCTCACCTCAGTTGTGGAATTTGGTCATGAGACCAGACAGTTCACAGCAAGGGGCAATCTTCTTACTGTGAGAACAGTGAAAACCTTGCCTCCCCCTTGACAGGTTTTTCCTTAGGATCACTGAATATTGTCCCTCTGTGATCCATCCAGACAGTCTTGCTGCTCTGAGGTGAGCAGTGTTACGTCTGTAAAAAGAATGGGAGGGGCATAATTTATCATTCAATTACTCTTAAACTACAACTGACTGTAGTGAAATATCACTCTAAATAATGTGGAGATTAAAGGGATAGCAATTTTTCACAATAAAAGCAGCTCCAATTAAAGTACTTCCAGTGCAAGAGCAGCTTTTTTTCCCATTCTGCAGATTAGGGCTTAATCTACACAGAAATGGTATTCCTCTTAATGATCCCTTCATTTAACACCCTAAACCTGGAAATGTGTCCCAAGCATCTTTAGCTTTCAATGGGTTAAGGTAATTACAAAGAAGTAATGTATATAGTAGAACAGGCATCTGAAACTGAATTTTGGTGAGACGATCTGTTGTAATCGTTGCTTTTACACTGTTGACCCAATCAAGATGGTTAAGAGAGAAGTAAATCATAATGGCCTGTAAGCAATCTGGTCTTTAAAGGGTTAATATTAGTGTGCAGTGGATTGAGTTTGTGTCCTGTTAGTGATGTCACATCTGTCTCCATGGACATCAGGACCGATAAGAGGTTCTCTTGAACAATGGTGTAAGGGCAAATTTAATAGGGCCGCTGGGATTTTTTTTTATTTAGTCGTAATTTATAAAGCCCAGTCTTCAAAGGCATTTAACCCTAATGTGTATGATACCTCTGGCACTCAAAGGGTTAAAGATTTGCCAACTGGTTTTGTCTTGGCTCTGACTTAGGGTTTTTTTTTTTTTTTTTTAAATATCCAGATCTGCACCCCAAGAGTTCTTGCCTTCATTTACTGTTTTTAGCCTCAACAGCTTCTTCTGTTAGGCGGTTCCATGTATCAGTTGTCCTTTATACATTCCCACACTTATGTTTTAGTGCATACCCTCTTGTAGTATTCTGGAAAAACATGACTTCCCAAACTATTAAATCCTTTGAAGATTTTTTTCATATCTCCTGGTCCTGAAGTCTCTTCTGATTTTATTCTTTAAAAAAAAAAACACTTGAGGGTTTTTTTTGTTTCGCCATTGTGCAGACTCATATTGCTTTTTGAACCGTTTGCTGGAGGAAATTACATTTTTAATGAAGAGGCGGACTCTATAGGTTTTCCTGTTGGCATCATGCGACAGGAAATAAATGCCACCTCTTGCACTTCTCTTCCCAGGCCTGCAAAGCCACCTAGAGGTTGCCTGTAGGTAGAACTAGCAGATTAAGCCATTAACTCTTTGGGTGCCTGAGGGTGTCTAGCACAACTGTAATTCAACTGCTCTGTAGGGACCAAATACAAATTCCTTAGCTTGTCATGGATTTAAATAGGTCTTTTAACCCTTTGAGTGCCAGAGGGATACACAACACATTGCTTTGCAATGCTCTGTACCCATCTGGCACTCGGGGGTTAAACCCTTGAATGCTAGAGTGGTCTCCATGCATCGGAGCCTGCTTTATCATTTAAGGAGTTAAAAGCTGCATTTAAATTTGTGAACATTTGCAAATTTAAGGTGCATGTTTGGAGCAAACCAGCTGCACAACTGGGTAGAAATATAAAATGTTACATTGACTTAAATTGGGCTTTTAACCCATTGAATTCCAGCGGTCTCCGCACATTGCAAAAACAGTGCACTGGAGATCTCTCTAACATTTGCTGGATTAAAAGACCCATTTGAATCGGTGGTAATTTGGGTAATTTAGTTCCCCAGTGTGGTGCATTTTGTTTGCTTAACCCCTTAACGACATGTGACGTACTATGACCATCACGGTCCTTGAAATACTTAAGGACCGGTGACGGTCATAGTACGTCACGTACTTTTTACTTACAGCGCTCTACTAGGAGCGCTGTAAGTAAAAATAGGGCCTGAAATTGACCGCTCCAAGATTGGAGCGATCTCTATGTGACGCGCCGATCCACACAACAGGTCACGTGTACCGGCGTGTCGGTGTGGATCAAAGCGGTCCTTATGGGATGGAAACGTCCCAGGACCGCCGGTCGCTAAGGGGTTAAGAAATGCACATTTTTTCCTATTGCAGGGCTGTCCAAGTTCAGTCCTCCAGGGGCTACCAATAGACCGGGATGTAAGGATTTCTCTGATTGGTCACAGGTGAGTCAGTCACAATGAATGATCCACTGATTAGCTCACCTGTGTATGATCAGGGAAATCCTTACATCCTGGCCTGTTGTCACTTGAGGACCAAATGCTGACACTCCTGTCCTATTGTATAGTTGGTTTGCTTTTCTCTTGATGCATGAATCTGTGTATAGGAAGAAATAAAGCTCATGCACATATACTGACTGGTCTCTTCCTGCATGTGTTAATTTTGTTTAACCTGATGTTTTGCAGTTCAGTCTCACCCATCCCAGCAACTTCCATTCCACCCCCCTGGTAACTGAGCTAGGCCTAAGCTGTGAATCCAGCCCTTATACAGTCATGAAGCCGCAGCCAGTCCTGCCTCCGGCCTTCTCCGTCCACACCGTCCTGGAAACTGCCTGAGGCAGAGTAACGGGGAGCCCAGGCCCAGCACAGAGACATCCCGTGGTGAAGGACCTGTGGGCTTCCAGAGGCAGAACGCGTGGGACCTGCTTCCAGAGTCTTGGAGTCTGGCACCCCTGCAAGCAATAAGAAGAGTCCAGCCCGCTGCCCCGCAGACGCGTTTCCGAGGTGTGGATCCTACAGCTGGAGGCAGATTCTGTCCCTTTGCCGGCATCACAAGGAGAACATTTTAGTTTTTTGTTTTGTTTGGTCTGCGGGGTGGGGGTGTCCCAGCCTCATCTCTCTCCCTCAGAGACTGGAATACAAACCGAGATTTTATTTTTTATTTATAACTTAAAAAAAATTGGGCAGTTCCAAGGCAGAGATTCTCTTTACTTCCTCCCCTCCCCGATCTCCTCTCCGTCATTAACTTGAAATGAGTCATGGACTACTTTTACTTTTTATTGAATAAAAAAAAATATTTAAAAAGTACAAAAAAAGTTTAAAAATCCCAAAATAAAAAAAATAAAGTTTTAAACTAAAGCTTAATTTTTATGGTGGATTTATGTGGTTGAAAGGGACTTATTTTTACGGTTGATCTGATGGGATCCTACAATTTTTTTACCCGCCAGGATTGTTACAAGGAGCCAAGCAATGGGGGAACCCTTGATATGTTTTAAAGGAGAACTAAGGATGCTTTACACACGCACACCACACACTTTAGCATCTCCAGAAAATCCCAATGGCCCTGATTTTAATTTTGTTCTTCTGCTTTGCCAGTGGGAGCCGACATGATTGTTTTAAAAGAGCAGTAAACTTTTTTATGAAAAAATGTTGTAGGGATTTTCCTATTGAGTAAAATAAAGGTACTCCCACTTCTGAGAGAGTTATATTTCCCGAGTTATTACGGTTTAAACCCATGTTTTTATACATTAGCAGTGCCCTCTAGTGGTCAAATTCTAGTTAGATTTCCTGTTAGATTCTAATGGAGAGAAAAGTCAGACATACAGTTCTCCATAGAATGTGATAGAAACTGCCTGTCACTTCCTGTCAATTAGAACTATCAGGAAGTAAACACAGTAAATTCACTTCCTGTCAGTTAGAACTATCAGGAAGTAAACACAATAAATTCACTTCCTTATTATTTGAACGGCTATAAAGTTTGAATAAAACATCTGACAGCGATGGGAGTTACCTTGTTTTGCTCAGCAGGAAATGCTCTATAAAATGTGTTTTCATAAATAAAAGTTTACTGCTGTTTTAAGCAGAGTCGCATGACCTCATTCTGCCCACTTCATGCGGTAATCTAAACCCTTCAAGAAAAAAGGTGTGCAATGCTTTTCAAAGCAGTGTTGGGTACCCCTCTGACGTTTAAAGGGTTAAGTAAGCACCCACTCTTAAATATTGGCGGTTTTTTTCCAAACTGACGCAAGCTGTGTTATCTAAATAGATGTGACAACCACAACTTGATTGAAGATGTTCTCTTAAGCAAAGGCACGAGCAAAATTCATAGGGCCATTAAGATTTTCTGGCCACAGTAAGATTTAAATGGAGGTTGTTTTATTTTTTTGCCTTTCTTCAAACTGTAGCTTTCCATTATGGCCACCAGGTGGTGGCTTTCCTTTCACTTATTGTAGAGAGCTGTAGTCTGAGTCAAGCTACCGGCTTCAGTTTGTGTTTATTATAATGGCACTAATCGTATGTGTTTCACTGCTCTTAAAGACTGCTTTATCAGATACAAAAGCTTTGGTCTTCGATAAAGAGGCCATTAAGTTGTGAAATGCATAAGACTATAACCAGTTAATATTGTATTTTTTTTTTTTTTTATTGTGTTTTTTAGTAAAGTTCAGGTGCCTTATACAGTTGATTCAACATTGAGATCCTTGAACATTGAACAGACACTGGTTTATTATCCTCTGTATGTTCTGTCAGACTTACTGGTATCACCAGTCTGACCATTTGATGTATCCATTACATAATTTTCACTTGTTCTATTGAGTGTTACACTAGTAGGAGCTACCTCTTCTGTGTTGGTGTTGCTGGGGAGAGCGGGTTTTTAGAGAGCATCCATACATTGTCATCTGTAAGATACAGACACTGTATATGGGAACAATTATTAACCCAGAATCCCTTAAGCTGGGACTCTTATGCTATATCCTAGCCATTGCTTTTATGAGTAGACGCCTGAAGGGTTTTGGTGGTGGTAATACAGCAAATCCGTGTTATCTATACTGCGGCACCACCTGTTTCTTCCCCCTCCGTCCTTTTCTACAGTATAGGATTAACGGGCTTCATAAAAAGGTCTTGCACAGAATGCCTTCAGAATGTAGTGAGTTTTGTTGACCACAGACCACACTACATTCTTGGCAATGACATATCCAGTTGCATTCAATAATATAGTAGAGAGGAAGACTGTTGGTCGTTAAAGGGATAGTAATACTTAATATGGAAAAAATATATTCTAGTGTTTATCCCCCTGGGTGTGGGGGGGAAAAAAAAATTAAAGGTGCTTTTATCACAGTGGCCTGAAATTATTATACAGTGGTGCTGTTGCAACATTATCACATGGACAGCTCTGGTCAGTTGACCGTAAACCTCCATAGGATGGTATAGCAACAGTGCCCCTGTACAATTTCAGGTCACTTATATTGCACCAAATAAAATCAGATTTGAGCTGTAATAACTTTTGAATAAAACACTTCTCAGCAGTGGGAGTACCCTTGTTTTACTGAACAGGATAAACCGTATATAAAAAAATATATATATAATACACAACGAAATTGGAGGTGGGAACTCTGTTTCAGTAGATAAATTTACAGAATGCCCGGGTGCTTCCCAACGAAGTAATAATAAGTAAGTATCCAAGACTTGAGGAAGGCCCCTGTGAGGGCTGAAACGTCGATTTTATTTTTTGAGTCAATAAAATAATTTATTTTAAATTTATTAAGTCCCTGGAGTGCTCCTACTAGTTAGTCCTTGGACTACAGGAGATATATATATATATATATATATATATATATATATATATATATATAGCATTACTGTTCCTGTAACCATTTAAAGGGATAGTAATGTTTCATAATAAAAACAGCTCTAATTAATCATCATAGTGTTTGGACTTTGGAGAGTGTTATTTCAATACTGTCAGAGTTGTAGTTCAAGAGTAATTCAATGACAAAGTGTCCCCCTCCCTCCCCTTTTACTGATGTAACACTGCTCAGCCAGATCAGAAGGGAGGTGCCCAGGTAGACTGCAGAGAGGGACAATCTTCAGTTAAGATAAGGTAAAAACCTGAAAAACTTGTCAAGGGGGCAGGGCTTTCATTGTTCTCATAGGAAGAAGATTGTCCCCTGCTGTTATCTGTCTGGTCTATGGACTGGATTCCACATCTGAGAAGAGATGGCTTACACTAGGTAAAAGGGACGGGAGGGGAAACTTTGCTTGTGAATATCTCTCAAACCATAAAGGTTTGAGAGATAAGACTTATATCGTTCATGTTTTTTTAATGCCTACAAAATAAAATAAAGTTAAAACGAAGTATTACTATCCCTTAAAAATAGAACTATAACCCAAAACAGTTGTTACCCCCCCTCCAAAAATTGTGATAAGCATAGAAATAGTATTGTCCAGCATTATTAAGAAATCCTACTTGATAGAGAGACGGTCAGGCATCAGCACAGACATTTTGGCTTAGAGACATCTGTGTGCCTGCTCTGCGGTCCCGTTCTCCTCTAGGAGGCGTTGCATTGTACCTTAAAGGGATAGTAATACTTAAAATGTAAAAAAATATGTTGTAGGGTTTCTCCCCCTGAGTAAAACAAGAGTACTCCCACTGCTGAAAGGTGTTTCATTCAAAAGTTATTAATTCTTCAAAGTTGAATTTTTTAGGTGCAATATCACAGTGGCCTGAAATTGTACAGTGGTGCTGTTGCTACACCATCCTATGGAGATTTATGGTCCTGGGACCAGAGCTGTCCATAGGATCGTGTAGCAACAGCGCCACTTTAAAATTTCAGGCCACTGTGATATTGCACCTAAAGATTTCTACTTTGAAAATTAATAACTTTTGAATGAAATACCTTTCAGCAGTGGGAGTACCCTTGTTTTACTCAGGGGGATAAACACTACAACATATTGTTTTTTTTTACATTTTAAGTATTACTATCCCTTTAAGGTAACGGGAAGGGGCTGACTGTGTCTAAAGGAAGAAGCCTGCCCATCAGTCTCCAGAAGTAGGATTTCTTAACGCTGTACTTAATGATGGATAATAGTACTATTTCTAATCTTATCTCTATGACTGATTGGGGGGGGGGGGGGGCTTGCTTTTTTTGTGGTGATAGTTATGCTTTAAGGACCAAAGGGATGCACAACATTGCAAAGCAATAAGCTGTACAACTCTGGTCATTAAAGGGTTAAGTGCTGTTACCAGTACATGTTTTTAGACTTTCCCTTTATGATTATAGATGGATCAATTAAAGTGACACTGAGCTCCCAACTGATCTACCTGTAGTTGAGTAGAGAGATTCCAAAGAGCAACACACGAGGATGCCTACTCTTAGTGAGAGGGAAAATCCAAGTGCATAACAAAATTTTATTTATATATAAGAAAAAAAAAAAAAAAAAAAAGCACAGGGAGTTAACATTTCTTTTGTGCTTTGGAGGCACTTTGTCCAGCCTTGATATGAGGCACTGGACCAAGCTGTAAGGTACTGCACCTCCATAACGTATAATAGAACAGTTGATTTGGCTGAAAGTCAAATAGTGTCTCCTCTAGTCTTAATGGATGACCTTGTGTTTGCTCAGCTCTTTGAGCTAATAGTTCCTTGGAGAGTTGACCTTGAATATACATGTAAATGGTAATCATATCACCTCTTAGACATCTCTTCTCTAATGTAAACAAACCCAGTTTGGCTAGTCTCTCTTTATAATGCAGATCCTCCAATACCTTTGTTGTATTGCAGGTCTCTGCACTTTTTTTTTCCAGTTCAGCAATGTATTTATTTTTTTATTTATTTATTTATTTAATATTTTAAGGACTGGTGCCCAAAATTGTAATCCATATTCTAGATGAGGCCTAATCAAGGATTTATAGAGGTATAATTATAATTGGCATCCCTTGTATCTAGCTACACCTTTTTATGCAGGCTAGTACCCCATTTGCTCTTGCAGCACACTGCTGTGAAATCTGTCAGTACTCGTAAACCTTTCTCTGAGGATGCCCCAAGTGGTTTCTCAGTTAGTGTGTATGTAGCATGTTCATTTCTACATGCATAACCTTCCATTTATATACATTAAATGTCAGCTGCCACTTTTCCTGCCCATTCACTGTTTATCCAAATTTTTTCCTGAAAGAAGAAAGGGGATGGAAAAACAAAAAAACGCACAAACACCAGTATCCTGCTCTGTAGGAATTTCCTTACCCCCTTATGGACCACTGACGTGCCAGGACCGTCAAGGCGGCCCGGCCCTTAAGGAACAGTGACTGGAATGGCATGGAGTTCAGGGCTCCCGGCACGGCTGCACGCCTCTCTGGAAGCTCTGAACCGGAACTTAAAAGCCCTGTGGTCCTTGTGTTCTGGCCCAGTGTGTGCATGTGCCGGTCCTTAAGGGGTTTAAACAGCTTGGTGGCATCAGTTGGTCTCTGGACCAACCTTTTATAGTCACTTGGTGCACTGTTCCATGTAGCTTTGTGACGGTACAGCTAGTCTGTGCGAAGTCCATGGAGGTTATGCACCAAGTTGTGATAAAGTGATGACTGCTCTGCTGAAATCACTTCTCCAGTCACTGTTCTGTGAATTCTATGCACTAAGATCTATCGCACTTGAGAAAACTTATTCTATGGATCCTCTGTACCAACATAGCAACTGGAGGAGTGATACCACTGGAGAAGTCATTGTTTCATCACCCCCCCCCCCCCCCCCCCCCCCCCTGGATCCTTTAACCCGGTGGTTCTCAAACAGATTGTATTCCTTTATGAAGCCGTTAATTGCCGATCATATATGAAATACTGAACCTCGCCAAAACAAATGAACATCCACACCCCAAACTGGCCCTTCACTTTGGGATTTTGTCAAATCCAGAGAGTTCTCTAGTATGGTAGCCTATCCTCCTTCCTCAGTAGGTCAAAATCCTGGAGTTAAAAAAAATAAAATAAAATAGAAATGGTGGTAGGTATATACTACATACCACTAAATGTAAATGATGAGCCGAATGACCACTGCAAATGGGATATAAAGTAGAATAATGAGACCTGTCCAACAGCTGAAGGGTAGCAGGTTTGGAGGCAGCTTAGGGCTAGCTACATGTCTCAGGTGGTGGTGGGAGTGCTGAAAAGATAGACATTTCAATTATTTTTCTGAAAAAACATTATTCATTGAAATACAATGAATGAAAAAAGGCAACGAGGCTGATAGAAAATTACAATAGCAGACTAATCCAAAGCTATGGCGACGTCTCCCATTCTACCATTTATCATGTCTGGGAACCTTAAGGTTTCGAGCTAAAGCTCAGAGTGAAAGGGATAGTAATGTTTGTTATAAAGTAGATTGCAGTCTTCTTTATAGTAAATATAACACATTGCACTATATTTATCTACTTTTGTGTAGTTCAAAACATTAAGTGGAGACAGATCCCTCTCTCGCCACTTCAGGCCATGTCACGCTGAATCTGCAGTCTGGTCCGGATGGATACAGTGAGGGTCAAACTTCAGTAAGCAATGGGAAATCCTGCTCTCCTTTGTCAAGAGGGCAGGGCGCGTGTTTGCTTATGCTTACTCACTGAAGTCAGTCCTTTGCTGCATCTGTCTGGTCCCGGGACCAGATTTCAGATTCAGTGGGAAGTGGCCAGAAGGGGAGACCGGGGGAACTTTCTACACCCAATATCTTTTTACATACCAAAACTAAGTAGACAAACAGAGCAACGTGTTACATTTAAAGAAGGCTCGCCAAACTACTTAATAACAAACATTACTATTCTTGAACGTCCCAGTTCTCAAGGTGAGAGTTCAGTGTTTCCTAATCTATGATCTGGACCAATTAACTGCTTGTTTAGTTTCCAAACTGGAGCAATTTGTACCAGGAAGGAAGAAATCCAGCGTTTCTTGTGTGTCCAAGCAGTGATATAACTAGGTAGTAGTAGTAGTAGTATGTTAAAGGGATAGTAATGTTTCATAATAAAAGCAGCTCTAATTAATCATCATAGTATTTGGACTTTGGAGAGTGTTATTTCAATTCTGTCAGAGTTGTAGTTCAAGAGTAATTCAATGACAAAGTCTCCCCTCCCGCCCCTTTTTCTGATGTAACACTGCTCAGCCAGATCAGAAGGGAGGTGCCCAGGTAGACTGCAGAGAGGGACAATCTTCAATTAAGATAAGTGAAAAACCTGAAAAACTTGTCGGGGGGGGGGGGGGCAGGGTTTTCATAGAAAGAAGATTGTCCCCTGCTGTTATCTGTCTGGTCTTACAAGCAGATTCCACATCTGAGAAGAGATGGCTTACACTAGGTAAAAGGGGCAGGAATGGAAACTTTGCTTGTAAATATCTCTCAAACCATAAAGGTTTGAGAGATAAGACTTATATCGTTCTTCATGTTTTCTTAATGCCTACAAAACAGAATAAAGTTAAAACAAAGTATTACTATCCCTTTAAGGCTTCATTGTGGGCTGACAGAGCACCATTGTGTTAGAGAAGCAGGACAACATTGTTTACAATCTAGGTTCTCAGGAAGTTTAAAGGGATAGTAATACTTTGTTTTATCTTTATTTTATTTTGTAGGCATTCAAAAAACATGAATAACGATATAAGTCTTATCTCTCAAACCTTTATGGTTTAAGAGATATTGACAAAGTCCCCCCCCCCGTTCAGCCAGATCAGAAGGGAGGTGCCCAGGTAGACTGCAGAGAGGGACAATCTTCAATAAAGATAAGGGAAAAACCTGAAAAACTTGTCAAGGGGGGCAGGTCTTTCATTGTTCTCATAGGAAGAAGATTGTCCCCTGCTGTTATCTGTCTGGTCTATGGACTGGATTCCACATCTGAGAAGAGATGGCTTACACTAGGTAAAAGGGGAGATATTCACAAGCAAAGTTCCCCCTCCCGCCCCTTTTACCTAGTGTAAGCCATCTCTTCTCAGATGTGGAATGCAGTCCATAGACCAGACAGATAACAGAAGGGGACAATCTTCTTCTTATGAGAACAATGAAAGCCCTGCCCCCCTTGACAAGTTTTTCAGGTTTTTCCCTTATCTTAATTGAAGATCGTCCCTCTCTGCAGTCTACCTGGGCACCTCCCTTCTGATCTGGCTGAGCAGTGTTATATCAGTAAAAGGGGCGGGAGGGGGATACTTTATCATTGAATTACTCTTGAACTACAACTCTGACAGAATTGAAATAACACTCTCCAAGGTCCAAATACTGTGATAATTAATTAGAGCTGCTTTTATTATGAAGCATTACTATCCCTTTAAGCATGCTTCGACAACGTTTCAAGGAATGTCCTTTACATATCTCCCAATATTTCAAATGGACAAAGAGGGACTCTTGTTTTAGGGGGGTGTTGTTTAACTGTGAATTTTTAGTTTATTGAATTATCTATTCGCACCTCTTGTGTAACTGAATAAATGATTTAGAGCAAGACCAAAGTATTATATTTAAATACACTAAATTTAAGACATATGAAATGAAGTTTAAGCAAACATTAGTGTGAGTTTTATTGGTGTGGAACATTGTGATACACTTACATACACACCTCACAATCTGATCTCCTAAAACGAGGGGGGGAGACAGAGGGATTTGAGTCACAAATAAGGACTATCACTCCTAAGGAGGGGCACTTGGGAGGTAAGCTACACCTTTTTATTTAATACATCAGACTCACAATTATTTTGCTCACACATATACACACACGGTGATTCCTGATTCCCAGGGACACTCATTAGTTCTGGGTCTTTGCTTAGGGTTACTACCTTTTCTTCAAAAAAATGTAGGCCATGGCACTCCCTCCGTAGACTTAACATTGGACAGAAGCCAATTTTTTACCGGCCTGCCGGTAAAATACCTGCTAGGTGGCAACCCTATCTTTGCCCTATGTGACCAAATTGTACTTGATTTTAAAAATTAAATTTCAAGCCTGTATTCTGACTCTTTTGATTGGGACACATGAGCCTTTATACTCCCATGACATGAACGGCAACTCCGCCATGGAGAGTTATTCCATTTGTTTTATTTAAATACAGTGAAAGAAAGCGCCTAAAATAAGTTTATGGTATGTAATTTGTGCCACAACCAAGATGGCCGCCCCAGAACGCTGTAAAATGTCACTTCTCTTCCGGCGCCGCTGTGTAACTTCCGGTTGTTTCCAAGATGGCGGCGCGCGTGGTGCTGTCTGCATGTCGCAGAGCCGGTAATGATTTTTCGCTTACGGGAGGTAGATTCGGGGGAGGAGGGTGGTGTTACCGGGACACGGAATACTAGAACTGCAGGTAGTAATAGGGACGGCGTTATGGGGTCACTAGGAAGCAAATGAAGGTCATGTGATGATAAAGGTCACCCCAAGAGCTTCATGTGCATTTACTCCTAAGCTCCTTGACACCAAAGCAGGCCTGACCGCATCATTGGCAATTAACCCGCTCACGGCATAGACTGTCAAGTAACAAGGCCTTTAATACGGAGGCCGTGCTGGTTTGCTGAATGCGGCCTCTATAACTAAGATAACGTGTGTATCTTCAGCTGCTCTTTTTCCTTCATCAGACTGATAACAGGCTGCAGATGGCGTAGTTCTAGTGCAGCATCAGCTGGAGAGCCACAGGGTGCCCACTCTACATTATAGTCACCATTTGTGTTTAACGACCTGCATAAGTCAGGTGGAGGTGATGTAGGGCTAAGATGGCAAATACCTGCACAGTCAGGATCCCTTAATTAGAATCACCAATAAATCAAAGTAAATTAAAAAAAATATGCAAAAATGTCTAATGCAACAGTTAAGTGGATTTGAGACCTTTCAAAACCACTAACGTCGTTTGTAGGTGAAACGATACTTTTCATGGAATTATTACCTATTTTGATTTTACACAATCTGTAAGAGCATATGATGTCAAATTGCCTAGACTTTTTCCTTCTTCACATATTTATTTATTTGACAGAGAGGCTATTGAATTCGTGTATCCGGGGAGTTTTCAGACTTTGACAGGGGAATTTGTGGTATTTCTACAATGTTGCAGTCTCCCTACAACACTGATTGATTTGTATGCTGTAGAGGTGGCTTTTCTACATTGTTTCACTGTTATTTACATTTTATCTTTTTACATTGTTGCATTCTGTTTCCATTCACTGCCTCACACAAATGGGGTTCTGGAAAAAAATCAGATGGCTCCCTATCAATTACATAAACATGTATAAATAAATACAAATAATCTAAGAATTTTGGCTTTACACATTATGCCCATGCAGGCTAT
Organism: Rhinophrynus dorsalis; assembly: GCA_037306005.1. Lineage (NCBI taxonomy): Eukaryota > Metazoa > Chordata > Amphibia > Anura > Rhinophrynidae > Rhinophrynus > Rhinophrynus dorsalis. The sequence continues at coordinate 16,321,758 of CM074725.1, forward strand.
GTAAAATCAAAATAAACAGTGAACTTATTTCTTTAATCTGTACATGAAATCCTAAAGGCTACTATGTATCAGTTCTGTATGAAATGTTTCTGCACAATTAGGCTTTATAGGAATGCAAAAAATAAAGTATGTTGATATAACTCAAAATTTGCACACTTACAACTGTCTTATGTAAAGATGATTCACGTTACATCCCTAAAATATAATCCTAAACATGATTTTCAATCCTTGTGTAGAATGCCTAATTCAGAAAGCATTTGATGATTGTATGGATAACTAAATCCAGTTAATTGTTTATGATTAGTCCCCATTGCTCTTGTCTTCAGAAAGGTTGTTCTCAGCCCATTTATAGATAATTCTGGACAATAAAATGTGAGCCTTGGAAAGCCAAGAATGTATGTTCCTTCAGAACATATGACTGTATTTTAGGCCTCAGAATTTGAGAAGATTTACAGATGTTGTAGGGAGTGTATGGTGTTTAACCCTTTGAGTGCCAGAGAGGTATCCAACTCATTGCATTGGATACCTCTCAAGCACTCAAAGGTACGTGTATATAACCTCACTTCATTTTACGTGTTGGTGTTCCTTTAGCTAGTATTGGCTATAGTGTCCATGGATTTTGAATTCTTTATGCATAATACCGGGACCCCAACCTCTTCCTACTGGTTGTCTTAGGAAGCATTCCTTGGGAGGAGTTTGTGGTTCTGTAGACCTGATACAGTGAATCATGTCTACTTCCACGTACATGATATCAGATACTAATAAAAAATAAATTTTCAGGGAACTGTCAAGACGCGATTCATAGTGGCTATTTAGATTTTCTGTTCAGATTAAGGTTACTGGGGGGTGCTTATTAGAAGCAGTCATTAACTCTTTAGGAGCCCTGGGTCACAGGCATATGGGATTTTAATACCACACTAAAGGTTAATTAATTTAATTTAATACCCCACTAAAGGTTAATACAGTGACAGAATTTAAGCATGCATGGGATAGACATAAGGCGGTCCTTAACATAAGAAAAGACCAAGGACCAAAAAAGGTTTGAGGTTGTGTGTTTTTTTTTTTTTGTTTTTTTTTTACAGTAGGAAATTGGGCAGACTAGATGGGCCAAATGGTTCTTATCTGCTGTCAAATTCTATGTTTCTATAAATGGTCTTCATGTATGAAGTATGTCACATGTACAGTTTACATCTCATGATTAGTTTATGTCCTGAATCCAAGAGACTTTGGTCATGTGAAATAAACTAGACATTCAATACTGGGTAGACACTCTGCAGAATAAAATATGACTGTGACGGAATTCCTGAAATATTACTAAAAATATAGGAAGCTGAAGAGCAGTAGTCTTGTGTGAAAAGTGATGGAAATATTATTTAACTTTTTGGTTTCCAGAGGGATGTCCCGTGCATTGTGACAATGTACACTCCTCTGGCATTCACAGGCTGTCGGATGCCTGAAATATCTTTGCCAGCAGATGCTGGTGTGATGTAGCTACTGATTGAAGGATTGTATGAAATAGGCATAAGCCCATTTGTTTACATGAGACCACAAATACTGAAGCTTAACCTTTTGAGTGCCAGAAAGGGGTATGCAATGCATTGCGGAGCAATGTGTTGTGTTCCCCATTGACATTCAAAGGGTTAACAGGTGGATTGAATCACCTGAACTGAATTTTATAATACAGTGATGAATTAACTTGTAACCTCTTTGAATGCTAGTGTTTTCATTGTGTTTCGTCTCAATGTATAACATTCACATGATTAACCCTTTGAGTGCCAGAGGGCTACACATTGTAATGCATTGCCTGCCCCTCTGGCACTCAAAGGGTTAAAGTAGATGTGTTACCCAGAGACATTTAGCTTGTTTTTTTTAGGAATTAAAAGCATCCTAAATGTTAATAGCCATTTTTCTGTAAAATAAAGAGTTTTTGAGAAGCTAACCTTTGCCGTATATTTGTTGTGATGGCCAAACTTTCCCCTCGCTGTGATAAAGGAAATGTCTTCAGTGTGCGACCTCTGCCTGGATTCATTCATATCGCAGTGTGGGGTAATAGATTTGGTCCAGCACAGAAATCTTTGGCATAAATTGCTTGATACTGCCACCCGCAAGTAAAGGTTAATTTATCACTCTATTTATTATAGCAAACATGGCTAATGCACTATATGGCCAGTTTATTATTTCATCCCTTTGAGTGCCAGAGATAGCCAATTCATATGGCAACTCACTATGTTGGTTATCTCTCTGGCACTCATAGGGTTAAAATCAGCCAACCATAACTTAGAGTGACAGGTCCCCTTTAAAAATGCTGTTTAACCCCTTGAGTGCCAGGGAGTAATTTGCATCGCTAAAGGGCCAAGACAGTGCTCAGTTTGGGGTTATCATTCTTTTCTTTGAGGTGGTGCAGTCAAATGGACTGAGCTAATAACTGCCACATCCTATGTAATAATTCGCTAGGATGTTTGTCACGATGCAGTCATGCTCAGTAGAGAGTGCACTCATGTGTGCAGTCACTACTGCATGTGATTACATTGCATGGAGCAGTGAGGTAGCGGCCGCTTAACCCTTTGAGTGCCAGAGGGGTACGCAACGCATTCTAGTGGCCGCTTAACCCTTTGAGTGCCAGAGGGGTACGCAACGCATTCTAGTGGCCGCTTAACCCTTTGAGTGCCAGAGGGGTACGCAACGCATTCTAGTGGCCGCTTAACGCTTTGAGTGCCAGAGGGGTACGCAACGCAATGTGTTGCGTACCCCTCTGGCACTCAAAGGGTTACCATTACCCGGACCTTGGCCCTTGACTGCTCTTTGGCTTTTATTCAGTGCGCCTCAACGTTCCCTGCACTGGAGAAGTGTGTTGCCTATGTATGTGACGGAGATGACCTGTTCTTCGGTGCAGGAGAGCCACAACCTAGAGGATAACACAGGAGTCTCCATATTCCATTTAACTCTTCATCTTCCAATAATTGTCATTCTTATCAATGAAAACTAGAAATACAAAAAAAAAAAAAAAAAAAGTGACAATAAAGATATGAATGCTGCCTACAGCTAATAACGTTGTTTGTGTTTACAGTTTTCACGGGGATCCCTGCTCACAGTCTGCGCTTTGCGGTAGGTAACCTGTTATTGTAATAGAGATTCAGTGTTAACCCTTTAAGGACCAGAGTGGTGTGCAGTGCATCGCCCTGCTGATCCTTAACCCTTTGAGTCCCAGAGGGGTATGGAATGCATTGTGTTCCCCTCTGCCACTCAAAGGGTTAAAATTACACCTCCAGCCAGTAAATAAGGTCTAGAAGAAAACATTGTTCAGTGTCTGTGTCATTAAGTAAGGACATCATTCAGTAGTTTGACTTAACTCTCCAAAATCTATACTTCCTTCAGTTACTAGACTGTACCCGCTGAATGACTGCTTTCCATTGATTTACATCCTCTTGCAGTCCTTGTCCATTTCCTCAGTGATATTAGCCTTGTAGTGACTGACACTTCTGCGTTAGATGCCTCTGTTCATATGACATGGCATTGTAATGGTCAAGTCCACATGTTAAATATGTAATAACAGCTAGTAATAACCCCCTCAAAAAGACACGCGCACACACTCACAAAGCGCACAAAAATACCCTCACAAAGCGCACAAAAATACCCTCACAAAGCGCACAAAAATACCCTCACAAAGCGCACAAAAATACCCTCACAAAGCACAAAAACACACACTCACTGCACAAAAACACCAAACACACACACTCACACAAAGCACAAAAACACACACTCACACAAAGCAAAAAAAACATCACACTCACAGCACAAAAACACACTCACATGCACTCACGCAAAGCACAAAAACACACACAAACAGACACACACCCACACAAAGCACAAAAAACCACACACAGGATAACCCCCAATGTTCAGTAACTCTAGTTCTCTGTTGAGACCTGCAGTCTGAATGAACCTTCCTCTTCTTTGTCACGTAGACATGGCCCAGCCCAGCCGCTCGCTTCTGCCCCCTACTCCTCAGGGGCTACGCTACAGAAGCCAAGAAGACTTATGTCAGGGACAAACCACACGTGAACATTGGCACTATTGGGCATGTTGACCACGGCAAGACCACGTTGACAGCAGCCATTACCAAGAGTAAGTGCGTGTATGTGTATATAGATGTATATTATGAGTGGATCCTGGTTGCTTACTGGCCCACACTAGGGAAGGGATAGTCAGTTGTGGAAACTGCAGTTGGCTGCAGTTGGGGATGTTTGATCTGTAGCTTTTTTTGGGGGATGATGAGACTTGTATTCCCCAACAACTAGTAACTATGTCTGCTCTAAGGTGCAGAATCCTGGCTCAATAAACACAATGGCTCAGTCCCCAAGTTCACTCCTTCTACTCACAGTCCTAATTCTTCCTTCTCAGTCTTGGCAGAGGCAGGAGGAGCTCAGTTTAAGAAGTACGAAGAAATTGATAATGCCCCTGAAGAGAAGGCTCGTGGTATCACCATAAACGCATCACATGTAGAATATACCACTGCGAACAGGCACTATGCTCACACAGACTGCCCCGGACACGCTGACTATGTGAAGGTGAGAGGAAAATGCACTGTTCAGAATTTGTCTTCCACAGAACCACACACACACACTGACCACCCCAGCTTTTTTCCATTGTTAGACAAAGAACCACACATACACTGACACCTTAGACATGTTCCTCTGGTAGAAGAAGTCAGAGATGTTACCCAGACGTGGACCCCTTGCTCACAAGAGCCTAGAGGGATCAGCTGCACCTCACCGACGAGGCCCAGAAAGGCCGAAACGTATGTCTGGGGTTAGCTGCTTCCCTTGTTCAGAGAAGAATTGTCTGGCATTTCGTGGCTGGACTGTCATTTTGGCAGGACCTGTATGATGTGCTTCAGAATATTTCTTCTGTGTGTTATGGCATTTGTGAGCTAAAAAGAGATTGCACCCTGGGTGCGAGGACACAGTCCCAGTGAGCTTTTGCATATCCTTGCAAGCTCATGAGTCTAGTTGAGCATCTCTGACTTCTTCTTCTTCTATGTTCCACTGGTAGTCACAGAACCACACATACACTGACACACTAGTCATGTTCCACTGGTAGTCACAGAACCACACATACAATAACACACTAGTCATGTTCCACTGGTAGTCACAGAACCACACATACACTGACACCCTAGTCATGTTCCACTGGTAGTCACAGAACCACACATACACTGACACCCTAGTCATGTCCCACTGGTAGTCACAGAACCACACATACAATGACACACTAGTCATGTTCCACTGGTAGTCACAGAACCACACATACACTGACACCCTAGTACGTTTTCAGGAAACCCTGGGATTCCCTGGCATGTAGTTTGAAAATCACTGGTGTAGAGCAGGGGTGGCCAGTGTTTGTACCATCATTAGACACTACAACCAGCATAGTCCTCTTAAGTCTTCCTAAGGACACTTTAGGCGGTGTGGGGGCCCTGGAGTCTGGGAAGAAAGAATCTGGTCCACCTCTTGTGTACATCAGGTCTTCCCAGCCAGCTTCCATCATCCCCATCAGGCACTGGGTGGTTGGGGATGATGGGTGCTGTATTCCTCACCAGCTGGAGGTCCAGAGACTTTCCATTCCTGCTCTAGAGTATAATTGTGATCTGACTAACGAGATTGTTTTAATTATGGAAGGAGATGGGGGCTAAATTCCTGTATTAAAGTGGAAGCAACACCTTATGAGAACTTGGGTTCAGTTGAAAGACCTGTCAAAATCACTTCTATGTTATGTTAGTGTTTTTTCTTTAAAATAATAGTTTGAGATATTTAGCTTCGTTTATTTGTCTGTGTATGCAAATTAGAAAGTCCTGTCTGGCACAGCCAGGTGTGTCCGATACGAATGTTCATCACTGCTGTCCCCTACTACCTTCCACTCCCTAATGCTCCCACCCCCCCCCCAATACATTTTTGCAACTGAAGAATGTGGATTCATATGACCTCTGCAGTCCAAAAATAAATTAACCCCTTAACGACCAATCATGTGCCGCTGCAGAATTTGGTCCTGGCACATCATGGGTAAAGTAACTGCAGTCTGTTTCAGCCTTTCCCCGGTATCTCGGTAGATGTGATCACTGTTATTGCAATCACATGTGCTGGTGGAACCAATGACAAAGGCAATGTATAGTGTTCTCTGCCTCTCTCAGCCTCACTGCAATCACGAGGGAAAAGAGAAGCAGAGAACACACATCACCACTGGGGAAATGGCCAAAAATGGGGGGCACTTTAAATTTAATTTTGCATACTGGGGAAGAACTTGAAGAAGAGTAGGTTTGGCCACTTGATTGCCTGCAGCCACCGCTTTGTGTAACTGAAAAAAATAAAATAACTCGGTCTTGCTCAAAATCATTTAATTTTTTGCAGAATAATTTATAAACACGTGTCTCAAAATTTAAACAAACATTGTCAGTTTTATATTACTGTGGAGCAATGTGATACACTTCTATACACACCACACAGTCTGATCTCCTAAACACAGGGATACCAGGGTCATACACTTCTATACACACCACACAGTCTGATCTCCTAAACACAGGGACACCAGGGTGATACACTTATATACACACCACACAGTCTGATCTCCTAAACACAAGGACCCCAGGGTGATACACTTATATATACACCACACAGTCTGATCTCCTAAACACAGGGACACCAGGGTGATACACTTCTATACACACCACACAGTCCGATCTCCTAAACACAGGGACACCAGGGTGATACACTTCTATACACACCACACAGTCCGATCTCCTAAACACAGGGACACCAGGGTGAGGAGACAAAGTGATATTTGCCTTAATGGTACACTATAACCTTCCCCACCACCAACAACAAAAAAAAGGGACATGTGGGAGTTATGAATGAACGTTCATACTTGAAATCCAATCCCTATTATAAATGAACCAACTGAGCACAGATTATCACAGAAATCCTATAAAAAGCTGTGTGTTTTTTCAGATCTTTGTTTTTAATCAAATTAAACGTTGGGTATACGTATAAATGTAGTATCAAAAGAATGTCCTACTTATGCTTAAAATGGTATGTAGTTTGTGTGAGTGAACTAAATGAATTGGAGGGAAAATATGGCAGAGCAATAATAAAAAGGCCAAAATTGTTCTGGTCCTCTAGTGTAAAAAAAAAAAAAAATCCTGTTCATTCAGTGGTTAGAATATTTATTCTTGACTTTTAACCCTTCGAATGCCTGAGAGAAGTAGAAGCAGATGGAGAGGGCTAGCATAACATGCAGGTAATGTCAAAGGAACCTAAGTTGTCAAAAAGGTGTTCTACATTAACCCCTTAACGACCGTCTGTCCTGGGACGTTTCCGTCCCATAAGGACCGCATTGAACCACGTGGACGCGCTGGTACACGTGACCTGTTGCGTGTATCGGCACGTCACTATGGGGCCTGATAGAGATCGTTCCGATCTTGGAGCGGTCAATTTCAGGCCCTATTTTTACTTACAGCGCTCCCGGTAGAGCGCTGTAAGTAAAAAGTATGTGACGTACTATGATCGTCATCGGTCCTTGAGTATTTCAAGGACTGTGACGGTCATAGTACGGCACATGTCGTTAAGGGGTTAAAGGGATAGTAATGTTTCATAATAAAAGCAGCTCAAATTAATCTTCATAGTATTTAGGCCATGGAGAGTGTTATTTAAATACTGTCAGAGTTGTAGTACAAGTGTAATTCAATGACAAAGTATCCCCCTCCCGCCCCTTTTACCTAGTGTAACACTGCTCACCTCAGATGTGGAATCTGGTCTCTTGACTGGACAGGTCACAGCAAGGGACAATCTTCTTACTGTGAGAACAATGAGGTTTTTCTGTTTTGTTAATTGAAGATTGTCCCTCTCTGTGATCCATCGGGCAGTCTTGCTGCTCTGAGGTGAGCAGTGTTACATCAGTAAAAGGGGCGGGAGGGGGATACTTTATCATTCAATTACTCCTGAACTACAGCTCTGACAGTATTGAAATAACACTCTCCAAGGTCCAAATACTATGATGATTAATTGGAGCTGCTTTTATTATGAAACATTGCTATCCCTTTAAACTCAATTGTACATAACAAAACATAGTGTTTACAGTTATTAAATAGTTATTTTGATTAGATATAAACTCTCCCCCCTTCCCCCCGGGCTGCAAGGTCATGGATTGAAAGTTAGTGGGTGGGTTTGCTGTTTCCATGGCAACATCTGTAGCCAATGGAAGAGTTTTTAAGTGCAATTTTGAAGAGAACATGCCGCACCATAGAGAACAAATGAAACTTCCCCCAAATTCTAATTTATTTAACCCCTTAGTGACAGCCGCGTTCGTACGCGGCTGTCACTTTAACGCCCGCCTAACATTTTTTGTTTTTTTCTTTAATGAAGTCCGGAGTCTCCGAGCGGCTTGCAGCCGCACGGAGACGCGGACTTCCGTGACTTACCAGGTACGTCCTCTGTCACTAGGTGACAGTTTTTGCGGGACGTACCTGGTAAGTCACATGTCGTTAAGGGGTTAAATGTGGTATTTAACACCTTCCGTGCTACCAAGCTTTCCGTTAGTGCTAGAGAGGTCTCAATGCACTGAAGGAAAAAGTCTAATCTTAACCCTTTGAGTGCAGCGGGGTATGCTACGCATGCTTCCCAATCAATGAGAATTTTCATGTGTCCCTGTGGTGCAGATGGTTTGGTCTAATAGGACTATGTTAATGGTCTATACTAGGACTAGACAAGCCACAGCCATTGACCTGCTGTTGCACTGCGGCTCCCACATGTTCCCAGCCCTGACTGGTACAAAGTGCATGACAGTGTAGATTTGCTGGTTTCTCCACTCGCTGACTACTGAATGTTGTGTGCAGAACATGATCACGGGAACATCACAGATGGACGGCTGTATCCTGGTTGTAGCGGCCACGGACGGACAGATGCCACAGACACGGGAACACTTGCTGCTGGCAAAACAGGTGAGAGCCTGGTCTGCTCCAGAATGATTTGGAAGAACATTGCAGGTAGCATTTATACTAGGCAGATATTGGCTTTCTAGCAGTGATGGACTAACAATCCTGTCGTCTCCAAAGGGGATGATGGGAGTTGCGGTTTTCAGCAGCTGATGAGCTAAAGGTTGCCTAGCACCTGGTCTGAACAAGCACTTTGTGATCTTCTAAAAGGAGGCCTGTTTTTCATATACTTCTATTTGGACAAATAGGGCGTCAGACCATGGAGGGAGGTGCTCTAAGGTGTAATGAAAATAAATCTTCTCCAGTAATATCACTTCTCCAAGTCCTGTATTATTTTATGGAACCAATGCACTAAGATTTCTCAAGTGTGAAAGATGTTAATACATAGGCTCCATACAGAGTAACATAGGAACTGGAGAAATAATGTCAGTGGAGAAGTTATCTCCTCTCTATCACGACATAGTGCATCCCCCCAGGAGGGTGATCATCTTCTGCAGAAAGATCAGGGTCAGACCTAGAGAGTTCCATCAGGTTTGCAATAATAAAAGTGAGTGGTGGGACAGTGTTTGCCACGAAGAAAGCTGAAGGCAAGTCCAGGAAATATGACGCCTTTCTTGGCTGAGTTCTTTTAAAGTGCAGCTTCAACATCATTTGGGTCTCTTCATCAGGCTGGATAGAGAGAGACTGAGAGCTGAATCAGATTCCTATATCTGGGTAAAATACAACCTATTTAAAGGAGCAGCAAACTTTTTTTTTTTTTTTATGAAAACACATGTTTTATTCAGCAGGAAATTCTCTGTAAAATAAGGTCAATCCCGTTGCTGTCAGATGTTTCATTCAAACATTATAGCAGTTTAAATAACCAGGAAGTGAATTTGCTCTGTTTACTTCCTGATAGGTCTAACTGACAGGAAGTGAATTTACTGTGTGTTTACTTCCTGATAGTTCTAACTGACAGGAAGTGAATTTACTGTGATTACTTCCTGATAGTTCTAACTGACAGGAAGTGACTCAGCAGTTTCTATCACATTCTATGGAGAACTGTATGTGTCTGACTTTCCTCTCCATTAGAATCTACCAGGAAATCTAATTAGAATTCGATCACTAGAGGGCACTGCTAATGTAAAAAAAACATGGGTTTAAACGGTAATAACTCTGGAAGTATAAATCTCTCGGCAGTGGGAGTACCATTATTTTACTCAATAGGAAAATCCCTACAATATATATTTTTTCATAAAAAAAGTTTTACTGCTCCTTTAACCTGGTCTTTGGGACTGTCTGCTTGTACACATTCAGTAGCTCTGCTGTACAGAGAAATAATCCCTTCTGGCTTCTGCTTTATATATAGCATTGGGGAGATGCACTGTGTCAGTGTTGTGCTGCATGATAAAATGTATCACTTTTCTTCTGCTCGGAAGCCAGAAGTTATGTCACTGCTCTGCAGCACTGCTGTATGTATTAATGCAGCCAGACCTCAGGGCCAGCTCATTTCCACTCGCGGGCTTATTTTTTTTTTTTTTTTATAGTCTTTTCCGTATACAATTGATTCGCCCATTTACACTTTATATCCCTTACTGAATAAAGCACACGCAGTTCCATCTTGTGCAATGCCAGTCACACTGTGTATGCTGTGTCCCTCCTTCCTCAGATTGGGGTCAAGCACATTGTGGTCTACATAAACAAGGCAGACGCTGTGGATGACAAGGAGATGCTGGATCTGGTAGAGTTGGAGGTGCGAGAGCTGCTGACCGAATTTGGGTACGATGGAGAAAACACCCCAATTGTCACTGGGTCTGCTCTGTGCGCTCTTGAGGTATGTAAGGGGATTGGGGTGGATTGTAGGGGAATACCAGCCTGGGCAATTTTTTTTTTTTTTTAAACTAGCCCACTATCTGGTGTTCGTGTGTATTTTATATATTTATATATATGTGTATGTATATGTGTGTGTGTGTGTGTGTGTGTGTGTATATATATATATATATATATATACACACACACACACACACACACACACACACACACACACACAATTTTGGCACTCGTAGGGTTAAATACAACCCTAGCAACTCCCACCCCCTTTCCCCCACTCTCTATTCCCCAGCCCTTTTCTACACTCTCATTCCCAGCCTATTACCCCCTTTCACTTTCTACCTACCAGGCCCCTTTGCTGCTTCCTCTCTCCTCTAGTCTATTTCATCCCCTGCCCACCTCCACTCTCCCCCATTGCTTTCCCCCTCTTCCCTAATATTGCTCAGTCAGACCTCCTCAGTTCCCTGCCTTTCTCCTACCCACCTCACTCTCCATCTAGTATTCTCCTCTTTTCCTCTGCCTCTCAACACATCTTGTAGCTACGTGTCTCGTCCTCCTCTCTTACATTCCCTGCTGGTCCAGTGTGGAGAGTGAGAGATCCGTGCAGCCTCCAGCACCAGTGTCCCTATCATCGCCCCCTTGTGGTCCCTCTGTGGCATGGGAGTGCAGGGTCCAGGATATTATGTCATATCCTGGTGCTCTGCTTTAGCAAGGAACGAGTGGGCTGTCGCAGAGAGTGCCTGTGCCGGTGGCAGCACAGACCTCTACTTTAAACTATTGTGGGACGGTCAGGTGAGATCCTTTGATCTCTCCAACCGGCCCATGATCTAGCAGCCCACCGGAGGATGCCCGATCCCCCGATAGGACAATCTGCCCATGGGGGTGTGGGGTCCAGTGTCCCAGTCTTCACATTGTAGAGCAGCGTTGTGCAGAACCTGGGGCTTTATGGGTTTGTCTGATTTAAAGGATAATCAATACAACACACAACTCCCACCTACTTCACTATGGCCACAAAACTGTAGTGGCACCTATAACTTTGCCTTTGTTCAAGAGAGAAGTTCTCTAGTTTGTGTTGGATGTCATGTCCATAGGGGGGGGTATCGAAGCTGATGGCAGAACCTCAAACTCTGCTCACTGCACATGGTAATCTTAAGCCTTTGCGTCCCAGAGTGGTACGCAACTCATTGCATTGCAATGTGCTGCGTACCACTCTGGCACTCTAAGAGTTAAGCTTTTAAGAGTTAGAATTTCAACACATTTCTTCACAAGTGCATTCCCCGCTCTTGTCTTTTAAAGGGTTAAAAAGCACCTGACACTTTTCCAAATCCTTCCTCTGTGGAGTCTCCATGATTTCTCTATAAATCTGCTTCACTCCCTCTGCTGAAAATTGATTGGTTCTAGTAGTCAGAGGGTGGAGAAAGGTTGTTTTTGTTTTTTCCTTGACACGTCAACAGTTAATTCTGCAGCTTTATCAGACAGGCCAAATTACAAAGCTCTACTTCCCAACAAGTAAATCAAAGATCTGTAAAACAATTAAATTCCTTGACAAATAAACATAAGGTATAGGCAGTGTGAATAGTTCACTTAATGATTGTAAGATCTGTGTGGGTGACTGGTGCACTTTAAGTAGGCTGGTGCCCTCTGACAGCTTCAGTCTGGGATAGAGGCGGACATGGCAGTTGCTGGCAATTGTGTTCAGACATCCAGTAGAGATTGGAGATGTTCTCTTTTAAACAAAGGCACAAGTCCAAAGCTTATAGTGGGCCATTAGGATTTTTTTTATTGGCAGTAAGTTTTTACTGTTGGGGGTTATTAGAAGGTCTTCAGAAAAGTAATGGATGCCTATCTAGCACAGAACAATATTGAAAATTGACAGATGGCTTCAATGCAGATAGGATGTTGATCCAGGGAAATAACTGAATGCCATTTGGAGTCAGGAAGGAATTTTTTACCCTCTTGTGGCTTAACTTTTTGAGTGCCAGAGGGGTGCGGAATGCATTGCAAAGCAATGCATTCCGTACCCCTCTGGCACTCAAAGGGTTAATTGGAAATGGCTTCAGTGTTTTTAATGATTTTTTTGACCTTCCGATGGATCAACAGGGGTGATTTGGTATGGGTGGATTTGATGGATGCATGTCTTTTTTCAGTCTCATCAACTGTTATTATGTCACTATGTCTTAGTGTCCCATTAAACTGATCGTTTTCACATGAGCGTCATAGTCCATTATGTCACTTCTTCAGAACCGGAATGCTGACATTGGTTTGAACTCCATCATGAAACTGCTCGATGCTGTGGACACTCACATTCCCGTGCCCCCTCGGGAACTGGACAAACCGTTCCTTTTACCTGTGGAAGCAGTCTATTCCATTCCAGGTAAAGAGACGCCTCTTCACCCCTTCTCTCTGGGGTTGCCCCCTCCCTTCTACAGTGTACTGACATTCTGCCTGTTCTTGGTGTCTCAGGCAGAGGAACTGTGGTGACCGGGACTCTGGAGAGGGGGATAATTAAGAAAGGAGATGAGTGCGAGTTTGTTGGACGGAACAAAAACATCAAATCTGTTGTAACAGGTACTAGGACCTCTGTATAGTGCAGCGACCTGATTCTCTGTATTGTCTCCTGCTTCCTGTTTCTTACCTATTAACCCCCCATAAATACATACCGTACTGTGGCTTCAAAATACTAATAACCCCCCCCCATAAATACATACCTTACTGTGGCTTCAAAATACTAATAACCACCCATAAATACATACCGTACTGTGGCTTCAAAATACTAATAACCACCCATAAATACATACCGTACTGTGGCTTCAAAATACTAATAACCACCCATAAATACATACCGTACTGTGGCCAGAAAATTCTAATGACCCCTATGAATTTTCCCTTGCTCCTGGGTGTAAGCAAGAACATCTTTAATCACTCTTCTGTTCTGTCTGTAGAGTACCCATTGAGTTCCAGTGGGATACATAATGCATTCCTTTGCCTCTGGCAGTCAAAGGGTTAAGTAGGATTATGCAATCTAGTTGTAGATGTTTAAAAAAGGAAAACAAAAAGTCTTCATGGTACAGGACTCATCTCGAACAAAGTCACAAAGATTAAAAAATACATTGGGATTAATAGGAGTTTTCTGGCTCTAGTAAGGAGCAACCCTTTGACCCAAAAAGGCATCCAGCGCAATATGGTGCAGTGTGTTGGATACTACTTTTGGCACTCAAAGCGTTAAGTGAAGGATTTTATTTATTTATTTCTTCAAACTGCAGTTTTCCATTCTGCTTTATATATATTTACTAGCAATGTGGGACGGCGTTGCCCGTCATGTTATGTATTGAATGTATAATGTGTTTAACCGTTTGAGTGGCAGACAGGTATCCAATGCATTGCTTAACAATTGCATTGGATACCTCTCTTCCACTCAAAGGGTTAAACACATTATACATTCAATACATAACATGACAGGTAGTGAAAGGGATAAACTGAGTGTAATAGAAATACAGTGTAGGTCATAGGTGTGAGAAATGCACAGTGATACACAGTGACACACGTATGCAGACAGGCACACACATACAGACACACTTAAACCTCTGTTTCTTGGAGGCATGTGTGAGCAATCCCACTTCAGATGACCAGAGGGTGAGAATATACATTTAGTGAAAGTGTGACATTGTTGTGAGAGGTGTAAGAAGACAAGCTACTGGTGGGCTAGATGCTAGTGTAGTCATGCTGAGGTAACATACCTGGGAACTTCAGAGTATCCTCTGAAAGAAAGTTCTGGGTGAGGAAAATGCCGCAAATTGTGTGAAAAAGGGGCGGGGCTTAACTTGAGCTAGGGATGGCAGGTGACAGAAACAACAACTAAACCCTTTCAGTGGCAGAGGGGTAATGCGTGGTTGAGAGGTTGAAAGGGCTGGTTAAGTGTATAGTAATGGGATAGAAATCAGCATTGCATATACTTTATTGTGTTTGTCCTGGCTCTTCTCAGAAAAGGAAGAACAACGTATATTGTGCTGAGGCAGAATGAACTGTGTGTTACAGCCGTGATTTGAATGCTGCCAAATGCTGTCCGGACACTGATACAGCAACTTAGCGGAGTCAGACTATTGTCAGCGTGGACACTGCTAAGTTGGTGTTCGGACAGCATTTGGCAGCAGTCAAATCATGGCTGCAACACACAGTTAGTTCTGCCCCAGCACAATATATATTGTTCTTCCTTCTCTGAGAAACACCACTTTTTCCCACTGTAGGAGCATATTTTATTGTCTTGGCCTCTTCTGTATTGTCTAAACCCTTAAACTGTAAAGGGCTGCGTACACTTGTGGTGCTATATAAATACACATATTCATTCATTCATCTACTCTAAGGGCTAACATGGTAGCACCTTTTATTTTAGAAAGCCCCATTTAAATCCATGTGAATGTTTTTGTTTGTGTCCTATGGTGCAGTTGGCTTCCCCCAGAATGACTCCTTTGTCTTCCAGAATAAGGCTCTGAGGGTCCTCTCTTGTACTAACTGCCTCCCCTCTCTCTCGCTCAGGGATTGAGATGTTCCACCAGAACCTGGACCGGGCAGAAGCCGGCGATAACTTGGGGGCCCTGGTCAGAGGGTTAAAGAGAGAGGACGTCCGGAGAGGAATGGTCATGTGCAAGCCGGGGTGTATCCGACCGCACCAGAAGATCCAGGCTCAGGTACAGCGATCTAGTGGGCTCACTCCTACTCACATCTTCATGCCCAATACCTGTCCGCTTACTCTTCCCTCATTCCACTAACACAAGCTGCAGCGCAGTGTGCTTGTTTACATTGACTGTTGCTGCCAATACCCATTAAATCAGTGTTTCTTAACTCCTGTCCTCAGGACCCACTAGCAGGCCAGGATCTGATGATTTCCTTGTTAGAGCGCAGGTGAGTTAATCAGTGTGAATGAGCCTCGGATCACATGATTTCCTTGTTAGAACACAGGTGAGTTAATCAATGTGAATGAGTCTCTGATCACATGATTTCCTTGTTAGAACACAGGTGAGTTAATCAATGTGAATGAGCCTCTGATCACCACACCTGTGCTCTAGCAGAGAAATCCCTAAGTCCTGGCCTGTTAGTGGGTCCTGAGGACAGGAGTTGAGAACCACTGATATAGATGTTAGATAGATAGATGTTAGATAGATAGATGTTAGATAGATAGATGTTAGATAGATAGATGTTAGATGGATAGATAGATGGATAGATAGATGGATAGATAGATGGATAGATAGATGGATAGATAGATGGATAGATAGATGGATAGATAGATGGATAGATAGATGTTAGCTAGATAGACAGACATGATATAGATCAATGTCTCTCAACTCCTGTCCTCAGGACCCACTAACAGGCCAGGATGTGATGATTTCCTTGTTAGAGCACAGGTGAGTTAATCAATGTGAATGAGCCTCTGATCACATGATTTCCTTGTTAGAGCACAGGTGAGTTAATCAATGTGAATGAGCCTCTGATCACATGATTCCCTTGTTAGAACACAGGTGAGTTAATCAATGTGAATGAGCCTCTGATCACATGATTCCCTTGTTAGAACACAGGTGAGTTAATCAATGTGAATGAGCCTTTGATCACCACACCTGTGCTCTAGCAGAGAAATCCCTATGTTCTGGCCTGTTAGTGGGTCCTGAGGGCAGGAGTTGAGAAACACTGCATTAAATTATAAGTTGGAGGCAGTTTGCTTGTACCAGTCATTCACACTAATTCTGTTGTAGTTTTAGTTGAAATCCCTGGGGCTAAAAAAAAAAAAAAAAAAAAAAAGTCTTTAACCCTTTGGGTGCTTGTGGTTTCCAACACATAACTTCAAAATTCATTTGAGATCACTCTTGCAGTCAATTGGGTTAAATTGGAACTGTCAGCTTACAACAACTTGATTTTTTTTTTTTTTTAAGCTTTCCAAATCCTCTTTCTGTTACCATTTCCTTTGTTAATACATTTGAGCTATGAAGTGTTTATGCCGAACACCCAATTTTGGTCTTAATACAAAGAAATAAATAAAATAACTCCACTGTGGGGCTGATGTATGAAGATAAATGGTGGAATTCTGGAGCAAACTAAGTGCATAACATTCCCAAACTTCACTTTCATTTGAAATGGAGATTCAAACCCCTTGAATGTCAGCAAGATCTCCCATGCATTGCCTTACAGCAGTGGTTCTCAATCTTTTTTTGTTCGGGGCACCCCTAACGTGTAATCTAGAACATTCGGGGCACCCCTAACATGTAATCTAGAACATTCGGGGCACCCCTGCTTATTTAATGTACTTTATGAAGGTCATAAAGAAGGGTACAATACATAAATATACAGTATTATTAGGTTTTATAATCATAATAATAACAAAACTAAACATATTATGCATAACAATTTCTATAAAACTTTATTTAAAAGGCCATTTTTGTTAGTCTTCATAGAAAACATGGGGCACCCTAAGTTGATGTCCATGGCACACCAAAGTGCCACGGCACCCTGGTTGAGAACCACTGCCTTACAGCATGTCGGATACCTCTAGCAATCTGAGTTAAAATCCCTATTAAAATTAGAATTATTAGCTACAGTGCATTTAGTTTCTCTGTATTTTAGTGCATCAGGCTGTGTGTTTGTCTGCCTCTCACTGTCACTGACTGGACAGAAGACCCGTGTGGTCCACTGCAATGTGTTGGACACACATCTTCCACCCGGTGTTAACCCCTTGAGTGCCAGAGCGGTGTGAAAAAGGCACATTGTTGTGCGCCCTTCTGGCACTCAAGGGCTTAAGTTGTTTTTTTTTATTTATTTTTTTAATCATTTAAGAGTTCTTGAGTTCTAAAGTCTTCTTTTCCCTTAAAGAGAGAGTTTTCCATAATATGGAAAATGTGTATTTTTGTACCTGCTTGGTAAAATGAGTACTCACACTGCAGGTAGAGGCTTCATTCAGTGATTATTGCAGTTCAAACTTAATTTTTTTTGGTAGCAATCTATCCGTGGACTGAGTACCATTTAATGTAGTACTATTGCTCCCTATGGATGATTTCTCTCACTGATGATAGTGCTGTATACACTGCGGTTGGTATAGTACCACTCTAAAATGGCAGGAGATGGAAGCAACTGCACCTTTCAAAGCCATGCAAGTTTGAATTATAATAACTTTAGAAATGATACGTCCCGCAGCAGTGGGAGCACCATGTTTAGCTCAGCAGGAAACAACCCTACAAAATCTACATTTTACATGCAAAGTGACACTTGCCTTTTAACCTGTTTGTGCAATTCCAGTTGTACGTGTTCATCCATAAGCTCTGTGTTGTTTTGTCACATTAACACTTGGTGTACTGCAGGTATACATCCTCAGCAAGGAGGAAGGGGGGCGTCACAAGCCTTTTGTCAGTAACTTCTTGCCTGTGATGTTCTCCCTGACGTGGGACATGTCCTGCAGAGTCACCCTTCCATCCAACAAGGTTGGTCTCATTTCAATTAATATGTTATTTCCTTTAATTGGTTTTGATCTTTTAGTCCATCTCCCTTTGATGGGAGAGATTGACCCTTTTAAGGAGCTGTGTGTGTGTCTGTGTGTGTGTGTGTGTGTGTGTGTGTGTGTGTGTGTGTGTGTAGATATCCTATATAATAATTCGCTAAAAACATGTGTAACGACGCAGTCATACACAGTAGAGACTGCAAGTGACGAGGCTGATACAGAGCGGGGCGTGGGCAGTTTCTACTCATCATGTCTGCACCGCGACCGACTGGCACTGTATCAGCCGCGGTGTGGGCAGTCTCTACTGTGCATGACTGCCATTCAACCGGCTGGCAGTGGCACTGTGACCCGTGTAACGGGATCTTCAACTAGTATAATATAAACTGCCTATATGTCATGATAACCAAAAGTCCAGCAGATGTACAGTTAAGGAGATATTCATACTTGTTACCATATGCAAATATATGCTAATTGTGGTACCTGTGTGTTTCAAGTGACAATGTTTCATATGCTAATTAAGCTTTTCAATGATGTATCATATGCTAATGAAGTTCTGTGCTGCACCGGGAGACTTTCACTCTTCCCAGAAATAAGTGTGATTAGACATCTGCTGGACTCTTGGTTATCATGACAAATAGGCAATTTTTAATGAAGTTTTCAAATATGTGAAGAGAATTCAAGCTGATGGGGCCACTTTAATCTGCAATTTTCTACTATGGCCACCAGGCGGAGCTGTTCCTATCACTAAATGTGGAGAGCTGTGGTTTGACTAGATATCTCTTTCGCTCTCTCTCCATTAAAAATACATAAATAAATTGGGGATCAGTTGACATTGGATAACTTTAGCTGTAAAACCATCACACAGTGGTAATGGGCTTTTTTTGCATGGCAGGAAAGGCACTAAAACAGGTATATGGTTTCCATTAAAATACATTATTGCTTCTTCCACTCTTTATGTGCCAGAAGGGTGCTTGGTGTATTGGTGTGCAAAGTGTTGGACATCCCTTTGGCACTCAAAGGGTTTCTAAAGTTCATGGCGTTACAGGCAATTTATATTTATAAAATTAACTCCTTGAATGCTGGAGATGTTTGCTGTGCATAGTAGACATCTCTGCACCCATGGGGTTAAAATCAGTTTTAATGTGATACCAGTTGTTTATCTCTTATACCTGGTTCTATCTTCCTGTCTCTTAACGTGGAAATCCTTTCTTTACCCTCATCATCTCTCATGTTACCTGCCAGGAGATGGTTATGCCAGGAGAGGACTCAGCCTTAACCCTGACCCTGCGCCAGCCCATGGTCCTTGAAATAGGTCAGCGTTTCACTCTTCGGGACGGGAACAAGACCATCGGGACCGGCCTGGTTACAGAAATCCTGGAGATGACGCCTGAGGATGAGGGAAACTGGGGGGGCTGAACCCCAAAAAACTGAACTTATCTTGGGGGTGGGGGGATTTCTACTGAAGAGAAGACACAACAGAAGCACTTACAGACCACCACCCCCTCCATCATCCCAACCTCTGTTACCCCTGTAAAATACCCCCCCCCACACACACACACACACACACACACACCTCAATAAAATCGGAGATTGAGAGTTTTGTAAAATTGTTTATTATACAGTATGTTGGGATTTTTTTACCTTTGGGAATCAGTGGGGTGTGAACACACTTTGCTGGTCGTTAGAGAGTTAATAGTCATTGCTTTGGTTTTCATCTTTGTGCAAATTCTCCCTAAATTTCTATTTCAGTGTGGTCCAGCTTGTGTTGATTTAGGTGGCTTAAAGGGGCAGCATCTCTTAGCGGGGAAAAGGACTTTTCTTCATAAATACACCATTGGGGACATTATCCCTGACACCCTAAAGTTGCCCTATACATAATAAAAATGTGCACTTTATCAGTTTTATACCCCTCCAGGTAGCCTGTCCTGAAGTGACATAACCAGTATCTTGGAGAATACAGCATTATAGTTAATAATAAATAAATAAAAGGATTTCAGATCCAGTGCAATGGAGCATTCCAATCAAGGCAACTTAATATAGGTGATAGTTCTCCTTTAAAAAGGTGACTGTCACTTTAACATTGTTATCGACTGTATCAGGATGCTACCGACTGGGAGAAAGAGAGATCACTGGATGATGATTTCCTAGAGGAGACGAACAGGGGCGTCTGTAATTGTTTTCCGGGAGGGGGGTTAAAGCCATAATATGACCCCCAGGCCAGCTCATCCAGCCCCTTTGTTTATATGGAGGTGGTAATTGTAGGGGGGGGGGGGGGGGGCAAGTGCCCCGCCTACGGACTCCCATGTAGACTAAGGATCTCATTAGCAAGCTAAACAGGTGCTTTTCTGGTGGAAACCAACCGCATTATGGAAGAAATAGTCCCTTTATGATTTTAACACACTGATTGCCAGAGAGGTATCCAGCGTAATGCATACCTATCTGGCACTCGAGGGGTTAATGGTGTTTGTAATTGCTTGAAAGCGGAACTTTCACAGTCTATAAAGTCGCCCTCCAGTAATTAGGCATATGGCAACTAGCTTCATAACAGCGGTATCTCTCATAAGTACCCGGTTCTGAAGTAATCCTTATTATCCAGAGACTGGACGCCAGACTTGCACGCAGACATCTTGGCTTAGAGACATCTGCGCTGTCCGTCCCGGTCTCCCCTAGGAGGCGCTGCACTGTGCCTTAAGGCACTGGAAGGAACTGACAGTGCAGATGGCTCTAAGAAGACTAAGGGTTACTTCACAACTGGGTACTTATGAGGGCGAATAGCAGTATTATGAAGCTAGTTGCCATATGCCTAATTATTGGAGGATAACTTTATAGAGGGTGAAAGTTCTGATTTGAATGTTAAGAATATCTCCAATGAATTGCAAAGCGAATTGTAGGAAACTTTTCTTTCATTCAAAACCTCATTAACTTAATGGGAGTGTCTGGAAGTTTTGGTTGGGTACAGAATTCTGCCTGGTTAGTCTGAGGGGTAAGACCCTAGGTCACTGGTCCTCAGCATTTTTGCTCACTGTCCCCCTCATTAGCAGTTTGGAATTTTCAGGGCACCTCTGATGGGTTTTATAGGTCGTTTGTCAAGGCCGTTATGAAAGGTACAAATACGTGTATAGAATTGTTATTTATTTTGTTTTTAGGTCTCACAATCCGAATAACAAAAACAAGCATATTGTGCCTATCAATGTCCATAAATATATAGTTTAAAGTAGAACTAACACCCGACACAGTCTTTACCTTCACTAATTTCCCATCTGGTGACTAGCTGCCTAGTAGCTCTAGTCACCAGAATAATTACATTATTTAATAGATTTCTACTTTCTTCCCCGGCTGACAGGCAGGACGGAGCGCGGACATTTACCATTGTGACGTCCGTGCACCTGCGCTGTCAGTCCCAGCCGGGTCTAGGAGGTGTTGCTAGGAGCCATTTGGCTCCGGATGGGACTGACAGCGCAGGCGCACGGACGTCACAATGGCAAGATGTCTGCGCTCCGTCCTGCCTGTCGCCCATGGAAGAGAGCAGAAATCTATTAAATAAGGTAATTATTCTGGTGACTAGCGCTACTAAGCAGCTACTCGCCAGATGGGGGACTTAGTGAAGGTAAATATTTTGTGTGGGGTGGTAGTTCCCCTTTAAACTCTGCATTTACATTTGTCAAAAGCTTTATAGAAATGAAAGGGCTTTTGAAGTGGGTGTTTGCGGCACACCAAAGTGGCACTGCATCCTGGTTCTAAGTTGTTCTTACTACCTGAACAATCTTTCAGAAACCAAACGTGTGCAATGGGAAGTGATTCTGTTTTCCACTTGTCTCCTGGAAGCTGCAGACCACACGTAATGACTTCCACACCAGCCTCGTTGCCCATTACTTTTGTTCTGGAGAACCCGGTTTGAGAACTGCTATCCTCGTATGCATCACCATTAAAATGATATATTACAGTTGTAATCCTAGAGCCAACCATCTGCATGATAGGGAACAAACACAAATTCCCACTGATATAAATGAGATGGGGTTTTTTTAATGCCTTGAATGCTATGCAACGCTATACAAACATCTCTAGCATTTAGCTGGTTAAAAGTCACATTTTATATTCAATGGGAATTTTTATTCATCTCCTATAGTGCGCTTGGTTTGCGCCAGAACCAGATCTGTTTAGGTTACTGAATTACACTCTGATGTAGGGACAGAACCCATATAATAGACAGGAGGGTAAGGGCTGTGCCTTGGTCCGCTAACTGGAGTAATGGAAGGAAGAGGCCAAGTTGAACTGTTACATTTCCTTCATGTCTGCAGCAACGTGAAGTGGGGCCACATCTCTCGCCCTCCCCTTGTTCAATATGTGAAGATCTCTTGACACCTTTATAATGAGACGTTCCCTTTATCATGGGAAAAGGAGCTGTATCATACCTCCCAGGTGTCACACTTTAGGAGGGAAAGTCCTTCTTTGAGACCCAAATTCCCTTGTTCCCTCCCTGGTGTCCCTGTGTTTAGGAGATCAGACTGTGTGGTGTGTATAGAAGTGTATCACCCTGATGTCCCTGTGTTTAGGAGATCAGACTGTGTGGTGTGTATATAAGTGTATCACCCTGGTGTCCCTGTGTTTAGGAGATCAGACTGTGTGGTGTGTATATAAGTGTATCACCCTGGTGTCCCTGTATTTAGAAGATCAGACTGTGTGGTGTGTATAGATGTGTATCACCCTGGTGTTCCTGTGTTTAGGAGATCAGACTGTGTGGTGTGTGTATAGAAGTGTATCACCCCGGTGTCCCTGTGTTTAGGAGATCAGACTGTGTGGTGTGTATAGAAGTGTATCACCCTGGTGTCCCTGTGTTTAGGAGATCAGACTGTGCGGTGTGTATAGAAGTGTATCACCCAGGTGTCCCCGTGTTTAGGAGATCAGACTGTGTGGTGTGTATAGAGGTGTATCACCCTGGTGTCCCTGTGTTTAGGAGATCACACTGTGTGGTGTGTATATAAGTGTATCACCCTGGTGTCCCTGTGTTTAGGAGATCAGACTGTGTGGTGTGTATATAAATGTATCACCCTGATGTCCCTGTGTTTAGGAGATCAGACTGTGTGGTGTGTATCACCCTGGTGTCCCTGTGTTTAGGAGATCAGACTGTGTGGTGTGTATATAAGTGTATCACCCTGATGTCCCTGTGTTTAGGAGATCAGACTGTGTGATGTGTATAGAAGTGTATCACCCTGGTGTCCCTGTGTTTAGGAGATCAGACTGTGTGGTGTGTATAGAAGTGTATCACCCTGGTGTCCCTGTGTTTAGGAGATCAGACTGTGTGGTGTGTATAGAAGTGTATCACCCTGGTGTCCCTGTGTTTAGGAGATCAGACTGTGTGGTGTGTATATAAGTGTATCACCCTGGTGTCCCTGTGTTTAGGAGATCAGACTGTGTGGTGTGTATATAAGTGTATCACCCTGGTGTCCCTGTGTTTAGGAGATCAGACTGTGTGGTGTGTATATAAGTGTATCACATTGCTCCACAGCAATAAAACTTACACTCAGCAGTGTAGTAGTTTATTTCTAATGAACTGTACCAACTGCTCATAACTTTGTGATGTTAGTTTACTTTTAATTAAAAGTGTCCTCTCACCCCTTTTCCACACGCAGTGCTGCTTCCCCTCAGATCTGATCCATTCTCTTGACCACACAGATCATATCGAGGAACAATCTTCTGTCCGTTTAACCCCTTAAGGACCAGCCACACATGCACGTGGTGGTCACTAAAGGACCACGGAGCATTTTTTTTTATATCCCGGTTCCTCACTCCCCGAACGGCGTGCAGCCACAGGGGGAGCTCGGAATTCCATGACAATCATAGTATGTCATGGGTTGTTAAGTCAGATCTACCCATGATGTACTATGACCATCAAGGGTCCTTAAGGAAAACCCTGATCCCCTTGAGGAAGTAGGGCAGGTTTTTCCATTTGCTCATAGAAAATTGTCCCTTGGCGCAGCTTGATTGCTGCTCTAAGTGGACGTAGCGTTATGTATGGAAACGAGGAGGGAGGGGGACACTTTTTATTAAAATAAAACTAACACCAGAACCTTTTGAGCAGTTAGAACGGTACGTATATTGTTAATAAAAAACTATATTGAAGAAGAATATTTAAATAGTACTATTTCTTTAATATTTGTATAAAAGTCAGTATATGTGTTTATAAATTAGTCTGTGTAAATAAAACACTTTGATCTTGCTCTAAATCATTTATTCAGTTAGGCCAACAGGTGTCAGTAGGTCATGAAATAACCTAAAAATTCTCTGTATCACCCCACCCCCCAGCCACACCCCCTGCAACACCACCTAAAACATAAGTGTCCCTGTTTGGCCATTTGAAATATTGGGAGGTGTGGTGTATGATTCATTATAACACTGTGCAATCCCTTTTCCGCAGAGTTAAACGCTGATCCTCCCACTGGTAAGAAATTATTAATTCAAAGTTTTATTGAAGTTTTTATTTATTTGTTTATTTAAAGAGATAGTAATACTTAAAATGTAAAAAAAAAATATATATATATATGTTGTAGAGTTTATCCCCCTGAGTAAAACAAGAGTACTCCCATTGCTGAAAGGTGTTTCATTCAAAAGTTATTAATTTTCAAAGTTGAATTTTTTAGGTGCAATATCACAGTGGCCTGAAATTGTACAGTGGCACTGTTGCTACACGATCCTATGGACAGCTCTGGTCCCGGGACCATAAATCTCCATAGGATCGTGTAGCAACAGCGCCACTGTACAATTTCAGGCTGCTGTGATGTTGCACCTAAAAAATTCAACTTTGAAAATTAATAACTTTTGAATGAAACACCTTTCAGCAGTGTGAGTACTCTTGTTTTACTCAGGGGGATAAACCCTACAACATATTTTTTTTTACATTTTAAGTATTACTATCCCTTTAACCCTTTGAGTGCCAGAGGGGTATGCAACGCATTGCTTTGCAATGCATTGCGTACCCCTCTGGCACTCAAAGGGTTAAAGGGATAGTAATGGCATATATAAATAAAAAGTATTATTGTAGATATTGAAAAAATAAATCCATCAATGCCAGTCTGATCTCTCAGACCAGTGGTTCTCAACCTGTGGGTCGGGACCCCTTTGGGGGTCGAATGACTATTTGCCAGGGGTCACCTAAAACCATCAGATATTTATATTTCGATTCATAACAGTAGCAAAATTACAGCAATGAAGGAGCAACGAAATTCATTTTACTGTTAGGGGTCCCCACAACTTGGGAAATTTTATCAAAGGGTCGCGGCACTAGAAAGGTTGAGAACCGCTGTCTCAGACCTTTATGGTTTGAGAGATATAACGATTTACAGTCCCCCCCACCCCTCATTGACGTCAGCGTCTAGCTGACAGAAGAATATCCTAGTCCCGACACCGACAGGTGCCTCTTCAGCAGAGCTTACTGAGCGCTACGTAGAAAGAAATACTTAATGGAATGGTCTACAAAGTGTGCTTGTAAACTAGGCACACTTTGTAAACCGTTCCAATTAAGTATTTCTTTCTACATATTGCTATTTCGGCTCCGCTGAAGAGCCACTTCAAGTCGGCCGTCACAAATCTCCTTATGTCCACTTTACAGCTGACATCAAGGGAGGAGGAGGGAGGGGAGAAGTTTAAAACTTTATATCTCTCAAACCATAAAGGTCTGAGAGATAGGACTGGCATCGATGGATTTATTTTTTCAGTATCTACAATAATACCTTACATTACATTGTTAAAGGGATAGTAATGTTTCACAGTAAAAGCAGCTCCAATTAATCTACATACTATTTGGGCCGTAGAGAGTGTTATTTCAGTACTGTCATAGCTGTAGTACAAGCGTAGTTGAATGATAAAGTATCCACTCCCGCCCCTTTTACTGATGTAACACTTGACTGTCCGGATGGATCGCAGAGAGGTATAATCTTCAATTAGCATAAGGAAAAATCTGAGAAACCTATCAAGGGGGCAGGGTTTTCCTTATGATCACAGTAAGAAGACTGTTCCTTGCTGTGATCTGTCCGGTCAAGAGACCAGATTCCACATCTGAGGTGAGCAGTGTTACATCAGTAAAAGAGGTGGGAGGAGGGATACTTTATCATTCAATTACTCTTGTACTACAACTCTGACAGTAGTGAAATAACACTCCCCATGGTCCAAATACTATAAAGATTAATTGGAGCTGTTTTTACTGTGAAACATTACTATCCCTTTAAGGTAACAGGAAGGGACTAACAGCGCAGGCGCGCAGATTCCTCTACAGAAAGATGCCTGCCGAGGAGTCTCTGCACAAGATGAATTTCTCAATAACCCCGGATTTATTCAGGATAATACAAGTATTGATGTCCGCATCCCCATGTGAATAATGATTTGGGGGCACTTGAGTGAAAGTTCTGCTTTATTCTCTTTTCATTGATCCTTTCAGTGCCAAAGGAGCACACAACATATTGCAGAGCAATGGGTTGCGTACCCCTCTGGCACTGAAAGGGGTTAAATGCTTTAGAACAATGGTTCTCAACCCGTGCCCTCAGTGGCCAACTAACAGACCAGGACTTAGGAATTTCCCTGCTAGAACACAAGTGTGTTGATCAGAGGCTCAGTCGTATTGATTAACTCACCTGTGGTATTAAAAGGAAATTCTCAAATCAAGGCCTGTTAGTGGCCACTGAGGGCACGGGCTGAGAACCACTGCTTTAGATCATGTTACCCATTACAAGCTGCATAAATAATATAAAAGAATCCTCGACTCTATAGAACAGGATCCCACACTTCTATGCGGCACCAGAAAATCAAGTTTAGGAGTAGACTTTAGGCATCTCCAATCACATATGTTTGTTTACGGACACACGTTTGGAGAACGTGATATTGAAATAAAGATATCCTCAATTCATTCTCCGTTTTTGTTTCCTTAAAGGGATAGTAACACTTAATATGTAAAAAAGTATATTATAGGGTTTGTCCTCTTGAGTAATACAAGGGTACTCATACTGCTGAGGGGTATTTTATTGATAAGTTACTGCAGCTCAGACTCGCTTTCTTTAGGTGCAGTACTTCGATGGCCTGAAGTTATGGTGGCGCTGTAGCGACATCATCCTATGGCATTTTATGGTCAACTGATCAGAGATGGCTATAGGATGGTGTAGATACATTGCAAGCCACTGAGATATCGTACCTAAAATATATTTATTTTTTTGTGAAAGTATTTTACCAGGAAGAATACATTGAGATTATCTCTTGTTTTCAAGTATGTCCTGGACTAATTTTATCTACCTCAGAGAGGTGAACGGCTGAGCTGACCTTGCCGGGACTAGAACCTGTGACCTTGTGGTTTGAACAGATTCTACAGCTGGTGCCTTAACCATCTGAGCCATCTTATAGTCATGTTTGATCTGTAATAACATTTGAATAAAACACCTCTCAGCAGTAAGAGTTCCCTTGCTTTACTCAGGGTGATAAACCTTACAATATATTTGTTTTTCATATGAAGCGTTATTAACACTTTATATGTTCGGAAAATAATCAAACTTTTGGATCCGTGGCTTGATCTTTCCGTCTGGCGCAGGGGATACGCCGTTCCCGGGAATCTGAGGCAGCAGTTGACCCTGAAAGTAAAAATACTGGAAGTTAAATTTACCCAAAAAATGACTTTATATTTATTAGAGGAGTCATTTCAGAGCAAACCGACTGCAACATAAGGGTGAAATAGAATTCCCCTCTGAATTATATGAGGCTTTTACCACCTTGAATGTTAAAGAGACCTCTCTATCATTCAAGTGATTAAAGTGATAGTAATACAAGAAATTACATATATTTATTTCGGTAGATATTTAAAAAAATAAATTAATTGTGCTGTTTCCGCTCTCCCAAACCTTTATGATTTGGGAGATATAAGTCTGCAAAATTCCCCCTTCCCTCCCCTTGTTCTGACGTCAGCTTTCTAACAGACGGAGATCGCAGTCCATAGACCATCCTGCGGCTAGTTACAAAGAAATACAGTCTATGTGGGCTTGCAAACCAAGCACACGTTGTAGACCTTCGAATGAAGTATTACTTTGTAACTACTGCGATCACGGCTCTGCTGAAGAGCCACAGGACGGTCTATGGACTGTGATCTCCGTCTCTAAGTTTGAAAGCTGACGTCAGCACAAGGGGAGGGAGGGGGAACTTTGCAGACTGATATATCCCAAACCTATACATAGTAACATAGTAATTTAGGTTGAAAAAAGACTTGCGTCCATCTAGTTCAACCCTTTTCCTATTCCTGTTTACCATCGTTGATCCAAAAGAAGGAAAAAAAAAAAAAAAACCCTCAATATAGCAATTTAAAATTCTGCCTTGAATGGGGGGGGGGGTTTGATTCCTTCTTGATTCAAAATTACAATCAGATTTCTCCCTGGATCAACAAGCCCCAACTAAATATTCATCCCAATACTAACGTACATAGCCCTCTATGTTATGCTCTTTTAAATAAGTATCCAGGCCCCTTTTAAAGGCATCTAATGTATTTGATAGCACCACCTCCTCAGGCAGTGAATTCCATACCTTTATTGTCCTTACTGTAAAGAAACCCTTCCGCTGTTGTAGATTAAATCTCCTTTCCTCAAGTCTAAGTGGGTGGCCCCTTGTCCTGTGTACTGTTCTGTTAATGAACAGGTCTTTGGAGAGCCCTTTGTATGGGCCCTGAACATATTTATATAATATTATCATATCCCCTCTAAGAAGCAGTTTCTCTAGTGTGTACAAGTTTAACTTTTCTAGCCTCTCTTCATAACTAAAACTTTCCATTCCCCTTACTAGTTTTGTAGCCCTCCTCTGCACTTTCTCTAGTTCCATAATGTCCTTTTTCAGAAAGGGCGCCCAGAATTGAACAGCATATTCTAGGTGGGGTCTTACCATGGACCTGTAAAGAGGCATAATTATATCTTCCTCCCTTGAGTCAATACCCCTTTTAATACATGCCAATATCTTATTGGCCTTTGCAGCTGCCAGCTGGCACTGCATGCTACTGCTAAGTCTATTGTCTACCATTACTCCCAAATCCTTTTCATTAGTAGATTTCCCCAGAGAAACACCATTTAAACTATATGTTGCATTTTTATTATTATACCCAAAATGCATAACTTTACACTTGTCTATATTGAATCTCATTTGCCATTTGTCTGCCCAGTTACTCAATTTGTCCAAATCCTGCAAAATTTATTTTTTTTAATATCTACCAAATTAAATGTATGTAATTTCATGTATTACTATCACTGTAAAAGCCCCATTTAAAGGGATAATAATGGATTATATTTCCTACATTTAATACTGCAGATATTAAAAAAATAAATAAATTGATGGCAGTCCGATCTCTCAAACTTGAATAATTTGAGCGATATAAGGTTCTAAATTTCCCCCATCCTTGGCCGTTTCACAGAAATCTGCCCTCTAGCTGACAGAAGCAGATCCTGGTCCCAGGACTGGCCGGCGGCTCTTCAGCAGAGCCGAAATGGTTCGATCTAAAAATATATACTCCAGTGGAACAGTCTACAAGGTGTGCTTGCAAACCAGGCGCGCTTTGTAGACTGTTCCAATGGAGTATTTCTTTTTGGATATCGCTATTTCGGCTCTGCTGAAGAGCCAGCAGACGGTCCCAGGACCAGAATCTCCTTCTGTCAGCTAGAGGGCAGATTTCTGTGAAGGGGGGGGCTTTAGAACCTTATATCTATCAAACTATACATGTTTGAGAGATCAGACTGCCATTTATTGATTATTTTTTAAATATCTGCTATATTAAATGTAATAAAAATAATCCATTACTATCCCTTTAAATCAACAGGCAATTTGCCAATACTTCTTACTCCCCTCTGGCACAGTTGGTTTGCCTTAAAGGGATAGTCATGTTTCATAATAAAAGCAGTTCTAATTAATCATCATAGTATTTGGACTTTGGAGAGTGTTATTTCAATTCTGTCAGAGTTGTAGTTCAAGAGTAATTGAATGATAAAGTATCCCCCTCCCGCCCCTTTTACTTATGTAACACTGCTCAGCCAGATCAGAAGGGAGGTGCCCAGGTAGACTGCAGAGAGGGACAACCTTCAATTAAGATTAAGGGAAAAACCTGAAAAACTTGTCAAGGGGGGCAGGGCTTTCATTGTTCTCATAGGAAGAAGATTGTCCCCTTCTGTTATCTGTCTGGTCTATGGACTGGATTCCACATCTGAGAAGAGATGGCTTACACTAGGTAAAAGGGGCAGGAGGGGAAACTTTGCTTGTGAATATCTCTCAAACCATAAAGGTTTGAGAGATAAGACTTATATCGTTCTTCATGTTTTTTTAATGCCTACAAAATAAAATGAAGTTAAAACGAAGTATTACTATCCCTTTAAAATCACTCCAGTTTACCAAATCTAAACATATTTATCATGTATAAATTTCTCAGCAGATAACCAGTTCCCCACCTAGTCCGCGCATCTCTCTATCTCGTTAGCTCAGATTGGTTTTAGTCTTAGAATACTCAAGTGTCTATCCTTACCGTTCTTACAACCATTTACTGTTTCAGCCCATTCCTCTTCCACGCATCTATCACTTTGTATGTAAAGTATTTTTTTTTATCATGTTCCCTCTTATTTTTTTGCACCAGCAAAATTTAGGGCAAGTCCCCTTTTTAAAAAAATCCCTTTTATTTTTGTCCCCTATGACGCAGTTGGTGTTCCCCAGAACTTCACGTTTAGGCCAAGTTCACACGCGTTTCACAGAATAGATATCATTGTTGTCTATGAGGTAATTCACAAGGGTAATTTTTACAGATAAATTACAGATGTAGAAGTTCTTATTGTCCATGATTTTCTTCTCTTCTCTATAATTTTCCAGTGCAAGTCAGCGTACGCTGCTTATCAGATAAAGATGGTTTAACCCAGAAAGATGGCAGGTAAGGGCCGCTCCATCGGTGTCTTTAATAGTAACCTTGTTTTGCTGCAACATCTTGCAACAAAGTTGTTTCAACAAGTCACCCGTGAACTGGGCGTTCCCTTCCTGAATACGGCTCTGGGTACTTACCTGCTGCAGCCTCCTCCTGGTCTTGCCTTTTCTTTTATCCGGATCCTCGCGGGCAGGGTTGAAATATGCTGTTTCCAGGAGCTGTTCGCAGGTGTGGCGATCATCAGGGTTCATGCGCAGGCAGCTCTGGGAGAAGAACAGGATCGAGTTAGGATCACACCTGGGAACTCTCTGGAACTGCCCTGGAGACTGTAGTTTTTAGAGTTAATTACTGGGTCTCTGGGGAAATAGGCTGTTACTCCAGCGGTAGTGAGTTTCCTGTGAAACTCCGCCCACTTCTCCTCCATGCCACCCTCTTCCTCCCACTTCCCACCCGCTTCTCCTTATTCCTACCCTGTTTTGCCCACTTCCTGCCCACTTCTCCTTCTTCCCACTCTGTTCCTCCTACTTCAGGCCCATGTCTCCTCCTTCCCACTCCGTTCCTCCTACTTCAGGCCCATGTCTCATCCTTCCCACTCTCTTCCTCCTACTTCAGGCCCATGTCTCCTCCTTCCCACTCTGTTCCTCCTACTTCAGGCCCATGTCTCCTCCTTCCCACTCTCATCCTTCCCACTCAGTTCCTCCTACTTCAGGCCCATGTCTCCTCCTTCCCACTCTCTTCCTCCTACTTCAGGCCCATGTCTCCTCCTTCCCACTCTGTTCCTCCTACTTCAGGCCCACATCTCCTCCTTCCTACTCTGTTCGCCCACTTCAGGCCCACGTCTCCTCCTTCCCACTCTGTTTGCCCACTTCCTACTCATTTCTCATTCTTCTTGCCCTGATCCACCCACTTCTCCTCCTTCCCACCCTCTTTCACCCATTTCCACACACTTCTCCTCCTTCCCTCCCTGTTCCCCTCACTTCCCTGCACTTCTCCTCCTTCCCTCCCTGTTCCCCTCACTTCCCTCCACTTCTCCTTTCCACCCTGTTAGAGTTAATTACTGGGTCTCTGGGGAAATAGGCTGTTACTCCAGCGGTAGTGAGTTTCCTGTGAAACTCCGCCCACTTCTCCTCCATGCCACCCTCTTCCTCCCACTTCCCACCCGCTTCTCCTTATTCCTACCCTGTTTTGCCCACTTCCTGCCCACTTCTCCTTCTTCCCACTCTGTTCCTCCTACTTCAGGCCCATGTCTCCTCCTTCCCACTCCGTTCCTCCTACTTCAGGCCCATGTCTCATCCTTCCCACTCCGTTCCTCCTACTTCAGGCCCATGTCTCCTCCTTCCCACTCTGTTCCTCCTACTTCAGGCCCATGTCTCCTCCTTACCACTCTCTTCCTCCTACTTCAGGCCCATGTCTCCTCCTTCCCACTCAGTTCCTCCTACTTCAGGCCCATGTCTCCTCCTTCCCACTCTCTTCCTCCTACTTCAGGCCCATGTCTCATCCTTCCCACTCAGTTCCTCCTACTTCAGGCCCATGTCTCCTCCTTCCCACTCAGTTCCTCCTACTTCAGGCCCATGTCTCCTCCTTCCCACTCTGTTCCTCCTACTTCAGGCCCATGTCTCCTCCTTCCCACTCTCTTCCTCCTACTTCAGGCCCATGTCTCCTCCTTCCCACTCCGTTCCTCCTACTTCAGGCCCATGTCTCCTCCTTCCCACTCTGTTCCTCCTACTTCAGGCCCATGTCTCCTCCTTCCCACTCTCTTCCTCCTACTTCAGGCCCATGTCTCCTCCTTCCCACTCAGTTCCTCCTACTTCAGGCCCATGTCTCCTCCTTCCCACTCTCTTCCTCCTACTTCAGGCCCATGTCTCATCCTTCCCACTCAGTTCCTCCTACTTCAGGCCCATGTCTCCTCCTTCCCACTCTGTTCCTCCTACTTCAGGCCCATGTCTCCTCCTTCCCACTCTCTTCCTCCTACTTCAGGCCCATGTCTCATCCTTCCCACTCTCTTCCTCCTACTTCAGGCCCATGTCTCCTCCTTCCCACTCCGTTCCTCCTACTTCAGGCCCATGTCTCCTCCTTCCCACTCTGTTCCTCCTACTTCAGGCCCATGTCTCATCCTTCCCACTCAGTTCCTCCTACTTCAGGCCCATGTCTCCTCCTTCCCACTCTGTTCCTCCTACTTCAGGCCCATGTCTCCTCCTTCCCACTCTCTTCCTCCTACTTCAGGCCCATGTCTCATCCTTCCCACTCTCTTCCTCCTACTTCAGGCCCATGTCTCATCCTTCCCACTCTCTTCCTCCTACTTCAGGCCCATGTCTCCTCCTTCCCACTCTCTTCCTCCTACTTCAGGCCCATGTCTCATCCTTCCCACTCTCTTCCTCCTACTTCAGGCCATGTCTCCTCCTTCCCACTCTCTTCCTCCTACTTCAGGCCCATGTCTCCTCCTTCCCACTCTGTTCCTCCTACTTCAGGCCCATGTCTCATCCTTCCCACTCAGTTCCTCCTACTTCAGGCCATGTCTCCTCCTTCCCACTCTCTTCCTCCTACTTCAGGCCATGTCTCCTCCTTCCCACTCTCTTCCTCCTACTTCAGGCCCATGTCTCCTCCTTCCCACTCTGTTCCTCCTACTTCAGGCCCACATCTCCTCCTTCCTACTCTGTTCGCCCACTTCAGGCCCACGTCTCCTCCTTCCCACTCTGTTTGCCCACTTCCTACTCATTTCTCATTCTTCTTGCCCTGATCCACCCACTTCTCCTCCTTCCCACCCTCTTTCACCCATTTCCACACACTTCTCCTCCTTCCCTCCCTGTTCCCCTCACTTCCCTGCACTTCTCCTCCTTCCCTCCCTGTTCCCCTCACTTCCCTCCACTTCTCCTTTCCACCCTGTTCTGGCCACTTCCCGCCCACTTCTCCTCCTTTCCACCCTGTTCCTCTCACTTCCCACCCACTTCTCTTCTTTCCCACCCTGTTCCTCCCACTTGTCCTCCTTCCCACCCTGTTCTGCCTACCTGCTTCCCATCTGTTCCTCCCATTTCCCACCCACTTCTCCTCCTTGTCACCTTGTTCCTCCTACTTCCTGCCCACTTCTCCTTCTTCCCAATCTGTTCCTCCCACTGCCTGCCAAATTATCCTCCTTTCCCACCTTGTTCCTACCACTTCCCACCCACTTCTCTTCCTTCCCACCCTTTTTCTCCCATTTCCCACTCACTTCTCCTCCTTCCCACCCTGTTCCTCCCACTCCCCTCCCACTTCTCCTCCTTCCCACTCTATTCCTCTCACTCCCCACCCACTTCTCCTCCTTCACACCTGTTCCTCCCATTTCCCACCCACTTCTCCTCCTACTTCCTGTCCACTTCTCCTCCTTCTTACCTTTTTCTTCCCACTTCCCACCCACTTCACCTTCTTCTCACTCTGCTTCTCCCACCCACTTCTCCTTCTTCCCAATCTATTCCTCCCACTTCCCACCCACTTCTCTTCCTTCCCACTCTATTCATCCCAGAGGTATGCTGGCTGGCACTGACAGCCTGGCAAGCATTAAATGGGCCTCAGCCAAGTCACACTAGCATTAGTCTAACTGGGAAGTTTTGGTTCATATGAAAAGACTAATGTGGAAAATTTCTGGGGCAATTCAATTTCACCAGCAGGGATAAATACAATTCCCAAATATTCCCATTGATTCAGGGGGCATTAGGATGTTCTGCCCAGATGAAGCTGAGAGGGGTTAATATCTAGACATGTTCATGTTCCTTTAAGCAGCCAGCGAGCAAAATACTAATATGAAATTTCTGTTCCATCAGTATAAGGCGGATAAAGATTAATGGGGCCAATGGTTGTCAAGTCACAGACTCCTCCAGTATTAACCTTCTGAGTGCCAGAAGGGTATCGATACCTCTCGGGCGCACAAAGGCTTAACTGACTGTCCCTCTCCCTCTCTCTCACTTTCGCTGTTTTACCTTCATGAAACTCAGAGCCACGGGTTGGATATTTGGGAACTTTTCTTCCAACGTTTCCTAAAAGACAGAAAGTCAATAGTCAGAAATCAGCTCAGCTTCCCCCTCACAGCTCCTACTTACACTGAGGAGACCTGGAGCGATCCTGGTGTAAACCAACTGCACCACAGGGGAGAAATAAACATTAATAAATTATTTAAATAGGGCATAAACCCCTGGAATTCTAGAGAAGTCTCCAATGACTTGTGAAGCTATGATTTAAAGAACTTTCTAGCATTCAAGGGGTTAAAAGTCCCGGTTTGATCTATAAATATTTTGGAAATGTTTATGAACCCCCCCTCCCCCTTAGAGCGCAGTTGGTTTAGTCTAGAATCGCTGTTCTTCTTTGTGTCCATAAAACCAACACACTGTGCCTTTTACCCTTGACCATCTTTTAACCCAATCATAGCCCAGTGCAGATGAAGACACACTACATCACTACGTTAGGTGGGGGTGAGGCTCCCGTTGATACAGTACCAAATCTCCTGGGTCCGGCTCGGGAATGCTGGCTCCGTGAAAGAACTGGTTGCTGTGGAAGATGCACTGGTGCCTGGGGATGAGCTTTCCTGGGAGAAAGGGACAAGAGCAAACTTGAGACCACTAGAACTACACGGGATTAAGAGACGAAACATAATGTGAGGTCTATGTGATTGGAAAGATCAGCACAGGGAGCAGATATTCAGGTCTCCTGGACCTGAAAGAGAAGACATTTAGAATTGGAAAGATCAAGTCAAGGGACAGATATTGAGGCACTTAGACCTAGAAAGATCTTGAGAGGGATCAGGTATTGGGTTATCTTCATCTAGAAAGATCAGGACAAGGAACAATTACTGAGGTATCAAACATACTGGGCTGGACTAGTCCTACATACACAGGTATCAGTCATACTGGACTGGACTAGTCCTACATACACAGGTATCAGTCATACTGGGCTGGACTAGTCCTATATACACAGGTATCAGTCATACTGGGCTGGACTAGTCCTACATACACAGGTATCAGTCATACTGGGCTGTACTAGTCCTACATACACAGGTATCAGTCATACTGGGCTAGACTGGATCTACATACACAGGTATCAGTCATACTGGGCTGTACTAGACCTACATACACAGGTATCAGTCATACTGGGCTGTACTAGACCTACATACACAGGTATCAGTCATACTGGGCTGTACTAGACCTACATACACAGGTATCAGTCATACTGGGCTGTACTAGACCTACATACACAGGTATCAGTCATATTGGGCTGCACTGGACCTACATACACAGGTATCAGTCATACTGGGCTGTACTAGACCTACATACACAGGTATCAGTCATTCTGGGCTGTACTAGACCTACATACACAGGTATCAGTCATACTGGGCTGTACTAGACCTACATACACAGGTATCAGTCATACTGGGCTGCACTGGACCTACATACACAGGTATCAGTCATACTGGACTAGACCTCCCCCATTCCTATAATCACTTCCATCCTCAGGACCGATTTACACCCCAGGCTCCCCTAGATAAGGCACTCTTGGTGCCATTAGTTCCACCCATGGCCACACCCCCACTCCTCACATGATCCCACCCCCGTCCCATCCACTGTTTCCTGGCACAGAAAGTATCCTTGGCCTACAACAAGTAATGACAAAAGAAAGCTTTAATCAATGCTCTGCAATACATTGGAGATCTCTATGGCATCCAGTGGGTTAAATAATAGCTTGTAATGGGATATAAAACTGGTGCAGGGACATTGAAGTTTCTGGGGCTGCACCCACAATATTTGAAGCACCTCCCCCTCAGAATGTGGTGCTCTAGGAAGCTGCCTTCTCTGCCTATTTGGGAATGTGCCCCTGCTCGTCCTGCTCCCTACCCAGAGTCCTGATGATGAGGTACAGCTGGTCCATGTCCGATTTCCCAGGCCAAAGTGGCTGCCCAGACAGAAGTTCAGCGAAGACGCAGCCCACCGCCCATACATCCACCGCGGCTCCATACTGGGTGTCGCCAACCAGCAGTTCCGGGGCCCGGTACCATCTGGTCGCCACATAATCCGTGTAATCATCACCGGGTCGGGCTGGGAATGATGGAAGAACATGACAGAGGAGGACACATGAGATATATGTATAAAGGCAAAAGTGGATCAATTCTGGGGCAAATCGACTGCATCACAGGGGACTAATGATATTTCCCAATATTTTCATTTGGCACTTTAACTCCCTTGAAGTATAGCGTTCAAAGCATTAACCCTATGAGGTTCAGAGGTATGTGTTCGATACCTCTCTGGCAACCAAAAGTCCCATAGAAATTAGGGGAATGGAAGACTTGACGTATGAGGAACAACTAGACAAATTTGGTTTATTTACTTTAGAGAAAAGATGACTAAAAGGAGATATTATCACATTGTACAAGTATATGAGAGGTCAATACAAATATCTCTCTGTTGAGCTATTCATTCCAAGGCCTGATCAAATGACCAGGGGACACCCCTTGGGATTAGAGGAAAGGAGGTTTCAGCAGAGAAAGGGTTTTTTACAGTAAGGTCTGTTAAATTATGGAACTTCTTGCCCAAGGATTTGGTAATGGCAGACAAAATGGATACATTTAAGAGAAGATTAGATACATTTCTTTCAAAAGGGAACATACAGAGTTATTCTGTATATTAGTAGGCAAATCAGGAAATTCTGATAAAGACTAACTTATTTGGTAGCAGGAAAGATATATAATCCTCATGTCATTAGGTTATGAGGCAAGGGTTGAACTTGATGGACTTGTGTCTTTTTCCAACCTAACTATGTTAATATGTCCCCTGTACAGCAGTTTGCCCTGAAATGTCTCTATTTTGCCATTATACATAAGGTCCAAACAGTTTTATAAATGTGTATATTCAAATTGTTCCCTTTTCATTAGGGGAAGCACAATTAACAGGAATAAAAACCCTTTGACTTTACATATTCATCTTCATCTTTTTTTTTTTTTTTTTTTTTTTTTTTTTTACTCTTTTATGCTCATTGGGGAGCTCACTGAATTTCCATGTGTAGAGAGTTTTCTGTCAGGGACTGTGAAAGCAGGAGGGGTGATACAGTGTTGCACTAACCCTGCAGCAGAAACACTTTCAGCCACTACAGCATACAAAGCACTCAGTGCTGCTGGGGTAATGTTACATTGTACCAATTTCTGTGTTTTCACATGCCGTGTCAGAAAGCTCTCTGGAAACAGACATTCAGTGAGTTCCCTGTCAGGGACAAAAATATTTAAAGGGGATGTATCACTTAAAAAATGTTTGTCCATAGGTTTGATTAGTAAAGTAGTATTAGGGAAGCTGTTTTTTTATGTAAATTATCTTGCAGATATTGTACTTTTAAGTAAGATAGAGCTGTGCCGAAGAATCAGTGTACTGGATTATGCTGACCGGCACAGCTCTGACTGCCTAATTCTCCTCCCACCTCCCTCCCAGCTGCCCAAGGGAGAGCATTCACGCTTCCCTTCGATGTGCTGTGAACAGCGTCTAACATTACAGCAAGCTCCGGTAAGCAATATACTGAGGTTGCAACCTCATAATACTACTGCAACCTCAGTATAATGCTAATCGCAGCTTGCTGTAACGTTAGGAGCCGTTCACAGCACACCAAAGGGAAGAGTGAATACTCTCCCTGGGGCAGCTGGAAGGGAGGTGGGAGGAGAACTAGGACGTGCAGAAGAGCTGTGCTGTGCACAGCACAGAAGTTAAAAAACAAAACAGTTTCCCTAATACTACTTTACTAACCAAACCTATGGGCAAAAAATTTTTTTAAGTGATACGTCCCCTTTAAAGAGAAAAAAAATGAGGCAATGAAAATAAAGGAAATAAAAATACTTTACACATCATGCATTTGTAGCCAGGAGGTTGGCTGTCACTTTAACAGGGATAGGCAACTGTCCGCATTCCAGCTGGCTGGGGATGATAAAAGCTTTAGTCCCCAACAGCTGGACCACTGAAGGTGTCCTACCCCTGTTTGTATCATATCATCCTTTTCTACTGATGATCTGTGAGATTGGCCAATGGCAGCTACATATTTGTTTTACATCCAACAAAAGAGGAAGAAATAGAACTGAACTGATAGTGGGATGCGTGGGCGGATTGTCCTATCGGGGGATCGGGCATCCCCGGGTGGGCCGCTAGATCATGGGCTGGTGGGGGAGATCAGAGGATCTCACCATCCCACGATATTTTGAAGGAGAGGTCTGTGTTGCCACAGGCACTCTCTGTGACAGCCCTCGCGTTAATTGTTAACCCTCTGTTGAGTACCCCTCTGGCACTCAAAGGGTTAATGCAGAGTGCCAGGATATGACATAATATCCTGGCGCCTGCTCTCCCATGCCGC
This sequence comes from Rhinophrynus dorsalis, assembly GCA_037306005.1. NCBI lineage: Eukaryota > Metazoa > Chordata > Amphibia > Anura > Rhinophrynidae > Rhinophrynus > Rhinophrynus dorsalis. The sequence goes on from CM074725.1 coordinate 16,361,277, forward strand.
ACAGGGACCACGAGGGGGCGTTGATAGGAACGCTGGTGCAGCTAGTAAGCTGCTTTAAAAAAAATTGCCCGGCTGGTATTCCCCTACAATCCGCCCCTGGTGGGATGGATGTACAAGTTCATGACTGCAGCTCGATTGGCCGTAGTTTGCAACACCAGTGGCTGCACTTCAGGGAATGCATTGGTGTCCAAGTTCAGTCCTCAAAAGCTACTAACAGGCCAGGATTTAAAGGACCTCTTCATGTCATCTCCTAGCGCTCTGAATTACTAGAGCGCCGGAAGATCAGCTGAGCTGCTGCAGGCACTGGCGAGTGGCGATGGGTTCGCAGGGGGCGGCCAGGCCCCTGGAGTGACGGGCCTGGTCGCAAGTGCGACCCCTATTGTTACGCCACTGCCTGAAAGCACATAGATTGACCCATTACCCTCCCCTTGGAGCAAGCATTGTAAAGCGCAGAATGTTCTGAATACGTAGCTCAGTAAATCGACATTAGGCAGACATTGCTCTAGAACGTTAATTACAGCTCCTGATTAGTGCGGAATCATATCTGTACCCCCCTCAGTCACTAGAATGGAATAAATATGTTATATACAGTATGTTATATTAATAAAAGGACACAAGTAATTTGGTATTTGATTTTATACCTTTTTTCTTTGGGCTAACAGTTTATAGTCCAGATGAAAAGCTATCCCCAAATACCACAGTACTTATATTTTTGTATTACTAAAACTAAACTAATACAGCTACAATACAATTAATTATGTTCTACTCACTTAAAATGCGAGCAAATCCAAAATCACAGAGTTTAATGACTCCTTGCTTAGTGAGGAGAATGTTCTCTGGTTTCACGTCTCTGTGGATGCACTGAAAGACAAGAACAGACAAGATGGCAGCAGGTAAGTGAACAGTTTATATACAAGGGAGAACACACTCCCAGCAAAGTGCAATAAAATAACTGCTATTGCTGAATCATTACTGATGAGATCTTCCATCTGTATCTTGCAAGTGAACAGTTCCCTCTCTGTACGCTTCTCTTCCACAACTTAGGGTAGGTCTGTTATTTTACTGATTAAGACCTGTATTAGGGAGACTCTCCCAGAATCCCCTGCAGATCACCTCTGTTTATTGGCATATGCTCCATAACAGGGGCAGGATTTAAAGTACTGTTTTCTTATTTTTTTTTTTACTTGTTTTAGGAAGACCTTATCAGAATCACTTGCTTATCTTGTCTGTTTTAACTCATGTTAAAGGGATAGTAATACTTCGTTTTATCTTTATTTTATTTTGTAGGCATTAAAAAACATGAAGAACGATATAAGTCTTATCTCTCAAACCTTTATGGTTTTAGAGATATTCACAAGCAAAGTTTCCCCTCCCGACCCTTTTACCTAGTGTAAGCCATCTCTTCTCAGATGTGGAATCCAGTCCATAGACCAGACAGATAACAGCAGGGGACAATCTTCTTCCTATGAGAACAACGAAAGCCCTGCCCCCCTTGACAAGCTTTTCAGGTTTTTCCCTTATCTTAATTGAAGATTGTCCCTCTCTGCAACCTACCTGGGCACCTCCCTTCTGATCTGGCTGAGCAGTGTTACATCAGTAAAAGGGGCAGCAGGGGGACACTTTGTCATTGAATTACTCTTGAACTACAACTCTGACAGAACTGAAATAACACTCTCCAAAGTCCAAATACTATGATGATTAATTAGAGCTGCTTTTATTATGAAATATTACTATCCCTTTAAGTGCAGTGATTTTATAATATTGCTTAATATTGGTATTAGGGATACTTTCCCACAATCCTTTGCAAATCACCACGTGTACTGATTTACCTATCACACAATTCAGGGGCAGAGATTATTATTATTCATAATAATCATTATTATTATTATTGTTAATTATGGAGACTTTCTCAAAATCCTTTGACAATCACCTCCATTATTACTTATTTATTTTATATAATTCCCACCCCTCCATATGTCAGTACCAGAATGTATAATATAATACTGTCATTATTTGTTTTTACTTGCATTGGAAGACTTTGCCAGAATAATTTACAAATCAACTCCAATTATTATTGTTTTTAACTGATGGAGAAAAAACACTTTACAGGAGAATGATACATTTGTATCATTTCTATCAAACGCAGCCTAAAGTGGATACTTTGTATCTTGAAGTTCAAAGCCCTGCGGTTATTATATCATCTGTTCTAACAGGAACACAGGTACAGTAGCTTTTAAAGGAGCAGTAAACTTTTTTTATGAAAAATATATATTGTAAGGATTTTCCTATTGAGTAAAATAAGGGTACACCCACTGCCGAGAGATTTATATTTCCAGAGTTATTACAGTTTAAACCCATTTTTTTTATTTAGATTAGATTTAATTAGATTTCCTGTTTGATTCTAATGGAGAGGAAAGTCAGAAAAGTCAGACACATACAGTTCTCCATAGAATGTGATAGAAACTGCCTGTCACTTCCTGTCATTTAGAACTATCAGGAAGTAAACACAGTAAATTCACTTCCTGTCAGAACTATCCGGAAGTAAACACAGTAAATTCACTTCCTGTAAGTTAGAACTATCAGGAAGTAAACACAGCCAATTCACTTCCTGATTATTTAAACTGCTATACATTTTTAATAAAACATCTGACAGCGATGGGAGTGACTTTGTTTTATTCAGCAGGAAATGCTCTGTAAAATATGTGTTTTCATAAAAAATGTTTACTGCTCCTTTAAAAGGTCTGGACTCTGAAGGATTACATTATAATAGAACAGTGATTCTCAAACAGACGCCCGTGGCACCTAACCCTTTCAGTGCAACACATTGCAAAGGGCCCTCTGGCAATGAAAGGGTTAAGTGTACTGTGGACATCTACTTAGGGTTCCACTTTTTTTCCTTGACAGAAATTTAAATATTAACCCTTTGAGTGCCAGGGGGTACGCAAAGCATTGAAAAGCAATGTCTTGCATACCTCTCTGGCGCTCAAAAGGTTACGTTTCAAATATACTTTTTTATGGAAATTATCATGCGAAAAATGTTTTTGTTCCTCTCATTTTGAAGCCTAATTACCTTTTTTTTTGGGCCGTATGTTCAGAATTGAAGGCATTCTGGAGCAAACCATTTGCACGATAAGGGAGAGCTAAAAATTGCCATTGATTTAAATGGGGAGTTAAACCACGTGAATTCTAGAGGGGTCGCCAATGACTTGGAGACCTCTCTAGCATTCAAGGAGTTAAAATCAACATTTAAATCAATGGGAATTTTTGGTATTTTGAGGTCACTCCTATAGTGCAAATGGTTTGCTCCAGAAAGCCTCCACTTTTCTTTTGAACATACGGCACTAAATATTATATATATACATATACATATGTATATAGAGATATATATATATATATGTGTATATATATATGTGTGTATACACTAGTGTAAAAACCTGTGTACACGGGCCAAGCGTTTGGGTAGTGTTTACTGTTCATGACTGCATTGGACAAACGCACATCTGGCCTTTTATATATATAGAGAGAGATTAGTTCCCTTCATTACACAATTGACACGATAAACAGGGGTATTACTGAATGGTTACCAAACACAAATACCCCATGTTACATGTTCCAGTAGTGACATTCACAGACTGGCATGAACCATTCGAAAGACAGAGGGGTGTTTCAATGTGTTGATATGCAAGGCTGTACATACCCCTCTGGCACTCATAATGCATACCCTGTTGGCACTCAAAAGGTTGTTAAACTTTCAGACCCAGGATGGCTGAGAGTGAACTCTGACCATATTCTCCATTTGAAGTGTTGCATGTAAAGTTTTGCGTCATACAATGACGCATGTGTTTTGCCACATCATTTAAAGTGTCGCATTTAAAGTTTTGCTTCATAAACTGATGCACATTCTACATTTCTCGTCGCTCCGAATGGCGCATTCACCATTTCGTGCGTTAACGTGTTGCAGTATGGGTGCAATAATGACGCCATATGGGTGCAATAAGGATGCAATATGGGTGCAATATTGGTGAATTAAGTACGCAATATGGGTGCAATATTGACGCATTATGGGTGCAATATGGGTTCAATATTGGTGCAATATGGGTGCGATAATGACGCAAATTGGGTGCAATATTGATGCAATATGGGTGCAATATGGATGCAATATTGAAGCAAACTGGGTGCGATATGGGTTCAATATTGGTGCAATATGGGTGCTATAATAATGCAAATTGGATGCAATGTTGACGCAATGTGGGTGCAATAATGATGCAAATTGGGTGCAATATTGGTGCAATATGGGTTCAATATGGATGCAATATTGACGCAAATTGGGTGCAATATTGGTGCAATATGGGTGAAATAATGATGCAAATTGGGTTCAATATTGGTGCAATATGGGTGCAATAATGACCCAAATTGGGTGCAATATTTGTTGGTTGGATTTGGGTTGGTTTTGGGTTGGATTTGGTGGGTCTTGGGTTGGATTTGGTGGGCTTTTGGTTGGATTTGGGTGGGTTTTTGGTTGGGTTTTGGGTTAGATTTGGTGGGCTTTGGGTTGGATTTGGTGGGTTGCATTTGGGTTGGTTTTGGTGGGTTTTTGGTTAGATTTGGGTTGGTTTTTGGTTGGGTTTTGGATTGGATTTGGGTTGCATCCATTTTGCGTCCTTAATGCACCCATATTGCACCCATAATGCGTCAATATCGCACCCATATTGCACCGATATTGCACCCATATTGCATCCTTAATGCACCCTATTGCACCCATAATGCGTCAATATCGCACCCATATTGCGTCATTATTGCACCCATATTGCGTCACTAATGCACAAAATAGTGAATGCACCATTCGGAGTGATGCAAAATATAAAATCGGCGTCACTTTATGACGCAACACTTTAAATGCAGCAAAACACATGCGTCATTTTATGAAGCCAAACTTTACATGCAACACTTCAATAGTAAACCGTTCTCCTCATACGTACGTTGTTCCTATGGCAGAAGTTTACAGCTTGCAGGATCTGCCATACAATGCTCTTAGTCATAACATCAGGGACCCTGAAACAGGAAAGGACATTAGTGATGTTTGTGTGGAACACTGGCAGCAGAGAGGTATAGTGTTACCCTAATGGAACCCTGATACATTTATCCCATGGGTACTAGAGGCATCATTCTGCAATGTATTGGAGATGTGTCCAGCACCCAAAGGGGTTAAGCAGTCTGCCTGGCCTAACGTGGACGGACACCTCCCCTACATTCCAATTGGTGTGGAACACAGGAGAGAGGAGACACAGGGAGACACAACTGTCACCGGGGACTGGACATATATATATAGAGATAGATAGATAGATAGATAGATAGATAGATAGATAGATAGATAGATAGATAGATAGATATTAGATAGAGATAGATAGATAGATAGATAGATAGATAGATAGATAGATAGATAGATAGATAGATAGATATTAGATAGATATAGATAGATAGATATGAGATAGATAGATAGATAGATAGATAGATAGATAGATAGATAGATAGATAGATAGATATTAGATAGATATAGATAGATAGATAGATAGATAGATAGATAGATAGATAGATAGATATGCGATAGATAGATAGATAGATAGATAGATAGATAGATAGATAGATAGACAGATATGAGATAGATAGATAGACAGATATGAGATAGATAGATAGATAGATCGATATGAGATAGATAGATAGATAGATAGATAGATAGATAGATAGATAGATAGACAGATATGATATAGATAGATAGATATGAGATAGATAGATAGATAGATAGATAGATAGATAGATAGATATGAGATAGATAGATAGATAGATAGACAGATATGAGATATAGATAGATAGATAGATAGATAGATATGAGATAGATAGATAGACAGATATGAGATATAGATAGATAGATAGATAGATATGAGATAGATAGATAGATAGATATGAGATAGATAGATAGACAGATATGAGATATAGATAGATAGATAGATAGATATGAGATAGATAGATAGACAGATATGAGATATAGATAGATAGATAGATAGATATAAGATAGATAGATAGATAGATAGATAGACAGATATGAGATAGATAGATAGATATGAGATAGATAGATAGATAGATAGATAGATAGATAGATAGATAGATATGAGATAGATAGATAGATAGATATGATATAGTGAGATAGATATGAGATAGATAGATAGATAGATAGATAGATAGATATGAGATAGATAGATAGATAGATAGATATGAGATAGATAGATAGATAGATATGAGATAGATAGATATGAGATAGATAGATAGATAGATAGATAGATAGATAGATAGATATGAGATAGATAGATAGATAGATAGATAGATAGATAGATAGATAGATAGATAGATAGACAGAGGGTGTAGAGTCACTCATGTGATTCTTCATAAGGTGAAAAAGTGCATGGTTTAATTGTCAACATTTTTGTCCTATGCTAGAGCTTTCACAAGACAACTGTGAGATGTTTCATTCAAAAATTATTACAGCACAACCTTGCAGTGCTGAGAGTAAATAGATTTAACACTGTTTCACATGGGAAACCCAACTGTTGCAGCTCCCAGTAGGATAAGCCTTGTGAACAATATGTTCTTCCCAGAATAACTGCTACCTTTCCTTTAAGGAAACACTGGGGGCTGTACTTTCCCTTTAAGCGTAGTCACTGACCCATTCGGGTGCTTCTCCAGCTCGTTAAGCACGGTGTGATCACAGTATTCAAAGACGAGGTGCATCTTCCTCTTCCTCCTGAAGACTTCCAGCAGGTTCACCAGATTGCTGTGCTTTAGTTGCTGGAAGAGATGAGACACAGTGGATTATGTAGTATGGAGACCTCTCTAACCTTGAAAGGCTTAACCCTTTGAATGCCAGAGGGGTACGGAACGTATTGCAAAGCGTTGTGTTCCGTACCCCTCTGGCACACAAAGGGTTAAAGAGGCTGTAATCCTTGTTTTAATTAAATAAAAATAAATATAGGGCCTTATAAATAAAAGCAAACTGGCGTCATTCTGGAGCAAACCAACTGCTTTGTTACCTGTGTGTGTGTGTGTGGGGGGGGATGTCCTTTTGATTTAAATGGGACCTTTGACCTCTTGAATGCTAAAGAGGTTTTCATTGCATTGCTTGATTTTGAAAAAAATTGTGGTATAATAACTTTTACATGAAAAGTCTCCTAGCAGTGGGAATACCTTTGTTCTACTCAGTAAGAAAAGCGCTGTAACATATTTTTCATGAAAGAAAATTTACTTGCTTAAAGGGATAGTAATACTTTGTTTTATCTTTATTTTATTTTGTAGGCATTAAAAAAAACATGAAGAACGATATAAGTCTTATCTCTCAGACCTTTATGGTTTGAGAGATATTCACAAGCATAGTGTCCCCTCCCGCCCCTTTTACCTAGTGTAAGCCATCTCTTCTCAGATGTGGAATCCATTCCATAGACCAGACAGATAACAGCAGGGGACAATCTTCTTCCTATGAGAACAATGAAAGCCCTGCCCCCCTTGACAAGTTTTTCAGGTTTTTCCTTTATCTTAATTGAAGATTGTCCCTCTCTGCAATCTACCTGGGCACCTCCCTTCTGATCTGGCTGAGCAGTGTTACATCAGTAAAAGGGAGGGAGGGGGATACTTTATCATTCAATTACTCTTGAACTATAACTCTGACAGAATTGAAATAACACTCTCCAAAGTTCAAATACTATGATGATTAATTAGAGCTGTTTAATTACGAAACATTACTATCCCTTTAAAGAGAATTTTCTATGCCACAGAACAGTGAAGGAGGCTAGGGGTGTGGTCAATTGATATGGGGTGGGGCAACGGGCGGGGCTAAGAACATCTAGTATGCCTTGCGGGAGAAACATAGAATTTGATGGCAGATAAGAAGCACTCTGTCCATCTAGTCTGCCCATTTTCCTACTGTAAAAACATCAGACCTTATGTGGTCCTTGGTCTTGTCTTATGTTCAGGATGGCCTTATGCCTATCCCATGCATGCTTACATCCCGTCACTGTATTAACCTCTACCACTTCTAAGTGACGTAAAACTTTCTTACATTACAGCTAAACCTCTGTCCCTCTAGCAGAGGAGGGCTGGCCTGGGGGGTGGCAGAGGGGCAATTGCCTCCTGGGCTGGTCACATGTCTGGGCCATCGGGCTACTGCCTCACTCAGTCTCCTAATTGCTGCTGTAAATGGAGCTACACTAGTGATACCACAGAGCTTACAATTGAAATGGATCTACACTAGTGATATCACAGAGCTTACAACTGAAATGGAACTACACTAGTGATACCACAGAGCTTACAATTGAAATGGAACTACACAAATGATACTATAGAGCTTACAATTGAAATGGAATTACACAAATGATACTACAGAGCTACAATCCAAATAGAGCTACACTAACAGCATAACCCATTTCCCTTGTAAGATCTACGGTATCAATCATGTCGCTGTACTTAAATTGTAAGCTCTATGGTATCAATAGAGTAGCCGCATTTCAGCTGTAAGCTATGTGGTCTCGTTTGCCTTACTTAACAGCATTAATACCAATATTAAAAGTAACTAAAGGAGATGGGCTGGGATGCTGGGCTGGAACGACTGAAGAAATGGACCAGTAGATCGTATTTGCCCCTCAGGCCACAAGTTCCCAGCCCTCCACTGCCCTCTAGTGTTAGACTATGACCTCTTGTTCTAGCATTCTTACTCCTTTGAAATGTGCTTCTCTTATGCACTTTGTTGAATCTTTTCATGTATTTGGATGTGTCTATCATATCCCCTCTCTCTCTTCTCTCCTCCAAGCTATACAAGATCAGATCCTTTAGTCCATCCTGATATTTCATTTCCTGTAAACCAGTCACCATTTTAGTAGCCCTTCTCTGAATTCTCTCTAGAGTATCTATATCCTTCTGGAGATGGGGTCTCCAGTACTATACACAATACTCTAGGTGAGGTCTAAATCTGGCCCTGCAGAGGGCTCACCTTTAGCATTCGGATCTCCCGCAGAGCAATCTTTTTTATGACCGGGTCATCTTCTGACTCCACAAACTTCTTGATGGCCACCACTTGTCCCGTCTCCTTATTCCGACATTTGAACACGACCCCATACGACCCTTCACCAATCTTGGCCAACTTCTCATATTTCTCCATTCCTGAGTGAGAGGGTCACAGAACAAATATTATCTTCTTAACCCCTTAAGGACCGGCATGAGCACGCACGGCCGGCACTTGAGGACCATGGGACATTTTTTTTTTTTATCGCTTCCGGTTCAGGGCTTCCGGAGCAGCGTGCAGTTGTGCCGGGAGCCCTGAACTCCATGCCGTGCCAGGACCGTCACTGGACCTTAAGTGCCGGACCGCCGTGACGATCCTGGCACGGCAATGGTGTTCAAGGTGTTAATTAGCATAATCGATACGTCTAAATTACTCAGTTTGCAAAATAGAAACGGCTAACAGAACAAAGTAAAATATCCCCAAGTTAATCTATATAGGATAGTGCCCTTCATTTCTAAAAATGTCTTCTTCTTTAGTAAACTAGAGAATTTTATAGAGCAGGAAACTGGGACACAAATAATTTCATGGCTCTGATGTTCACCTCAGTTATTGGTTATTTTACCCATCATGTGGTTCTTCAGAATTCACGTCTTTAAATTGCACTTATTTTTTTCAGATCAGGCAGCAAAAGGGTTAGGAAGTTAGAAAGAACTAGGATTTAAAAAAAAAAAAAGTGCATTCGATTTGACGCATTTTAAGTCTACAGTATATTGACATCAGATTTTCAGTTGCACCCATTTGATGAATATCGCCCTTTGTATCGGACTGAAAGCTCAACGCGGCAGGTCTGTGTAGGCTGAGAGTCACAGACTTACAGGTTATATTGTAGTTAAAGGGATGACCAGTTTTCTATAAGCTGATAAGAACCCTTTTTGAGAAAATTGGTCTTTATCCATTTGAGTGCCAAAGAGTTATGAAACGCATTTACAAAGCAATGTGTTGCATATCCCTCCTGCCCCTCTGCTACTCAAAGGGTTAAAGTGGAACTCCCACTTCCCAGAAAATTGTCTATAGAATTGTCTGCAATAAAGCTTCAATCTGTCACTGTTTTTGTTTAAATCTTTATGGTCACGGATATATTTGCTGTTAAAGCGGAAATACCACCCAACAAAATCTTTAGCTTAACTAAGTCCCCATCTGGTGACTAGCTGCTTAGTAGCGCTAGTCACCAGAATAATTACCTTATTTAATAGATTTCTGCTCTTTTCCATGCATGACAGGCAGGACGGAGCACGGACATCTTGCCATTGTGACGTACGCGCACCTGCGCTGTCAGTCCCAGCCGGATCTAGGAGGTGTTGCTAGGAGCCATTTGGCTCCGGCTGGGACTGACAGCGCAGGTGCGCGTACGTCACAATGGCAAGATGTCCGTGCTCCGTCCTGCCTGTCATGCATGGAAAAGAGCAGAAATCTATTAAATAAGGTAATTATTCTGGTGACTAGCGCTACTAAGCAGCTAGTCACCAGATGGGGACTTAGTTAAGCTAAAGATTTTGTCTGGTGGCAGTTCCGCTTTAAACATGTACCAACTTAAACCACACGAGCACTCACTGCGGTACAGCTCAGTACCATGAGGCTGTCAATCAACTCCCCTCTCTTGCTTTGTTCCCTCCTCCCTCAGCGTCAGGTCAAATTAATATTCGGACTCACTGAGGGAGGAGAGAACGAAGCACAAGAGGGGAGGTGATTGACAGCCTCATGGTACTGAGCTGCGACATAAGCAGGTAAATGTTAAACAGCAAATATCTCCATGACCATAAAGATTTAAAGGGATAGTAATGTTTTGCATTTCATAATTAAAATACAATAGAGTCTTCTTCCTACATTTTTATAATGATGTGTTGCAGTAAAACCTTACAGAACGTTGACGTTTTACATTTATTCTATAATAAAGCTCCACCCCTTCCACCCCCTTATACGTACCTCAGCATCCTCAGCCAACCGGTCCGGACAGAAAGCAAGGAGGAACAATCCGCGCCACTTTCACTAACCTCAGCAGCCACAGCCAGCCGGTCCGGACAGAATGGATCGAGGAACAATCTTCTTCCAGCATAAGAAAAAAAAAACGCCGTACTTTATCAAGGGGGCAGGGATTTCCTTATACGGAAAGAGGGAAGATTGTCCCTCACTGCAAACTGTCTGGTCCGATGAATGGATTCCAGATCTATGGGGAGGCTGTTTGATGTATGTAAAAGGGACGGGAGGGGAAACTTTATTAGAGAATAAATGTAAAACGGCAACGTTTTATAAGGTTTTACTGCTAGACATCGTTATAAAAAAGCAGGAAGAAGACTTGATTGTACTTTAATCAGTAAACATTACTAAACTTTAAAGGAGCATTAAACTTTTTTTTATGAAAACATATATTTTATAGAGCATTTCCTGCTGAATAAAACAAGGTCACTCCCATCGCTGTCAGATGTTTTATTAAAAAATTATAGCAGTTTAAATAATCAGGAAGTTAATTAACTGTGTTTACTTCCTGATAGTTCTAACTGACAGGAAGTGAATTTACTGTGTTTACTTCCTGATAGTTCTAACTGACAGGAAGTGAATTTACTGTGTTTACTTCCTGATAGTTCTGACAGGAAGTGACTCGGCAGTTTCTATCACATTCTATGGAGAACTGTTATGTCTCTGACTTTTCTGAGTTTCCTCTCCATTAGAATATAACAGGAAATCTAATTACAATTTGACCGCTAGAGGGCACTGCTAATGTAAAAAAACACAGGTTTAAACTGTAATAACTCTGGAAATATAAATGTCTCGGCAGTGGGAGTATCCTTATTTTACTCAACAGGAAAATCCCTACAATATATATTTTTTCATAAAAATAGTTTACTGCTCCTTTAAAGGGGAACATTCACCTGAAAAAAAAATTGGAGCGCTGGTTATAAGTCCTAATGCAATACCAGCGCTGGGTTTTGTTTTAAATGTACTGACCTGTGAGCCGAGATATTAATGTTTAAAAAGTGCCACTTCCGCATACTGCGGCACCCTGTATGTGCGGCACGGAGCAGCAGGACTTCCCACTTCGCTCCCAGAAGCCCCAGCGAGCGCGTTCTCGCGAAGTGGGAAGTCCTGCTGCTCCGTGCCGCACATACAGGGTGCCGCAGTATGCGGAAGTGGCACTTTTTAAACATTAATATCTCGGCTCACAGGTCAGTACATTTAAAACAAAACCCAGCGCTGGTATTGCATTAGGACTTATAACCAGCGCTCCAATTTTTTTTTCAGGTGAATGTTCCCCTTTAAACAAAAAGAGTAACAGATTAAATCTTTATTACAGACATGTCAGGCATGTCAACTGCAAAAACTCTATCTCAGGCCCTCATTCTATCCAGACTTCACTACTGTAACATTCTACTCTCTGGTCTTCCTGCTTCTCATCTGTCTCCACTTCAATCTGCTATCAGTTCAGCCACAAGCATCACCACATTTGTTCCCAGATACCTGCCCTCTCATCTCCTCCTGAAATCCCTCAATTGTCTACCTATAAAGTATCGTATTTCTTACAAAATTCTCCTCCTCTCCTGTAAGTCTCTGTGTTCTTCAGCACCCTCTTACATTTCTGCTCTTATCTCCCGCTACACCCCTTCCTGTACCCTACAATCTTCCCAAGGGTTCTTCCTGTCCTCTCCCTACACAACTCAATCCATCTCTCGACTACAAGCTTTCTCATTGGCTGCTCCTCGACTCTGGAATTCCCTCCTCATCACCATTCTCCAATCATCCACACTCATCACTTTCAAGCATCTCCTCAAAACCCACCTGCTCAGGGAGGCATATCAATAGCAATATCCTCATCCCTGCACTACGATAGTCACATCAGAATCTTTCTGCACTTCCTTCACCACTCCTTGTACCTGCACTTATAATCATCCTCCTACTGTCTCTGTATGTCATCATGAACTCTAATTAGATTGTAAGCTCCTTGGGGCAAAGTCCCTTTCCCAGTGTATGTTTCCCTTGCTGCACTTCCCCCCAAAATAATGCAATGATCGCACTTTATCTTAATGCTCTTAACCCTGTTCTGTATTTTTGTATTGTATTATTTTTAATTCTGTTAAGCGCTGTGTACATGTATGGCGCTATATAAATAAAGATACATACATACATCCACTGTAAAGCACTGTGTACATGTATGGCGCTATATAAATAAAGATACATACATACATCCACTGTAAAGCGCTGTGTGCATGTATGGCACTATATAAATAAAGATATATACATACATCCACTGTAAAGCACTGTGTACATGTATGGCGCTATATAAATAAAGATACATACATACATCCACTGTAAAGCGCTGTGTACATGTATGGCGCTATATAAATAAAGATACATACATACATCCACTGTAAAGCGCTGTGTACATGTATGGCGCTATATAAATAAAGATACATACATACATCCACTGTAAAGCGCTGAGTACATGTATGGCGCTATATAAATAAAGATACATACAAAAAGATACATACATTACAGACAACAAATTCAATAGACATAACTTTCTATGAGGAGAGAGTTCAACTTTAAACCACAGGCATTCAATATCTGAACACACCTTGATCCTGTCAGTAATTTATACTGGTCTAGATCTCTGGTAATCTCTGATTATCAGCAGGAAACATATACACAGTCAATATTTACTGGAGCTCAGCGCAAACCGCAGGCAGGATGTCTACCTCTAGGAACTGCATGTATGTATCTTTAAAGGGATAGTAATACTTAAAATGTAAAAAAAAATATGTTGTAGGGTTTATCCCCCTGAGTAAAACAAGAGTACTCCCACTGCTGAAAGGTGTTTCATTCAACAGTTATTAATTTTCAAAGTTGAATTTTTTAGGTGCAATATCACAGTGGCCTGAAATTGTACAGTGGCGCTATTGCTACACGATCCTATGGACAGCTCTGGTCCCGGGACCATAAATCTCCATAGGACGGTGTAGCAACAGCGCCACTGTACAATTTCAGGCCACTGTGATATTGCACCTAAAAATTTCAGCTTTGAAAATTAATAACTTTTGAATGAAACACCTTTCAGCAGTGGGAGTACTCTTGTTTTACTCAGGGGGATAAACCCTACAACATATTTTTTTTTTACATTTTAAGTATTACTATCCCTTTAATTGTATAGTGTCATGTGTACACAGAGCTTTACAGAAATAGTAATAATACAATACAAAAATACAGGACGGAGTTAAGAGCATCAGGCCAACGTGCGATCTTTATTATTAGCAGGTGAAACAGTGCAATGAATGGAATCATACATTGGGAACGTGTCCCTGCCCCAAGGAACTTACAATCTAATTAAAATTAGGAATTAGAAACCCCAATTTATACAGATTTATCACTTAGCCCTTTGGGGACAAGAGCGGTGTGCAACATATTGCTTTGCAACCATACCTGGAAACTTTGGAAAGGAGCTCGCCCTGAGATCTTTGAAATATTAACCCTTAACAATCCAGAGAAAGTAGATTCCTGGTGCAATGTTTTGTATCCAGATGAGATTTGGTACTGTGTTAGCCGTAGAAATACAGGAGGCAAATATAGTTTTTGATACCTTTATTGGTTAACTAAACAGATTTAGTAAGCTTTGAAGAACTTAGGTCTCTTCCTCAGGCATTCTAAATCTGCTTAGTTAACGAATAAAGGTATCAAAAACTATATTTGCCTAATGTTTTGTATAACTTAGAGATGATCCAATCAGTTCTCAAGGGACTTTTAACCCGTTGAGTGCCAGAGGGGTACGCAACGCATTGCTCTGCAATGCGTTGCGTACCCCTCTGGCACGCAACAGGTTAAAATGCTACTGTTTTGAGATATCACTTCTTAAATAACCACCTCCCGTCTGTTGAAGCCTGTGCCAAGGTCGTTGGGGGGCTGCTCCGGATCTGCCGAGGCGTTATGGCTGGGTAAGTCATTTTTTTGATTTATATGTTTTATTTTATTTGAATTTGAGCATCTCAGTCTGCATTTTCTTGAGTGCTTTGTATGTGATTTATCTAACTTTTCTTTTCAAGAGATAGAAAGAATATCGCCCCATGTAAGACGGGGTGATACTCAGATGAATCTGGACAAGGCTGAGGTCAAATGGATTTTGTATCTTTCAACAATACATCCATTCAGCCTGAATTCTGATAATGACGTCTCTTTGTTTATACATAAATAATTTAAGGTCAGATCGGATAGCCTGTATATTACTTAATACCTATCACCAAATGAGTCTTCATTGTTTATCCAACTTATTAGTGTGTTCACTTGTAGATAATACTACGAAAGTGAATGATTACTATATATGCTATCTGACCTGATGTAACAGTTTTTGTCCAGAGGAATCTTTACTTTTACACTTTGCATTGGGCAACATATTGTATGGACTAAGCACTCTTAGTTACAAAGTGCACGGAGTGATTGACAGTATGGTCCGACTTGCAGTTCAGGATCAATCACATTCGTGCATATTCCGGCTTAGTTACGTTTGCTAATGATTTTATCTCTCACACCTGTATATACCACTATAAGAAGGTTCGAGATGGTTATCACACTTAGCCTATGATTAAGTGAATCACTCACGAAACGCGTTAGGCGGGTCGTGCTTATGCGTGAGTCCGTGATCCTGGGAATCTGATTCTCTATGGATTGAACTGTTTTATACTTTTTCTACAATAAAGCTTAGATGTTTTTATCACAAATACAATGACTGGTTTCCTGTGACTTTGCGGATCTGTAGAGCGCTCACATCCTGTTGTTCTTATCACTTCTTAAACACTCAAAAGATCTGCAGGACTTCTTCTTCTGCCTTTCTGGTACAAATATTACCAATATGGACATTAAATCATTTAAAGGGATAGTAATACTTCGTTTTATCTTTATTTAATTTTGTCGGCATTAAAAAAACATGAAGAACAATATAAGTCTTATCTCTCAAACCTTTATGGTTTGAGAGATATTCACAAGCAAAGTTTCCCCTCCTGCCCCTTTTACCTAGTGTAAGCCATCTCTTCTCAGATGTGGAATGCAGTCTATAGACCAGACAGATAACAGAAGGGGACAATCTTCTTCCTATGAGAACAATGAAAGCCCTGCTCCCCTTGACAAGCTTTCAGGTTTTTCCATTATCTTAATTGAGGATTGTCCCTCTCTGCAGTCTACCTGGGCACCTCCCTTCTGATCTGGCTGAGCAGTGTTACATTAGTAAAAGGGGCAGGAGGGGGATACTTTGTCATTGAATTACTCTTGAACTATAACTCTAACAGTATTGAAATAACACTCTCCAAAGTCCAAATACTATGATGATTAATTAGAGCTGATTTTATTATGAAACATTACTATCCCTTTAGCAGTAAATTGGTGTAAATCATATAGTGAGAAAAACTGGACTCTCTTGCCCTAAAACTTGGGATCTTCATCGTGAGACAGTGAGATTTGATTTGATACCCCGAGTCTCAGGGTCAGACCTTCAGAGTTCCCAGGTATGATTGCAATATGTTGCACACCCTTTGGTTCTCAAGGAGTTAAAGCAATTCAAATGCTTGAAACACAGCTCATTGTTACACAAAATATAACATTCCCAGAAATACGGGTAACAGCTCCCATAACTAGAAATTAAGATATATGGTATTACACGTGATACTTTTCTGCGGCCTGGGGGAAGCAATTTTCATTTGCACTCCTGACTTCCTACTGTGTTTTGAGCTATACAATAGTCTCCTGGAAAGGAAGTGAAGAATGCAATAGAAAACAGCTTCCTCCAGAACGCCAAAAAAACAACACAAAATATCCCATACTTAAAATTCAATGAAACTCTGATCATTGCAATATAGAGCTCCTTTAATCATTTGGACACTAGAGACGTCTCACTTCACTATGCACTGTAATCGTCCCTGGAATCCAACAGGTTAAAATCAGTTATTCTTTGTAAACAGTTATAATCAGAGGCCCCCGAGGACGTGCTGAATACTTTTTCATGTGTAATTATTGTTCCGCTAACTGAATATTCACTACTGTATTTGTAACCTACTTTTCATTTAATGACACACACATAGATATGCTTCTTTTTGAACGGAAAAGTAAGGGTTCTAATCTCAAATCAGTTATCGCCATGTAATGTTTTATCAGGTTTTTAATAAGCTTGAAAACAAATGTATCCAAACTGTAGCGTCTCGCCGCTCTTCATAATCATCAGGGCCGGATTTACATCTCAGGAGCCTGTAGGCACAGAAATCTGAAGCGC
Source organism: Rhinophrynus dorsalis (assembly GCA_037306005.1). Lineage (NCBI taxonomy): Eukaryota > Metazoa > Chordata > Amphibia > Anura > Rhinophrynidae > Rhinophrynus > Rhinophrynus dorsalis. The sequence goes on from CM074725.1 coordinate 16,378,619, forward strand.
CCCCTCCCCCATTTGCCATCTCCACAATGCTCCAAATCTCCATATTACCCCCCATATCCATATAGCCCTCACATTGCCCCCCATCAGCTCCAACTTATCCCCCATCAGCTCAATATTGCCCCCATCATCTCCAACTTGCCCCCATCATCTCCACATTGCCCCATTATCTACAACTTGCCCCCATCATCTCCACATTGCCCCATCAGCTCCAGCTTGCCCTCACATTACCCCCATCATCTCCACATTGCCACTATATCAGCACAACTTGCCCTCATATTGCCATCAGCTCCACATTGCCCACATCATCTTCACACTGCCCCCACTTTGCCTCCTGCATACGTTTCCTACCTCCCTGGTGGTCCAGCGGTAGGAGATGTCTGTGCCTCCTTCTGTAGCTGCTGTTGCTCCCGCGCGGTCTCTTTAGGAATGCAGAGCGCTGGGAGATGATGTCATCTCCCAGTGCTCTACATTAGAGCCGACGAGGGAGCAACAGCAGCTACAGGTCTGTGTCTTCTGTCTGAGACGAAGAAGGCACAGACCTTACCATGCGGTGGGTGGGTTGCTACCGTGCACAGCGAGCAGCGCTGTGAACAAAAATATGTAATTTTTTTTAATTTTATTTCAATGAGATGCCTACTCTGCCTTATGACAAATCCAGCCCTGATAATCATTCCTACCAACACTTCAAATGGCCAAAGAGGGACATCTCTGTTTCAGGGGATGTTGTTGAGGGTGTAGCTGGTGGTTGGGGCATTACCGAGAATTTTTAGGTTATTTCATGACCTGTTTACAAGTCCTTGTGTAACTCAATAAGTGATTTAGAACAAGACCAAACTATTTTATTTACATAGACTAACACATATACCATACCTCCCAACATTTCAAATTGCCAAAGAGGGACAATTGTGTTTTAAGGGGTGTGGCTGGTGGGCGTGACTGGTGGGTGGGGCATTAACAAGAATTTTTAGGCTGTTTCATGACCTATTGACACCTCCTTGTGTTACCTAATAAATGACTTATAACAAGACCAAAGTATTTTATTTAAGCACACCAATTTATAAACACATATACTGACGTTTAAAGAAACAAAAACATGAGTTTTATTGCTGTGGAGCAATGTGATACCTTATATACACACACCACACAAACCGATCTCCTAAAAAGAGGGACATTAGGGTGGGAAAGAGGGACAGTGGGATTTGGGTCTAAAAGAGGGACACTTGGGAGGTATGATATACTGAAGTTTATACAAACATTAATGTGAGTTTTCTTGCTGCGGAGCAATGTGATAAACCTAGATACACACCACACATTTCCTAAAAAAAGGGACATCAGAGTGGGAAAGAGGGACAGAGTGATTTGGGTCTAAAAGAGAGACACTTGGGAGGTATGCATAATTACATTTTAGAACTTTCCCACCAGATAAAAAATATGAAAAAAGAATTGATAACATTCTGGCTAGGGTTATATAACAATTAAAGGAGCCGTAAACTTTTTTTTATGAAAACAAATATTTTATAGAGCTTTTCCTGCTGAATAAAACAAGGTCACTCCCATCACTGTCAGATGTAAAATTCAAAATTCATATCAGTTTAAATAATCAGGAAGTGAATTTACTGTGTTTACTTCCTGATAGTTCTAACTGACAGGAAGTGAATTTACTGTGTTTACTTCCTGATAGTTCTAACTGACAGGAAGTGACTCAGCAGTTTCTATCACATTCTATGGAGAATTGTATGTCTCTGACTTTTCTGACTTTCCTCTCCATTAGAATCTAACAGGAAATCTAATTAGAATTTGACCACTAGAGGGCACTGTTAATGTAAAAAAACATGGGTTTAAACTGTAATAACTCTGGAAATATAAATCTCTCCGCAGTGGGAGTACCCTTATTTTATTCAATAGGAAAATCCCTACAATATATATTTTTTCATAAAAAAAGTTTACTGCTCCTTTAAATGTAATTTTAACGCTTTCATATTTTTGGTAATAATGTCCTCTTAAAGTGTTTGCCTAATTTACTTTTTTTTTAGTTAGACTTGAAAGTTTATTTGACAATTAAATACAATCTGATATGTATTATGCTGTTTGTAGACATGTTCAGATTTAAATTCCCCAGCAGGCACTGTATAATTAAGATGACAAGACGCTCCCTTTTAATCCAATAGCAGCCCGAGGGATTAATTCAGGGTGCTTAGAGCCTTAGCAAATGATGAGTATTTGTGGAGCAAACAAATTGCACCATAGGGAACACATAAACATTCCCACATTTCCTGCAGATTTAAATGGAGGTTTAACCTCTTGAATGACAGAGAAGTCTTCACGCATTGTGTTGTAAACCTGTCTAGCTTTCAAGGGGTTAAAAATCTCATTTAACGCAATGGGCATTTTTATAGTTTGCCTATAAATTGGGTTTGTCCCAATATTGCTAGTAGAGTAATAGTGATACTTTTATTGGCTGAGTAGCGTTAGAGTGCAAGCTTTTAAGACAACTTAGCTCTCTTCGTCAGGCCTGTAACGTGATGAAGTGTCCTAAGCTTGCACTCTAACGTTACTCAGCCAATAAAGGTAACCCTTTTAATCTTCCAATACCCTGCTTTTTCTACAGCTAACACCTTTTATCTATATTCCAGTTTTGCTAATCGTCGGTATGGACCCTTTAATTGCAGATTGTATATTTTGCATTTGTTTTGCTGGTTAATACAGTGCCCTGCATTGTGCATTTTTCATAAGCGTCCTGCGTTAAAGGGGAGGTCTGTTCACCCTGCACGTAAATAAAACCAAACAATTATGATTAATATAATACGTCACCCACAGGCCGGAACGAGGAGTCCCCAGGGTGACCCAGATCAAGCGTTAACTCCTGTTGCGAATGATGGTGGCTGTTCCACTGGCACCTATTGCATTCCCACACTAGAGAATAAACATTCACCCACCAGCGAACTTGAGAGCAGTGAGAGTCAATGGGTTGCCAGAGGCAACGCCACACAGGCTGCAGAGGAAGGCACTAGGCCGAGACACCCTCCCTCCTACTGTCTGCTGCTTTTTGTTTGCAAAGTCACCCAAGGAGTAGCTATGGTTACTTACTGAAGTCCAGGCAGAGGATCACAGCCCAGGACTAATTTAACTGGGTATTGTTACTGCTACTGTGATGAATTGAAGACACATTCTGAAGCATGCAGGAAGCATATTTTTAACCCTTTGTGTACCTAGGGTTACCACCCAGCCAGTATTTTACCGGCAGGCCGGTAAAAAATTAGCTTCTGTCCAATGTTAAGTCTATGGACGGAATGCCATGGCCGGTATTTTTTGGAAGAAAAGGTGGCAACCCTATGTGTACCAGGGGTGCACAACCATTGCATACCTCCCAAGTGTGCCTCTTTTAAACCCAATCCCTCTGTCCCTCTTTCCCACCCTGATGTCCCCCTTTTCAGGAGAGCAGACTGTGTGGTGTGTATATAAGTGTATCACCCTGGTGTCCCTGTGTTTAGGAGATCAGACTGTGTGGTGTGTATATAAGTGTATCACCCTGGTGTCCATGTGTTTAGGAGATTAGACTGTGTGGCGTATATATTAGTGTATCACCCTGGTGTCCCTGTGTTTAGGAGATCAGACTGTGTGGTGTGTATATAAGTGTATCACCCTGGTGTCCATGTGTTTAGGAGATTAGACTGTGTGGCGTATATATTAGTGTATCACGCTGGTGTCCCTGTGTTTAGGAGATCAGACTGTGGTGTGTATATAAGTGTATCACCCTGGTGTCCCTGTGTTTAGGAGATAAGACTGTGTGATGTATATATAAGTGTATCATCCTGGTGTCCCTGTGTTTAGGAGATCAGACTATGTGGTGTGTATATAAATTTATCACCCTGGTGTCCCTGTGTTTAGGAGATCAGACTGTGTGGTGTATATATAAGTTTTTCACCCTGGTGTCCCTGTGTTTAGGAGATCAGACTGTGTGGTGTGTATAGAAGTGTATCCCCCTGGTGCCCCTGTGTTTAGGAGATCAGACAGTGTGGTGTGTATAGAAGTGTATCCCCCTGGTGTCCCTGTGTTTAGGAGATCAGACTGTGTGGTGTGTATATAAGTGTATCACCCTGGTGTCCCTGTGTTTAGGAGATCAGACTTTGTGGTGTGTATATAAGTGTATCACCCTGGTGTCCCTGTGTTTAGGAGATCAGACTGTGCGGTGTGTATAGAAGTGTATCACCCTGGTGTCCCTGTGTTTAGGAGATCAGACTGTGCAGTGTGTATAGAAGTGTATCACCCTGGTGTCCCTGTGTTTAGGAGATCAGACTGTGCGGTGTGTATAGAAGTGTATCACCCTGGTGTCCCTGTGTTTAGGAGATCAGACTGTGCGGTGCGTATATAAGTGTATCACCCTGGTGTCCCTGTGTTTAGGAGATCAGACTGTGTGGTGTATATAGAAGTGTATCATCCTGGTGTCCCTGTGTTTAGGAGATCAGACTGTGTGGTGTGTATATAAGTGTATCACAGTGGTGTCCCTGTGTTTAGGAGATCAGACTGTGCGGTGTGTATAGAAGTGTATTACCCTGGTGTCCCTGTGTTTAGGAGATCAGACTGTGTGGTGTGTATATAAATGTATCAAATTGATCCACAGCAATAAAACTCACACTATTGTTTGTTTAAACATCAGTAAACTTGTTTATAAATTAGTCTGTGTAAATAAAATACTTTGGTTTTGTTATAAGTCACTTATTAGCTTACACGAACAGGTATAAATAGGTCATGAAATAGCCTAAAAATTCTCGGTAATGCCCCTCCCACCAGCCATGCCCACAGCAACACCCCATAAAACACAAGTGTCCCTCTTTGGCAATTTGAAATGTTGGGAGGCATGCCGTTGCTCTGCACACAACTCAACCACTCAAAGAATTAACCCTTTGAGTGCCTTTGAGCATACTCCTCTGGCACTCAAAGGGTTAAAAGGAAGACCATTTGTGTTGTCACGATATAGGATTTGATACAATAAATGTGAGCGAATCTGCAGCAATGATTTTGCCAACTATGGAGATTTATGGTCCCGGCCCCAGAGCTGTCCATAGGATCGTGTAGCAACAGCGCCACTGTACAATATCAGGCCACTGTGATATTGCAACTAAAAAATTCAACTTCAAGAGAGAGCAGAAGGAGATAGAGAGTGTCCAGTTGTCGTGCAGGCAGGCCAGTAGCATTAGTACCTTATTGCCACTGCAAGGGAGAGTCATCTTTGTTTCTGTGCAAAATATAAAACATATTAGGAATTTGTTTTAATAGTTTTCAGAGTGACACAGCCAGTCTCACAGTTGTGTAGGCAGGTAGACAGGCCTAGTACCTTATCGCTACCGCAAGGGAGAGTAATTTTTTAAAGTATGTTAAATTCAGACGAATAATTTGGACTATTGTCGAATTTTGTCTGAATCGAAATTGTCCAAAATCAAATTTTACAGAAAATTTTTGTCATGCACAAGTCTAGCTGGTAGAGATGACATATCTACAATGTAATTATCAGTTGTGCATCCATGGGGATTTGTGACTACCAGCTGCCCCCAGCTTTGCCACTGGTAGCCACAGATCCCCATGTACAATGTCTGATGCACAGACCCCACCAGCCTTGTTCCCTTGCCTACTGGTAGCCACAAATCCCCATGAACTCTGTCTGTGCAGTGTATGGATTCAGACACACAATGGCGATGTTCCCCATTCTGACCCATGATGATGTTGGACAGGCTTCCCCACAGTGGTGATTTTGGACAGGCTTCCCCATTAATGGTAATGTTTGGACAGGCTTCCCCATTAATGGTGATGTTTGGACAGGCTTCCCCATTAATGGTGATGTTTGGACAGGCTTCCCCATTAATGGTGATGTTTGGACAGGCTTCCCCATTAATGGTGATGTTCAACAAATTTCTAAACCTAAATTGTCTATTGTATCCTACTGCACACTACAAGATTAAATTTATATATAAATATACTGAGGAAGATAACAAGGCAGAACAGAATAATTGGGTTAATTGAAGGTAGCACTGTATTTCATTGATCAACCAGAATGCCCCCCTTAGCACAATTAAATAAAGAAACTCATACAGTGCTTTTATTCATAGAAGTATAATATTTTCTTACTAAAAAACAATCTTTATTACACAATACATAAAAACTACTGAATTATAAAAACACATTCATCTAAATGGGCAGAACCAGATATCTTTATAAAGAATAGGAACCAAGATATTTAAATGGATCAAAACGCTGAGGAATAAGCATACAACCCTTCTTATTAAAAGGATAGTAATGTTTCATAATAAAAACAGCTCTAATTAATCATCATAGTATTTGGACTTTGGAGAGTGTTATTTCAATTCTGTCAGAGTTGTAGTTCAAGAGTAATTGAATGATAAAGTATCCCCCTCCTGTCCCTTTTACTGATGTAACACTGCTCAGCCAGATCAGAAGGGAGGTGCCCAGGAAGACTGCAGAGAGGGACAATCTTCAATTAAGATAAGGGAAAAACCTGAAAAACTTGTCAAGGGGGCAGGGCTTTCATTGTTCTCTTAGGAAGAAGATTGTCCCCTTCTGTTAACTGTCTGGTCTATGGGCTGCATTCCACATCTGAGAAGAGATGGCTTACACTAGGTAAAAGGGGCGGGAGGGGGAACTTTGCTTGTGAATATCTCATAAACCATAAAGGTTTGAGAGATAAGACTTATATTGTTCATGTTTTTTTTAATGCCTACAAAATAAAATAAAGATAAAATGAAGTATTACTATCCCTTTAATTCATAACTACACATTGATTCTGTGGCTATTACAATTGTACTGTTATAAGTCTCTGCAGTATGATTGGAGTACACCATGGTACGCACCTGTGTGTGCGATCCTTTCAACTACTACACAGCGTGTTACAATATTGAAGTTTATTTAAGCAGACTCAGTTTTGTATGTCCTTGTGTGCACCCAAATCCACAACACTGTTGGTTATTACTTTATAACCTCAAAGGATTTCTGTGCCGATCTAACTATACAAACTCCTTAAAGTGTTAGTAATGTCTGAAAAAAACTTTTTTGCATTTAGAAGAGCTTAAAAAGCTGATCTAAATGAAAAAAAAACGTATCTCTTAAACCGCTATGGTTTAAGAGATACGGGCGTTTAAAGTTTGATTTCTCCTACTGACAGCTGTAAAGCTGTCAGCAGGAGATCCGTGTCGGTCGACACTGTGGCGCTTGAGAAGTGCCGGGATCTCGTTACTTACACGGAATCCCTTCATTGGAATGGTCTAAAACGTGTGCCTAGTGTTCAGGCATACGTTTTAGACCATTCCAATGAAGGGATTCCTTGTAAGTAACGAGATCCCGGCACTTCTCAAGCGCCACCGTGTCGACCGACACGGATCTCCTGCTGACAGCTTTACAGCTGTCAGTAGGAGAAATCAAACTTTAAACGCCCGTATCTCTTAAACCATAGCGGTTTAAGAGATATGGTTTTTTTGCATTTGGATCAGCTTTTTAAGCTCTTCTAAATGCAAAAAAGTTTTTTTTCAGACATTACTAACACTTTAACGTGTTACAGTAATGTTTATTTAAATACACAATCGCTCGAATTGCACTCTTGTATACAAAGTTCTCAGACCCTTACATCTGGTTTACGGCCTGTTTTCTTGATGCCAATTATTCATTCCACAATATACCCTTTCTACAATATACCCAACCCACATTACTGAGGGTTATACTCTCATAACTACACAGGGATATGGTATTATTTTAGAACGTATACTTATTGATCCGTTATACGTTTACACATTTCTTTATACAATTCTTTATACTTCATGAAAGATCATGTGTATAACTTATTAACCTTTTCATGACATGCACATAGAATAGGGATCAGAAATTCAATTTTAAAACCATAGCTGTATCCAGGGACAGGGAGACAGGAGAAGGGACAGTCCCTGGAAATTTGGGACAGTTGGCAGGGATGACTGTATCGTTCAGGAACTTGTAGTTGAAAAGGTTTCCTGTTAACTCTTTGACTGGCAGAGGGATACACAACGCATTGCTTTGAAATGCGTAGTGTACCCCATTGGCACGCAAAGGGTTAACAGCTATGTCACTTTTGCTTCTCCAGAATGTGTCAAATGCAAGAATGGATAAAAAAAATTATGTTCATAAAAAGGACAAATTCTAAAAGTAAAAAAAAATAAAAATAAATACAAAAAAATGTGGCCCATGTAAGCCATTATGCAGAATATTATTTTACTTTAATAAACTAAATTGTGTCCATGACCACACCCCCACCCCTAACATGACCGCTCTTCCAGTCCCATCTACTCCTTCCGCTCATAGAAAATACATTACACCTGTAACTTGCAAGGACAAGAAATACCTTTTTCCCCTTGGTTGCTAGAGATCTCAAACGCATTGCTAAGCTAAGTATTGTTATAAGTGTGTGTATTTGTGTATGTATGAATGTGAGAATTGTTATAAGTGTGTGTATGCATTTGTGTATGTATGAATATATGTATGAGTATTGCTATGATCAGGTGTGTGCATGTGTGTATTTGTGTTTGTCTGTATACATGAATATGTGTGACTATTGTTATAAATGCATGTCTGTATGTATGTATGTGTGAGTATTGTTATAAATGCGTGTGTGTATGTATGTCTGTGTGAGTATTGTTATAAATGCATGTGTGTATGTATGTCTGTGTGAGTATTGTTATAAATGCATGTGTGTATGTATGTCTGTGTGAGTACTGTTATGTGTTTGTATTTGTATGTAGGAATATGTGTCTGTATTGTTGTGTGTGTGTGTGTGTGTGTGTGTGTGTGTGCGTGCGTGCGTGCGTGCGTGCGCGCGCCTGCGCCTAAACAGCTGCGTGCATTTGTCTGCATTCCTCTGTCTTCCATTGTGTTAATGAGCATTGGTACCTGAGCACAATAACCCGGATAAACCAAGCAAACACCAGTAGTTCAATCATTAACGTTTTATTCAATCAATAACAGGAAACAAGAACTGCATTATCTGACTGAAGAAGATCAGTCTGTCTGAGCAGGTGAAGTCTGAACACTGCATGGTGATGGTTCTAGTAACGTGCTACAGTACAGTACATCGACAACTCCCCAGAGCTACCAGCAGAGGGGGCTAAACGTATAGTAGATCCTATAAGTCCTTCAACATATATTATCTAAAAGTAACCTGTAAATAAACTAAAAGGTTTAAACTATTCCTGAATTAATAATAAGTATGAATTATATTATAAAAACAAAAACAAACTCCATTTGAGGAATAATTATGGAGGTGCAAGAATATCATGCAACTGTCTCAAACGCTATATTCAGAAAACTAAAGGGGACCAATTTTAGTGCAAACCAATTGCAACACAGGAGGCAAATGAAAATTCCAAAAGGGGTATCTGTTGCACTGTAAAGTAATGCTTTGGGCACTGCGCTACCACTCTAAAGGTGCAATGCATTGGAGCTCTCTCTACCATTCAAAAGGGGTTAACCCTCTGAGTGCCAGAGGGGGTACCTCTGGCACTAAAAGGGTTAAAAGCCCACATAAATCAATGAGAATGTGGATTTTTCATTTCCCAGATATCGTGCAGATGGTTTGCCCCAGACCTGCACCACTGCATTGTGATGGGTATGGCCCCGGCCTTAAAGGGATACAAAATGTTTCATAATAAAAGCAGCTCTAATTAATCATCATAGTATTTGGATTTGGAGAGTGTTATTTCAGTTCTGTCAAGAGTTGTAGTTCAAGAGTAATTCAATAATAAAGTATCCCCCTCCCGCCCCTTTTACTGATGTAACACTGCTCAGCCAGATCAGAAGGGAGGTGCCCAGGTAGATTGCAGAGAGGGACAATCTTCAATTAAGATAAGGGAAAAACCTGAAAAGCTTGTCAAGGGGGGCAGGGATTTCATTGTTCTCATAGGAAGAAGATTGTCCCCTGCTGTTATCTGTCTGGTCTATGGACTGCATTCCACATCTGAGAAGAGATGGCTTACACTAGGTAAAAGAGGCGGGAGGGGAAACTTTGCTTGTGAATATCTCTCAAACCATAGAGGTTTGAGAGATAAGACTTATAATGTTCTTCATGTTTTTTTAATACCTACAAAATAAAATAAAGAAAAAATGAAGTATTACTATCCCTTTAAGTACCTTTCCCATTTCAAATGTTAAAGTGCACCGAGTGGGATTCCAAAGCAGGTTAGTTAACCGTATGAGTGCCAGTGTGTGCAACGCATAGTAAAGAAATGTTCTGGTCACCCCCACCGGCATAGTGTCTTTGTGGGTGTACAATGCATTATGAAACAATGTATCGGAACTCACAGGTCTAAACTGGGAGGTCGTTTACATATATTAGCAAAAAGGTTCTGGGGAGATATCTGCAATTCCTATGTAATGCTATAGAGCCTCTTTTCCAACTTAAGTAGATTTAACTCACTGGGGAGAGACTCATTCCACTCCCAATGCTTCTCCCTCCTCCCTGGACTCAGGCAAAACGGATCTCAAACATCGGTTCTGAAAACCGACAGTGGCGTCTTCAAAACTGTCCTCAAGGGCCGTCTATGGACTAGAACTTAATGCTGACCCCACTTGAGCAGTAAATGCTTTAAAATGGAAAAATAGAGCACTGTCAATCTACCAATGCTGGGAGATTTTTCCATTCAATTGTTTTTAAAGCGATAGTAATGCCAGAAATAAACTTTATTCGGTGTGGTAGGTTTCAGAAAATTAAGTATTTGGAGAAAGTCCTATCTCTCAGACCTTTATGGTTTGAGAGATATCCGCCACTAAAATTCCCCTTCTCCTGATGTCAGCTATAAAGCTGACAGCAGGAGATCTGTGTCGGCTGATTCGAGGAGGCTCTTCAGCAGAGCTACTTCACTGGAAGGTCTGTAAAGTGTGCATGTAAACCAGGCACACTTTGTAGACCGTTCCAATGAAGCAATTATTTTTAAAGATCACTATTTTGGCTCGGCTCTGCTGAAGAGCTGCCGGCTGGTCCCAGGACCTGAAACTCCTGCTGTCAGCAGTACGCTGACGTCAGGAGAAGGGGAGGGAGTGGAGAACTTTAGCACCGAATATCTCTCAAACCATAAAGATTTGAGAGATAGGACTTTCTACAAATACTTTATTTTTGTAAAATCTAACATACTGAATAAAGTTTATTTCTCACAATACTAACCCTTTAACTAAAATTGTTAGTAACAGAGACAACTAGTATGCAAAAGGCATTTTATTTTATATAGTACTCTATAGGGGAGCTTGAGTCACAGAGTACAACTCTCCAAACTAATAGGAGTAGCACCCCCTGGTGACCAGAACAGAAAATTGCAGTTTACTGTAGAAGGTTTGACTTATAATAACTTTTGAATGGAAGAAGAAAAAAAAAAAAACAACAACCAAAAAAACCCCTAAATCTACCTACAGACAGGCGTTATTACTTTTCTAGAAAACACAAATTCATATTTCTTTGCCATTAGTATCAAGTAGAACTGTAACCGTCTGGGTGGCAGTTACCTACAGGACTGTGCTTCCTTCTAAACAGATATCCTGAGACCAACACATTCACAGTCAGAATTGTCTGTGACCCAAAGAAACTCCCAAAAGCTCATCCTAAAAAGAGATTTAAAGCCGTATTCAGTGAGATAAAAATCAGCAGTTCTAGAGCAGAACAACTGCATCAAGAGAGAAATTAAAATGCCCGTTATCTGAGCTGAAAACAAATTCTGTTTAAGCTTTCTCTGACCATACATAAAAGAAAAATTAAGTTACATTTTTTGGTAGGTTTAATAAATACATGCACAGTACACTTCCAACAATAGTGTTATTTATGAATTGTCTACTGTACCCTGTACTGTTTTCCATTTTAAAATCATATTTTGTCTCCTTCCCCTACCTGAGGGAAAGAGTCCAGAAACTCTCAGAATGGAGAGAGAGAGAAGAGCGGGGGGACAGAAAAGGGAAGGGGGATGGAAGGCTGGAGAGGCTTAGAAGAGGGCAGAAGTGTCCCTCTCTAGGAGATTTTAAAGGGATAGTAATACTTAAAATGTAAAAAAAAAATATGTTGTAGGGTTTATCCCCCTGAGTAAAACAAGAGTAGTCCCACTGCTGAAAGGTGTTTCATTCAAAAGTTATTAATTTTCAAAGTTGAATTTTTTAGGCGCAATATCACAGTGGCCTGAAATTGTACAGTGGCGCTGTTGCTACACCATCCTATGGAGATTTATGGTCCCCGGACCAGAGCTGTCCATAGGATCGTGTAGCAACAGCGCCACTGTGCAATTTCTGGCCACTGTGATATTGCACCTAAAAAATTCAACTTTGAAAATGAATAACTTTTGAATGAAACACTTTTCAGCAGTGGGAGTACTCTTGTTTTACTCAGGGGGATAAATCCTACAACATATTTTTTTTTACATTTTAAGTATTACTATCCCTTTAAGGTTGTGGGGGCTAAGGATTAAATGAAGAAGGGTAATTCCTTTATTTAACCCCTTCCCGACAATGGACGTACATGTACGTCCCGCAAAAACTGTCACTTAGTGACAGAGGATGTACACGTACGTCCAGGAAGTCGTTTAAAACAATGGAAAAAAAAAAAAAAAAGTTCGGCGGGCGTTAAGTGCTGGCCGCGGTCACTAAGAGGTTAAACATAGCTTTTAACCTCTATGCTGAAGCTGGTTTGCCTCAGAATTGCTCACGTTTAGCCTCCTGAACACGACCGTCAGACTATGTTATTATTAAAACTAAGTGTTAACTTATAACTAAAATAGCATTTCAAAGCTCTGAGCTCACTCGATCTGAGGTCCCTCAGCAGCTGTGATAAACCCAAGTGGGGAATAGTACCACAAGTGTTTTTTTTTTTTTTTTTTTAACCCTTTTAAAGCCAGGAAAAAGCCTGTGCAGTGGCCACTCAGCTTCAAATGAAAGCCCTTTATACAATATATAAACCACAGGACGGTTTAGCAAAGCTTTGATTTCCTGTGATTCCTCTTTGGAGAGATTGCATATTACACTTTTATATGGCTGCATCCTGTTAACACAGTTGGTAGAGCAGCATTCTAATTATACTCCCCCAGGAACCACAGGTCATGTGCCGTAGGAGATACACGGCTCTTACTGTGTAGGGAGTAGGGGACTGTGAGAGAGGTGAGACAGATAAGGAGGGAGGCAAATATATAGTTGGCAAGAGAGAAAATAATGGAGGGAGGGAGAGAGAAAGAGAGAGAGAGAAAGTAAAGATGGAGAGAGTGTGTGAGGTGGAAGACAAGAGAGAAGGAAAAGGGTGAGATACTGAGAGAGGGCCATATGCACAAGTGAAAAATGAAGCAAATCTGGGAAAGGCTTAGAGCGCCATACTAGACAAATAAAAAAAATCCCTATCAATTTAAATGGAGCTTTAAAAACCCCATGAATGCGCTAGAGGTCTTCAATGTTTTGCTAAGACCTTTCTAGCATTCAAGGGGTTACAAAATCCCAATTTAAAGCAACAGGAACGTTGGAAATGTAGATTTGTCCCCCATGTTTCAGTTGGTTTGCCACAGAGCTGTCCCAGTTTCTTTTGTGGCCCAGAGAGGAGAGTGTGAGGGACAGAAGGGGTTTTGTGACCGAAATACAGAGCAGAGGTCCGTGCAGATTAACCCCTTAGCTCCCACTCCTTCCTGAGGACTGGCACTCAGGCCAAGGTGCCATGAAATGATCAAGCAATGCTGTGGAAATAGGGCACTGCGGTCCTTCCAGCACTCAATGAGTTAAGCACTTCATAAACGGAAAAATTAAATGTTCACAGCGAATTGTCTGCTCCAGTCCAGTCACCGCGGCCCCTGTACTGTTCATATACACACACCGAACGCACAGAGATACAGAGGAGACATTTGGGGACAGGCCAAATGTACCATAGGTAATAAATGCAAATGGTTACTTATTTAAATTGCGACTTTAACCCTTTGAATGCTAGAGAGATCTCCCAACGCAATCAAAAGTTTAAAAGCCCCATTTAAATCAATTGCAATCTGTATTTTTTCTGTATGTTGCATTGGGACTGTCCCCAAATTAGTCCAGTTTTCTTTTGTGAATAAGGCCCACAGTATTATACAGACAAGGCGAGGGCGACTTCTGATACAACCACAGCTGGAGAGGTTGGGAGCTGCAGTCCCCTGCAGCTGGAGTGCCACAAGGTTCCTTACTCATGATATAGACTTAATATGTAAATTATACAAATGGCTTTTAGTATAAAGCAGCATTCTCACAGACTACATTGCCATTAAACGACAGCCAATTAGGACCAGTGCGTCAGGTAGGCCCTGAATCTGTGCAATGAGGATAAAGAAGGGAATTTTAATTTAGTCACTGAGGGATTCTGGGAATGTAACACGGTTCAACCCTGAGCCCATCGGAGACATCCACCCTCAGTGTGAGGGCATGCGGAACAGCCAAGATGTTATTCTAGGTCCTGATGGGGGAAGGCTAATCACATCCAATACCAAGCAATGGCGGCAGCCAAGGCAGTGGCGCAGGCTGCTAACAGGGCCTGAACATTGGGGCTTCTTGCCAGTGCCATAGCAGCATGGAATGGGCAGCCTGTTGCTTCTCTGAGACCTGTAGTAGAGGAGGAGAACAGAACTGTCACCAACACAGGACATTAACCTTTTCCTATAAAAAAACAGCTGGACCTGCATCTCAGGGCCTGCTGGACTTCATTCAGAAGTGATTACAGTTCAAACCTTTTACCCCCCCCCCCCCCCACATCTATTTCTTAAAGTAATACCATCACCTAGAAATAATTATGGTGATTATAGAAGGGCTTTTAAAACCACCTATATGTCGTATTAGTCATTTTTTATTTAGAAAATTAACATTTGAGTTTAGGTTAATAGATAATGCTAATTAAGGCATGACGCACAAGAATGTCCTGTCTTAGTCCTTCGTTACCTCCCCCACTCACTGCCAATTAACCCTCTCACTGCCAACGGGGGGAGGAAAGGTATGCCTAAAACATCCCTGCATAGCATGAATTAACTGAATGAATTACTGCAGTAAAGTTATGGAATTCTTTGCCTCGGCATGCGGTACTTGGAGATAATGCAGCTGCTTTCAAAAAAGCAAAAGGATGCCTACCTAGCACAGAACAATATTAAAAATTATGGCAGATGGCTTAGGCCCACTTGGGGCTAAATTAGAAATTGCTCCAGAGGGCTTTTTTGTTGCCTTCCTCTGGATCAACAGGGGTGTTTTTGGCATGGGCTGGACTTGATGGACAACCGGATCAACTATGTTACTATATAACACCAATTAAAACTGCTTCTCTGTAATTTATCAAAAGTCTAAACTGCAATTAGTTGTTTAAATTAACATATTTACAGGTAACTTGAAGGGGATACTTTGTAATATATTTTAACTCCTTAGATGTTACAGAGGTCTTATCCTCCCACCCCTTTCAGTGATGCCCTTCACTAACCAATGGAAACTAGGTGCTCATAACATCATCATCTTTTTTTTAATTGAATACCTACTGATTAAAACACCCCTCTGCATCTGGAATCATATGAATGATTTCAAATTCACACATTTCATTTTAGTTCTTAGCTTAAATACTTCATAATTACTTAGCCCTATTTTGTAGACATTAAATAAAGTAGAAAAATGCCCCCAGTGCCATCTCTCAAACCTTTATGGTTTGAGAGATATTCACTCGCAAAGTCCCTCCCCCCTTTCCCTGAAGTCAGCGTTCTAGCTAACTTCAGGGGAAGCCTGTTGTAGGACCATCCTGCTGCTCTGCGGCAGAGCCGAGATTGCGTTAATAAAAAAACAAATCCTTCACTTAAAAGGTCTTGTACGTGTGCTTGCAAACCAAGCCAAACCAACATTTTAAATGAAAGATTTATTTTTTATTAACGCAATCTCTGCTCTGCTGTAGAGCCGCCAGATGATCGTAAGGCAGGCTTCCCCTGCAGTCAGCTAGAAAGCTGACTTCAGGGAATGGCGAGGGAGGGAGGAACTTTGCAAGTGAATATCTCTCAAACCATAAGGGTTTGAGAGATGGCACTGGGGGCATTTTTCTTTAATTTGTACAAAATAGGGATAAGTAATTATGAAGTATTACTATCCCTTTAAGAGTTTGTATCTCAGGGATATTTATCCATACAAACATAGGGCTGTATAAAATAAGAAAAAGGAGGATTCATGGGGCAAAACAACTGAACCAAGTGGTTTGAAATCAATATTCCCACTGATTTAATATCTCCAATACATTGCTTCGCAATAATTTTTATTTTAAACCCCCTGGTGAAATACCCCCCAATTGCTCCTCATTTTGCATACAGCCCAGAGAAACATACACTTATACACTCACCTTGCTGAGCAGCATAATATGGGCACTTGCGGATATCTCCTTTCCCATCATGCACTGGAAGGCTGTTGTCTTGTGCCTCATCAGGGAGAGTGCTGCCAATCTGATCCAACTCCTCAAATACCTGGATGGTAAGAAGGGAGAGTTTATGGTATTATTAGAATCACAAAACCGCTCTTTTATATTATACATGACACAAAACCATACATTATTTTATAAAGATTAACCCTTTTGGATGCTAGCGAATGCATTACAGAGCAATGCACTGGAGATCTCTAACAGTCAAGGGGTTTAAGGCACAATTTTAACCAACGGGAATTTATATTTATGCTCTATGCAGTTGCGTCAGCCTCAATGAGGCATACTTATAAAGAGACAAAATGGGGGAATTCTAGGCCAAGGCAACTGTATCATATACAATGCATGGGGAGCTATAAAAGACAACTGTAACCAGAAAGGTGTCCTGGGAGCATTCTGGTAAATGAAGCTGGCGTTGTATTGTGAGCCTCGTCTGACTAACAGGTGATTAGGATAAGGGTGTGAGGAGAAAAACATGGGGCTCCTACAGTGGTTCAGCAGGGTAAGACTGAACTAAGAGACTGAAGTCTCCTCTGTGACAGTTCCCAGCAGACTCACTATAAAGCCTCACACTTCAGGCCTGTGTCACGCAGTCTCCACAGACCGTATCAAAAGCCTCACAGTTCAGTCCCTAGTCCTGTGTCACACAGACCCTCTATAAAGCCTTATAGTTCAGTCCCTGGTCCTCTGCAACTCTGTCCCCTGCAGACTGACTAAAAAAAGTCTCCCAGTTCAGTCCCTAGTCCCACGTCAGGCAGTCCCCAGAAGATCCTCTATAAAGTCTACCAGTTCAGTCCCTAGTCCCGCGTCATGCAGTCCCCAGAAGATCCTCTATAAAGTCTACCAGTTCAGTCCCTAGTCCCGCGTCATGCAGTCCCCAGAAGATCCTCTATAAAGTCTCCCAGTTCAGTCCCTAGTCCCTCGTCATGCAGTCCCCAGAAAATCCTCTATAAAGTCTCCCAGTTCAGTCCCTAGTCATGCAGTTCCCAGAAGATCCTCTATAAAGTCTCCTAGTTCAGTCCCTAGTCCCGTGTCATGCAGTCCCCAGAAGATCCCCTATAAAGTCTACCAGTTCAGTCCCTAGTCCCGTGTCATGCAGTCCCCATAAGATCCCCTATAAAGTCTCCTAGTTCAGTCCCTAGTCCCACGTCATGCAGTCCCCAGAAGATCCCCTATAAAGTCTCCCAGTTCAGTCCCTTGTCCCACAGACCCCCTGTGCCTGGTCTGAAAGTCTGACATGGTCAATGGAGGCTGTGTGACACACACTAAGTTTGTAGCCGAGAACCACAGAATTTTGTGTTGCCGTCTACCTGGAGGGGTCAGTTTTCTGACCCCCCCCCCCCCCAAGGTGACAGAAACCATTTTGGGACCCTCTGGCTTTTTTACTTTCGGTTCTGATAGAAGCAGACTTAGTAAAACATGATCATTGTTTTTTAACCCCTTGGATCAAAGATGTTTCCAACTCAAAGCTTCAAGGAGTTAATATTATAAAGATTGTGCATCTGTTTTACCCCAGAATTGCTCCACTCTTTTGTTAATGCACATGCCCCAATGAATACATTGTTTACCTGCATATTGAACTGGAAGGCCCGGTTTGCCTCCTGAACGATACTCTCTTTCGTCTCTGTGTCCAAGTCCAGGGTGTTCAGACGAGCTCTGTACAGCTGTTTGAACTGCTGGGCATTGGTAACATTATCAAATACATAGAACTGGATCCCTTCTCCTGTGCTGGGAAGGTGGAGAGCTCTCTGGGCCACCTTCCTCAGGACCTGCCCACCAGACAGGTCTCCCATGTAGCGTGTGTAGGCGTGAGCCACAAGCAGCTCCGGCCTGTGACGGCCCAGGTGATGGATACGCTCCACGTAGGCTTCGGTGGCCTTGGAGCACTGGATGACATCTTCCCAGGATTCACCGTAGAAGTAGCAGAGGTCTTTAATCAAAGCCTCCTTCCTGTGCAGCTCCTGGGGGAAGTAGAGTGGGACGATGGCTGAGTGTTCTCTGTTCCTGTCCAACTCTTCTTCCAGGGCCGAATATGTGTAGAAGAGGGCAGCTGTGGCCAACTATACACAGAAGAGATAAACACAATGAGCAATTTACTTTATAATATAGGAACACACACAGCTGCAATTAGCTTATGGCAAAAGGGACCTTCAGAGGTCATTCAAAGTCATTGTACCACAGGGAATTTTCTTCTTCCAAAGACTTGTATTTTGTGCTACACAAACATGTCCCCCAGTGTCACCTACAGTCATAATCTCATTTACCAGTGACGTAATTAACCACAATTTTGGGCCTTATGCACAAAAAAGGGGAGTAATTCTGTGGCAAAACAGCTGACTGAAGGGGACAAATATAAATCCTCTGTTGATTTAAATGGGGCTTTTAATCCCTTGAGCTCTAAAAATAGTCTCCAACGCATTGTGAAGAAATGTATCGAGTCCCCTCTAGCACTGAAGGCATTTAAAGGGATAGTAATGTTTCACAATAAAAGCAGCTTCAATTAATCTTCATAGTATTTGGGCCATGGAGAGTGTTATTTCAATACTGTCAGAGTTGTAGTACAAGAGTAATTGAATGATAAAGTATCCCCCTCCCGCCCCTTTTACTGATGTAACACTGCTCACCTCAGAGCAGCAAGACTGTCCAGATGGATTGCAGAGGGGGACAATCTTCAGTGATCATAAGGAAAACCTGAAAAACCTGTCGGGGGGGGGGGGGCAGGACTTTCATTGTTCTCACAGTAAGAAGATTGTCCCCTTCTGTGATCTGTCCGATCAAGAGACCAGATTCCACATCTGAGGGGAGGCGGCTTACACTAGGTAAAAGGGGTGGGAGGGGAATACTTTATCATTCAACTACTCTTGTACTACAACTCTGACAGTACTGAAATAACACTCCCCATGGCCTAAATACTATGAAGATTAATTGGAGCTGCTTTTATTGTGAAACATTACTTTCCCTTTAAAGTCCCATTTCAATAAATGAGACCGCGGGAAATGTTTATTTGTACCGTATGGTGCAGCTGTTTTCATTTCTTCCCAGTACATGATCCTCACAGTCTGTTTTCAGGAAGGTAACAGATTCGGAAGGAACACATCCTACACGTTAATATCTTTACACTAAATGCAGCTATAAAACTGTGTGTTTATCTGTGCTATTTGCACAGTGTCTGAGCCACACAAAGCTCATTGGCATCAGCTCATTAAATGACGTCTGAGAATGAGGGTTTTATTGTGACAAGCTGAGCAAACAGTCCTTAAAGGGGCAGTAACACTTTCTATAATAAACCCCATTCTTACTACGGCTGGAATACTTTAATAGCCCCCCATGATTTTTGCCCTTGTTTATTAGTCCAAGAGATAACATCTTCAATCGAACCTGGAAGTCATGTCCATGGAGGCGGGCATGACAGTTTTTTTGTTTTTTTTTTTAAACTGAAGAGGGCAGAGTGCACAAGCCTAAATAGGGTTACCATGTGCAGTGAGGAGAATTTGTGTTTTGTGGTGGCAAGCAGCTCTCATGTCTGTCTCCATAGATATGGCATCCAGCAATGCGTTGCGCACACCTCTGGCACTCAAAGAGTTAAGGGCGTACATGTACGTCATGGGTAGAATGTGCCTAAAGATCCCATGACGTACATGTATGCCCTGGAATTCAGGGGTCCCCATACAGCTGCACACTGGGGATCTCCGAATTGGTTGAAGGGTGGGAAAAAAAAAAAAAAGTCTGTGGTCCTTAAAGGGATAGTAACACTTAAATATTACTAATCCCCATATTGTAGCCATGTTAAAACCAATTTAATTGTCCCAAGTGTCATGTCTCAAATCTTTATGGTTTGAGAGATAACCGTAAGCAAAGTTCCCCCTCCCTCCCCCTTCCCTGAAGTCAGCATTGTACTGACTGCAGGGATATCCGGTCTTATTTGCATCAGGTGGCTCTGCAGCAGAGCCAATATCGCGTTAGTAAAAAAGAACTTTCACTGAAACGGTCCTCTACGTGTGCTTACAAATCGAGCACACGTAGAAAACCGATACAGTGAAAGTTCTTTTTTACTAATGCAATCTCGGCTCTGCTGTAGAGCCACATGATGCAAATAAAACCGGATATCCCTGCAGTCAGTACAACACTGACTTCAGGGAAAGGGGAGGGAGGGGGAAAATTTGCGTTCCATTATCTCTCAAACCATAAAGGTTTGAGACATGACACTGGGGACAGTGGCGCTGTTGCTACACGATCCTATGGACAACTCTGGTCAGTTGACCATAAATCTCCATAGGATGGTGTAGCAACAGCGCCACTGTACAATTTCAGGCCACTGTGATATTGCACCTAAAAAATTCAACTTTGAAAATTAATAACTTTTGAATAAAACACCTCTCAGCAGTGGGGAGTACTCTTGTTTTACTCAGGGGGATAAACCCTACAACATATTTTTTTTTTACATTTTAAGTATTACTATCCCTTTAAATTGGTTTTAACATGGCTACAATATGGGGATTAGTAATATTGAATTATTACTATCCCTTTAAGTGCCGGTCATGCCACCGATCCTTAGGGGGTTGAAAGGAAGAAAGGTGATGCAGGTGATGGTAAAAACATCAAAAACTAAACAAATTATGGAGCTTTTCCTGATGAGTAAAACAAACCACTGCTGGGAGATGCACCTTTCCGAATTTACAGTGTAACCCCTTGGTGACCAGCCGCGCGCGCACACGGCTGGCACTTAACGCCCACCGAACTTTTTTTCCATTGTTTTAAATGACTTCCTGGACATACATGTACGTCCTCTGGTCACTAAGTGACAGTTTTTGCAGGACGTACATCTATGTCCATTGTTAGGAAGGAGTTAATCTCTTTTTTTCTCTTTTTTACATTAATGTTTCCGGGAGTCAAGTGAAGGGCTGTATGACCATATTGTGGCTACAATCATTTTTCAATTTCTCTATTAAACTTGCTTAAGCACACACAGTCAATCCATTAAACGCTGTCAATGATTCATTCATTGCATGACACACACCACAAACCTTAAACAGTTCCCGCTTAATCCGGCCC
The DNA here is from genome assembly GCA_037306005.1 of Rhinophrynus dorsalis. NCBI lineage: Eukaryota > Metazoa > Chordata > Amphibia > Anura > Rhinophrynidae > Rhinophrynus > Rhinophrynus dorsalis. The sequence continues at coordinate 16,400,106 of CM074725.1, forward strand.
TTCAGGAAATCCTTCACGAACTTGGTGTTTTCGGCACGCTCGTGTGATTCCTTTGTACCGTCCTTTAGCAGTTCTGACAGATCTGTGGGTCTGTAAAAGTGCATGAGACTGAACAATGGGTCTATTCGCTTATCCACCAAGATCTACCACTAGTCAATCTGAGACCCTCCAGCTGGTGTGAACACTACTCCCATCTTACGGGTATTGTAGTCCACAACAGCTGGGGAACTTCAGGTTGACAATCTATGCAGTAGACAACAGACATGCGTAATTGCCCAATACACACGAAGAACCAAGCCCAAATGGGAAACTTATAACAGCCCTCTCAAAATATAGCTATGGAACCCCGTGGATTCTGGATAGGTCTCCAGCATACTACGTTTGAGGCCTCTCTGACATTCAAGGAGGTTATATGTAAACACACAATTTCACATTTAACACTGGGTGGAATAAAAAAATGTTTCCCCTAACTAATACTTTTTTTCTCTGTCTGGTGAATTTTAATTATTCCAGCTTTGGACGTAGTGCTATCCTCAATAAAACAGATGGTCTCCGCATTCTCAGGATATAGAGGAATTAAAACCTGACAGAGAAAAAAGCAGACTAGGTGAGAGAAAAGGTTCTTACCGGTCTAAGTAACCAGATTACAATGACAGGAATTTACTGCAATATGTTGTCAGGAGCGCTCAGCTGTGAAACTGCCCTAAAGGCAATTATGTTTTACTACATTTTATCCTATGGGGCGTCATTCTACAGCCCAAACACAGCTACTGTCAGCCATCTTGGAATGCTGCCTACCCCTGGCTGGCAACAAACTAGAACACAACCCAGAAATATGCGTCACTCAGTCTTTTCACAGATAATCAATGGGAGCCCTGAAAGAATGTCTGCTCCCTGTGAACATATGTAAGACTAGATTTCAGGCCTCAGAAAACAAAAATAATTTTTATGGGTGCTGCATGAAGTACAATGCATATAACCCCAATTCATTTTTAGGTGTTAGTGTTGCTTAAAGGAGTTTTTTTTATGAAAACTCATATTTTATAGAGCATTTCCTGCTGAATAAAGCGATGTCACTCCCATCACTGTCAGATGTTTTATTAAAAATGTATAGCAGTTTAAATAATCAGGAAGTGAATTTACTGTGATTACTTCCTGAGAGTTCTAACTGACACAGAAGTGATACTGTGTTTACTTCCTGAGAGTTCTAAGTGACAGGAAGTGACTCAGCAGTTTCTATCACATTCTATGGAGAACTGTATGTCTCTGACTTTTCTGACTTTCCTATCCATTAGAATCTACCAGGAAATCTAATTAGAATTTGACCACTAGAGGGCACTGCTAATGTAAAAAAACAAAACAAAACATGGGTTTAAACTGTAATAACTCTGGAAATATAAATCTCTTGGCAGTGGGAGTACCATTAATTTACTCAATAGGAAAATCCCTACCATATATATTTTTTCATACGAAAAAGTTTACTGCTCCTTTAAAAACGATAAGATAAGGAAAATGGCATTAACCTCTTGGACATCAGAGAAATCTTCATCACACTACAAACAGGTGTTGGAGAGCTCTTTTAGCGAAGAACCCCAAGATAAGGCAGTGGTAGACAATGTCAGTCCTCAAGTGCTGCTACCTTTGGAGGTTTACAGGATTATCCGTGTAAAATGACATGCGATTCAATGAAAATAACACTAACACCAACAAATGTACTGGGGTTATAAACACGTAAATACCCTGTACTTCATTCAGCATCTGTAAAAATTCTTTGTTTTTAGAAACCTCAAATCTAATCATATGTGCTCCATGGAAGCAGCACTGCCTATTTTTTCTAGGGCTTCCATTAAAGGGATAGTAATGTTTCATAATAAAAGCAGCTCTAATTAATCATCATAGTATTTGGACTTTGGAGAGTATTATTTCAATTCTGTCAGAGTTGTAGTTCAAGAGTAATTCAATGACAAAGTATCCCCCTCCCGCCCCTTTTACTGATGTAACACTGCTCAGCCAGATCAGAAGGGAGGTGCCCAGGTAGACTGCAGAGAGGGACAATCTTCAATTAAGATAAGGGAAAAACCTGAAAAACTTGTCAAGGGGGGCAGGGCTTTCATTGTTCTCATAGGAAGAAGATTGTCCCCTGCTGTTATCTGTCTGGTCTATGGACTGCATTCCACATCTGAGAAGAGATGGCTTACACTAGGTAAAAGGGGCGGGAGGGGAAACTTTGCTTGTGAATATCTCTCAAACCATAAAGGTTTGAGAGATAAGACTTATATCGTTCTTCATGTTTTTTTAATGCCTACAAAATAAAATAAAGATAAAACGAAGTATTACTATCCCTTTAACACAGCAATCTTGTTAGGTGTTTCAGACGTGATAGTGCTGTATTGTCAGTTAAAGGCCTAAGATAACATAACTGTGTGTTGTGAATACAAGAGCGAGGGTAATAATATAATTACAGTAATTACCTGACTTCTCTCTCATTGCAAACAGCAGAAATAAAACTAATCAAATGGCATCCGAATTGGACAGATGCATTAAAAAAAAAAAAAAAGTTTAGGATTATATTAAGGGATATAACATAAGTTTGTCATCTTTACAGATGCTAGCTGTAAGTAAATGATATTAAAAGTTATATCAACCAATTTCATTTTTAGGTATTAGTGTTCCAAGTGACAGACACAGAGTCAGGAATGGAATTGTCCCCCACTGATTAAAGGTACCCAATGTAGCACTTTCACCATGTTCCTAACACAGCCTAATCCTTTGAGTGCCGAGGTGTTGGACGCCACTCTGGCAATCAAATGGTTAAAGTGTTAACCATGCTTACGATACATGTATTTCTAACGCACTAACAATTACTTTTTATGGTATAAAACCAGACCAGAGGCTTGTTCACTTTAGTAATGTACCAAGAACTATACATAGATGCTTTATAACATACACTACAAGACATAATGCGGTAACCTGTAGCATTAGAGAAAAGTATCTCCTGATACACAAACTCAAAAATCAAACTACATATATCTCACGATTCTTCATCACTATGCCTTCCAGATACTCAGCACTCACCTGAGGTCACTGTCCTCCCCATCTCCCCTCAGAACTTCACCATAGGGACCATTTGCCACCTGCTCGTCCCCATCCAGCCCATAAGATGTAGTTGTGGACATGGCTGTCACTATATTGCTTTCTGTGAAGAGGATGAAAGGACAGGTAATTAGACAGCATGAAAGTAAGAGTCTTGATAAAAAGTAAGGGAAAGGGATAAACGTCAAAGGGAAAATTAAAAACACCCTCTACTTCCTTCATACACCGTGTCTGATGTACTAATGACTAGTGTCTGATGACTTAAAGGGATAGTATTACTTCAAAATTACTATCCCTCATATTGTAGCCCTTAATAAACTGAGTTAAATGACACCAGCGGCATCTCTCAGACCTTTATGGTTTAAGAGATAGCCCCTTTCAAAGTTTCCTCTCCCCTGCTGTCAGCGTTCTGCTGCCAGCAGGGGAATCCGGTCCCGGGACAGGCTCTTAAACAGAGCCGATATCTCGTTATGGAAGGAAAAATGATTCATTGAAACAGTCTTCTACATGTGCTTGGTTACCAAGCACACGTAGAAGGCTGTTTCAATTAATCATTTTTCCTTCCATAACGAGATATCGGCTCTGCTGAAGAGCCTCCTCTTGATTCAGAGACCGGATTCTCCTTCTGGCAGCAGAACGCTGACAGCAGGGGAGAGGAAACTTTGAAAGCGGCTATCTCTTAAACCATAAAGGTCTGAGAGATGCCGCTGGTGTCATTTAACTCAGTTTATTAAGGGCAACAATATGAGGGATAGTAATTTTGAAGTAATACTATCTCTTTAAATGAGGCCTTTAACCCCTTGAATGCCATAAATCTCCAACACATAGCGTTAAGCATTGATTTGCCCTCTAATTGCTCCACTTTTTGCATATAGCCAAATGATGAGACGCTCTGCAGAAGAGAAATTCCACTGTCATGCCCCGTCACAGCAGAACGCTCTACCTCGCTTGGTCACAGATCAATTCCACCGCCGCATCTGGACATAAAGTAATTAGCAGGGCCCTCTGATCCTTCTGTTCTCCACATTTGTTTGTACTATTTAATATCTCTGTATATCCATTCCCTATTGTACAGCGCTGCGGAATTAGTTGGCTCTATATAAGAATAATAAATCCCTTTAAATTGGATGCAGAACACAAAACTCTCCTGTTCCAAAAGAAGCACAGCTCTCTCCTCACCTCAGATCCTGAGTGAATCCTTTCAGAAGCAGCACAACACTGGCCTCTAAAGAGGAATCATAACATTGTCCTGCCCCTGTCCCCTATGACACAGATCTCTTAACTCTAGCTTACTCTATTCCCTTATCTGTGTGGCAGATCACGTAACTGGATCAGCCCACAGAGACCAGGTGACCAGCAGCTGATCTCAACCAGCAATGTGCATGCACCTGGAAATAAACAGCCGTAGCTATAAAAGGCCAGCAGCATCCAGTTGCCTGTTCAGAGTTCAGAGCTTTTGTTCATCATTGCCAGAGTCAGGGATTTTATATAGAAGAGAAGCGTACACAGTGCTAAAGTGCATGACCATCTAATTAAATCAACTGCCTAATCAAAGACATTTTGTGCAAATTAAATCTGAACGTAGATTGTCACAGACACACACAAGACAGTGCTACGTTAATGTAAAGTGATCGCCTCACTGAACATTACCTGGACAGTGCCTCAGTTTTGGGTTTATATAGAAAGTAGTATGGTATGACTAGATTATCATGGCAGGTTTATCTAGAGATGGTTTATATCTAATGTATGGCAATGTATAATTGTACATTACCAGATACTCTCTGAAAGAACGGGGCTTCTTTTAATTCAGGGGTAGACTGCCTTTGGATCTCCACTTGCAGACAACCAACAGCTAGAAAGCCGAAAGTTGTCAACACCCGATTATATGTAATACCACCATCTGACAGCACATTGCCAGGACAGGCAGTAGTAAGTCCAAATGCAGAGTGACCCCCTTACTGCATGTTAGGAAGGAAGGTTCAGGCAGTGCTGGGTGTGTTTTTAATATAGATACATCTCATGCTTGTATATTACTAGAAAAGAGTCAGGCAGTTCTGGGTTTTTAATTCAATGTAGACAGAACTACATATTCTACAACAGGAGATGTCCAAGAGTATTAGGTTTATAATAAATATACAGTTGCTGTAGCAAAAATTAGTTTCTGTATAATATTGATCTATCTAGCCAAGGATGGAATCAAAAGGGATGCAGTTGTGAAGGGGTCTGTCATTCAAGGGGATTCTTTGCAGCATCCTGTGACCTCCTTAAAGGGATAGTGATGCTACCATAAGAACAATGCTGCAATCCGTCCTTGTAGCGTATATAATCGATCAGTGACATAAGTAATGCTTAATTCGTTGTACGTCACTTGAAATAATATTATAAACTAGTTGAAGAGCCCATGTACACGGGCCAAAGTGCCACCAGCAAGGGTGACGGCGCAATCATGCACAGTAGAGACTGCCTGCTCCGCCGCTGATACGGAGCGGGTTACTCCGAATTCAGACCTTAGTCCTCTATGCGCACCAAAGAGCCCTGCTCTGTTATCAGCCACAGCACGGGGAGTCTATAGTGTGCATGACCGCATAGCGCGCAGCCGTCTCTACTGGGCATGATGGCTTCTGACAAACACAAATTTAGCGAATTATTATATAGGATTATCCTCCACATGCCCCTTATACTTATGTCATCCTTCGCGCCTCAGAGCTGGACGTGCATGGCGACGTGTGATAATCTTTTTCATTATATGAAAAAACTTCCCTGCTTCATTAAGGGGATAGATGGGTTTTCTGTATACTGAATGACTGCAGACCGTTCCTCGTAGTTCTCTGTCAGGTCAAGCGACCGGCCTTGAGATCTATGGGGAGGTGGCCTGGCAGTCTGAAAATGTGCGTGAAAGGGATAATTTATAATATTATTTAAAGCAATGCAGAGAATACTAAGCATTACTTAACCCCTTAAGGACCGGCCACGCACCTACTTTGCAGTCCCTTAAGGACCACGGAGCAGTTTTTTTTTTGTGTGATCCGATTCCAGACTCCCTGAACGGTGTGCAGCCGCACGGGGAGCAAGGAATTCCATGACGGTCCAGGACCATCATGGGTCCTTAAGAGGTTAAGTCACTGATCAGTTGTATACACTACAAGGACAGGTAGTTGAGTTGTTCTTATGGTAACAATTCCATTCCAGAGCAGTTTCTTAATCTGGCTGGTGGTCAATGACAACAACACACATCCTCTGTCAGATCACAGGTAAAGAACATCATTGAGAAGCCCACTGCCTTTTCTTCCTTAACCTTATGATCACTAGAGAGCTGTACAATGGATTACAAGGAGCCACACTGGCATGTATGTGTTGGGTCAGCCACAGATTTTACACCCATTCCCAGCAGCTTTCAGTTATCCCCACCTCTAGCATTAAATGCGTTAACACATATATATTTGTATTTGCCTCCTGCGATGCTTCATTATTGTATCTGAGCATATACTCCATGGAGTAACAATGGACCCTTGCAGTATTTTTATTTAGGAAAATGTTTTTATCAAGAAGAATACACTGAGATTCATCTTGCTTTCAAGTAAGCCCTGGACCTGGAGTTTTTACAGCAAAGAGTTGCGTATTTACATAAACAGAGAAACATTATATATTGCAATTCTGGGAAAGGAAAATGACTTCACAACTGGGGAAGGGGGGTGGGAATCTAACTGATTTAAATAGGACTTTTAACCCCTTAAAAGCTAGAGGCCTCCATGCATTGATTAACCATTTGAGTGCCAGAGGGATACGCAATGCATTGCAAAGTAATGCGTTGCGTACCCCTCTGGCATTCAAAGGGTTAATAATGGGATGGAGACCACTAGCTTTCAAGGTGTTATAACATCAGTTTAAATTACTGATAATCTAGGGCAGTGGTTCTCAATTTTTTTTTGTCCGGGGCACCCCTAACACATAATCATACCTGGGAACTTTTAAAACAGGGTTACCCGGAGGGTAACCCTGTCAGTGCCGACCCGGGATGAAAATGACGCGATTCGCGTCATAAAAGGGGCGGGGCTTAGCCGCAGAGGGGGGGCGGAACAAAAGAAAAAACAAAAAATACCTGAAAAATGTATCTAAGAGGGCAGGGAGTGGGAGGAACCGGGCGGGACGGAGCACAAGTGGGCAGAGTTTCTATTTAAACTCTGCCCACCCGGCAATCCACACATTACCCCGCAGACCCGGTAATTCAGTGTGAAATCCGGAGTCTCCGGGGCAAAACCGGAGAGTTCCCAGGTATGCACATAATCTACACCATTCGGGGGCCCCCTAACATATTTAATGTACTTTATCAAGGGCATAAGAAGGGTACAATACATAAATATACAGTTATTATTAGGTTTTATAATCATAATAACAAAACTAAATCTATTGTGCATAACAATTTCTATAAATCTTTATTTAAAAGTCCATTTTTGTCAGTCTTCATAGAAAACAAGGGGCACCCTAAGATGATGTCCAGCCTGGTTGAGAATCACTGACCTAAGGAATGGTGGGTGTCCCCTATGGTACATTGACCTCAGAATCGCACTGCTGCATTCCAACATACATCTCAGTATTTTAACCCTTTTGATTGTCAGAGACAAATACATCCCAGTATTTTTAACCCTTTTGCATACCTCCCAACATTTCAAATTGCCAAAGAGGGACACTTGTGTTTTAGGGGGTGTTTCTGGGGGCCTGGCTGGTGGGTGGGATTTTACCGAGAATTTTTAGGCTATTTCACAAGCTATTGATACCTCCTTGTGTAACCAAATAAATGATTTATAACAAGATCTAAGTATTTTACTTGCACAGACTAATGTATAAACCCATACACTAACATTTAAACAAACAATAATGTGAATTTTATTGCTGCAGAGCAATGTGATACACTTATATACACACCACACAGTCTGATCTCCTAAAAAGAGGGACATCAGGGTGGGAAAGAGGGACAGAGGGATTTGGGTCCAAAAGAGGGACTGTCCCTCCTAAAGAGGGACTGTCCCTCCTAAAGAGGGACACTTGGGAGGTATGCTTTTGATTGCCAGAGACACAGACGCAGAGGGTTAATTTATAAACATCACCTACTACACACGGGGAAGAAAAACAAAAGAACCCGACCTTATGTATCCGGTGCACTGTCACGCACATAAGGATCCAGTCACACAAGGGTTACTAAGGAATCACTCCTGACCGGAAGCGGAAGTGGCTATACCCTCTTAGAACAGCAAAGACCCTCACACCGCAGACCCTGAGTACAAATAAACAAGTGCTCCCACCACCCCGGAAGTGACTCACCAACTCGGTAAGGAATCTCCGTGCGGGCCAAACCTCGCTCTCGCCTTAGACAGGAAATTCACGTTTCCATAGTAACTGGAGGGCGGGAGCATGAAGCGCAAGTCGAGGCCTCTGTGGCGATGTTTTCATTTTTGCAACTAAACTTTATTGATAGCGGAACAAGCAAACAGTAAAGGAATAGTACGGTGTAAGTGAGAAAATAAAGGGTGCGCTCTGATATTCTGTGATTAACTTTTTAAAAGAGCGGTAAACCCTTTAAGTTTTTTTTGTGTAAACAAGGACACTGTTACTGTTGAGAAATGCATCTTTTTCAGATTATAGCATTTTAAACTATGTTTTTTAAAGTAATAGTGCTCTCTACTGGTAAGATTTTAATTAGTTATTTTGTATTCTGTGGCGAGGTGAGTCACTGACAAACACTTCTCTGCTGAGTCACTTCCTGTAAGTTTGTACTTCCAGGAAGTACTGGTGCTGTCACTCCCTGACAAGTTGACCTGCTATAACTTTTGAATAAAGCAACTGACTGAGGTGGGATGCTCTTATTTTTACGCAGTGGGAAAAGATCTATAACATATTGGTTTTCATAAAGGAACGTTGACTGCACCTTTAAGGACTAGAAGGGTGTGCAGTGTGTTGTGAAGGAACATATTGCACATGCTTCTGGTCTAAAAGTGGAGCCGAGCAATTCTGTGGCATACTAACTTCACCACTGGGGGCTAATGAGAATCCCCATTAATCTAAATAGGGCTTTATAACGTCATGAGTGTTAAAGGGATAGTAATACTTCGTTTTAACTTTTTTATTTTGTAGGCATTAAAAAAACATAAAGAACGATATAAGTCTTATCTCTCAATCCTTTATGGTTTAAGAGATATTCACAAACAAAGTATCCCCCCCCCCCCTTCAGCCAGATCTGAAGGGAGGTGCCCAGGTAGACTGCAGAGAGGGACAATCTTCAATTAAGATAAGGGAAAAAGCTAAAGAACTTCTCAAGGGGGGCAGGGATTTCATTGTTTTCATACAAAGAAAATTGTCCCCTTCTGTTATCTGTCCTGTCATACAACCAGATTCCACATCTGAGAAGAGATGGCTTACACTAGGTAAAAGGGGAGGGGAAACTTTGCTTGTGAATATCTCTTAAACCATAAAGGATTGAGAGATAAGACTTATATCATTCTTCATGTTTTTTTAATGCCTACAAAATAAAATAAAGTTAAAACGAAGTATTACTATCCCTTTAAGTCTCCAACGCATTGATTCAGGCATTCAAGTGGATAAAAAGCCCATTTTAAATCAGTGGAAATGTGGGGAAATTGTATGTGTCCGCTATTGTTTGGTTGTTTTACCCCAGTATTGCTATCCTCCATTTTATACATTAGCGCCTCCTGTGTTTGTTATTACAGTAAATAAGACCAAGGTAAACAATGCTTATCCTGCGTTTCAGCCTGTTGGCGATCAGGGCTTTTTTTTATTTATTTTTTTACGCTAGATGGCAAGAGAAATATTGACCTTTTTAGTATGCCTTTGTTCAATCATATTTTCCTTCAAGTGAATTTATTAAACCCACACAAATTATATACATTTTTAAGGTTAAATATGGTTTTCTTTTGATGCCATTTGTATATGTACGACCCATCATTTAGTTTGTGAATAATATGAAAAAGTGAAAGCATTTCTTTGTAGGTTTTCCTGTGATGATTTGTGCTCAGTCAGTGCATTTTTTAACAGGAACTTCATAAAAATTATGAATGTTTGTTCCTGTCTACCATGCGTCCCTTTTTAGGGGGGCTACTGTCCTAAGACCCAAATCCCTTTTTCCCACCCTGGTGCCCTTATGTTTTGGAGATCAGACTGTGTGGTATGTATATAAGTGTATCACCCTGGTGTCCCTGTGTTTAGGAGATCAGACTGTGTGGTGTGTATATAAGTGTATCACCCTGGTGTCCCTGTGTTTAGGAGATCAGACTGTGTGCTGTGTATATAAGTGTATCACCCTGGTGTCCCTGTGTTTAGGAGATCAGACTGTGTGCTGTGTATAGAAGTGTATCACCCTGCTGTCCCTGTGTTTAGGAGATCAGACTGTGTGGTGTATATAGAAGTGTATCACCCTGGTGTCCCTGTGTTTAGGAGATCAGACTGTGTGGTGTGTATAGAAGTGTATCACCCTGGTGTCCCTGTGTGTAGGAGATCAGACTGTGTGGTGTGTATAGAAGTGTATCACCCTGGTGTCCCTGTGTTTAGGAGATCAGACTGTGTGGTGTGTATATATAAGGGTATCACCCTGGTGTCCCTGTGTTTAGGAGATCAGACTGTTTGGTTTATATAGAAGTGTATCACCCTGGTGTCCCTGTGTGTGTAGGAGATCAGACTGTGTGGTGTGTGTAAATAAGTGTATCACATTGCTCAATAGCAATACAACTCACAATGTTTGTGTAAACTTCAGTATATGTTTCTAACATAGTCTGTGAGAATAAAATAAATTTGGATCTTGCTTTAAATAATTTATTAAGCTACAAAAGATTTATCAATAGGTCATGAAGTAAAATAAAATGTATGTTGAACGTGTACCCACCAGTCCTGCCCCTGCACCACCACCTAAAACAAGTGCCCCCCTCCTCGGCCATTTGAAGTGCTATGAGGCATGTTCTTTGTGTTTCTCTCTGTTTCGCTGTGAGGAGGAGAGAGTTAGAGAACAGAGCCAAAATCAATGCTCAAATACATTGCCTTTGTAATGTGGCTCCATTTGCATATGTGATCTTTTTGTAGCTATCACGTGTGGAACCTCTGGGATAAAGCTGGAACTGACTAATCCAGTCCTAGAGCAGTCAGTTACAGCCTCTCTTGGGGCTTGTTGTGATCATTAACACATGACATGCCAGGACTGTCATTTGTCGTCAAACGAAGGAATCATTTGGTGTTAGGAGTTAAAGAAGTAACATTTCCTAATCAAAATGTTCTTTCCTCATTCTAGTTGCTTTTTTTCACCATATTTCAGTAAATTTCACTGTTATAAATGACAATGGTGATATATAAAGAAGTGTACTCAAAAATGTTTAAATATACATAATTGTTGATTATTGCAAGAGAGAGATATTTAAAGGCATAGAACATGTCATTATTTTAACTAGCTTATGTTTGCCTGTAATGACTGCAAACGATTTGTGTAAATGAAAATGAAAAACTCATTGCATACCAGAAATGTGTATTATACAGGATCCACGTAGTGTATAGTAGTGGGTGGGACAGAAGTCTATATAAATGGACCAGTGGGAGATCTCTAGATCTTGAGGTCTCCACCTCCTTACTGCAAGTGATTCCTGTTTGGAAGCAGGTCAGGCTGGCCATGAGGGCATTGAATACATTTAGCTTTTAATATAAAGCATTTTTGTATGCCATAAAGATGGCATTAGGGATTAGATAGGACTTGATTAAAATGCTGTACCTTGGGGAGGCAAGCAATCTTAAACCTATTTTGGCCAAACTATGTGAAAAAACCCTATTTTTTCATATATTTTTTGTTTTTTTAACAAACAAATTAATACATTGGTATAGTATATGTTCTACAACGGGTACACCCAACTAAATTGTATTAAGACGGATTGCGATTGTCACACGCACGCACGCACGCACGCACACGCTTACTTTACTATGACCAGAAAATCCCTGTGTCTCTATTAGTGTTGCGTTTGTGTATTTGAGGGTTATTGTTTTTTTTTGTTTGTTTGTTTTTAACCCTTTGAGTTCCATGTGGGTATACATCGCAATGCGTTGTCTACCCCTCTGGCACTCAAAGGGTTAAACTGAAGAAGGCCGCTTGCATAATACTACTTAACCTGTTAAGGATCAGAAGCTCTCTGGTCCTCTAAAGGGTTAAGATTACCATATGCAATGAGAAGAGTTTGTGTCCTGTCCGCCTCTGTGGAAATTCTATCAGGATTGATTAAAGATGTTATCTCTAGTAAAAGATAACATTAGGATTTTCTGGCTGTATAAGGTAACTGGATGGTTATATATCATTAGTTCTCCTTTAAGGTTTTAGAGGAACACCAAAAATTAAATAGGTTGCTATAAAATGTGTGTGTGTGTGTGTGTGTGTGTGTATATATATATATATATAAATATAAAATCTTGTTACATCCTTAAATGTGATTTTTAATGTTTATAAACTGTCCTGTCCTATTCATAGAACATTATTTCTGTTTGTGTGGTTTGGAATAAGAGAATCACTAAAGTCAGTTAATTTATTGTGATTAGTGCCCACTGAAGTTTTATTGAGAAGTGCTGTTATTATTGCAGCCCATTTACAGAAAATCCCAGAGAATCACCTCAATGTTGCTGTAGTACAGAAAACAAATAGAGAAGTTATACAGATGGTCCATGAAGTACAGGGTATTTAAAGGGATAGTAATACTTCGTTTTAACTTTATTTTATTTTGTAGGCATTAAAAAAACATGAAGAATGATATAAGTCTTATCTCTCAAACCTTTATGGTGTGAGAGATATTCACAAGCAAAGTTTTCCCCCTCCCGCCCCTTTTACCTACTGTAAACAATCTCTTCTCAGATGTGGAATCCAGTCCATAGACCAGACAGATAACAGAAGGGGACACTCTTATTCCTATGAAAACAATGAAAGCACTGCCCCCCTTGACAAGCTTTTCAGGTTTTTCCCTTATCTTAATTGAAGATTGTCCCTCTCTGCAGTCTACCTGGGCACCTCCCTTCTGCCCTGGCTGAGAAGTGTTACATCAGTAAAAGGGGCGGGAGGGGGACACTTTGCTTGTGAATATCTCTTAAACCATAAAGGTTTGAGAGATAAGACTTACATCATTCTTCATGTTTTTTTAATGCCTACAAAATCAAATAAAGTTAAAATGAAGTATTACTATCCCTTTAAGTGTATCTAACCACCGTTCATTGTAAAGTGTTCATTTTCCTTTAAAGGAATGCTTTCACCTAAAGAAATGCGTTCCTCACATGCTCACATGCTGTAAAAACTATTGATGTTAAGGTTGCTGAGTCGAGGGATGATGGGGTTAGTTTTGGGGATTTGAAGGTTAGAGGTGTTGTGGTGGGAGACCTCTCCAGCTTCCAAGAGGTTAAAGAGATAGTAATACTTAAATATTACTAATCCCCATAATGTAGGAATGTTAAAAAGAATGTAATTGTCTCCAGTGTCATCTCTCAAATCTTTATGGTTTGAGAGATAACTGTGCGCAAAGTCCCCCCTCTCTCCCCTTTCCCTGAAGTCAGTGTTGTAGCTGACTGTAGGGATATCCGGTCTTACATGCATCAGGCGGCTCTGCAGCAGAGCCGCGATCACATTAATAAAAAAAAAATATTTCACTAAAATGGTTTTCTACGTGTGCTTGCAAACCAAGCACAAACCAAGCACACGTAGAAGACTGTTTCAGTGAAAGATTTATTTTTTATTAACGCGATCGCGGCTGTGCTGGAGAGCCACATGAAAGTCGTACGACAGGCTTCCCTGCAGTCAGCTAGAACACTGACTACGGGGGAAGCGGAAGGGCAACTTTAGGAGCGATTATCACTCAAACCATGAATGTTAAAAAGAATGTAATTGTCTCCAGTGTCATCTCTCAAATCTTTATGGTTTGAGAGATAACTGTGTGCAAAGTCCCCCCTCTCTCCCCTTTCCCTGAAGTCAGTGTTGTAGCTGACTGTAGGGATATCCGGTCTTACATGCATCAGGCGGCTCTGCAGCAGATCCCAGATTGTGTTAGTAAAAAATAATTATTTCACTGAAACTGTTTTCTACGTTTGCTTGCAAACCAAACACACGTAGAAGACCGTTTCAGTGAAATAATTATTTTTTTACTAACGCGATCTCAGCTCTGCTGCAGAGCCACCTGATGGTCGTACGATAGGCTTCCCTTGCAGTCAGCTACAACGGGAAACGGGAGGGGGGAACTTCACGGGCGGTTATCTCTCAAACCATAAAGGTTTGAGAGATGACACTGGGGATAATTACATTCTTTTTAACATGCCTACAATATGGATATTAGTAACATTTAAGTATTACTATCCCTTTAAATAACCCATTTTAATCAATGGGAATTTGTATTTGTACCCTATGGTTTGTCTCAGAATTACTATGTTTCCTTGTGTACATAAGAGGACACTAACAGCCTTATGTTGGGGGGGAGGGAAGTAATTCTGGGGCAAACCAACTGCACCATAATAGACAAATATAAATTACCATTTAGTTAAAAGGAGTTTTTAACCTAGACTGACCAGACCTCACTTCTAACGAGCAGCCACGTGACTTTCTTTCTTTTTGTCGCTGAATAGATTCAGGGGTCCCCAAGCGGCTTGCATCCTCTCAAGGAACCCCTGAATTCCATGATGTGCATCCTTAACACAAATTTAGCCGTGACGGTCATGGCACTTCATGGGTCGTTAAGGGGTTAACGAAGAACCCATGATAAATGCAGACAGCAGGGCTGCTTTGATTTCACTGTTGAATGCATATTTCCTAGGTGTCTCTGGTTAAAGGGGTGGTCTGTTCTCCTCCATATTTAAACCCTTGAATAATAGAGCTGTTGCTAACACACTGTTTTACCATGGACTAGAGACCTTTCTAGCATTCAAGGGGTTAACCCTTTGAGTTCCCAACAAATTGCTCTCTCTGGCACTCAGAGGGTTACTAAATCCATTTGAGATGTTGTGACAGACATCAGAACAGCTTGTTTCATCCTTTAAATGCCAGAGGGATGTCCAGTGAATGTGTTGCTTTGCACTGCATTGTACACCTCTCTGGCACTCAAAGGGTTAAAGGCCCAGTTGAAATCAGTAGGAATTTGGGGGAATTTTATTTGCCTGTTCTGGTGCAATTTCTCTGCCATAAAATTACTTTTTTTTTTTTTTTTTTTTCTTTCCTTTCTAACCCAAGACCCTGTAACAAGGATGGGTAAACTGAAGTCCTCAGATCTACAAATCCCATCATCCTCAGCAGGCTGTTGGCTGGTTGAAGATGATGAAAGTTGTAGTAAAAAATCTAGGAGGGTAAATGCTGTTGTAACATGGGTTAAATCAGGTACACAGACTTTAGTGACATGGGATCTACTTTTTCTGGTAGCCATTCTAACATGACCTTCTACCTCACCTGAAGGTGTCACCGGTTCCTCTCCTTGAGATTCAAATGCTGCACACATCTGCTTATATTGCCTGCCCATATAGCATAACATTGGGCCAAAACAGCTAGCACACTATTGTAAAAAAAATCTGTTCAACCAAGTGTTCCATGGGAAACCAATAAATAAATGCAAACACTAACCAGCTTGAATCTTCTCGTGATCTATCCAGTAACCACGTAGTGATCTGCGGGTAGAATTGGTCTTCCTGTTGGGCACATGTGGGACACTTAAAGGGGAACTACCGCCTCTTCAAGAATTTAACTTCAATAAATCCCCATCTGGAGACTAGCAGCTTAGTAGCATTAGTCGCCAGAATCAATACCTTATTCCAAAGAAATGTGCATTGTTCTGGGTCTGACAGCAGGACAGATTGCGGACATCTTGCCATAATGACGTTGGTGTGCCTGCGCTTTCAGTCCCTTCTGGAGCCGGCCGGCTCTTAGCAATGCCTCCTAGACCCGTTTGGGACTGACAGCGCAGGCGCGCCGACGTCATTATGGCAAGATGTCCGTGATCCATCCTGCTGTCAGCCCCAGAACAATGCACATTTCTTTGGAATAAGGTAATAATTCTGGCGACAAGCGCTACTAAGCTGCTAGTCATCAGATGGGGATTTATTTAAGTTAAATTCTTGAAGAGGTGGTAGTTCCCCTAATCTTTCTTTACACTATGAGGCTGCTATACTGCATCTGACCACTAGATGTCCTAGAAGTAAAGAAAAGTAACAAGTTGTAATGGTTTGTAAGGATTACAGAGTAGCTGATTCAGTTAGGAATGATGTAGGGGAATGTCTAAAAGGCTTTCTTAGTGTATAGTTAAGAATTGTAGCTAAAATGAACGCCAGGTCATATTTATAAAAGGTAAAGTCATGTTTATAAATATCTGAGAATATTCTGAGAAAATTTGCACCTGCGAATATATTTTTGCACACATAGTGGTATTGTATACCTCCAATAAGAACAGGTTATACCTGGCATCACCCCTCTGGCACTTAAAGGGTTACGATTTAATCACTAAAACTGCTTTTATTTTGGCGCAATTAGTGAATTTCTTTATAAATACACCGGGAGACCATTCTTATTTGTCCAAGACAATTTCTCCTCCACTCAACTAATTGGAGTCACAAAATGTCGTTAGATGTTTATAAATCTACTTGTGTCGTTTTGAGACAATTTTACAGATACTCCTTTATAACTCCAGTTTTATAAATCTCCCCCGATGTTTGCTACTGACGGCAGAGCTGATTTTCAGGTTTGTGACTGCAAATTTTTTTTTTTATTTTTAAGCTTTCAGAAACATGCTTCGGAGACCTAGTATTCAAGGGTTAAAGGGATAGTAATACTTAAAATGTAAAAATATGTTGTAGGGTTTATCCCCCCTGAGTAAAACAAGAGTACTCCCACTGCTGAAAGGTGTTTCATTCAAAAGTTATTAATTTTCAAAGTTGAATTTTTTAGGTGCAATATCACAGTGGCCTGAAATTATACAGTGGCGCTGTTGCTACACCATCCTATGGACAGCTCTGGTCCTGGGACCATAAGTCTTCATAGGATGGTGTAGCAACAGCGCCACTGTACAATTTCAGGCCACTGTGATATTGCACCTAAAAATTCAACTTTGAAAATTAATAACTTTTGAATGAAACACCTTTCAGCAGTGGGAGTACTTGTTTTACTCAGGGGGGATAAACCCTACAAAAATTTTTTTTTTTTTTTTTTTTTTCACATTTTAAGTATTACTATCCCTTTAAACCCTTTTGGGTGCCAGTGAGGTATCTAATGCATTGCAGCGCAATGCATTTCATATCTGTCTGGCACTCAGAGTTAAAAACAATTGAAGGCAGTTGCTTTGGTTGATAGTATGGCAGATCCCAGTCCTGCGTTTTTTGTTGGCTGCATATGTCCACCATAGCACCCAGTCCCACTCCTTAATACTCCCTAGTTTAGTGGTTCTCAATCTTTTTTTGATTGGGGCACCCCTAACAGGTAATCTAGAACATTCGGGGCACCCCTAACATATTTATTGTACTTTATCAAGGGCATAATGATGGGTACAATACATAAATATACAGTATTATTAGGTCTTATAATAACAAAACTAAACATATTGTGCATAACAATTTCTATAAATCTTTATTTAAAAGTCCATTTTTGTTAGGGTGCCCTGTGTTTTCTATAAAGACTAAGTTGATGTCCGTGGCACACCAAAGTGCCACGGCACCCTGGTTAAGAATCACTGCCCTAGTCTGAGTTATTTGGCTTTCACTATCCTTCCAACGACATTAGGTAGCCCTATAAGTGAGGGGATTGACCTGTGCAATGAGTAGTTGTCATGGCAACCAACTTGGCATTCACTCACATGGAGACATTTGTCTGAGTATGTTTTAAAGGTATTGTAATGTCTTAGATATATAAAAAGTAATATTGTAGAGAATAAAAAAAGAAATCCATCAATGCCGTTCCTATCTCTCAGACCTTTATGGTTTGAGAAATAGAACATTTTAAAGTCTCCCCCCCCCCCCCTTTCCCTGATGTCAGCTGTAAACTGGCAGCAGGAGATCCTAGTCCTGGGACCGGAAGGTGGCTCTTCAGCATAGCCGCAATAGCGATATTTAAAAATAATAATTTCATTGGGACGTTATACAAAGTGTGCCTGGTTTGCAAGCACACTTTGTAGACCATGCCAATGAAGTATTTCTTTTTAAATATCGCTGTTTCGGCTATGCTGAAGAGCCACCTGACTGTCCCAGGACTGGGATCTCCTGCTGTTAGTTTATTACTGACATCAGGGAAAGCGGAGGGAGGGGGGAACTTTAAAACCATAAAGGTTTACAAGATAGGAATGGCATTGATGGATTTCTCGGTTTCCACTGTCTCCAAGTGAATAAACACAAGGCATGTTGCCATGGCTATTGGTCAGCTGACTGTTCAGGAAGTTGTCAGGGGATCAGACTGAGATCAGGGAAAGGTCTAGGTGAGGACTGTAAATGATAAAGAACTGTTCACCTAGTAATTATTATAGGATGAGACTGGTCTCCGACACACTCTTACTGGTTAGCTTTCCTTCATCTCAAGGGGCAGTCCCTGGTTTTGATTTTCTCTCCATCCTGCTGCCCCTGTGTTTCAAACCCATATCTTATGTGCTTGTCATTACAAGATTAAAAGTTTGAGGTTGTTCACATGAGACTTCCTTATTTTATGATTTCATGGTAGTTAAAGGGATAGTAATTCTTAAGAATTACTAATCCCTATATTAAAGTCCTATTAATAATAAATGCATTGCCCCCAGTGTCATCTCTCAAACCTTTATGGTTTGAGAGATAATCGCTCCTAAAGTTGCCCTTCCCCCATAGTCAGTGTTCTAGCTGACTGCAGGGAAGCCTGTCGTACGACTTTCATGTGGCTCTCCAGCACAGCCGTGATCGCATTAATAAAAAATAAATCTTTCACTGAAACAGTCTTCTACGTGTGCTTGGTTTGCAAGCAGACGCAGAAAACAGTTTTAGTGAAATATTTATTTTTATTAATGTGATCGCGGCTCTGCTGCAGAGCCGCCTGATGATCGTAAGACCGTATTTCCCTTCAGTCAGCTACAACGCTGACTTGAGGGGGAGGGAGAAGGCAACTTTAGGAGTGATTATCTCTCAAACCATAAAGGTTTGAGAGGTGACACTGGGGGCAATACATTTATTTTTAATATTACTTTAATATAGGGATTAGTAATAATTAAGTATTACTATCTCTTTAATGTCTAATCTGTGGTACAGGTGCAGCTCTGTCTGCTGTATAAGGTTTTGTGCTGGTGTTTGGCTACATGGTACTGTTGACACTAAGGAGGTTCTGTAATGTTCAAAAAAAAAAAATCCTGATTTTTTTTTTTTTACAAATAAACAACCTATTTGCACAAATAAAACAGTGGTGTTCGTTACATGCCTGTCTACAATATATAAACATGTATTTTGTATACAGAAATTAAAAAGCAGCGATGCCTTACCTCTGCTGTGAGCAAAAACCCATGTGAGGGCAATGAGGGAGGCATTTATACCATCCCTAATTCAAGGGGAACTACCACCCCTCAATAACTTTACATTAATTAATTCTTCATCTGGCGACTAGCTGCTTAGAAGCGCTAGTTGGCAGAAAGGGACTGACAGCGCAGGCGCACGGACGTCACTATGACGAGATGTCCGTGCTTCCTGCTACTGTCAGCCTCCGAAAAACTGGAAAATCTTTGAAACTAGGTAATATTTCTGGCGACTAGCGCTACTAAGCAGCTAGTCGCTAGATGAAGAATTAATTAATGTAAAGTTATTGCGGGGTGGTAGTTCCCCTTTCAGCTAGCACCCTATGTGAAGCTACCAGCCAAGAGAAGAACCCAAACCTCTCAAAATACATACAGAAAATATATAATATATATAGGTTCCTGGGAAGCTCAAAATAGCTTTCATTTCTCTCACAAAGGTTATTTGTAAAAGTCACGGTTTGATGCACAGACATTCCATTGTTTACTGTGTATATGTAGCCAATATATAGTTCTTGCTGCTATCCTGACTATACTCCTATATGTAGCTTTTATTAAAGCCGAACTACCACCTGAAAAAAACTTTAGCTTAAATAACTCCCCATCTGGCAACTAGCTGCTTAGTAACGCTAGTCGCCAGAATTATTACCTTGTTAAATAGATTTCTCCTTTCTTCCCGGGCTGACAGCAGGACGGAGCGCAGACATCTTGCCATACTGATGTCTGCACGCCTGCTCTGTCAGTCCCTTCCGGAGCCGAACTGCTCTTAGCAACGCCTCCTAGAGCCGGCTGGGACTGACAGATAGGGTTGCCACCCAGCCGGTATTTTACTGACAGGCCGGTAAAAAATTGACTTCTGTCCAATGTTAAGCCTATGGAGGGAATGCCATGGCCGCTATTTTTTTTGAAGAAAAGGTGGCAACCCTACTGACAGAGCAGTCGCGTGGACGTCACTATGGCAAGATGTCCGCGCTCCGTCCTGCTGTCAGCCTGGGAAGAAAGGATAAATCTATTTAACAAGTTAATAATTCTGGCTAAAGTTTTTTTCAGGTGGTAGTTTCGCTTTAATAGTGTTCAATCAGCTATTCTGAGCTAGCCAGGAACCTGTATATTTTACATTCTGCAATGTTACTGTCCTGGGGAAATCATATCTCCCCACATTTGAAATGGCCAAAGAGGGACACTCCCCCACCCCCTCCCCGGGCTGTCATCCTCCCTGACACCTTTTTCTGACTCACTTTTCAATTCTCTATGCTTTGCAATGTGTTGTGCACCTCTCTGGCACTCAAGGGGTTAAATCTTTACAAGAAATAGCTCAAATCAATTGTGCTTCGGATGTGCAGTGCACTAGCATCCTAGAAGTTAACATTCATCAATCAGTAAAGGGGCAAATAAAATATACATAATTTTCTTCTTAACCCACTGTCAATCAAGGGGTTAAGAAGATAATTGGGTATAAATGTGTTTGCCCTTTTACTGATTGATAAATATTAACTCCTAGGCTTCTAGTGCACTGCACATCCGAAGCACAATGATTTTAGACATTCTTGTAAAAAGTTAACCCATTCAGGACCAGAGGGGTGGGTAAGACATTGCTATTGCACACCCTTGATCTCCAACAGGTTAAAAGAAGTAACATATACCGACGACTGCCGCAGCAGCAAGCAAGACAGAGCCCAAGTAGAACAAGGCAGCTTGGCTGGCTGTGCAAATCTACTGCATGTGCCTGAAAACACATGATTCACCCCTCTGAATTACAGGATGGTGCACCACATGACTAGAACATGCAGTCTGACACAGCGTTAGCAAGCTAAGCATTCTCCACACCCCCAGTACCTTAAATTAAATGATGAGGCAAACTCGGGAGTACCTGGTCAGGGATGACTCCAGCATGATCTGATGTTTGCCTGTTGACTTAGCTCAGGCCTCATCACCGTGTCCGCATGCAGCTAATGGTAAAATATGATGTACGCTGCATGGGCGACGTGCATGCGCAGTTCGATTTTAGGAGTCTCTCAGCCTGAGCGAAAGGAAATGTGCGTGAAGTACATTAAAGGGTCTCGAAGTGGCTGTGCATTAACATGGGAAGCAGGGCAGAGGCCTAGAAAGCAGGACAACCTTTGAATGTGGAGGGACAGCAGGATTGAGCCCCAAAACTGGGACTCTCCCGCTTAAATCGGGACAGTTAACAACTATGGGAAATCTGTCTGGATATTTTTTTTGCGAAATATTGGCAGCTATGTACTCTAATACTTTACAGTGCAAGAAAAGCAAACCATGTCAACCATTAAAAGGGTTCAAAACCACACCAAAACCTAAAATGAACTGTGGTTATAAACACACAAATCTCCTGTACTTTTACATATGCTCATAAGGAGCAGATATCCCTGCCTTTTCCAGGGCTACACAGAAATATTGGTGCCTGTCCATAAATGGGATGAGAAAAGACAACATTTCTACATATCGGTGAGTGAGCACGAATCTCAGTAAATCAACTAACTTTATCTCTGATCTCTCATTACAAACAGCACAAGGAAAATGTTTTATTTCTGAACTAGTTTTAAAGCCCGTGTACACGGGCCAACACTGGCGGCGCTGCAGTCAGCGGTCCCAGGAAGGTGCACAGAGAGGACCCTTGTCTGAATTCGGAGCACGCGGCTCTGGCAGTCTGCACTGCGCATGATTGTAACACTCACAGCCGTCTCTACTGTGCATGACTGCTTCTGACAAATGTCCTAGCAAATTATGATATAGGATAGGACATTTCACACATGTTTTGGATTATAAACTACCAAAGCTTACCCGCAAAAGTGCAGTTTCCCCATTTAAAGGAATCCTATATAATAATTTGCGAAATCATGTGTAACGCCCAACATGCGCAGTAGACACTGCTGCGCGTGCTGCAGTCACGCGCAGTAGAGACTGCCCACGTCGCGGCTGATACAGAGCTGGGCGCTCCGAAGGAGCATCCAGCTTTGTATCAGCCGTGGCGCGGGCAGTCTCCACTGTGCGTGACTGCCCCGCGACCAGCTGCCAGAGGCACTGTGGCCCGTGTAACGGGCTGTTCAACTAGTATAGTAATAACCAGAGTATTTGTGCATAAAATAGTGCAGTGGTGCACACTTCTAAATCCTCTATTAGTACCTCACCTTAAAGAAATACTCCGATATAACACGCTATCACAGATCCCAATAAAAACAAACAGAAAAGCATCGGTTTTTTAGATCTAGCGCAATAAGTTACAAAATAATTTCTCTGCATTGCAAAATCAAAAGCCACAACACATAAAACAAATATCATAATAATAATAATAAATGTACAATGAAAAATGCATGAAACTTGGTACCACAGGGACAGATACCGTAAAGAGAAAACAGTCCCCTCCTGTATAGTGCAGTGTGTGTGACCAGACACAGGACAAGCTTGATTTTTATCCAGGCACATACAACTGTTACATCAAAATCCCAATTAAGCAATGCACTTCTCACTCCCACCTACTGACTGGCAGTTCATGTGGCAGGAGGCACTTAACACCCAATAGCACTTACTCCTTCTGTGTTCAACCTTCCTTCCTCTAGACTGTAAGCTCTCACCAGCAGGGGGCCCTCTGATCCTTCTGTTCTCCACATTTGATTTGTACTATTTAATATCTCTGTATGTCTATTCCCTACTGTAAAGCTCTGCGGAATTTGTTGGCGCTATATAAATAAAGATTAATAAGACCCCTCTGGCACTCAAAGGGTTAATACTCATGATAAATTAAGCACAGTAAACTGCACTTGTTAATGCAATATAAATAAGTCCAGTAAATCCTAAATGGACCCAGTAAATCCTAAATGGATCCGGTTATTTTACTGCTATGTAAATAACAGTCCAGTAAATCATAAATGGATCCCTTTTTTTTATTTTATAAAGTTACAAACGACGATAGAGTATAAATGGAAGATGGAGGATATACCCCAGAAAAAGCCCTGTGAAAATGTCATTACATTGGATACGTTTCTGGCACTCAAAGCGTTTAAAGGAAACGTGGTCAGCTGCCAAGGTCGACATGAAGGGTCTTTGGTAGCTTGGCCAGACCTCCCCTTTATGGGGGGGGAAGAACACGTATGAAAAAAAAAAAAAAAAAAAACATACTGCAGGGCTGTTGTGAATTCAGTGCGCCCTCGAAATATGCATATTTCCCATGTATCACCTGTTCTAGGTGAAGTCTTCAGCTTTGTATATTGAGGCTGTAATTGCCTCCCATTAAGTCTGTTGCTGTAATCCGCTGACCTCTGTGTTGTATTTCAGCCCTTTGCCTGATGGACTACAGCCATTGTGAGTCTGCACGGAGCAGGGTTCTGGGTGTTTTTTGTTTTTTTTTTTTTTTTGTTTTGTTTTTTTTACTGTGTTGTGCTTCACTATGAGCAAAGTTACTAACACATTTTTGACTGCCCTTTAACCCTTTGAGCATACCTCCCAAGTGTCCCTTTTTAGGCGGGACAGTCCCTCTTTTTGACCCAAATCCCTCTGTCCTGCTTTCCCACCCTGATGTCCCTCTTTTTAGGAAACCAGATTATGTGGTGTGTATATAAGAGTATCACATTGCTTCACAGCAATAAAACTCACATTATTGTTTGTTTAAAAATCAGTATATGAGTTTATAAATTAGTCTGTGTAAATAAAATACTTTGGTCTTATTATAAATCATTTATAAGGTTACACATGGAGGTGTCAACAAGTCATGAATTAGCCTAAAAATTCTTGGTAATGCCCTGACCACCAACCACGCCCACAGAAACACCCCCTAAAACACAAGTGTCCCTCTTTGGCAGTTTGAAATGTTGGGAGGTATGCCTTTGAGTGCCAGAGGGGTATGCAGCGCATTGCATACCCTGGCACTCAAAGGGTTAGGGCAAGACATACTTGGTGTTTAACCTCTTTCATGCTAAAGATGTGTCTAATTCATTGCAATGCAATATAGTGGAGACGTCTGTAGCAAACAAGGGGTTAAGCTAGTGTCCTCTCACATGCTAAATTTCCAATAATCTCCTTGTGATCACAGACTGGCTTCTCTTTGATAAGGAGGGAATTGTTGAAATACAAGGTTCTGCTGTTGAGGGGAAAAAAAACCTGCTGATTCAGAATGATTAACTAAATCTGAGTACAGCCAAAATGTTATTTGGGAAGGGTTGTCACCGTTTACTCTTGCCAAAACCAAACATGCCCTACTATTGAGCCACATGAATCACGTAGCTATATATGTACTACCCAAATGAGCTGACTGACCCTGAGATCTTGAAAATATTAACCCTCCAAGCTCCCCTTAATCTAGATTCTTGGAGATAGGGCTCTGGTTGCTCTAATCCACTCAGTCCTCAACAGAGGTGTAACTAGAAGCCACTGGGCCCTGGTGCAAAAGTTGCCATAGCCTTCCCCCCCGAACAAAATGACCCCCCCCCCCCCCATTGTACACCTCCACAATGCCCCTATTGACCCCCAGTGTCCATCTCCTACCTCCCTGGTGGTCCAGCAGCGTGGCAGGAGAGGTCTGTGCCTCCCTCTGCACAGACCTCTATTAGCAACTGGAGCTCCTGCGCGGTCCTCTCTCTAGTGATGTCATCTCCCATTGCTCTGCATTACTAGAGAGCCAGAGACATAGAGGGAGCTCAGCTGCTAATAGAGGTCTGTGCAGAAGAAGGCACAGACCTCAGCTTGTTGCAGGCGCCGGGGGCGGGGGGAAGTCACAGGGGGAGGCTGGGACCATCACTCCAGAAGCAGATCCTGGTCATTTGACCGGCTGGTGGCTCTTCAGCAGAGCCGAGATAGAGCTGTATAGAATGAAATGCTTCATTGGAACTGTCTACAAAGTGTGCCTGGTTTGCAAGTACACTTTGTAGACTGTTCCAGTGAAGTATTTAATTCTATATAGCAGTGGGAGTACTCTTGTTTTACTCAGGGGGATAAACTCTACAACATTTTTTTTTTTTTTTTTTTTTTTTTTACATTTTAAGTATTACTATCCCTTTAAGGTTGTGGGGGCTAGGGATTAAATGAAGAAGGGTAATTCCTTTATTTAACCCCTTCCCGACAATGGACGTACATGTACGTCCCGCAAAAACTGTCACTTTGTCACTAAGTGACAGAGGACGTACATGTAAGTCCAGGAAGTCGCTTAAAACAATGGAAAAAAAAAAAAAAAAAAAGTTTGGCGGGCGTTAAGTGCCGGCCGTGATCACTAAGAGGTTAAACATAGCTTTTAACCTCTATGGTGAAGCTGGTTTGCCTCAGAATTGCTCACATTTAGCCTCCTGAACATGACCGTCAGACTATGTTAAAAAAAGATCATTACTTATCTTTTTATTATTAAAACTACGTGTTAACTTATAACTAAAATAGCATTTCAAAGCTCTGAGCTCACTCGATCTGAGGTCCCTCAGCAGCTGTGATAAACCCAAGTGGGAATAGTACTCACTGGGATAAACCCTACAACATATATAAACTGCTCAAAAAAATAAAGGGAACACTTAAACAACACAATGTAACTCGAAGTCAATCACACTTCTGTGAAATCACACTGTCCACTCAGGAAGCAACACTGATTGACAATCAATTCCACATGCTGTTGTGCAAATGGAACAGACAACAGGTGGAAATTATAGGCAATTAGCAAGACACCCCCAATAAAGGAGTGGTTCTGCAGGTGGTGACCACAGACCACTTCTCAGTTCCTAGGCTTCCTGGCTGATGTTTTGGTCACTTTTGAATTCTGGTGGTGCTTTCACTCTAGGGGTAGCATGAGACGGAGTCTACAACCCACACAAGTGGCTCAGGTAGTGCAGCTCATCCAGGATGGCACATCAATGCGAGCTGTGGCAAGAAGGTTTGCTGTGTCTGTCAGAGTAGTGTCCAGAGCATGGAGGCGCTACCAGGAGACGGGCCAGTACATCAGGAGACGTGGAGGAGGCCGTAGGAGGGCAACAACCCAGCAGCAGGACCACTATCTCCACCTTTGTGCAAGGAGGAGCACTGCCAGAGCCCTGCAAAATGACCTCCAGCAGGCCACAAATGTGCATGTGTCCACTCAAACGGTCAGAAACAGACTCCATGAGGGTGGTATGAGGGCCCGACGTCCACAGGTGGGGGTTTTGCTTACAGCCCAACACAGTGCAGGACGTTTGGCATTTGCCAGAGAACACCAAGATTGGCAAATACGCCACTGGCGCCCTGTGCTCTTCACAGATGAAAGCAGGTTCACACTGAGCACATGTGACAGACGTGACAGAGTCTGGAGACGCCGTGGAGAACGTTCTGCTGCCTGCAACATCCTCCAGCATGACCTGTTTGGAGATGGGTCAGTAATGGTGTGGGGTGGCATTTCTTTGGGGGTCCGCACAGCCCTCCATGTGCTTGCCAGTGGTAGCCTGACTGCCATTAGGTACCGAGATGAGATCCTCAGACCCCTTGTGAGACCATATGCTGGTGCGGTTGGCCCTGGGTTCCTCCTACTGCAAGACAATGCTAGACCTCATGTGGCTGGAGTGTGTCAGCAGTTCCTGCAAGAGGAAGGCATTGATGCTATGGACTGGCCCGCCCGTTCCCCATACCTGAATCCGATTGAGCACATCTGGGACATCATGTCTCGCTCCATCCACCAACGCCACATTGCACCACATACTGTCCAGGAGTTGGCGGATGCTTTAGTCCAGGTCTGGGAGGACATCCCTCAGGAGACCATCTGCAACCTCATCAGGAGCATGCCCAGGCATTGTAGGGAGGTCATATGGGCACGTGGAGGCCACACACACTACTGAGCCTCATTTTGACTTGTTTTAAGGACATTACATCAAAGTTGTATCAGCCTGTAGTGTGGTTTTCCATTTTGATTTTGAGTGTGACTCCATATCCAGACCTCCATGGGTTGATAAATTTGATTTCCATTGAGAATTTTTGTGTGATTTTGTTGTCAGTTCAGTCATTCAGATCTAGGATGTGTAATCTTAGTGTTCCCTTTATTTTTTGGAGCAGTGGGATGTGTAATCTTAGTGTTCCCTTTATTTTTTTGATCAGTGTATATATAATTTTTTTTTTTTTTTTTACATTTTAAGTATTACTATCCCTTTAATGCCAGTTCTAAATTAACAAAAGGCGGTGTAGTGGGACAGTGGGCTAGAATGACAGTAGAAATGGGCTACTTACAATATTATTTATGTATTGTATCTATTAAAGAAATAAAAGCATCTATGTAGTTTTCCTATAACTTTCATAGTTTAAGAGCAATTGCATTTAAAGTTTACCCCTCCCGCCCCTTTTATCTACGTCACCGCTCAAGCAGTCAGACTTGGATCCTGGTCTGCAGACCAGACAGATTTTCTGCAGAGCTATTTGGAAATCCTCATGACAACAGTCTACAAAGTGGGCATGTTTTGTGGAAGTAGACCGTCGTCATGAAGATTTTCTTTCGTATCCACTCCTATTTCGGCCCTCCGAACGATTGTGTGTGCGTTTGTGTAAACACCACACAGTTTAATCTCCTAAGTGGGTCACCTAGGGTACGAGAGTGATCTGAGTTTAAGAGAGGAAACATCTCTCCTAAGGAGGGACATGGGAGATATGGAATATTTCCTACAGAGGGACACTTGGGTATGGACCCCTAATATTTACTAAAGAGGTCACTTGTGAGGTATGGACCCCCCTCAACGTCCCCTAAAAAGGGACACTTGGGAGGTATGTATCCCTAATATCTCCTAAAGAGGGACACCTGGGATGTATGGATCCCTAATATCTCCTAAAGAGGGACACTTGGGAGGTATGGACCCCTAATATCTCCTAAAGAGGGACACTTGGGAGGTATGGACCCCTAATATCTCCTAAAGAGGGACACTTGGGAGGTATGGACCCCTAATATCTCCTAAAGAGGGACACTTGGGAGGTATGGACCCCTAATATCTCCTAGAGAGGAACACTTGGGAGGTACAGACCCCTAATATCTCCTAAAGAGGGACGCTTGAGAGGTATGGACCACTAATATCTCCTAAATAGGGACACTCAGAAGGTACGGATCCCCAATATCTCCTAAAGAGGAACACTTGGGATGTATGGACCCCTAATATCTCCTAAAGAGGGACACTTGGGAGCTATAGAGCCCTAATATCTCCTAAAGAGGGACACTTGGGAGGTATGGACCCCTAATATCGCCTAAAGAGGAACACTTGGGAGGTATAGACCCCTAATATCTCCTAAAGAGGGACACTTGGGAGGTACAGACCCCTAATATCTCCTAAAGAGGACACTTGGGAGGTATGGACATACCTGGGAACTCTCCGGATTTGCCCCGGAGACTCCGGTTCTGACAGAACTTTACCGGGTCTCCGGAGCAGAGGCTGATTCCTCCAGATGTGGAGAGTTTCTATTGAAACTCTGCCACATCCGCTTTTTCTCCTGCTGATACTCAGTCCCTAGCCCTCTGAGTGCCAGAGTAGTAAGGAATGCATTGCTTTGCAATGCATTCCGTACCACTCTGGCACTCAAAGGGTTAAGCCCCACCCACCACCCACTCGCGGCAAGCCCCACCCCTTTTTGACGCGATTAGCGTCATTTTTGTCACCCCCTGGTGAACAGAGGACTACCCTCCGGGTAGCCCTCGACTGGAAGTTCCCAGGTATGGGTATGGAGCCCTAATATCTCCTAAAGAGGGACACTTGGGAGGTATGGAGCCCTAATATCTCCTAAAGAGGGACACTTGGGAGGTACAGACCCCTAATATCTCCTAAAGAGGGACACTTGGGAGGTATGGAGCCCTAATATCTCCTAAAGAGGGACACTTGGGAGGTATGGTTCCTGGAAATCAGGTATAGGTGGTAGGTATGCACATAGTACGACTGGGCAGTTTACATTACTAGTAGACTGTGCTTGTGGTTTGTGTCTATTTTTACATCTGTTTCTGCACAGTCACGCTTGGTTATATGACTGGTATTATAATGTATGTATGTGGGTGTATACAGGTCTGTGTGCTATTTCACTGCTTAGATATCTACTTCAGTAAATAATTGCTATTATGTAATACTGTCTGTGCACTCTCTGAATCTTATGTAATAAGACTGAGTCACACCAACTGCACTGTAAGGGGAAACACTGCCAACGGAATCAGAGGCGTAACTAGAAGCCACCGGGCCCTGGTGCAGGAATTGCCATGGGCCCCCCCCAACCACTTTGGCCCCCCCTCAACTACATTGGCCACCTCCACATTGCCCCTTCCACAATGCCCCTCTTTCTCCATATTGCCCCTTCAACAATGCCTCCATCACAATTCCCCTTTTTCTCAACAATGCCCCATCACAATGCCCCCATCTCCACATTGCCCCTCAGTCTCCACAATGCCCCTTTCATAATGCCCCTCAGTCTCCACAATGCCCCTCAGTCTCCACAATGCCCCTCATTCTCCACAATGCCCCTTCCACAATGCCCCTCATTCTCCACAATGCCCCTTTCATAATGCCCCTCATTCTCCACAATGCCCCTCATTCTCCACAATGCTCCTACTGACCGCCCCCCCACCTCCTACCTCGAGTCCCTGGTGGTCTAGCGGTGAGTGAGATGACAGACCTGTGCCTCATTCCTGTGCCTGTCTGGAACTCAAGCTCCCGCGCGGTTCTTAGTAATGCTTAGCGCTGGGAGATTGTCATCTCTCCGCATTACTAGAGCGCCGGCCGCTGGGAGATCAGCTGCACTGCGGGCGCGTGGCGAGGGGGTCGCAGGGGACGGCCAGGACCCTGAGAGTGATGGGCCCGGTCACAGGAGCGACCCCCTATTGTTACGCCACTGAACGGAATGTAAAAGCCCCTCTTAAATTGAGAAGGTGTGTGTGGGGGGGATTTTTCATGGTTTGTCACATAATTATGTGTTTTGCCTTAATCCCATGAGTGCATTTACCACCCCTCTGGCACACAAAGGGTTAATTGAGTATAAAAATTAGATTCTGAGGCAAACAAAGTGCACCGTAAGAGGCAAATTGTCTGTAGATTCCAACAGGGATTTTAACCCCTCCAATGCCAGAGAGGTCTTCAACGCATTGCAGAGCAATTTGTTGAAGACCTCTGTCATTCGAGGAGTTAAAAATCCCTGTTTCACTCAGGATTTATATTTGTTCTCTATGGTGCAGAATTTCTCATGTGTGTGTATATATGTATAATAAATACAGCCCAAAGAATTGTTTTGAGGGGGGGGGGGTTTCACTTGGTTCCTCAGAGATCACCCAGAGCTGTATGTGAGCCTGCAGGCTTCCTGTGGTCTTCTGTGCTGAGTCACGGTGATAGCTGAACGGACAGAAGCCAAGTCCGAGTGAAGGGGGGGAAGAAGGAGGAGGAAGGGGAGACACATTCGCCTCTATAAAACCAGCTTCTCTGTTCTGTTTTATCCCAGCAGATCTTGCGTCACTGTATAATCACTCCAGCATCTCTACTGCTCCTTCTCCTCTGCCATGGCTGGGAAGAAAATCATTGTGGTGTTTGGAGCCACAGGTGAGTGGACTGCAGGGAAGCCCTGGGGGAGTGGTACTTTTAAGAAATGGGCATTCACCAGGGTCCTTACCTTGGGTTCCCCACAACTCCAGTTATATAGGAAGGAACCTGTTTAATCTTGTGGTCAGGGAGTCTCTTCTGGGTGCGCAGACCATAAATGTGGCTGCTTTTCCCACAAATATAGGAAGACTACCACTAAAGTTGTACATTCATATATTTTTGGGGCATCACAGTTACACCAGGGCCTCGGGAGTTATTAGAACTGCCCTGCTTTGGGGGAAGGGGGTGTGTTAAAGGCCAGGGGTCTCCTTGGTGGTGGATGTCAGTCAACAGGAATGTGGATAAAATAATCCGAACACACTGGGGGAGATGTAGTGAGAGACTTCATGCAATAAACCAGCTGCACCAGAGGTAATAATACAACTACACTAAATTCCCATTGATCTAAATGGGGCGTTTAGCTGAAGTGACCAGATCTGTCCAGTTACAAGCAGAACATTATGATAAACCCACACTGCAGGGTCGCACTGATTCCTGTACAGTGAAACTTTCATACGTATCCTACCTTTAAAGGGATAGTAATGCTTAAAATGTAAAAAAAAATATGTTGTAGGGTTTATCCCCCTGAGTAAAACAAGGGTACTCCCACTGCTGAAAGGTGTTTCATTCAAAAGTTATTAATTTTCAAAGTTGAATTTTTTAGGTGCAATATCACAGTGGCCTGAAATTGTACAGTGGCGCTGTTGCTACACGATCCTATGGACAGCTCTGGTCAGTTGACCATAAATCTCCATAGGATGGTGTAGCAACAGCGCCACTGTACAATTTCAGGCCACTGTGATATTGCACCTAAAAAAAATCAACTTTGAAAATTAATAACTTTTGAATGAAACACCTTTCAGCAGTGGGAGTGTCCTTGTTTTACTCAGGGGGATAAACTCTACAACATATTTTTTTTTTACATTTTAAGTATTACTATCCCTTTAAAGGGATATCTGGTCCCTTTAATTTTAACTCCATGATTGCTAGAGAGGTGTCCAGTGCGTTGATTCTCGAAGCGTTGGAGGCCACTAACATTCAAAGACTAAAAAACCCCATTGTGTATTTTTGCTGTTCCCTCCGGTGTAGTTGTTTTTCTCCAATATTGCACCTCTTTTTCCTGGTACATCAGCCTCACTGTGTGCTCCCCCCCCTTCTAGCGCCTACTTGCTAAGCTACTTATTCCTAAAATTCTCCCCTTAACCTTTGAAGTCCCAGAGGGGTGTCCAACACAATGTGTTGGCTACTTTTCTGGCACTCAAAGGGTTAATGCCACTTGCAGTGTGTTCAGGGGGGAGCGTTCCGTTCCTCTGTTCCTTTATCGTACTTGATCCACTAACAAGGCGCGGAGGAGGAGGTGTTACGTTCACCATTTCCTGTGCAGGATATGGGACGGGCGCCCGGAACTTGCTGACATTAAAGTCTTAAGTGGAATTGGCACTTTGACTTACTGTGTGTTGGAGACCCACTCTAACATTCAAGGAATTAAGAGACCCATTTCTATTAACAGGAAGGTTGACTTGTCCCCTGTGTTGCAGTTGGTTTTCCCAGAACTATTCCAGTGCATAAGACCCCATGAACACCATATCCAGATCTAGAACTTTAGATTACACACGTATGATTGTGTATAAAACATGGTATGAATGAGCTCGAGATGCTGGAGTAGAACACAGATCTCCTGCAGGTGACTGTCAGGTGATTGGTGCTCTGGTACTGTGTGTGTGTGTGTGTGTGTGTGTGTGTGTGTGTGGTATGCTGGAGAGCCATCAACTTGATAAGAAAGACTTGAAGAAGCAGAGATAACTACTCCAATGTGAAACTCTCCAGTTCTTATATTTATCTCACTGGAGAAGTTATCTCCTCTTTATCACACCTTAGTACATCTCCCCTGTAGTATATAACTAAATCTCTCCCATAGAATAACATAGGAACTGGAGAGTTTATCTCACTGGAGAAGTTATCTCCTCTTTATCACACCTTAGTACATCTCCTCCTGTAGTCTATAACTAAATCTCTCCCATAGAATAACATAGGAACTGGAGAGTTTATCTCACTGGAGAAGGGATATCCTCTTATCACCACTTAGTACATCTCCCCCAGCACTATACTTTCAGTAGCTGGTAGTCAGAGAACACGTCTCGCTGAGCAGACACAGGTTTCGTGGCTTCTGTCCAAACCACTGCTGGGAGCTTCCCCGTGTTATTGATTTTTATTTATAAGCGGTGCAAAGTGCCATGTTTGATTTGACTATAATGTAGATATTACCAGTTATTATGTAACTTTCAAATGGGAAATTGACTAACCCTCTGAGTGCCAGTGGTTTGTGTAACACATTGCTATGTAATGTGTTGTACATCACTCGGACATTCAGTTTTTAAATGGCCTTAAACAGTTATTCGGAAAATATGTTTTATTGATTATCCTGATATGTAAAATGAACACGTCTGATGCTGAGGGATGCTCCTTTCAAATGTGGTTTCACCCCACCTGTATATTCAGTGTCATATTGAAACGTTTACCAGTGCAAGCTAAGAATCACTTTTTTTTTTTTTTTTTTTTTTGCCTACCATTTTGGTTGTTTTTATAATGTATAATATAATGCATGTATGTTTAAGGCTCCTCTTCAGTCTTACTAATCAGTCGCTGTCCCACAGGCGCTCAGGGGGGCTCAGTTGCTCGCGCCCTCTTGGAGGACTCTACCTTTGCTGTAAGGGCAGTAACAAGGGACCCCACCAAGGCAGCGGCTCTGAAACTGAAACAGGCTGGGGCAGAGGTTGTGTCTGCGGATCTGGACAATGAGAAAACCCTGGAGTCTGCACTGCGTGGAGCTTATGGAGCTTTTGTGGTCACCAATTTCTGGGAACATTTCAGTAAGGACAAAGAGGTTACACAGGTAAAGGCAGAGAACTGAGACACAATTCTGAAATATAATGCTAACAGCAGCTGTGCTAGATCCTTGGAGAAGTTACATGTAATCCCACTGCCTCCACCAACACCCATCGTATCTCATAGTTCCATCTCTTCATTTTTCTGTTGTCATAAATTGACATTAAACAGCTGCTAGAAAGGGATAGTATTGTGTAATATGGAAAAAAAGTAATGCAGGATTTAAAGGGATAGTAATACTTCAGTATTACAAATCCCTATATTAAAGGGATAGCAATACTTCGTTTTAACTTTATTTTATTTTGTAGGCATTAAAAAAACATGAAGAACGATATAAGTCTTATCTCTCAGACCTTTATGGTTTGAGAGATATTCACAAGCAAAGTTTCCCCTCCCGCCCCTTTTACCTAGTGTAAGCCATCTCTTCTCAGATGTGGAATGCAGTCCATAGACCAGACAGATAACAGCAGGGGACAATCTTCTTCCTATGAGAACAATGAAAGCCCTGCCCCCCCTTGACAAGCTTTTCAGGTTTTTCCCCTTATCTTAATTGAAGATTGTCCCTCTCTGCAATCTACCTGGGCACCTCCCTTCTGATCTGGCTGAGCAGTGTTACATCAGTAAAAGGGGTGGGAGGGGGATACTTTGTCATTGAATTACTCTTGAACTACAACTCTGACAGAATTGAAATAACACTCTCCAAAGTCCAAATACTATGATGATTAATTAGAGCTGCTTTTATTATGAAACATTACTATCCCTTTAAAGCCCTAGTAAAAAAAAAAAAAAATGTATTGCCCCCAGTGTCATCTCTCTCTAGGAGGTGTTGCTAGAATCCATTCGATACCAAAAGGGACTGACAGCGCAGACACGCAGACGTCACTATGGAAAGATGTCTGCGCTGTTTCCTCCTGCCTGTCAGTCCGGGAGCAGTGTATAATTCTCATTAATGCAGTAATAATTCTGGTGACTAGCGCTACTGAGCAATTGTCACCATATGGGTAATTATTTGGGGCCATGATTGTAAGGGGTGGTAATTCCACTTTAAAATCAAAAGAAATGTGGATTATTTCTGGGTCAAACAAACTGTAACATTGGAGAGATGTATAAAAAAAAGTCCCATTGATCTTAAATGTCTTTTAACCCCTTGAATGCTACAGATATCAAACGCATCAGGAAGCAACACTTTAGAGACCTGTGACACCAAGGTGTTAAATTACCCCCTTTTAATAAAAAGGAATTGTTTTCCCCAGAATGACTCCTCCCTGGGATTTTTTTTGTTTTTTGTTTTTTTCTCGTAAGGATCATTATATGTTATTAAATCAGTTTGGGGACTTTGTGTAGATTGTAGAAAAAATGTTACTATGTGGAAGACATCAATGACCTCTACACAGTTAGATTCAAAGAAAGTATTATAACTTGTCTTGCACCATTGTATAACGCTCATGTCACGGGAACCACCGGGCCCTTGGTTCCTGGAGGGGCCTGGGGGCCAACCCCCTTCCTACAGACTATGGACTCTGTGCATGGGGTAGTGGCTTTCCCAGCTTTCCTGCCTCCTCCTGGGTCTGTCACCCTGTGCTGCATGATGGGCACAGGGTGTCAAAGAAAAGGATTGCCCTTGGACTGATTGGGGGAATCGGCACAGGGACATGTGGTGACGTTCACCTCCAGGACTATAACATTTGATATATTGCTCATTGTATTGTATATTGTGTGGTATAATGTAAAAGTGTGTGGTGTTATCAGTGCTCAAAATTTCCACTCACCACTAGCCAATGGCGAGTGAAAATTTAGCCCTGGCGAGTAGAAATTCAGCCCTGGTTGGTATGTTCTGGATTGCAGTGGCGAGTAACTTTTAAGGTCTGGCTAGTAGCAAAGGACTTAAAATTATAAGGCCTGGTGTTATAATATCAAGTCTGTAACAGGATTTGGTAGATGGGAGAGTGCAGAGATAGTGGGGGTTGGGCCTTGTTTTCAATATACTCCAGGTCTGTGCTAAGGAATGTTAATTGATTCCTGCTGTGCTTCCTTGACCAATCAGAGGAGGTTACTTATGAGCCAGTTAAGAATGTCTGTCTATTTTTCAAGTCCTGATTTGCATGCTTATCTTGATAAGGGTGTTGGTGGCTGATTGGTCAAGCATAGAAACATTGTCCCAAGTCCTAGTTTGCATGCTGATCTTGATAAGTGGATATAAGCTGTGTGTTTGATTCAATAAAGAGAGCTGATTCTAAAACAGTAAACTAGTCTTGCCTGCTGACTGTGGGGAAAATTGTGATGTTCCAGCAGAGCAGCCATGCTCAGGATTGAAGGAAGCAGCGACTGACGGGGGCACCCAGACAGGGAGTCCACTGGTACTGTCACAGCTCATATCTGTTCCTGATCACTATGTACGGACACGGGTGCCTCCGTTAATCATTGGGCCCTGGACAAGTGAAACTGACAGGGCCCCTTCTTTGTAATGGCTGTCTTGCTATTGTCCCACATTCTGGCTAGTGTTTACTAAGAAGCACAGTCAGCTGGGTGGTTGATTTCATGGCCCTTCATGCAAAAACAAGTTTATTTTATTTACTAATGTGATATTTCTGGGGACCCAAAATGATTGGGACAATACAAACAATAAGGCACATTTTTGTGGCTATTCTCTCCATTCATAGTAGAAAGATCTCTGAACACCTTATGTCATAAAAGCCGGGTGTGACTGAGACACTTGTTTCTGTAGAGATCCGCTCACAACTGACTTCAAAATAACGGTTTGTGGTCTTAATAAACCACAAGGCGTCGTGTGTGCAGATCTCTCTACAACTTGTTTCTATTAATCCCAGGCATACTGTGTCTCTGTATATGTGCAATCTTATTAGTAAATAGTGTGAAATAGGATTTGCTCTGGGAGTTTCTCCTGTTTAACCCCTTAGTTGCCAGTGGTCCTCAACAAGTTGCAAATTATGAGGGAGGACCTCTTAAGAGGTTTATGCTTTAGTTTCCAAAATGCTGAGAGGTGGCGTTGGGGTATCTTTACAGTAAGGACAATATAGGTATGGAATTCACTGCCTGAGGAGGTGGTGCTATCGAATACATTAGATGCCTTTAAAAAGAGCCTGGATACTTATTTAAAAGAGCAGAACATAGAGGGCTATGTACGTTAGTATTGGGATGAATATTTAGTTAGGGCTTGTTGATCCAGGGAGAAATTTGATTGTCATTTGGAATCAAGAGGGAATCCCCCCCCCCCCCATTCAAGGCAGAATTTGAAATTGCTATATTGAGGGGTTTTTTTGCCTTCTTTTGGATCAACAGTGGTAAACAGGAATAGGAAAAGGGTTGAACTACATGGAAGCAAGTCTTTTTTTTCAACCTAAATTACTATGTTAATATGTAAATACTTGGCAATGGCAATCCCTGTTGGATAACTAATCTAATTTTGTATGGGGTCGGGGGGTTCCTTGCGGTTACTGCTTATTGTTCTGATCAGAACATATTGCAGTTTATCCTGGGGACATCATAATCTGTCCTGTGGTCTACATTGTGGGTGTTTTTTTTGTTTTTTTTTTTTGCACCTGAGTCTCACTCAAGCCTTTTGCTGAAGCCGCTGAGCAAAGTATGCAATGCTTCCTGGGTCGTCTCTTCAAATATCCTGGGGCGTTTGCACGAAGGCATGATAGCGGTGATGACTTCTCTAGTTTCTATATTCTATGGAGTCGATGCACTAAGATCTCCAAAGCTTGAGTAATCCTAGTGCATTGGCTTCACAGAATAAAAGGAATTGGAGAATTGATAACTTCTCTAGTGATATCACTTCCAGTGTTATGTCTGCTTTCGCACCTCTTTATCATGCATTAGGACCGGTGTCTGCACTCCTGGTGCATGCTGGGACTTCCCATTAAATTCCATCCTGACGTGCCAGGGTCAAAACTGCTAGTGTCTGTGATTAGACAAGAAGGAACTTTGTAAGCAGAGGTTGTGCATATCCTACCTAGGGACCCCCTCCCCTCGATGGCAACCCTATGTATCGACAGTTTTACAGCCATCAGTTGATAAAGAAAAATGAAACGTTGCCTAATAATCCACTACTTGTATTACTGTGGCCAGAAAATCCAAATGGCCTTTTTAAATTTTATGTCTGTGCCTTTGTTCAAGAGAACCTCCTCAATTATTGCTGGATATTGTTATGTCTGCGTCCATGGACACAGGTGATAGCAGGACCACAGGGCCCAACACAGTGCGTAGTGCACTCCTAAATGAGAACTGCCACCATCATGTCTACCTCCATGGAC
This sequence comes from Rhinophrynus dorsalis, assembly GCA_037306005.1. Lineage (NCBI taxonomy): Eukaryota > Metazoa > Chordata > Amphibia > Anura > Rhinophrynidae > Rhinophrynus > Rhinophrynus dorsalis. Next base: position 16,438,398 of record CM074725.1, read on the forward strand.
CTGACACCCAGGGCTGATTGTAGATTTTATCTTTTGAATGAAGGCACAAAGGCAAAATTGATACAGGCCATTAGGAATTCCTGGTCTTAGTAAAGTAAGTGGGGTTATTATTCAGTGTTCTTTCTCTCTCTTTTTATTGAGTGCCAATGCAATGTTTGCACCTCCTGATTGACATAATGTTGTTGTGTTGCAGGGAAAACTAATTGCAAACCTCTCCAAACGCCTGGGACTGAAACACGTGGTGTACAGTGGTCTGGAGAACGTGAAGAAGCTGACCGGTGGAAAGCTGGATGTCTTGCATTTTGATGGCAAAGGGGAAGTGGAAGAGTACTTCAGACACATTGGGGTCCCCATGACCAGCGTTAGGCTTCCCTGCTACTACGAGAACCTGCTGACCTTCTTCAGGCCCCAGAAAGCAAAGGATGGGGAGACCTACACTTTGGGTAGGCAGACAGTGCCAATGTACTGTGTGTGTCTGCAGCTATAACATTTAACAAGGCAGTATATATTAGAACTAGTGTAAAAGCCAGTGAACACGGGCCAAGGTCCGGGTAATGCATTGCCTACCCCTCTGGCACTCAAGGGGTTAAAAGGCCGGTCCTGCACGGTTTACTGCCATCATTCACGCGGTACGCTGTAGAGACTGACAGAAGGCACAGAATGCTCCCAGCACAGAACTCCCAGCATTCCGCACAGAATGCTCCCAGCACAGAACTCCCAGCATTCCGCACAGAATGCTCCCAGCACAGAACTCCCAGCATTCCGCACAGAATGCTCCCAGCACAGAACTCCCAGCATTCCGCACAGAATGCTCCCAGCACAGAACTCCCAGCATTCCGCACAGAATGCTCCCAGCACAGAACTCCCAGCATTCTGAGCCTTCGAGCAGTCTCTACTGCACTGGACTGCTTCTGATAAACATCCTAGCGAATTATTAGATACAATTTGTTACAACTGTAATACTGAGAATCTGCTTCATTTGAGATTTCTTAGGCCAGTGGAAAGATTCCTCATGAGAAGACCTTTGTAAATGCTCAATCACTCATTTTATACCTTGAAACCTGCTTTTTGTTTTATAGAGAATGTAAACCAGAGTTTTCGGATTTTAAAAAGGAGGGAGAAGTGAGGTTCATTTAACCCTCATACATTGCTCTCCCCTCTGGTCTGTAAATTGTTAATCAATACAACCATAACTAAACTGGATTTAAATGGACAGTAATGTTTTACAAAAAAAGCAGCTCCAATTAATCGTCATAATTTTTGGGCCATGGAGAGTGTTATTTCAGTTCTGTCAGAGTTGTAGTTCAAGAGTAATTGAATGATAAAGTATCCCCCTCCCACCCCTTTTACCTAGTGTAAGCTGCCGCTCCTCAGATGTGGAATCTGGCCTCTTGACCGGGCAGGTCACAGCAAGGGACAATCTTCTTACTGTGATCATAAGGAAAACCCTGCCCCCCCTCTTGACAGGTTTTTCCTTATGATCACCGAAGATGGTCCCTCTCTGTGATCCACCCGGACAGTCTTGCTGCTCTCAGGTGAGCAGTGTTACATCAGTAAAAGGGGCGGGAGGGGGATACTTTATCTTTCAGTTTCTCTTGTACAACAACTCTGACAGTATTGAAATAACACTCTCCATGGCATAAATACTAAGATAAATTGGTGCTGCTTTTATTGTGAACCATTACTATCCCTTTAATTATCATTTACATTTTATCATTCAGTTGTCCAAAAGAGTAGCCTATTTTGTGGCTTCTGAAGTGATTTACCTCACACTAAATAGTAAATGTTTTAGTGAGTGAAGTTTCTCCAGTTTGACATCCTCTTGTCTCCCTGATAGCAGAGTCTGCTCAAACCACAAGGTTGCAGGTTTGATTTCTGGCAGAATCAAGTCAGCCCTTCATCCTTCCGATAAATGAGTACCATTGACTGGGTAATAATAACGCCTATTATTCAGCTGCCGAGAGTGTGTGCTGACAGCGCTTTGAGTCCCATTGGAAGAAAGGCACTATATAAATACTAGTTAATAATAATAATATTATTATGATTGTCATGTTACATAGACTTTGATGGATAAGAACCAGCTGGCCCTTCCAATCCCCACAATCCCCTATCTAATTAAGATAGTCTTACATCAGTCTCAGAACAAACATGTTTATCTCAGGCCTTTGCAGTTTCCTTCAGTATTGGTCCTGTCCACTTTTCTGAGAGTCTATCACCCTTTCTGTAAAGTAGTATTTACACCCAACCTCTAACTATAGACCTTTACCTCTTCTTTACTGATCTATATTAAACTTGTGAATGTAGTTAAAGGTTTCTATCACAACCTTCTTTCTTCTAACAACCCTGCACCATTCAGTGGTTCTTCTTTGTGTCTCTAATGTATTAATGTTTTTCTGGAGATGTGGTTTCCAGGACTGTACACAGTGCCTCATGAGAAACCTTACCAGTGGTCTATAGAGTGGTTTTAGTACCTCTCTCTTTTTGTTGCTAAAACCCATTCCTATACAACCCAGCTTTTCCAAGTGTTTTACTGCAATGCATACCTAACTTTAACTCCTGTTCCTGTGAATGAGATTTCTAGGGTTCTGTCTTGACATGGTGAAAGTTTCTAATTGCCTATTTCATGTAATATTTATTTCCAGCCCTCCCAATGGGTGATATCCTGATGGATGGGATGTCTGTGGATGATCTTGGCCCCATTGTGGTCAGCATTCTGAAGTGCCCATCAGAATACATTGGGAAGGACATTGGGCTCAGCACAGAGAAGCTATCAGTGGAGCAATATGCATCAATATTGTCCAAGGTCACTGGCAAGACTATCAAAGATGCTAAGGTGAGGATCGGTGCCCTAGGATTCGAACACGTGGGAGAAGAGCTTAGTGGTGTCACATGAAGCCCATTGTGCAGGCCTAGTGAATGTGTTCATTTTATCTCCCTGTGTTAAAGGGATAGTAATAGTTTGTTTTATCTTTATTTTATTTTGTGTGCATTAAAAAAACATGAAGAACGATATAAGTCTTATCTCTCAAACGTTTATGGTTTGAGAGATATTCACAAGCAAAGTTTCCCCTCACTGACCAAAATGGGCAAGTCTGCCATCTAGCTGTCAGATTTGGAATCCGGTCTGCGGACTGGCCGTGGCTCTACAGCAGAGCCGAGATCGCGAGATATAAGAAGAACTACTTCATTCGAATAGTCTACAAAATGAGCCTGGTTTGCAAGCACACTTTTTAGACCCTTCCAATGAAATAGTTATTTTTATATCTTGCAATCTCGGCTCTGCTGAAGAGCCACCAGTTGATCTGCAGACCGAATTCCTAATCGGACAGCTAGATGGCAGACTTGACAATTTTGGTCAGTGAGGGGAAACTTTGCTTGTGAATATCTCTCAAAACATAACGGTTTGAGAGATAAGACTTATATCGTTCTTCATCTTTTTTTAATACCTACAAAATAAAATAAAGATAAAACGAAGTATTACTATCCCTTTAAACATGCCATCATTAAATTGTACTTTAACAGGACAGAGACTGCACCTGGATGAAGGTGTATAATGCAAAATATATTACTATATGTAAATTTTAATAAGAGTATAGTGGATTAGTATATACTTTGCAATTATAGTACAGTGAGAAAATACATATTACACAAGAATACAGGAAAGCGTGAAAATATAGCAGTAGTTATTTTTGCCTGCTTCTGCCAGGTTTTGTCCTGCAAGTACTATTCCTTTTAATGAACCATCCTGAATGTGTATTGCAAACTGTTCCCGATCACCATTTTATCAAAGGGAAACCTATGTGAATCGCACGATTAACAGCTCCACCATAAGGTTTCAGGCCATGGAAGTAGTGCACACCACAAATGCAGGCTTGAACTGTAATGATTGAATAAAACTTTTCTCTCAGCTGTAGGAGTACCCTTGTTTTACTCGGTAGTATAAATTCTGCATTATAGATTCCATTTTACGCAATATTGTCCTTTTATTGGACCTTTTGGTAGTGTTCACACACTACACTCTTTTTATGATAACTTCCAAACTGGGGATTTCATAGCAGGACAATGAAGGTCTGTATGTGAGGACTCCCCAGTATTAACTATGTTTGTCTCCTGTACAGATTCTCCCAGAAGCATATGGAAAACTGGACTTCCCAGGAGCACAGGAACTGGCCAATATGTTTAGCTTCTACATGATGAAACCCGACCGAGACGTGGCCCTCACCCTTAAACTCAACCCCAAAGCCAAGAAGTTCCAGCAGTGGATCGAGGCGAGCAAGGATGCATTTAAGGATTTGTAATGGACTGTCCTGATCTGCTTCATCCCTCCGTTCTTCCCTCCCAGTTGATTAGACCTTAACCTGCAGGTCCTAATGTGAAGCAACATTCCCTGGACTTGAAATTTAATTTTAGCCTTATCTTCTGGATGATACTTGTCTGATTTACTGGGGGCAAACCAACTGCATCATAGGGATGCACAAAAACTCCCCAAAGTTTTGATGATTCATATGTGGAGCACAAACTGGAAAGGTTATGGTGGGGAAAAAAGTGAATGAAAACCCCTTCCACCTGAATTTGGTGGGTAGAAGATACAATGTTAAACAAAAATTTGACGCACCAGTCAAGCCATAAGACTTGCTTTTCCCACAGAAATCTCACATTTGCAATGTTGTTACAACTGCAAGGGATTCTGGGTAGGTATATGCAAATGAGTTTAACAAAGAATCACCTTTTTGCCTCAGATTCCACTTTATACATGGATTCCTTAGAGTATGTGTATGCTGAGTAACAGCTTTAAGACACAACTCAGGAAGAGATGCATGAGTGTGCATCTCTTCCTGAGTTGTGTCTTAAAGCTGTTACTCAGCATACACATACTCTAAGGAATCCATGTATAAAGTGGAATCTGAGGCAAAAAGGTGATTCTTTGTTAAACTCATTTGCATATGCCTACCCAGAATCCCTTGCAGTTGTAACAACATTGCAAATGTGAGATTTCTGTGGGAAAAGCAAGTCTTATGGCTTGACTGGTGTGTCAAATTTTTGTTTAACATTGTACCTATGATTCATATTGGAATTCTAGAGAAGTCTCCCACACATTGACCTCTCTAGCATTAAAGGGGTTTAAAGCCCCAATTAAATCAATGGGAATTATTTGCCCCCATTGTTGCAGTTGGTTTGCACCAGAATTGCTTCACTTCTTCTTGGTAGATCAGCAGAAATACTGTATTATCAAGTGGCAGCACTAAAGAACTGAGCACTGTGTCAAAGTGACGTATTCTCTCTTTTTGCACTAATAAAATATATTGCATAGAATACCATGGGGATGATTTATTTACTTGGCAAATTTTCCAGATATGTACGATAAGAGCTTGGCTCAGTCTTGTGACCAGAAAATGTATGTTGTTTTGTGTTGCCATTTCCTCTGGAATATTAAATACACTGAGAACTTCCCCGTCTCTCTGGCACAGCTAGGGGAGGTTTCGCTAACACACAGAGCTCTTTCACCCGGGTGACAGGAGTGTAGCAGATACGTCTTCCATCTTGCAACATTTTCATACCTGGGGTGAAGGGCCAAATTGCTAAGGTTGAGAGTCCAGTGTTACCCTCTACATGAGGTGCACCAATTTACTGCTTCTTTAGTGTGTAAATTGGTTTCATTTCTACCAGAAAAGTGGAGTGAAAAGTCATGTTTGCCTGTGTGCTTGGGCATCTACAGAGGGGGGAGCAAGAGGGGCACTTTCTCCAATCCTCCCCCCCTTCAGTTGCCCCAGGGCCACAAATGGTTGCCCGCCCAGTAACCCCATGCATTCCCTGGCTATATAAATCTGGGTCTTCTTCAGCACAGACCTCTATAGCCAGCATCCTGGTGATCAAATAATGCAGAGTATCGGGATATTGTCATATCCCTTCATGCTGTATTATTGAGCCAATGAGGAGCCAGCTGTAGAGGTCTTCATTGAAGGAGGCACAGATGTTCTTTGAAACCCCATTGGACCACCAAGGATCATGAGGACCCTCTCCTGAACCAGCAAAGGTAGGCAAGTTGGAGGGGGCCTCAAGGGAACAGGGTGGGGGGGATAGGATGTGTGAGTCTGAGTTTACCAGTGGACGGTAGAACATGCCCCAGTCTTGCTCCTCCAGTAGCCCACTCTCTTACTTGCCCCTTTCAGGCCTACTCTCACATCCGTCTACCCCACTGTATGTCTGTCTGTCTGTCTTTCTCATGCGCATCTTCCCCTCTCTTCCTCTCAGGTTCTGGTATCCCACTGCCACTCATTTCTCTCCATCACCCCCACACTCAAATAAAGGAGGGGGGGGTTACTGGGGGAGGAAAGAAAGAAAGAAAGAAACTCTGGGAGAAGGGAAAGACTGGGAGGGAGAAATCACTGGCTGGTGAATAAAAAGGCAATGAGGGACAATGGAGAGGAGCTGTAGGTAAAATGGGAAATTTAAAATATGGTGACCATTGAGGGATAGTGACTGCAGGAAAGAAAAACACTGGAAGGAGTGAAAGGAGAGACATTGGAGACCAGATGACACTAATCTGTGCTAAAAATGCAAATCTATCACAACTTGAGACAATATTACAGGATGACTGCTCTGAAGTTGAAAGACGGATAGCTAAAAACAAGCTGTTCTTAAAGTGAATCTATCACATATAGAAAAGAAAAGCTCATTAGATAGAGCATTTAGTGAAAAAAGTTAAACATGTTAGTCATTTTTGAAAAAAAACACTGTTATCTGCACAAAAATTCAAGTTTAAAAGGTGCCCAGCAGCCTACTGCCGCTTGCCGCTGCTCCCGTCCCACTACCCAGCATCCTCCGATGATGGAGGATGTCTGTCTCTAAGCTGGAGCGATCTCATTGGATAGATATCGATCGCTGCCAATGAGATCGCTCCAACTTAGAGAAAGAAAGCCTCTGTCATTGGAGGATGCTGGGTAGTGTGACGGGAGCAGAGGTAGTGCTGCAAGCAGGAAGTAAGCTGCCAGGCACCTTTTAAACTTGAATTTTTGTGCAGATAACGGGTTTTTTTAAAAAATGACTAACATGTGTAACTTTTTCACTAAATGCTCTAACTAATGAGCATTACTTTTCTATATGTGGTAGATCCACTTTAAATACTGACAACAGTCACAATTGTATTTGGTGCAAAGCACAAACGACTTAAACTCTGCAATTCCCATCTAACCATCATAACAAATTCAAACTGTATTTTGGTCCTGTTGGACTCCTACAAATATCTTGGTTTGTGGCTTAACCCGAACATGACGTTTGGTCTTGATATTAAAGTGGAACTTTCAGATAACAGCCAGTCGCCAGGCATTCATTAAACGCATGATGACTAGCTTGAAAATAGATGTCTTACCGTAAAAAAATAAGTGTCTAAAGTAATCCGTCCCGTTTGGGGACTGACGGGCAGGTTACTGCGGTCTGTGCGCCTGTGACGTCAATCCCTACCGGTGACCACATGGTGCAAAGCAGTCTACTCTATGGAGACCGGGACTGACGGCGCATGCACACAGCCAAGATGTCTGCTCTCTAGCCTCAGTTCCGGTCTCCAAACAGGACGGATTCCTTTAGACACACATATTTTTTTATGGTAAGACATCTATTTTCAAGCTAGTCGCCATGCATTTAATGAATACATGGCGACTTGCTATTATCTGAAAGTTCTGCTTTAATGAATTAACATCCAAACCTAATCTTAAAATTAGCATTCTGTTTAGAAAAAAAAATCTTAAGTCCCTTGGTAAGAAAACCTATTATTTGACAGATGCTAATGCCAGTCATAGACTATGGGGACTTAGTATATACTTCTATGCTGCAAATTCATCTTGATAAAGTCGACACGCTTTATAATTCACTATATCGCTTTGTCCTCCATTGTAATTACACTACCCATCACTGTGATACGCTTAAAGAACTAAAGTGGCTAACACTCAAATCTAGACGTGCCCTTCAACTTTCTTGCTTGGTATACAACCACTTGTCTGAAAAGCCTCGACTACCGGAGCAATATGCCAATTCTATCTTAACATAGTAACATAGTAAATTAGGTTGAATAAAGACACAAGTCCATCAAGTTCAACCTTCTCCTCATACCCCAGTAACTGAGAATTTTATAGCTTTCCTGCTACCAAATAAGTTAGTCTTTATCAGACCTTCCTGATCAGCCTACTGATAACTCTGTATGTTCCCTTTTGAAAGAAATGTGTCTAATCTTCTCTTAAATGTATCCATTGTATCTGCCATACCCACATCACTGAGCAATGAATTCTACAATTTAACAGAACTTACTGTAAAAAAAAACAAACAAAAAAAACCCTTCCTCTGCTGAAGTCTAAACCTCCTTTCCTCTAATCTCAAGGGGTGTCCCCTGGTCACCTGATCAGGCCTTGGAATAAATAGCTTACCGCAGAGATCCTTGTATTAAATGCCAGCTATAACCTCTGCTCCACTGCTTAACTCACTTATTATCCCATACTACAAGAACAAAGCTGATAGATTTGCCTGATCCTTCAGAGCTCCAAGAGCTTGGAATAACCTACTTGAAAAAATTAGATCTTCTCCCAGTCTAAAATCCCTAACAAATAACTACATCTTTGTATCTAAAAACAATATGTATTGCTGTATAATTTTTTTGACGCTGGGCGTACATGGGTGGATGTCCCCAAAGGACCCATGACGTACATGCACGTAATTGATTTCAGGGCTCCCCGCGCAGCTGCACGCCATTTGGAGAGCCCGGAATCAGAATTAAAAATGCTCCATGATGCTTAAGTGCTGGGTGCGTGCACACCCGGTTCTTAAGGGGTTAATATTGGTTCTCTGTTGTGTGCTGTAAGCTCTCCAGGACATACTTGAAAACAAGAAGAATTGTATTCTTCCTGGTAAAACATTTTCTAAATAAATAAAATTATCAGTGCAGTGACGGGAAGGAGCAGTTTCAGTATCTGACTGATAGCGCAGGTCTGCGCTGCAATAGTATGCTACTGTAATCCTCCAATCAGAATTCTCAGTACATACTGGGTGTGACCACTGTGATCTAATCAGACATGCACACATTCAGTCTAAACTGAGAATGCTGATTGGAGGATTACACTTCTTACCCGCGCTGTCAGACAAGTACAGAATTGGCTCCTTCCTGTCACTACATAGATAGCAGGAAACACAAACCAGCTCCTAGTGGGCGTTTGCTAGAAGATGCATTTATGCCCTTCGCATCTGGTGACGTACCTGGACCATCACGCTGGTCCGGCACTTAAGGACCAGTGACGGTCCTGGTACGTCACATACTTTTACTTACCACGCTCATACAGGAGCGCGGTGAGTAATACCGGGGACTGAAGTTGATCTCTCCAAGACTGGAGTGATCGCTTTCAGTCCTTCGTTCGACGTGCCGGCACACGTGATCAGTCATGTGGGATGGCACGTCGAACTTCCCTATCTGGTCCTTAAAGGACCACACACCCCAGGACCACTGGTCCTTAAGGGGTTAAGCTTGCAAGCAGCCAGTTCCTTTCTTTAAAGGGATAGTAATACTTTGTTTTATTTTTATTTTATTTTGTAGGCATTAAAAAAAAAAATTAACGATAAAAGTCTTATCTCTCAAACCTTTATGGTTTGAGAGATATTCACAATCAAAGTTTCCCCTCCCGCCTCTTTTACCTAGTGTAAGCTGTCTCTTCTCAGATGTGGAATCCAGTCCATAGACCAGACAGATAACAGCAGGAGACAATCTTCTTCCTATGAGAACAATGAAAGCCCTGCCCCCCTTGACAAGCTTTTCAGGGTTTTCCCTGATCTTAACTGAAGATTGTCCCTCTCTGCAGTCTACCTGGGCACCTCCCTCCTGATCTGGCTGAGCAGTGTTACATCAGTAAAAGGGGCGGGAGGGGGATACTTTATCATTGAATTACTCTTGAACTACAACTCTGACAGAATTGAAATAACACTCTCCAAAGTCCAAATACTATGATGATTAATTAGAGCTGCTTTTATTATGAAACATTACTATCCCTTTAAATGGACAGTAATGTTTTACAAAAAAAGCAGCTCCAATTAAGCTTCATAATAACATTACTATCCCTTTAACCCTTTGAGTACCAGAGAGTGATCCAACGCATTGCACTGCAATGTGTTTGATTCCTCTCTGACACTCAAAGTGTTAATCATACTACCAGGTGCTGAACAGGAGTGGAAGGAGGATACCAATTTGTACAGGTTTCAGGGCCAAAGAAACCCAGACAGGGACCCCAAAAACCAGACTTTCTGGGTGAAAACTGCACGGGTGGCAACTGTATTCATAGTCCGTGTATTCATTATTCTCCCTTAGGTTCAGGTATTAGGGAACAGGGAACGATTCTGGGGTAACCCACGTTCACTTATGAAAATGATGTGGGTGTAAGAATGTGTCAAAATGGCACATTTAACCCTTTGAGTGCCAGAGGGGTATGCAATGCGTTGCGTACCCATCTGGCACTCAAGGGGTTAATTTGTCACCATAATTACAATGGCGCACTAAAAATGTCACTGCAAAATGTTTCCTTACCGAAACCTACAGAAAACCGCTGGATATCAGGATGACAGGTAAGTGTTTTTCAGGGGATGTTGTAAACTTTAGTCGGATTAACCCTGTGTGTGCCAGTGAAGTATTCAACACTGCAATGTGTGGCATACCCCACTGGCACTCATAGGGTTAATTCTAACATTTCACACCTTTTTTTTTCAGTACTTTGGATGTATGGATACATTGCTTAGGTTCCCATATCAATACATCCACTGGTTACGTAGGGTTTTTTTAGGCTTATTTTCCTCTTCAGTTCCTGCATCGGCAGGTTAAATCCTACGTTAGGGGACTCTGCACCCAAAAATAGCGGGTGCAGATTTTCAGCCATTAAAGTGGGGTCCCTTAAACGGATAGTAATGTCTTACATACATAAAAAGTAATATTGTAGATAAAACAAAAAGAAACCGATCGGTGCAAGTCCTATCTAGCAAACCTTTATAGTTTGATAGAGATAAAATTTTAAAGTCGTTCCCCCCGCGCCCCTTTCCCTGATGTCAGCTGTAAAGCTGACAGAAGGAGATTCATGTTGGGTGACTCAAGGCGGCTCTTCAGCTGAATTAGCGTGATCTAAAAAGAAATACATCACTGGAATGGTCTACAAAGTGTGCCTGGTTTGCAGACCATTCCAATGAAATATATATATAAATTTGAAATTGTGCTATTTCAGCTCTGCTGAAGAGTCGCCTGCCGGTCCTGGGACCAGGATCTCCTGCTGTCAACTTTACAGCTGACGTCAGGGAAAGGTGATGGTGGTGGGGGAATTAAAAATGTTATATCTCTCAAACCTGTATAGGACTTGCAATGATTGATTTCTTTTTGGATTATCTACAATGTTACTTTTTATTCATGTAAGACCTTACTAACCCTTTAACACGTTATTTCGTAATGCTGGGAATTGAATGGGAACTTCAGACTCTTTCACGACTTCCAATGGGTGCTAAATTTAGATCCCCACGTGCTTTTTTTTCCCCATGCTGTAGTTTTTCACAGAGCAGGTAATTGAATGGCTTACTGTGCTTGAAAAACTACCGTCTGTTCCTCTTCTTCTCCTTCTCCTTGCTTCCTCCCTCCCTCCCTCCTCCTTCCTTCCTCCCTCCCTCCTCCTCCTCCTCTTCTTCATCCTCTTCTTTCTTCTTCTTCATCCTCTTCTTCTTCATCCTCCTCTTCTTCTTCTTCATCCTCCTCTTCTTCTTTGTCATCCTCTTCTTCTTCTTCTTCTTCATCCTCTTCTTCCTCATTCTGCTGTCTGAGCTAATCTAGTGATCTGCTATCAGGGACGGATTTACATTCCAGGCTCCCCTTGACAAGGCACCCTTAGCTCCACTCATGGCAACACCCCACTCCTCACATGACCACGCCACCGGTCTCATCCACTGTTTCCTGGCACTGAATATATCTTTGGCCTACAACAAGCAAGGATATAAAAGCTTTAACCCCTTGGTTGCTTTGGAGATCTCACTAGCATCCAAGGGGTTAAATAAAAGGGTGTATAAGCTACTGCATGGATACAGAGATTGCTCTGACCCCACCCACAATTCAGAATGTGGGTGTGGCCAGCACAGCTGAGGCGCCCCTAAATATTTGGAGCTCTAGGCAGGTGCCTAGTCTGCCTATTGGGAAATCCGGGCCTGTCTGCTATCCATTATTGCTGCCTTCGAGTTCCTGGGTCAGGTGATCAGCTGACCTCTCTGATTGCTCACCTGACTGTTATCAGCCAACCCTCCCAGGGTGTTTAAAGCAGCTTGGCTCACTTCCTCATTGTCCTTGTGTTTGTTGCTGACTGCTGTGGATTCCACTGAGCTCCTGTTTATCCGTGTATGACCTGGCTTCCTCTAACAACCCTTCTGGCTCCTGACTCACTGGCTTTCTCCTGACCTTGCAGACTTCTGTGCTCCTGACTCCGGCTTGGCTGAGTTCCTGTCCTGGTTCCTGACCCAGGCTTGTCATTTAGTTTACGCTCCTGGATCACAATTCTGTTTTGTTTATTTTTTGTTACTTTAATAAAGGTGTTTTGCATTTTATATTTTTTGTGTTTGCCTGATTCCTGGTCCCTAACACTTCTCCTTCCTTCCTTTCTTCTTCTTGTCCTTCCTTCCTTTCTCCTCCGTCTTCTTCTTTCTTCTCCTTCATTTCTTCTTCTCCTTCCTTGTTGACTCCAAAGTTCAATTATCTCCTACTTGATGTAATAAAGTCTTAGGCTACGTGGTAACCTAGAATGCATTCACCAGATTATATATATATATATATATATATATATATATATATATATATATATATATATATATATATATATAAAGTTCCAACGGATAAGCACTCACGCCAAATGAGTTAGATACCGGGTGCTCCAGAAAAATAGCATATTAAGACAAAAGGCTTTGCACTCTCGGACTTCACAATAATGAAACCCAATTTAATGGTACTTGCAAATACTGTGACGTTTCGGTCTACAAATCGAGACCTTTATCAAGCAATCTCTTTGCGTCATCACAAGGGGTCATTTGGGCTCACACAAGTTGTTTCTTTATTATAAATATATGTTGTTATTCATTATTTGTTATGTTTGCTTGATAAAGGTCTCGAATAGAATTCTGGAGTCCTGTTTACATACATACATACATACATACATACATACATTATATATATAAAAGAAGACTTTGTGCCTGGCATAACATACCCAGAGGCGGCAGTAAGGAGGAGTTACTGCTCCCATTGGGTGATTCAATGGGGGCGTGATTTTCACACCAGTTGCAGTGGCCGAAGGCCATTGCTACCGGTGTGAAAATCATGCAGGGAGTTGGCCCGCCCTCACTATTCAGGCAGCCCCACATACTATACAACTTAAAAAAAAAAAAAAAAAAAAAAAATGGCCGCCACTCCTTCCTACACCACAGACACATACACAAGACCCACACATACACCACCGACATTACAGACACATACACAAACCCCACAAACAGACATAAGCCACACACACAAGCCACCAAAATTTGCACTCAAAGCCAGACACAAGACACACTCACATACTGTGTCTCCCTCCCTCCTCTCTCTCTCAGATGGAGCCCCAAGGATGCAAGCCATGTCGGGGAATCATGAAGAAGAGCCTACAAAACTGCCCAACATCATTAACCCTTTCAGTGTCAGAGTGGTACGAAACGCATTACAAAGCAGTCCACTCTGGCACTCAAAGGGTTAACCACTGCAACGCCAACCAGCTCAGTTCATCATTAAACATCGCTATAACACACAATACATTGTGCTCCTCTCACGATCACATTTGCCTGCTGAGCGCCGCTCCGGACTCTCTCTCTCTCCCCCCTAGGGTTGCCACCTTTTCTTCAAAAAAATACCGGCCAAGGCATTCCCTCCATAGACTTAACATTGGGCAGAAGCCAATTTTTTACCGGCCTGCCGGTAAAATACCGGCTTGGTGGCAACCCTACTCCCCCCTCAGCTTCCATTTCACATAACACAGCAGTTACCTCAAACTGGAGCCAAAGGCAGTGCTGCGATCTGTGGATTATCTCTTGGCCCTAATGCTGAGGGTGTGGGCGCATGCTTTTTAACCCTTTATGCGCACCATCCTTTTCTTTTCTGCACAAAGGGGAACTGCATGAGGCCCCTGCTGCCATTTTTATCTTTATTTTGTTAAAGGGATAGTAATACTTAGTTTTATCTTTATTTTATTTTGTAGTCATTAAAAAAACACAAACGATATAAGTCTTATCTCTCAAACCTTTATGGTTTAAGAGATATTCACAAGCAAAGTTTCCCCCTCCCGCCCCTTTTACCTAGTGTAAGACATCTCTTCTCAGATGTGGAATGCAGTCCATAGACCAGACAGATAACAGAAGGGGACAATCTTCTTCCTATGAGAACAATGAAAGCCCTGCCCCCCTTGACAAGTTTTTCAGGTTTTTCCCTTATCTTAATTGAAGATTGTCCCTCTCTGCAGTCTACCTGGGCACCTCCCTTCTGCTCTGGCTGAACAGTGTTACATCAGTAAAAGGGGACGGGAGGGGGATACTTTGTCATTGAATTACTCTTGTACTACAACTCTGACAGAATTGAAATAACACTCTCCAAAGTCCAAATACTATGATGATTAATTAGAGCTGCTAATTACTATCCCTTTAACTTTATGCTGTGTTCATCATACCTTTGCCTGTGCATGATAAGCAAGGCTCCAGAGTGAGAGTCTGCACTACTAATTGCCCAATAGCTCTCCCGAAAGCTGGAATCTGTTTTTTTAACCCCTTGAGTGCCAGACACGGAGCAGACGAATTGCAGCACAATGTGTTGCATACACCTCTGCCACTCAAAGGGTTAAGTCAGCCTCCTGACTCCTCACATTCTCATACAGTAACAGACCAACTCCTTTCCTTGCTGTCCATAGCATGTATATATATATATATATATATATATATATATATATATATACCCCATAACATATATATTCATACATAAACAGTTAGTAGACTGATATGAACAATGATAAATACGGAGCTAAAGTCTGACCCGACACGACCCGTCTCTCCCTCTTCCCTACAGTTCGTGACTGTGCAGCAACAAAAGGCAGTTTAATTGTGTCCAAGCACTGCAGCTGCATACCTCCCAACACTCCAAATTGCCAAAGAGGGACACTTCTGTTTTAGGGGTGCTGCTGCGGGTGTGGCTGGTGGGAGGGGCATTACCGAGAATTTTTAGGCTATTTCATGACCTATTAATACCTCCTCGTATAAGCTAATAAATGACTTATAACAAAACCAAAGTATTTTATTTACACAGACTAATGTATAAACACATACACTGATGTTTAAACAAACATTAATGTGAGTTTTATTGCTCTGGATCAGTTTGATAAATTTATATACACACCACACGGTCTGATCTCCTGAAAAGAGGGACATCAGGATGGGAAAGAGGGACAAAGGGATTTGGGTTTAAAAGAGGGACTGTCCCTCCTAAAGAGGGACACTTGGGAGGTATGCGGCTGTACAGACGTGAAGTGTAGTTCAGAGGGAGATTATGACCTGTATGTCGGACACATTCCAAGCAACAGACTGAATCTGTGTGTGGGCAGCACTGACAGGGAAATTCATAGGCTGCCCAGCAATAGAACAACACAAGTGTGAGACCCGTGTCGGAAACAGGCCACACTTTACCTCCATATTTATCTCTCTGCATGGGTGATGTCAGTCCACTAAACCTTTATGTATGAATATAAACCGAAAGCAACAGGAAACAAGGAGGGTACTGCTAATCAATACGCACTTTAACCCTTTGAGTGCCAGAGAGGTATGCATTGCATTGCGTACACCTCTGCCACTGAAAGGGTTAAACACTTTCACATTTATATCTCACATTCTGTGTATTACCACTACCTTCCTCTGACTAATATTTCCTTTTTTGGTACAAGTGCATTGGTAACACAATTACCAAAAACACACAATTGCCGGTGCTGCTCTCTAACAGACCCTTTCACAAACGTTAACAAACACCTAGAACAGCGGTCCTCAACCTTTCTAGTGCCGCGACCCTTTGATAAAATGTCCCGATTTGTGGAGACCCCTAACAGTAAAATTATTTTCGTTGCTCCTTCATCGCTGTAATTACAGAATTACTCCGTTATAAAGAAATCCTTACTGTTCCGAGGCTGGAAGCCAGGCAGCACCTGCGCTGTCAGTCCCGTTCTCCCGGACAATTACAAGTTTTACAGATTAAAATAGACAAAAAAAAAAACAAAACTATTTTCTGATGGTTTTAGGCGACCCCTGGAAAATCGTCATTTGACCCCTGAAGGGGTCGCAACACACAGGTTGAGAACCAATTAGGGTGACCACATGTCCCGGAATGCCCGGGACTGTCCCTTAATATTGCCCTGTGTCCTGCGTCCCGAATCATCCCCCTCCGGGACAATAAAGAGTCCCGGAATGAAGGTAGCAATTAGCAAAGCTACCCAAGTCCCATCTGTCCATTTAATCTGCCCTACTCAGCCGGGTCCTATTCTGCCTGCCTGTCAGTGCCACTGTCAGCAAGGCTGTACGCCACCAGCCAATGAAAGAGGAGAGTATTACAATAGTCCTTTCCTCATTGGCTGGCTGTGGAGTGTGTGATGCAGCGTATAAGCTGGCGGTGCATGTCAAAAAAAAGGTTTGAGTGAGTGTCCATGATGGCCATGTTTTCGGCACGGCAGTGAGCAAGTTGAGACGCCATCGGTTGGAACGGAACAGGCGCAAGGCAGCCGCACAGCACTTGACGCAGCAGCAGTGGGAAACTGGCAGCACAAACTCATCTCCTCCTGTGCTCTAGGCAAGTGAAACTGAGTCCTGCCGGGGCCCGGCACTCCTGAGGTTGTCAGTAAGAGAGTAACTCTACTGTCAGTAAGTTTTCAAGAACATTTTTACAGTTTTACATAGCTTATATGTCACTAACAGTTCAGATGACTTCAGTGTCCCGGAATGGGAAAATGGAAATGTGGTCACCCTAGAACCACCGACCTAGAAAAAAACACCAATAACATACCTCCCAAGTGTCCCTCTTTCACAGATACTAGCAAAAGGGGCATGGCGTTGCCCATGGGGATTAAGTCCTTTGACTGCCTGAGGGGTATCGAGTGCATTCATTGAGCTTTGGGTACATTTGGTGCAGTGAAAAGGTTAAGTGTTTGAGAGCCAAAGAGGTATCCATGCAGTGGAATGTGTCGCATACCCCTTTGGCACTGAACGAACTGCACACATTGCATATTTTCTTTGGTTTCTTTAAAGGGATAGTAATACTTCGTTTTTACTTTATTTTATTTTGTAGGCATTAAAAAAACATGAAGAATGATATAAGTCTTATCTCTCAAACCAGCCCCCTGGGCTGGTCCTATGGCTGGGCTGGTGGGCCACTGCTCCTCACTAAATCTCCCAATTGCTGCTGTAAATGGAGCTACAATAGTGATACCACAGAGCTTACAATTGAAATGGAGCTACACAAACGACACCACAGAGGTACAATCCAAATGGAGCTACACTAGTAGATAACCCATTGCCTTGTAAGCTCTATAGTATCACTAGTGTAGCTTTATTTACATTGTAAGCTTTGTAGTGGCGCACTAGTGTAGGCTCGTTTAAACTGTAAGCTCTGTGGTATCACTTGCCTTACTTCACAACATTAATGCCAATTTTAAAATTAACAAAAGGGGGCGGGCTTGGACAGTGGGCGTGAGTGATATAGAAATGGGCCACTTGACTGAATTTGCCCCCTGGGCCACAAGTTGCCAGCCCACCCCTGATCTACGGGAGATTAAACTGATGACAAGCCGAGTGCTTGGTAATGGTATTGCACAGTTCTTTCTTTCTCTCTTTACTCCGAACTCATTTTAACCCCTTAAGGACCGGCCGATCGCGCATGCCACCGGCACTTAAGAAACACGCACCTTTTGCGGATCCATTTCAGGGCTTCCCGAATGGCGTGCAGTCGTAAAAAAAAAAAACGGGGGTGGAGCAACCTGTCACCCTACAACAGGTGTATTCAGTTGATGGGCCTCCAGCCGTCGGGTGGTTGGGGATGATGGGAGATGTAGTCCAACAGCTGGAGATCTGACAATTGTACAAAAACTATCATCCTGATGGGCGTTAGACTGAATCTCTGGGAGGTCGCAGGTTGCTCACACCGGGATAAGGCTTATTTTTTGGTTGGTATTGAGGTATAGACAACCTTTGGCTCTTCAGCTGTTGTACTACAACTCACATCCAGGGATATGCTCCAACACCTAGGCATTTGTCCAAAAGTTGCTGGACTGTGACAGTCACCCCTAATACCTCCTAAACAGAGACACTTGTGAGGTACGGACCCCTAATATCTCCTAAACAGAGACACTTGGGAGGTATAGACCCCTAATATCTCCTAAACAGAGACACTTGTGAGGTACGGACCCCTAATATCTCCTATAGAGGGACACTTGGGAGGTATAGACCCCTAATATATCCTAAACAGAGACACTTGTGAGGTACGGACCCCTAATATCTCCTAAACAGAGACACTTGGGAGGTATAGACCCCTAATATCTCCTAAACAGAGACACTTGGGAGGTATGGACCCCTAATATCTCCTAAACAGAGACACTTGGGAGGTATAGACCCCTAATATCTCCTAAACAGAGACACTTGGGAGGTTTGGACCCCTAATATCTCCTAAACAGAGACACTTGGGAGGTATAGACCCCTAATATCTCCTAAACAGAGACACTTGGGAGGTTTGGACCCCTAATATCTCCTAAACAGAGACACTTGGGAGGTATGGACCCCTAATATCTCCTAAACAGAGACACTTGGGAGGTTTGGACCCCTAATATCTCCTAAAGAGGGACAAGAGTTATGAATCCATAGTATCTCCAAAAGAGGGACACGTGGGAGGTATAAAGCCCTAATAGCTGCTAAAGGGGGATACTTGGGAGATCTGGACCCCTAATATCTCCTAAAGAGGGACACGTGGGAGGTATGGACCCCTAATATCTCCTAAAGGGGGACACTTGGGAGGTACGGACCCCTAATATCTCCTAAAGAGGACACTTGGGAGGTATGGACCACTAATATCTCCTAAAGAAGGACACTTGGGAGGTATGGACCCCTAATATCTCCTAAAGAGGGACACTTGGGCGTTATGGACCCCTAATATCTCCTAAAGACGGGCACTTGGGAGGTACGGACCCCTAATGTCTTCTAAAGAGGGACACTTGGGAGGTATAAAGCCCTAAAATCTCCTAAAGGGGGGACACTTGGGAGGTATGGGCCCCTAATATCTCCTAAAGAGGGACACTTGGGATGTACAGACCCCTAATATCTTCTAAAGAGGGACACTTGGGAGGTATGGACTCCTAATATCTCCTAAAGAGGGACATTTGGGAGGTACGGATCCCTGATACCTCATAAAGAGGGACAGTTGGGAGCTACTGACCTGTAATATCTCCTAAAGAGGGACACTTGGGATGTACAGACCCCTAATATCTTCTAAAGAGGGACACTTGGGAGGTATAAAGCCCTAAAATCTCCTAAAGGGGGGACACTTGAGAGGTATGGACCCCTAATATTTCCTAAATGGGGACACTTGGGAGGTATGGATACATAATATCTCCTAAAGAGGGACACTTGGGAGGTACAGACCCCTAATATCTCCTAAAGAGGGACACTTGGGAGGTACAGACCCCTAATATCTCCTAAAGAGGGACACTTGGGAGGTATAGGCCCCTAATATCTCCTAAAGAGGGACATTTGGGAGGTATAGACCCCTAATATCTCCTAAAGAGGGACACTTGGGAGGTATGGACCCCTAATATCTCCTAAAGAGGGACATTTGGGAGGTACGGATCCCTGATATCTCCTAAAGAGGGACACTTGGGAGGTATAGACCCCTAATATCTCCTAAAGATGGACACTTGGGAGGTACGAACCCCTAATATCTCCTAAAGAGGGAAACTTGGGAGGTACGGACCCCTAATATCTTCTAAAGAGGGACACTTGGGAGGTACGGACCCCTAATATCTCCTAAAGAGGGAAACTTGGGAGGTACGGACCCCTAATATCTTCTAAAGAGGGACACTTGGGAGGTATAAAGCCCTAAAATCTCCTAAAGGGGGGACACTTGGGAGGTATGGACCCCTAATATCTCCTAAAAAGGCACACTTGGGATGTACAGACCCCTAATATCTCCTAAAGTGGGACACTTGGGAGGTATGGACCCCTAATATCTCCTAAAGAGGGTCACTTGAGAGGTACGGACCCCTAATATATCCTAAAGTGGGATACTTGGGAGGTATAGACCCCTAATATCTCCTAAAGAAGGACACTTGGGAGGTATAGACCCCTAATATCTCCTAAAGTGGGACACTTGGGAGGTAAAGACCCCTAATATCTCCTAAAGTGGGACACTTGGGAGGTACAAACCCCTAATCTCTCCTACAGAGGGACACTTGGGAGGTATGGACCCCTAATATCTCCTAAAGAGGGTCACTTGAGAGGTACAGACCCCTAATATCTCCTAATGAGGGACACTTGGGAGGTATGTATCTCTAACGTCTCATAAGTCACTCCTAAAGAGGTACATTTGGGATCCTGGAAATCAGGTATAGTTAGTAGGTATGCACATAGTATGACAGGGCAGTTTTCTGTTGCTGGTGCTTGTGCTCTGTGTACATAACTACCTGTAGTTTGTGTCTATTTTTACATCTGTTTCTGCACAGTCACGCTTGGTTATATGACTGGTATTATAATGTATGTATGTGGGTGTATACAGGTCTGTGTGCACTATTTCACTGCTTAGATATCCACTTCAGTAAATAAACATTTATTATTATGTAATACTGTCTGTGCACTCGCCGAGTCTGATGTAATAAGATCTGGATCAAACCAATTGCAGCGTAAGGGGAAACACTCCCACTGACTTTGAAATGCCATTTTAACCCCTTGATTGAGACAGAAGTTTCCAGCACATTGTGAAGCAATTCATCAGAGAGATCTTTAGCATTCAGAGTGTTAAAAAGCCCCTTCTAAATTTAGTGGGGGACTTTTTTGGTTCCTATAATGCAGTTGGTTTCTCCCAGAAGTCCGCATTTTCCTTAACCCTTTGAATGCATTGTGCACACCCTCTGGCACTCAAAGGGTTAACTGTGCATATGGGGAAATCAGATTCTGGGGGAAAACCAAGCGCACCGTAAGGGGCAAATTCGCTAATAGATTGAAACAGGGATTTTAACCCCTTGAGTACCTGAGAGGTCTTCAACGCATAACTTTGCAATGGGTTGAAGACCTCTCTCCCTTTTTAACCCTTTGTGTGCCAAAGGGGTACTCAATGCATTGCAAAGCAATGGCACTCAAAGGCAGTGACGTAACTATAGGGGTTGCAGGAGTCCGGCCTCCCCCTGCGACCCCCCGCCTGACGCCCACAATTAAGTAATGCAGAGTGCTGGGGCTCTGCATTACGAGAGTGCCGGTCTGCCAGAGGGAGATCGGTATTCCCTCCAGCAGACCGGCACTCCTGTAATGCAGAGCGCTGGGAGATGACATCATCATGACATCATCTCCCAGCGCTCTGCATTACTGAAGAGGACCGCGTGGGAGAAGAGGTCTGTGCAGAAAGAGGCACAGACCTGTCTCTGCCACTGGCCCACCAGGGAGGTAGGAGATTTAGGGGCAATGTGGATGGAGCAATGTGGAGATGGTGGCAATGTGAAAGGGACAATGTGGGGAAGGGGCAATGTGGAGATTGAGGGGCAATGTGGAGATTGAGGGGCATTGTGGAAGGGGCAATGTGGAGATTGAGGGGCAATGTGGAAGGGGCGATGTGGAGATTGTGGGGCAATGTGGAAGGGGCAATGTGGAGATTGAGGGGCAATGTGGAAGGGGCAATGTAGAGATTGAGGGGCATTGTGGAAGGGGCGATGTGGAGATTGAGGGGCAATGTGGAGATGGCCAATGTGGTCGGGGGCCCGTGGCAATTCTTGCACCAGGGTCCCGTGGCTTTTAGTTACTCCTCTGGTAAAAGGGTTGAATCAATAGTCTGTGGAACAAATATAGACTATCTATTGATTCAACCCTTTGAGTGTCATTGCTTTGCAATGCGTTGCGTACCCCTCAGGCACTCAAAGGGTTAAACAGGGAGGGAGAGGCCTTCAATGCATTGCAAAGTTATGCAGTTAAAATTTGATGTAGAATATCTCCACATTTTCTTTTGATACATATGGCCTACCGAATAGTTTGGGTTTTTTCCACTTGGTCTACCACAGATCACCTAGAGCTGTGTGTGAGCCTTCAGGCACTTATTGTCTTCTGTGCTGAGTCACGGTGACGGACTTGGCTTCTGTCTAAACAGACTGGAGGAGGAGAAAGAAGGGGATCGGCCAGTCTCCTCTATAAAACCAGCTTCTCTGTTCTGTTCTGTTGTATCCCAGCAGATCTTGCATCACTGTATAATCACTCCAGCATCTCTACTGCTCCTTCTCCTCTACCATGGCTGGGAAGAAAATCATTGTGGTGTTTGGAGCCACAGGTGAGTGGACTGCAGGGAAGCCCTGGGGGAGTGGTACTTTTAATAAATGGGCATTCACCAGGGTCCTTACCTTGGGTTCCCCACAACTCCAGTTATATAGGAAGGAACCTGTTTAATCTTGTGGTCAGGGAGTCTGTTCTGGGTGCACAGACCATAAATGTGACTGCTTTTTCCACAAATATAGGAAGACTACAACTAAAGTTACATGTCAACTTATATTTGTGTGTGTGTGTTGGGGGCATTATTTACAATTACACCGGGGGTCTCAGGGGTTATTAAAACTGTCCTGGTTTTTTTTGGGGGGGGCAGGGGAGTGTTAAAGGGCAAGTATCTCCTTGATTGTTGCTGTCAGTCAGTAGGAATGTGGATACAATAATCCTAAACACTCTGGGGAGACGTAGTAAGAAACTTGGTGCAATTATGGAGCAAACCAGCTGCACCAGAGGGAATAAATACAACTACACAAAATGCCCATTGATCTAAATGGGGCATTTACCTGAAGTGACCAGATCTGTCCAGTTACACGCAGGACTTTATGATAAACCCACACTGCAGGGTCGCACTGATTCCTGTACAGTGTTGCGGAATGAAACTTTCATAAGTATCCAACATTTAAAAGGATATCTGGTCCCTTTACTTTTAAAGGGATAGTAAACCCCCCAAAAAGTGTAAGTCAAATGATAGGAATAATAAAAACATACTTAACGCCCTCATTTCCATCTCTCAAACCGTTATGATTTGAGAGATGTAAGAAAATAAAGACCTCCGCTCCCTCCCCCTTCTCATGCATCCTCTGTATAGCGGACGTCATGAGATCCTGATTCCGGGACCAGGCGGCGGCTCTTCAGGAGCGCTGTCATCTAGATATCTAACTATAATTACTTCAACGCGTGCTTGCAAGCCAGGCTGACGAAGCCAATATGGCGACACGCGTCGGGATGGTCGGCCTGTATGGACAGAGGATCTAGCAATATTATGTCCTTGATTTGATGTCTCTTTCTAGGAATATATTATATGGATAAGTATTTGTTTCACTAAACTTTTTTACACTATATTGATGTTTATGGTACACTTCTTCTTTAATTTAATTATATTTAGATGATTACACTTTAGGTGTTAAGTATGGTTTGTGGATACATAGTGTATTGCTATTTTTTGTCCCCTTAACCCCTTAACGACCCTTGACGGTCATAGTGCGTCAAGGGTCGATTTGACTTAACGACCGATGACGTACTATGAATGTCATCGAGTTCCGGGCTCCCCCCGCGGCTGCACGCCGTTCGGGGAGTCCGGAACGCAACGGAGCAAAAAAAAAAAATTTGCTCCGTGGTCGTTGAGTCGCGTCCGCGACCAGATTCCCCGGTCGTTAAGGGGTTAAAGTATGTACTTCAGACATATATTTATATAGATGTAGTTTATCTAGACCACATGTCTGGAGACTGTCTAGCAGGCTATGTTTTTAAATGTTTTTAAATGTGATGTGTTTTCCTGCTGATCAATAAGCAATTTATATTTTTGTAGACTTTGTATTCACTCGTTAGTGTGTGCCTCTATTACTGGGCTTCTTTTTTAGTGATATCAGTGGAGGGGATTTTCTTTTTCTTATTTCCCTCTATGATTTTCACTTGTTTATTTTACTATAGGCACACGTTGTAGACCATACCGATGAAATAATTGTAGTTAGATATCCCGATGTCAGCACTCCTGAAGAGCCGCCTACAGTCGGGCGACCGGATTCTGCCTCTGACAGCTTTACAGCTTGTCGGGCAGAAAAGGGAGGGAGCGGAGGACTTTATTTTATTATATCTCTCAAACCATAACGGTTTAAGAGATGAGAATGAGGGCGTTAAGTATGTTTTTATTGTTCCTATCATTTGGCTTACACTTTTTTGGGGGTTTACTATCCCTTTAACTCCATGATTGCTAGAGAGGTGTCCAGTGCATTGCTTCTCAAAGCGTTGGAGGCCACTAAGAATTAAAGGTTTAAAAGCCCCATTGTGAATTTTTGCTGTCCCCTATGGTGTAGTTGGCTTGCTCCAAAATTGCACCACTTTTTCCTGGTACATCAGCCTCACTGTTTGCTCCCCCTGTCTAGCGCCTACTTACTAAACTACTTATGCCTAAAATTCTCCCCTTTATTGTACCTGATCCACTAACAAGACGCGGAGGAGGAGGTGTAACGTTGCACCATTTCCTGTGCAGGATATGGGACGGGCGCCCAGAACTTATTGGCATTAAAGTCTTAAAGTGGAACTGGCACTTTACTTTATGTGTTGGAGACCCACTCTAACATTCAAGGAGTTAAGAGACCCATTTCAATTAAAGGGAAGGTTGACTTGTCCCTTATAATGCAGTTGGTTTGTCCCAGAATTATTCCATTGCATAAGACCCCATGAACACCATATCCAGATCTAGAACTTTAGATTACACACGTATGATTGTGTATAAAACATGGTATGAATGAGCTCGAGATGCTGGAGTAGAACACAGAGCTCCTGCAGGTGACTGTCAGTGGGTTGGTGCTCTGGTACAATATGTGTGTTTGTGTGTGGGGGGGGGAGTATGCGTTAACAACCTTAAGCAGTTGGAGACAACTCTATCATCTCCAGATCCATCAATCTGATAATGAAGAAGTAGAGATAATTACTCCATGTGATAAATATAGGAACTGGAGAGTTTATCTCACTGGAGAAGTTGTCTCCTCTTTATCACACCTTAGTACATCTCCCCTGTAGTCTATAACTAAATCTCTCCCATAGAATAACATAGGGACTGGAGAGTTTATCTCACTGGAGAAGTTATCTCCTCTTTATCACACCTTAGTACATCTCCCCTGTAGTCTATAACTATATCTCTCCCATAGAATAACATAGGGACTGGAGAGTTTATCTCACTGGAGAAGTTGTCTCCTCTTTATCACATCTTAGTACATCTCCCCTGTAGTCTATAACTAAAGATCTCCCATAGAATAACATAGGGACTGGAGAGTTTATCTCACTGGAGAATTGATCTCCTCTTTATCACACCTTAGTACATCTCCCCTGTAGTCTATAACTAAATCTCTCCCATAGAATAACATAGGAACTGGGGAGTTTATCACACTGGAGAAGTTATCTCCTCTTTATCACACCTTAGTACATCTCTCCTGTAGTCTATATCTAAATCTCTCCCATAGAATAACATAGGAACTGGAGAGTTTATCTCACTGGAGAATTGATCTCCTCTTTATCACACCTTAGTACATCTCTCCTGTAGTCTATATCTAAATCTCTCCCATAGAATAACATAGGAACTGGAGAGTTTATATCACTGGAGAAGTTATCTCCTCTTTATCACACCTTAGTACATCTCCCCTGTAGTCTATAACTAAATCTCTCCCATAGAATAACATAGGAACTGGAGAGTTTATATCACTGGAGAAGTTATCTCCTCTTTATCACACCTTAGTACATCTCCCCCTGTAGTCTATAACTAAATCTCTCCCATAGAATAACATAGGAACTGGAGAGTTTATCTCACTGGAGAACTTATCTCCTCTTTATCACACCTTAGTACATCTCCCCTGTAGTCTATAACTAAATCTGTCCCATAGAATAACATAGGAACTGGAGAGGTTATCTCACTGGAGAAGTTATCTCCTCTTTATCACACCTTAGTACATCTCCCCTGTAGTTTATAACTAAATATCTCCCATAGAATAACATAGGAACTGGAGAGTTTATCACACTGGAGAAGTTATCTCCTCTTTATCACACCTTCGTACATCTCCCCTGTAGTCTATAACTAAATCTCTCCCATAGAATAACATAGGGACTGGAGAGTTTATCTCACTGGAGAAGTTATCTCCTCTTTATCACACCTTAGTACATCTCCCCTGTAGTCTATAACTAAATCTCTCCCATAGAATAACATAGGGACTGGAGAGTTTATCTCACTGGAGACATTATCTCCTCTTTATCACACCTTAATACATCTCCCCTGTAGTCTATAACTAAATCTCTCCCATAGAATAACATAGGAACTGGAGAGTTTATCTCACTGGAGAAGGGATATCCTCTTATCACCACTTAGTACATCTCCCCCAGCACTATAAGTCCAGTAGCTGGTAGTCAGAGAACACGTCTCGCTGAGCAGACACAGGTTTCGTGGCTTCTGTCCAAACCACTGCTGGGAGCTTCCCCGTGTTATTGATTTTTATTTATAAGCGGTGCAAAGTGACACTTTTGATTTGACTATAATGTAGATATTACCAGTTATTATGTAACTTTCAAATGGGAAAGTGTCTAACCTTCTGAGTGCCAGTGGTTTCTGTAACACATTGCTATGTAACATGTTGTACATCCCTCGGACATTCAGTTTTAAAGGGGCTGTAAACCGTTATTAGGAAAATATGTTGTAGTGCTTTTCCTGATGAGTAAAGTGAGAACCTCTGATGCTGAGGGATGCTCCTTTCAAATGTACTTTCACCCCACCTGTATATTCAATGTCATATTGAAAAGTTTACCAGTGCAAGCTAAGAATCACCTTTTTTGACTGCCATTTTGTTTGTTTTTTAATGTATAATACAATGCATGTATTAGGGTGACCACATTTCCCTTCTGCCATTCCGGGACGTGGTCACCCTAGTTGCCCCGTCATACCTTAAGTCCCTGGTGGTCTAGCGGCGTAGAATGTGCTCTGTGCCTCCTCCGGCACAGAGCTGAAGCTCCCGCGCGGTATGGCCAGTAATGCAGAGCGCTGGGAGTGATGTCATCTCCCAGCGCTCTGTATTACTAGAGCGCTTGCCTCCAGGTGAGCTGCATTGCCGCCCTGGATGTCAGCCTGCAAGCGGTGTGTCATATCATGGACGCCGCGAGCGGCGTCCATGATGTGACACACCGCTTGCAGGCTGACATCCAGGGCGGCTTGCCTTCATTCCGGGACACTTCATTGTCCCGGTTGAAGGGGACGCGGGACATAGCCCTGAAATAAGGGACAGTCCCGGACGTTCCGGGACCCGTGGTCACCCTAGCATGTATGCACATTGCTCCTTTTCAGTTTTACTAATCTGTTGCTGTCCCACAGGCGCTCAGGGGGGCTCAGTTGCTCGCGCCCTCTTAGAGGACGGCACCTTTGCTGTAAGGGCAGTAACAAGGGACAAAACCAAGGCAGCGGCTCTGAAGCTGAAACAGGCTGGGGCAGAGGTTGTGTCTGCGGATCTGGACAATGAGAAATGCCTGGTGGCTGCACTGTGTGGAGCTTATGGAGCGTTCGTTATCACCAACTTTTGGGAACATTTCAGTAAGGACAAAGAGGTTACACAGGTAAAGGCAGAGAACTGAAACACAACTCTGAATTATAATCCTTACAGCAGCTGTGCTAGATCCTTGGAGAAGTTACATGTAATCCCGCCGCATCCACCAACACCCATCGTATCTCATAGTTCCAGCTTTGATTTCACTGTTATCATAAACTGACATTAAACAGCTGCTAGATAGGGATAGTATCATGTTATATGGAAAAAAATCAATGCAAGGTTTAACCTACTAAGTAAAATAAGCATTAACCCACTGCTGGGAGATGTGTTATGTAAAGTTAATGCAGCTCAATCTTGTAGTTTATTTGGGTGCAGTACTTCCACGGCCTGAGGTTTTATGGTGGATCTGTTTGGAGGTTGTTGCTGCCAATCTCTGGACATAATCTGCTATAGCAAACAGCGCCACCTTAAAGGAGCAGTAAACTTTTTTATATGAAAAATATATATATTGTAGGGATTTTCCTACTGATTAAAATAAAGGTACTCCCACTGCCGAGAGATTTATATTTTCAGAGTTATTACATTTTAAACCCATGTTTTTTATATTAGCAGTGCCCTCTATTGGTCAAATTTCCTGTTAGATTCTAATGGAGAGGAAAGTCAGAAAAGTCAGAGACATACAGTTCTCCACAGAATGTGATAGAAATAGGGTGACCACATTTCCCTTCTGCCATTCCGGGACGTGGTCACCCTAGTTGCCCCTTCATACCTTGAGTCCCTGGTGGTCTAGCGGCGTGGAAAGTGCTCTGTGCCTCCTCCGGCACAGAGCTGAAGCTCCCGCGCGCTGTGCTCAGTAATGCAGAGCGCTGGGAGATGATGTCATCTCCCAGCGCTCTGTATTACTAGAGCGCTTGCCTCCAGGAGATCGGGTAAGCTGCATTGCCGCCCTGGATGTCAGCCTGCAAGCGGTGTGTCATATCATGGACGCCGCGAGGGAGCGCTACTAAGCGCTCCCTCGCGGCGTCCATGATGTGACACACCGCTTGCAGGCTGACATCCAGGGCGGCTTGGCTTCATTCCGGGACACTTCATTGTCCCGGTTGAAGATGACCCGGGACGCGGGACATAGCCCTGAAATAAGGGACAGTCCCGGACGTTCCGGGACCCGTGGTCACCCTAGATAGAAACAGCCTGTCACTTCCTGTCAGTTAGAAGTATCAGGAAGTAAACACAGTGAATTCACTTGCTGTCAGTTAGAACAATCAGGAAGTAAACACAGTGAATTCACTTCCTGTCAGTTAGAACTATCAGGAAGTAAACACAGTGAATTTACTTCCTGATTATTTAAACTGCTATAAATCCTATATAATAATTCGCCAAGTTGTGTGTAACGCCCGACATGCGCAGTAGATACTGCTGCGCGTGCGGCAGTCACACGCAGTGGAGACTGCTCGCGCCGCGGTTGATACAGAGCTGGGCGCTCCTGTATCAGCCGAGGCGCGGGCAGTCTCCACTGTGTGACTGCCCCGCGACCGGCTGCCTGAGGCACTGTGGCCCGTGTAACGGGCTGTTCAACTAGTTTTTAATAAAACATCTGACAGCGATGGGAGTGACCTTGTTTTATTCAGCAGGAAATGCTCTGTAAAATATGTATTTTCATTAAAAAAAGTTTACTGCTCCTTTAAAGATTTCAGAACAGTTACGGTCAATGACAATGGCCAGTATTTATAAAGGCAAACCGGAGTTATTCTGGAGTAAACAAACTGAATCGTAGGGGACAAATAAAAATTCCTAAATTTGTATGCACTTGAATAGAGTTTTTTAAACCATACTAGAGAGGTCTCCAAAGCATTGCACAGCCTCTCTAGCATTTAAAGGGTTAAAAGCCTACTTTAATTTAACATAACATTTTATTTGTCCCCCAGAATAACCCCAGTTTCCTTTTATAACTATGGGCCAAGATCCCTGCACAGTCTTCTGTAGCATCAGTGTCACAGCAGAATTCTTAGGCCATGGAGGTGTACTGCACCCAAAACATGCAAGTTTGAGCTGTAATAATGTCTGAATAAAACATCTTTCAGCAGGTGAGCTACCCTTGTTTTACACAGTAGGATAAACCCTGTAATCTGTATTTTTTTCGGTATCATATATTCAGATACCTGAAATTATAGAAATTATTTATATCGGTCAGAGTTCACCATCCTCGGCCTCCTTCGTGGTCATTGATCCGTGTTTGGCTGTTTATTGCTGACGCTCTTTGGGCTTTAAGGGGATATTAATGTGAAATATTTACAAAAATGAATTTTGTAGGCATTAAGAAATGAAACAAAATGCCCCCAGTGCCATCTCTCAAACCTTTATGGTTTGAGAGATAATTGTATTTAAAGTTTCTCCATCCTTTCCCTGACGTCAGCGTTTTATCTGACTGCAGGGGAATCCGGTCCCAGGACCCGCAAAGGCTCTTCAGCAGAGCCGAGATCGCGTTATTGAAGACGAAATCCTTCACTGCAACAGTCTTGGTTTGCAAGCACACTTAGCAGACAGTTCCAGTGAAGGATTTCTTCTTCAATAACGCGATCTCGGTTCTGCTGAAGAGCCTCCGCCAGGGCCGGGTTTATAATAAGGCAGAGTAGGCATCTGCCTACAGGCGCACCCCACAGAGGGGCGCCTGTCATGGGATAGTTTTTTTTTTTTTTTTTTTAAATTAGCCCTGCCTCACATCAAGCTACTGCACGGGGTGGGGGTGATGAACGCCTCATTCTCTTCCCTCTGTGAGCCCGGCCGGATGTGAGTCATGAGTGGAGGCGCATTACTCCCACCTCTTCACTTGTCGGAACTGCCCCGTCCTCTTCCAGATGCTGTGAGGAGCCCATGAACAGCACAGCCACACAGAAGCTGCCTGTACACAGTCGGTCACACTTTTTTTTGGGGGGGGAGGGGGCTTCAGATTTCTGTGCCTACAGGCTCCTGAGGTGTGAAACCAGCCCTGGCCTCCGCTGGTCCTGGGACCGGACTCCCCTGCTGTCAGCTACAGCGCTGACGTCAGGGAAAGGGGAAGGAGGGAGGAACTTTAAATACGATTATTTCTCAAACCATAAAGGTTTGAGAGATGGCACTGGGGGCATTTAATTTCATTTTTAATGCCTACAAAATTCATCTTTGTAAATATTTCACATTACTATTCCTTTAAAATCAAAATAAATGTGGATTATTTCTAGGGCAAATCAACTGCAACATTGGAGATATATATATATATATATATATATATATATATATATATATATATATATCCCCATTGAGTTTAAATAAGGTTTTTAACCCCTTGGAAGCCTGAGGTCTCCATCTCCAACCTCAGGCATCCAAGGAGTTAAATTACTCCATTTTAATAAAAGGGAACATTTGCATTTGGTTTTCCCCAGAATAACTGCACCTGTTTTTTTAACATAAGGGACATTATACGTTACTAAACCAGTTTGGGGACATTTTTGTGCAAATAACTAGCAGATTCTAGAAAAAACGATGGGGAAGTCTGTAAATGACCTGTACACAGTTACAGATTCCAAGAAATTAGAACTAGTGCCTTGCACCATTGTATAACTCATATCTGTGCCGCTTAGTGCAGAGCCTGATCACTGTGTACGGACACAGGTGCCTCCAGAAATTACTCCACTTGGGGTAAAAAACAATACAAACAATAATGTACTTTTTTCGTGGCTACTCTCTCCATTCATAGTAGAAAGAGATCTCTGAACACCTTAATACATAAAAGCTGGGTGTGACTGAGACACTTAGGCCTCAATCCAAATGTCCTCATTAGCAAAAAAAAAACAAAAAACCCTGCCGGCATTATTTCAAGTACTGTAAGTAGGGTGACCACATTTCCAATCTGCCATTCCGGGATATGCGGTCACCCTAGTGACTCCCGCGGCTGAGGGTCCGTCCGGCGCTGACCATCTTTCTGAGGCTTCCCAGTGGGTGGAACTCTTACTCTGTGTCAGCCTCAGAAAGATGGTCAGAGCTGGCGGGAGCCTCAGCTGCGAGACTCACTCACAGCGCCAGCATACTTGCGCCATCCCAGCTGTCTCGCATGCACCAGTCCAGCCAGCCAATGAAATGTATTTGCTATATGGTCCTCATTGGCTGGCTGAGCCAGCCAATGAGGATCGTATAGCAAACACATTTCATTGGCTGGCTGGACTGGTGCGTGCTGTGCTATGTAGGGGCTGTGGGTGCCGGCTTTGTTGCTCCATTCCGGGACTCTTTGTTGTCCCGGTGGCGGGTGACCTGGGACACAGGACACAGACCTACAATAAGGGACAGTCCCGGGTATTCTGGGACGTGTGGTCACCCTAACTGTAAGCAATGCAATTACCTGTGCTATGAAGGAATGCCGGCAGAAAAAAAGCATCTTGATTGTTAAATTTATTATGACTGTATTTGAGCTATCGGTCGGTGCTTTTTTTCCTTTAATGCTCCCATTATTAACGGTATTTAGCTGCGGTTTGGGAACTTAAGACACAAAACGGACATTTGGCCAAAAGTCCTTTTCTGTGTCCTAACGTCCGTTGTGCTTTCAGCTGGTATGGCAATTGGATAACTCGCTAGCACTTTATTGCTAATGGGCCGTTAGCCAATATTGCCCTACCAGCTGTTTTATCAGGGGCATTTGGATTAAGGCCTTAGTACTGTAGCATTCTGTTCACAACTGACTTCAAAATAACTATTTGTTATGTAATAAACCATAACTAACCTAATTTTGTATGGGGGGGTGGTTCCCTTACTGATTCTTACTTCATATTGTTAAGATCAGAACATTTTGCATTGTATCCTGGGTACAGCATTATCTGTCTCTGTGGTCTCCCTTGTTTTTGCCCGACTCTCACTTCCAAGCCTGTTGAGGAAGTTGCTGAGCAAAGAATGCAATGTATTCTGGGTCTCCTTTTCAAACACCCTGGGGGGTTATGCATTAAGGTGTGATAAAGTAGAGATAACTTCTCCAGTGATATCACTTCTCCAGTTCCTATGTTATTCTATGAAGCCAACACACTTAGATCTATCCAACTTGGAGAAATCTTAGTGCATAGGCTCCATACAATAACATAGGAACTGGAGAAGTGATATCTCAGGAGAAGCCATCTCCGCTTTATCACCTCTTTATCACACCTTAGTACATAACCCCTAGAGGCAGAGCTGCTGCTGGATTTCCATAACCGGGGATGATGATAAAAAGCTGTATTACAGAGGCAAAGCTTCTGTGCAACTCTCCACTGTTGTATCCTGCTATTACTGACAGCCTGGAGCAGCAATAGGAATTGGAGTGACAAGAACCACCAGCCAATCCGAGCTGGGTACGTCACTCTGTTGTCTCGGCCTATGAGGAAGGGAGCAACGCAAAAGCCTGGACAGTGGCGACCAATTCATCGGATTCCTAAAAGTCCCCTGCAAAACCTATGGAGTCCTTACGCATACATTAGGTGACTGCGACCAATTAGCAGGTCGCCTATATCTTAAAAGGATGGCGGCATTCCTCCATAGTCCAGCCTCCCATTTCCACTTTTGTGACAACTCAGTCTTTCTTGGGGCTGAAGTTCCGTAGGCCTGAAAAGGCCTCCATGTAACGGCATATGGCCTGTCACACCCACCACTTATCTTTCCATGGCCAGAAAATCACAAATGACCCCTGTGAATTTGGATCTTGTCTTTGTTCAAGAAAACCTCCTCAAACAGTCCGGGATATCGTGTCTATAGAGGCGGACATGACAGTTGGTAGCAGAACAAAATACAGTGCACATGGTAATCTTAACACCTTTAAGGACCAGATGGTTGTAATAACCTTGCTTCACAGTGTGTTGTGCACTCCTAACTGGGTAAATAGGCTCATGTACTCCATCTGCCTCAGTCTGAGAAACCCGCCAGCACCATGTCCACCTCCATGGACCTGACACCAGGACTGACTGAAAATGTTATCGTTTGAATGAAGTCACAAATGCAAAAGTGATAGGGGCAATTAGGAATTTCTGGTCCTAGTTAGGTAAGTAGGGTTATTATTCAATGTTCTCGCTATACTTTTATTGAGTGTGGATACAATGTTAAGAGTTTTCCCATGGGTGACAGTTTGCACCTCCTGATTTAGATAATGTTGTGTTACAGGGAAAACTAATTGCGGATCTCTCCAAACGCCTGGGACTGAAGCACGTGGTCTACAGTGGTCTGGAGAACGTGAAGAAGCTGACCGGTGGAAAGCTGGATGTCTTGCATTTTGATGGCAAAGGGGAGGTGGAAGAGTACTTCAGAGACATTGGGGTCCCCATGACCAGCGTCAGACTTCCCAGCTACTACGAGAACCTGCTGACCTTCTTCAGGCCCCAGAAAGCAAAGGATGGGGACACCTACACTTTGGGTAAGAGGACAGGGTGATTGTACTGTGTATGACCAGAGCAATGACCTGTAACAAGGCAGACTATATTAGAATTTGTCACAACTAGAATACTGAGAGTCTGGTTCACTGGAGTTTTTCTTAAGCCCCATGAGAAGACAGTGTTCATGCGTTCACATGCTTAATTGCTCATTTCTACCTTGAAGAGGATGTATAAAAACTGGTATATCTGACTTACGTTTTATACACTATGTAAACCCAGGTTTCCTGAATTTATAAGCCTTAAAGGGATAGTAATACTTAAAATGTAAAAAAAAATATGTTGTAGGGTTTATCCCCCTGAGTAAAACAAGGGTACTCCCACTGCTGAAAGGTGTTTCATTCAAAAGTTATTAATTTTCAAAGTTGAATTTTTTAGGTGCAATATCACAGTGGCCTGAAATTGTACAGTGGCGCTGTTGCTACACGATCCTATGGACAGCTCTGGTCAGTTGACCATAAATCTCCATAGGATGGTGTAGCAACAGCGCCACTGTACAATTTCAGGCCACTGTGATATTGCACCTAAAAATTCAACTTTGAAAATTAATAACTTTTGAATGAAACACCTTTCAGCAGTGGGAGTGCCCTTGTTTTACTCAGGGGGATAAACTCTACTACATATTTTTTTTTACATTTTAAGTATTACTATCCCTTTAACTGGTGTAACTGAAGGTTGAGGGAGAAGTGAGGTTCCTTTAACCGTCATAAGCACCGGATGGGGTGTGTGTGACACATTGTGAAGCGATGCAATACCTATCCCTCTGGTGTGTAAATTGTTCATCAATACACCCATAACTAAACTGGACTTCATTATCACTTACAACTTATGTGATTGTGTTGTCCATAAGAATGGCCTTTTTTGTGGGTCTTCAAGTGAATAGTAAAAGTTCTTTAGTGAGTGAAATTTCTCCAATGTGATGTCCTCTGGTCCTTTTTGTATCGGGATAGTGTTTCATTCTTCTCATGTTACATAGAAACAGACTTTGATGGATAAGAACAATCTGACCCATCCAGCTCTCCCAATTGAATGGAGGACTTGACATATGAGGAACGACTAGACAAACTTGGTTTATTTACTCTAGAGAAAAGACGACTAAGAGGAGACCTTATCGCATTGTACAAGTATATGAGAGGTCAATACAAGGATCTATGTGGTGAGCTATTTATTCCAAGGCCTGATCAGGTGACCGGGGGACACCCCTTGAGATTAGAGGAAAGGAGGTTTAGACTTCAGCAGAGGAAGGGTTTTTTTTTTTTTTTACAGTGAGGTCTGTTAAATTGTGGAATTCATTGCCCGAGGAGGTGGTTATGGCAGATACAATGGATACATTTAAGAGAAGATTAGATACATTTCTTTCCAAAGGGAACATACAATCTTATACTGTTTATTAGTAGGCAGATCAGGAAGGTCTGATAAAGACTAATTTATTTAGTAGCAGGAAAGCTATAAAATTACTGGGGTATGAGGAGAAGGTTGAACTTGATGGGATTATGTCTTTATTCAACCTAATTTACTATGTTAATTTACTATGTTAATACCCTAGCTAATTAAACTAATCTTACATAAATTTGTGGGAGTCTGGTCCAGGAGTCGATCACCCTTTCTATAAAGTAGTATTTACACTAAACTTCTAACTGCAGACCATGACCTCTTGCTCAAATGTTCATCTTTTGCCGAAAAATGTTTCCTTCCTGAACTATACTAAACCTATTAATCTAGATAACCCTTTGAGTGCCAGAGGGGTACGCAACGCATTGCATAGTAAGGCCTCTGAGTCTGTCCTGGTACCCTGTGTCATGAAGCCCTTGCCCCATTTTGATGGTTCTTCTTTGAGTTGTCTATAATATATTAAAGCGATAGTATTGCCATTTTTTTTTTACAAACATGAATCTTGTAGGCATTAAAAACTAAATGCCCCAGTCCCATCTCTCAAAACTTTATGGTTTGAAAGATATGCAAAAGAAAAAAGCACAAAAGACAGCGCACAAAGGCAAACCTCTAAGTGTAGTATATTTAGTAAGTTTGATAGTAAGCACAAAAATAGAAACATAAATACATATTTATTAAAATTATAAAACCAGTTGGGATTATGCAATGGTCTAAAAAGTATAAAACCATGGATCTATATAGATCCTGTTATTATAATTGATACTGTGTGATAGTCTGACTCGGGGGGACTTATTGATAGATAGTGATTAGCTACAAAATCTATATAACTTTATCCAATTCTCGTAAATGATGTAGTATAATACATAGCAACCCGGAGTTCATTTAACTGTATGCGCTCACCGGAAGATTTCTTGTAGAAGGGCCCGTAACAAGTGTACTCCGGTGGCGGGTTCAGTGACTCCCGTGTTGCGCTCAGTCCGTGGCAAGTAAACTCCGGTAGCGGGTTCAGTGACTCCCGTGTTGCGCTCAGTCCGTGGCAAATAAACTCCGGTAGCGGGTTCAGTGACTCCCGTGTTGCGCTCAGTCCGTAGCAAGTAAACTCCGGTAGCGGGTTGTTGAAAGATATGCAGCATCAAAGTTCCCCTCCCTTCCCTTTCCCTGACGTCAGCACTCTAGCTGACTGCAGGGGAATCCGGTCCCTGGACAAGCGGAGGCTCTTCAGCAGAGCCGAGATCGAGATAGTGAAAAAGACATCCTTCACTGGAACGGTCTACAAAGTGTGCTTGCAACCAAGCACACTTTGTAGACTGTTCCAATGAAGTAGCTCTTTTTCAAGATCGCGATGTTGGCTCTGCTGAAGAGCCTCCCACTGTCCCAGGACCAGATTCCCCTGCAGTCAGCTAGAGCGCTGACGTCAGGGAAAGGGAAGGGAGGGGAACTTTGGTGCCACATATCTTTCAAATCATAAAGTTTTGAGAGATTGGACTGGGGGCATTTAATTTTATTTTTTAATGCCTACAAGATTCATGTTTGTAAAAAAAATGGCAATACTATCCCTTTAATGTTCTTCTGGAGATGCGGTCTGCAGGACTGTACACAGTACTCCAGGAGAGACCTTACGAGTGATCTATGGAGTGCCTGTCATCTTGTTGCTAATACACCTTCCTATACAACCCAGTATCCTATTAGCTTTTCTCACTGTTTTACTGCAGTATATGCCTAACTTTAACTCCTTTTCTAGTGAATGAGATTTCAAGGGTTTTGTCTTGACACTGTGGACATTTCTAATTGCCTGTTTCATGTAATATTTATTTCCAGGCCTCCCGATGGGTGATGTCCTGCTGGATGGGATGTCTGTGGACGATCTTGGCCCAGTGGTGGTCAGCATCCTGAAGTGTCCATCAGAATACATTGGGAAGGACATTGGGCTCAGCACAGAGAAGCTATCAGTGGAGCAATATGCATCAATAATGTCCAGAGTCACTGGAAAGACTATCAAAGATGCTAAGGTGAGGATTGGTGCCTCAGGACTCAGAACACTTGGGAGAGGAGCTGGCACCTGAAGCCCAATGTGCAGGCCTAGTGAATGTGTTCATTTTCTCGCCCTGTTAAACATGTCAGCATTAAATTGTACTTTAAAGGGATAGTAATACTTTATTTTATTTTGTAGGCATTAAAAAACATGAAGAAAGATAAAAGTCTAATCTCTTAAACCTTTATGGTTTGAGAGATATTCACAAGCAAAGTTTCCCCTCCCCGCCCCTTTTACGTAGTGTAAGCCATCTCTTCTCAGATGTGGAATGCAGTCCATAGACCAGACAGATAACAGCAGGGGACAATCTTCTTCCTATGAGAACAATGAAAGCCCTGTCCCCCTTGACAAGTTTTTCAGGTTTTTCCCTTATCTTAATTGAAGATTGTCCCTCTCTGCAATCTACCTGGGCACCTCCCTTCTGATCTGGCTGAGCAGTGTTACATCAGTAAAAGGGGTGGGAGGGGGATACTTTGTCATTGAATTACTCTTGTACTACAAGTCTGACAGAATTGAAATAACACTCTCCAAAGTCCAAATACTATGATGATTAATTAGAGCTGCTTTTATTATGAAACATTACTTTAACAGGACAGGGACTGAACCTGGATGAATGAGTATAGTAAAGTACTAAATACATTGATATTATATATAAAGTTTAATAGGAGTATAGTGGATTACTATATTTGCAAAAATATATAGCACACAAGAGTAGAGAAAAGTGCAAAAATCCTTTTAACGAGCTATCCTGGATGTGTTTCCCGAAAAGGGAAGCCTATATACATCACACGATTAACAGTGCCACCATAAAATTTCAGGTCATGGAAGCACTGCACAAAACAAATGCAGGCTTGGGCTGTAATAACTTTTGAATAAAACCTCTACACTCCAGGAGTACCCTGGTATTACTT
The DNA here is from genome assembly GCA_037306005.1 of Rhinophrynus dorsalis. NCBI lineage: Eukaryota > Metazoa > Chordata > Amphibia > Anura > Rhinophrynidae > Rhinophrynus > Rhinophrynus dorsalis. Next base: position 16,476,985 of record CM074725.1, read on the forward strand.
AGTAGGATAAATGCTGCATTATTGAGACAGTTTACACAATACTGTACCTTTATGGTAGTGTTCACAGTCTACACTACTTTTATGATAACTTCCAAACTGGGGTCTCATGTCAGGACAATGAAGGTCTGTATCTGAGGAGACCCTACAACTAACCATGCTTGTCTCCTGTACAGATTCTCCCAGACGCGTATGAAAAAATGGGCTTCCCAGGAGCACAGGAACTGGCCAATATGTTTCGCTTCTACATGATGAAACCTGACCGGGACGTGGCCCTCACCCTCAAACTCAACCCCAAAGCCAAGAAGTTCCAGCAGTGGATCGAGGCGAACAAGGAGGCATTTAAGGATTTGTAATGGACTGTCCTGATCCTCTTCATCCTGCCGTTCTTCCCTCCCAGTTGATGAGACATTAATACCTGCAGGTCCTGATGTGAAGCAACATTCCCTGGACTTGATTTGAATTTAGTCAGATCTTCTGGATGATACTTGGCTGATTTACTGAGGCTGTTGTATCAAGAACTAGGCCAAACCAACTGCACAAAAACTCACTAAATTTCCACTGATTCAAATGGGATTTGTAGCCCCTCGAATGCTAGAGAAGTCTCCCACAGATTGACCTCTCTAGCATTAAAGGGGTTTAAAGTCCCAATTAAATCAATGGGAATTATTTGCCCATGTTGCAGATGGTTTGCAGCAGAATTGCTTTGGTTCTCCATGGTAGATCAGCAGAAATACTGTATTATCAAGTGGCAGCTCTAAAAAAATGAACACTGTGTCAAAGTGACATAGTCTCTGTTTTTGAACTAATAAAATATTTTGCATAGAATACCATGTGGATGATTTATTTACTTGGCAAATTTTTCAGATATCCCTGATAAGAACTTGTCTCAGAACCAGTTGGGGCTGTGTCCTGTGACCAGAAATGAATGTTGATTTGTGTCTCCAGTTCCTCTTTTATATCAAAGTGACTGATGACTTCCCTGGCTCTCTGCCACAGCTGGGGGAGGGCTCACCAAAACTTAGAGCTCTTTCACCCGGGCAACAGAAGTGTAGCAGATCTACCATCACCCATTTACATTTCCATACCTGGGAACTCTTGGGGTGTGACCCAGATGTCAGGTCTTGGGGTGAAAGGCCAAATTGTCAGGGTGAGAGAGTCCACTGTTACTTTCTACACGAGCTGCACCAATTAACTGCTTCTTTTGTGTCTAAATAGGTGTCATTTCTACCAGAAAAAAGCAGCGTGGAAAGTCATGCTTGCCTGTGTGTATGGACATCTGCAGAGGGTGTGCAAGAAGAGGGCCTCCCTTTCAGTTGCCCCAGGGTCAGAAACATTACCTGCCCCATAACCCCATGCATTCTCTTGATATAAGACTGGTCTTCTCCAGCACAGACCTCTGGCCAGCATCCTGGTGATCATATAATGCCCAGCATCTGGATATGACATCATCCCAACATGCTGTATTATTGAGCCAGTGAGGACCACAAGGGAGCTGACTGTAGAGGTCTGCACCAAAGAAGGCACAGACCTTATTTGAAACCCCACTGGATCACCACTGATCATAAGGACCCTCTCCTACACCAGCAAAGGTAGACAAGTTGGAAAGAGGATTCAGGAAAGAGGTTGGGGGGGGGCTAGGATGTTAGACAGTAAGGCAGTAGACTGTATGGCAGTAGAACAAGCCCCAGTCTTACTGCTACATTAGCCAACTCTCTTACCTATCCTCTTTCAGGTCTACTCTCTCTCACTTTAATCTGCCCCATTGCCCTTATTTTCTCTCTTTCTCTCTCCCCTCCCGACACACACACTTTGTCTTTATTCACCCTTTATATATACACTAGTTGAAGAGCCCGTTACACGGGCCACAATGCCACTGCCAGCCGGTCGCGGTGCATTCATGCTCAGTAGAGACTGCCCACACCGAGGCTGATACAGTGCCAGCCGGTCGCAGTGCAGTCATGCGCAGTAGAAACTGCCCACGCCGCGGCTGATACAGTGCCAGCCAGTCACAAGGCAGTCATGCGCAGTAGAGACTGCCCATGCTGCGGCTGATACAGTGCCAGCCAGTCGTGGTGCAGTCATGCACAGTAGAGACTGCCCGCGTTCGGAGCGTCCAGCTCTGTATTAGACGCGCTGCGGGCAGTCTCTACTGTGCATGACTGCGTCGTTACACACGTTTTACTGATTTATTATATAGGATGTATATACACGTCTTCCCCTCACCCCACATGTCTTTCCCTTTCTTCCTCTCAGGTCCCCCCCAAACAGACAGGTGTCCCGCTGCTACACATTTCTCTCCATCACCCCACATACATACATACAAAAGAGGGGGTACAAGGGGAGGAAATTGCAGAAAGATTGGGGAGAAAAAGAATGGAGGAAGGATAGGTAAGGGGAAGAAATCGGTAGGAATGATAATTAGGGTGAAGAAATGAAAGACAGAGAGTTTGAGCGGTGTAAGAAGTGTTCCCATTAGGCATTTGATTCTTTTTCCTGTTATCTATACAGTGACAGGAAGTCTGTAGTTGACTCTCAGCACAGGTCTGCTCAACATGTAGCAATAGTAAGCTTCTGTAATCCTCCAATCAGCCTACTCCATTCAGAATAGGCGTGACCACTGATCGAATCAGACACCCCCACATCCAGTCTGAACGGAGTGTGCTGATTGGAGGATTACAGTTATTTAATATTGCTTAACGAACCGCAGTCAAGTACAGACTCCTCAATGCAGCGACAGAAAGGAGACAACGGGAAAAAGAAACCAGCTCCTAGTGGACGTCTTATAGAAGATGCATTAATGCTTGTCAGCAGCCAGTTCCTTTCTTTAACCCTTTGAGTGCTAAAGAGGTATCCAATGCATTGTGTTGCAATACAGTAGATTCCCCTCTGGCACTCAAAGGTTTAATCATACTACCAGGCGCTGGACAGGAGTGGAAGTAGGATACCAATTTGTATAGGTTTCAGGACCAAAGAAACCCAGACAGGAATACCAAAAACCAAGCTGTCTGGGTCAAAACCAAAGAGGCGGAATCTGTATTCATAGTCCACGTTTTCATTATGCACTTGGAGGTTCAGGTTTTAGGGAACAGGGAAGCAATTATGGAGCAACCCAAATGCAATGTATTTAAAGCTAAACCACACACACTTTACTATGAAAATGTGGGTGTAAGAACACCCACATTTCTGAAAAAGGATATACTAGAACTAGAGAGGGTACAGCGAAGAGCAACAAAATTAATTAAGGGAATGGAGGACTTGACATATGAGGAACGACTAAACAAACTTGGTTTATTTACTCTAGAGAAAAGACGACTAAGAGGAGACCTTATCACATTGTACAAATATATGAGAGGTCAATACAAGGATCTCTGCGGTGAGCTATTTATTCCAAGGCCTGATCAGGTGACCGGGGACACCCCTTGAGATTAGAGGAAAGGAGGTTTAGACTTCAGCAGAGGAAGGGTTTTTTACAGTAAGGTCTGTTAAATTGTGGAATTCCATGCCCAAGCAGGTTGTTATGGCAGATACAATGGATACATTTAAGAGAAGATTAGATACACTTCTTTAAAAAGGGAACATACAGGGTTATACTGTATATTAGTAGGCAAATCAGGAAGGTCTGATAAAGACTAACTTATTTGATAGCAGGAAAGCTATATAATTCTCAGTCATTGGGGTATGAGGCAAAGGTTGAACTTGATGGACTTGTGTCTTTATTCAACCTAATTTACGATGTTACTATGTTACATGTCAAAATGGCATGTTTAATTTGTCACAGTAATCACAATGGCACACTAAAAATGTCACTGCGTAAAATGTTACCTTACCCATACCTACCGAAAACCACCCCCCAAACCCTAAAAACCTTACCTCCAAAATACAGTAACCTATCAGACAGTGAACGACAGAGCCTACCAGACAGTGAGCCCCTAAGCTGCCTGACTTAACAGTGAACCTCGTGATATTAAAGGAACCATATTGTCCCCCGCCACATTGTGAATGTGCTGTTTTGATAATCTCTCCATTCAGGCGGCGCCAATCAAAAGGATAGACAAGGCTCACACCTACCCCTACCTACCTTTGTGACCAGAAAATCCTAATGGCCCCTTAAATTTCCTTTATTCAAGAGATAACATCTCCCTTCAGTCCTGTGTCCTGTCCACGGACACAGACTGACTGTTACTAACACAACGACAGGACCTCATACTTCTCTCTCTGCACTCAACCCTTTCAGTGGCAGAGAGATTTTCAACACATTAGTTTGTCATGCGTTTTATATTCCTCTGGCACTGAAAGGGTTAAGGGCCAGAGGAGTGTGCAGTGCATTGCTTCACAAGAGGGACACTTTGGAGATACGGATCCGTGATACCTCATAAAGAGGGACAGTTGGGAGCTACTGACCTGTAATATCTCCTAAAGAGGGTCACTTGGGAGGTACAGACCCCTAATATCTCCTAAAGAGGGACACTTGGGAGGTACAGACCCCTAATATCTCCTAAAGAGGGACACTTGGGAGGTATGGACCCCTAATATCTCCTAAAGAGGGACACTTGGGAGGTATGGACCCCTAATATCTCCTAAAGAGGGACACTTGGGAGGTACGGACCCCTAATATCTCCTAAAGAGGAGCACTTGGGAGGTATGGACCCCTAATATCTCCTAAAGAGGGTCACTTGGGAGGTATGTACCCCTACTATCTCCTAAAGAGGGACAGTTGGGAGGTACGGACCCCTAATATATCCAAAAGAGGGACACTTGGGAGGTATGGACCCCTAATTTCTCCTAAAGAGGGACACTTGGGGGGTATGGACCCCTAATATCTCCTAAAGAGGGTCACTTGGGAGGTATGTACCCCTAATATCTCCTAAAGAGGGACACTTGGGAGGTATGGACCCCTAATATCTCCTAAAGAGGGACACTTGTGAGGTACAGACCCCTAATATCTCCTAAAGAGGGACACTTGGGAGGTATGGACCCCTAATATCTCCTAAAGAGGGACAGTTGGGAGGTACGGACCCCTACTTTCTCCTAAAGAGGGACACTTGGGAGGTATGGACCCCTAATTTCTCCTAAAGAGGGACACTTGGGAGGTATGGACCCCTAATATCTCCTAAAGAGGGACACTTGGGAGGTATGTACCCCTAATATCTCCTAAAGTGGGACACTTGGGAGGTATAGACCCCGAATATCTCCTAAAGAGGGACACTTGGGAGGTACGGACCCCTAATATCTCTTAAAGAGGGACACTTGGGAGGTATAGACCCCTAATATCTCCTAAAAAGGGAGACTTGGGAAGTACGGACCCCTGACATCTCCTAAAGAGGGACACTTGGGAGGAATGGTCCCTGAAAATCAGGGACGGTTGGTAGGTGTGCACATGTATGACTGGACAGTTTTACATTACTAGTAGACCATCTTGTGTTCTGTGTACATAACTACCTGTTCTTTTTGTAAGTGTCTGTTTCTGCACAGTTACGTTTGGTTACATGACTAGTTTTATAATGTACTGTATGTGGGTATAAATAAGATTGTGTGAACTCTTTCACTGCTTAGATTTCTACTTCAATAAATAAACTTTTGATATCCAATATTCAATGTGCACTCGCTGAGTCTGATGTAATAAAAAGATCGGGGTAAAGCCAACGCTTACCATAACTCTAACCCAACGCTCTTCTGGCCTGCACCAAAAGCCGTCATGACCTACACATCCAAACTCAAAAAACAACCTGACCCTAAACTCAAGAAACTACAGCATACCCTCACTACAACGTATAGAATATATGTCAACCACAACACCCCACACAACAGAGCAAAATACGTATCAGACAAACAGGCATATGATGCGGTCTTGTATACTACAGCACAATGGTAGCTAAACAGACAAACAGGTAAATATTTCAAGTCAAATCTGATAGAGGCTTCAACACTATCCCAATGGTAAAAACACAGTCAACTGTCATGGACAAAACCAATAACAGATATCAATACCATTTTTTTAGAATTCTACAAAGAACTATACTCCCGCAGCCCATATAACATATCAAAGAGTGCCGAATTCCTGCGGAGACACCCTCTACCTCAACTAAGAAAGGAGCAAAAAGGTTTTTTAAGTGCCTGTTTTCATCTGGCCGGAATTGACTCTATTCTTCCCTCCCTTAAAAATGGGAAATCACCCAGCCCTGTCTTCCCCTAAAGCTTTATAAAGTCCTAGGGCCTGAGGCCTACAACATGCTCCAACCCCTGTATAATCATATCCTACAGCACAAAACCTTATCCCCTCACTTTAATCTTGCCCGCATAATTGTACTACCTAACCTGGAAAAGACCCCATGTTGGTCTCTTCTTATCGACTCATATCTCTGTCTAACATGGACTTCAAAATTCTTGGCAAACTAATGGTTAACAGGCTTAACAAAATATTCTCCTCTTTACTCTCCCCTGAATAATCTGGCTTCACCCCGGGAAGGTGCTCGATCACAAGTATCAGGACAGCAACAACGACCATTATCTCCTCAAATTGCCAACAGGCAAATACCAACTTACTACTCAATCCCATTCACTGGCCTCATACATCCATGAATTCTTATACCGTTTTCTACCTAAACTCCACATTAAGCCTTCCAGATCGGAATGTCACGCACTCACTCCAACCCCAAATGCTCCACTCCACTAGCAAACCTAATCTATACGTTACACGACTACCCACACGTCAACAAGCTTATCACCTTCATTAGGACCATAGTGGGGTTTCCTCTGCAGACCCCCTCACCCTCCTTCTTATTGGGGATCTACAACTGTACAAATCATCTCTCCAACATACAGTTATGTCTTTTACCGTAGACTTTATGATTATCAGGGCCGGACTGGAAATACAAAACAGCCCTGGGGAAAAAATATATTGGCCCTACCATGCAGCTGGTGTCTCCAGAGTGTCGTGGTTATGCTGAGTCCCGTGCAGTCTTCCGTTTTAGCTTGAATATGATGGCTCCTCACTGTCTCCACATCCTTCCATTCCGGGTTCACTGATGTCACCTCAGTGCACCCAGAAGTACATGTGGAGGCAGTGTGGAGGCTTCACGCTGAAAAAGGAAGACTGCACAGGACCCAGCATAACTACTACCTACAGAAAATAGAAATGGCGGTCAGCAAGATATATATTAAAACATTTTTTTTGCAGCTCACCTGGCACAGTGGCTGCACAGCCCGGCCCCAGATGCCGCAGCCCACTGGTAAATTTCCCGGTATCCCGGTGGGCCAGTCCGGCCCTGATGATTATGACCTCTACCAAATGCATTCTAAGCACATGACTTTCTATGATGCCCCCTTCCTTCAGACATTGGAAGGACAGAAATGACCCCCTTTACCAGACCATACTGGATACTGCCATTACAAGACAAAGAAACGTATTTCTTTCTTTTTATGTTTAAAATTTTTATTGAAGCAAGCAGTGTACATACATAAACATTGGATAATAATATTAATGCCATCCGACATAAACAATGAATTACATGACCAGGTAACATCTTATAGAATAATTAGTTGCCTCTTAAGAAATGTTCAGATTTTGAACATCAGTTGGAATATAACAGTTAAAAGAGAAAAGAAAAGCAAAAAAAAGAAAAATGCTGCTATTTTTATAATATGAGGAAAAGAAAAAGGAGTGGGAAAAAGTGGTCAGAAGCAGGGGAGGGCTGGCCTGGGGGTCAGGGGGGCAATTGCCCCCTGGGCTGGTCATATGTCTGGGCTGGTAGGCCACTGCACCTCACTTAATCTCCCAATTGTTGCTGTAAATGGAGCTACACTAGTGATACCACAGAGCTTACAATTGAAATGGAGCTACATTAGTGATACCACAGAGCTTATAATCCAAATGGAGTTAAACTAGTAACATAAACCATTTCCCTTCTAAACTCTATAGTATCACTAGGTAATCTCTATAGTATCATGTAAGCTCTGTAGTATCACTAGGTAATCTCTATAGTATCTTGTAAACTCTATAGTATCACTAGGTAATCTCTGTAGTATCTTGTAAACTCTATAGTATCACTAGGTAATCTCTATAGTATCTTGTAAGCTCTATAGTATCACTAGGTAATCTCTGTAGTATCTTGTAAACTCTATAGTATCACTAGGTAATCTCTATAGTATCTTGTAAGCTCTATAGTATCACTAGGTAATCTCTATAGTATCTTGTAAACTCTATAGTATCACTAGGTTATCTCTATCGTATCTTGTAAGCTCTATAGTATCACTAGGTAATCTCTATAGTATCTTGTAAACTCTATAGTATTACTAGGTTATCTCTATAGTATCTTGTAAGCTCTATAGTATCACTAGGTAATCTCTATAGTATCTTGTAAACTGTATAGTATTACTAGGTAATCTCTATAGTATCTTGTAAACTCTATAGTATCACTAGGTAATCTCTATAGTATCTTGTAAGCTCTATAGTATCACTAGGTAATCTCTATAGTATCTTGTAAACTGTATAGTATTACTAGGTAATCTCTATAGTATCTTCTAATCTCTATAGTATCACTAGGTAATCTCTATAGTATCTTGTAAGCTCTACAGTATCACTAGGTAATCTCTATAGTATCTTGTAAACTCTATAGTACCACTAGGTAATCTCTATAGTATCTTGTAAGCTCTATAGTATCACTAGGTAATCTCTATAGTATCATGTAAACTCTATAGTATCACTAGGTAATCACTATAATATCTTGTAAGCTCTACAGTATCACTAGGTAATCTCTATAGTATCTTGTAAGCTCTACAGTATCACTAGGTAATCTCTATAGTATCTTGTAAACTGTATAGTATTACTAGGTAATCTCTATAGTATCTTGTAAGCTCTATAGTATCACTAGGTAATCTCTATAGTATCATGTAAACTCTATAGTACCACTAGGTAATCTCTATAGTATCTTGTAAGCTCTACAGTATCACTAGGTAATCTCTATAGTATATTGTAAGCTCTACAGTATCACTAGGTAATCTCTATAGTATCTTGTAAGCTCTGTAGTATCACTAGGAAATCTCTATAGTATCTTGTAAGCTCTAATAGTATCACTAGGTAATCTCTATAGTATCTTGTAAGCTCTATAGTATCACTAGGTAATCTCTATGGTATCTTGTAAACTCTATAGTATCACTAGGTAATCTCTATAGTATCTTGTAAACTCTATAGTATCACTAGGTAATCTCTATAGTATCTTGTAAACTGTATAGTATTACTAGATAATCGCTATAGTATCTTGTAAGCTCTATAGTATCACTAGGTAATCTCTATAGTATCATGTAAACTCTATAGTACCACTAGGTAATCTCTATAGTATCTTGTAAGCTCTATAGTATCACTAGGTAATCTCTATAGTATCTTGTAAGCTCTATAGTATCACTAGGTAATCGCTATAGTATCTTGTAAGCTCTATAGTATCACTAGGTAATCGCTATAGTATCTTGTAAAGTCTATAGTACCACTAGGTAATCTCTATAGTATCTAGTAAACTCTATAGTATCACTAGGTAATCACTATAATATCTTGTAAGCTCTATAGTATCACTAGGTAATCTCTGTAGTATCTTGTAAACTCTATAGTATCACTAGGTAAGCTTTACTTAAATTGTAAGATTTGTAGTAGCGCACTAGTGTAGCCCCATTTCAACTGTAAGCTCTGTGGTATCACTTGACTTACGTCACAACATTAAAGCCAATTTTAAAAATAACAAAAGGGGGTGGGCTGGGACAGTGGTCTGGAACGATAATAGAAATGGGCCACTTGAATGTATTTGCCTCCTGGGTCACAAATTGCCAGCCCTCCCCTGCTCAGAAGTGAATAAGGAAGAAAAGTCGACAAAAATGAGTAGGAGGGGAAAAAAAGGGGGATGTCTGAAGATGATGAGGGGAATGAGCTATAAGAATCACGATTCCTAAGTCTGTACTCAGAATCAAATGATAATGAAAGCATAAAAGGAGAGGAAAACGAAGGTATTGAAATAAGAAACAGAGGGATCTGGACCTCTCCACCAGCTCTCCTCCAAAACCCCATAGAGGGTGACTCTCTAAAGTTATTTATGGTGTTGTAGATCCCCCAGTGTTCAATGAATTGGGAGAACTCTCCAATATCATTTCCATTGTGTAATCTGGCCAATTTGGTGACCCATAGATGTTCCCTGACTCTCCAGTGGAGTAACTATAGGGGTCGCAGGGGTCGCTCCTGCGACCAGGCCCGTCACTCCAGGGGCCCTGCCTCCCCCTGCGACCCCTCAGATTGGCACCCGCAATCTCCCGCCGGCGTTCTAGTAATGCAGAGCACTGGAAGATGACATCATCTCCCATCTCTTTGCAATACTAAGAGGACCGTGCGGGAGCTCCAGATAGGAGATGGGGGCATTGTGGACGGTGTCAATGTGGTCAGGGGCAGTGGCGTAACTATAGGGGTCGCACCTGCGACCGGTCCTGTGCACTCCAGGAGCCTGGCCTCCCCCTGCGACCCCTCCGCCTGGTGCCCGCAATCTCCCGCTGGCACTCTAGTAATGCAGAGTGCTGGGAGATGACATCATCTCCCAGCGCTCTGCATTACTTAGAGGACCGCGCGGGAGCTCCAGGTAGGAGATGGGGGCATTGTGGAGGGGGTCATTGTGGTCAGGGGCAGTGGCATAACTATAGGGGTCGCACCTGCGACCTGGCCAGTGCACTCCAGGAGCCCGGTCTCCCCCTGTGACCCCTCCACCTGGCGCCCACAATCTCCTGCCAGCGCTCTAGTAAGGTAGAGCACTGAGATGACATCATCTCCCAGCGCTTTTCATTACCAAGAGGACCGCGCGGGAGCTCCAGGTAGGAGATGGGGGCATTGTGGAGGGGGTCAATGTGGTCAGGGGGGCCAATGTGAGGGGGGGCGTGGCACTTCCTGTATCAGGGCCCAGAGGCTTCTAGTTATGCCTCTGTGACTCTCGCAGGCCATTCAGATAGATAAGGTAGGAGGTGAAGTATGCTTCCAGTGAAGAAAAATAAGAGATTTGGCAGCACTCAGCATGGTTAATAAGAGACTCTTTCGAAATCTGGAAATTACCTGAAGGCCATGATAGAATAATATATGTAAAGGATCTCTTTGTAAACTGATTTGTAAAGTGCGGTCTATAAATGAAATACAGTCAAACCAAAAGGATCGTATAATCAGACAGTGCCACCAGATATGTAAATAGGTGACTTTGTGCTTTAAACATCGCCAGCAAAGTTGTGAGGAAGCAGGAAAAATATTATGTAATCTGGCCGGCGTATAATACCAATGGTATAAGAATTTATCATTGGTTTCTAAGAGGTGGGTAGAAATAGAAGATGATATAACTCTCCATATCTTTCATCAGTCATCTGATGACAAGGAAGAACCTAGTTCCTCTTCCCAAGCTTTTACATAACTAGGAGGTGAATAAGCAGAGACCTGTGAGAGCAGACCATAAACCTTGCCCAAAAACTTTCGTTTGGGTCCAGATGGTGAACATAGATGTTCAAATTGAGTCAGATTGCATGTAGCTCCTTCACATATCGAAGATAGGCTCAAAAAATGCTTAATGCACATATATTTCCAAATTTCACCACTAGACAGAAAGAGTTGGGCCTGGAAGTGGGGAAATGATTGAATTAAAGAGTGTGAGAAACATTCCCGTAATGTCAAGTGGTAATCCAGTAGGGGAATGAGTCTTGTAGCAAAGTATATGAAGTCACTCTTGAATAAGAAAAGTATTTCTAACCTTGGAAACTATTTCTTCAGATTGTTGCACACACTTCCACATAAATTTCATGGGGTGCTTCAGGCTAAGAACAAAATCGATGTATGGCATACAAGCCGAGCACTCAACCTATGACATTAAAATTTAACTTTTATTAAAACATAATAAAACTGCTGTTTACTTTCAGTCCGCCTTGGGACTTTCATCAGGGACATGTTACAGACTGCCTATGTAACAGAATTGAAATAGCCCTTTGTTAGGTTTCGCGCCCGGGTCAGCGTACCTGATCGTCATAGCAACCTAGGACGCTGCCCCGGAACTGGGAGCACAGACAGGCTGTCAGCCTTCCGGAGCTTTCACGCTCCGGATCAGCCCATTCGACGAGTTCCTACTGCGCATGTGCGGTGACGCACACAGTGAGCGACGCAGTGTAGGACTGTATGCTATAGGAGGATTCTGCTTACCATCCTTGAAGGATCCTTCTTGGTGACTACTCCTGCAGGAGAATCTAGACACGTTCTAAAAGAGACATAGACCTTTTATTATTGTTATTACCCTTGTGTATTCTTTCTTCTTCTTTATTTTAACCTTCTGTACTCCTACTGGGTTGCCCACATTTGTTTGTGAATCTGCCGTAACCATACAGATTGGCGGCCAACGGTTGGCAAACATAGTATATCTCAATATCACATAGGATGTTTTCAGTACCTAGACATGTCATTAGTGCACTGTATAACTCAGTACCATACTCCGCTGAATCATTATCATGGGTTACAGTGACAGACAGACTTGGTTTCTTTCTATACAGTCTGAGTGAAGGGGGAGGAGGAGGAGGAAAGGGACTGGTCAGTCTCCTCTATAAAATCAGCTGCTTGATTCTGTTTTATCCCAGCAGATCTTGCGTCACTGTATAATCACTCCAGCATCTCTACTGCTCCTTCTCCTCTACCATGGCTGGGAAGAAAATCATTGTGGTGTTTGGAGCCACAGGTGAGTGGACTGCAGGGAAGCCCTGGGGCAGTGGTACTTTTAATAAATGGGCATTCACCAGGGTCCTTACCTTGGGTTCCCCACAACTCCAGTTATATAGGAAGGAACCTGTTTAATCCTGTGGTCAGGGAGTCTGTTCTGTTCCCACAAATATAGGAAGACTACAACTAAAGTTACATATCAGCTTATATTTGTGTGTGTGTGGGGGGGGGGGCATCATTTACAATTACACCAGGGGTCTCAGGGGTTATTAAAACTGCCCTGCTTTTTTTTGGAGGGGGGGTGTAAAAGGGCAATTATCTCCATGATTGTTGCTGTCACTCAATAGGAATGTGGATACAATAATCCTAAACACTCTGGGGAGAAGTAGTAAGAAACTTGGTGCAATTATGGAGCAAACCAGCTGCACCAGAGGGAATAAATACAACTACACAAAATTCCCATTGATCTAAATGGGGCGTTCACCTGAAGTGACCAGATCTGTCCCGTTACACGCAGGACTTCATGATAAACCCACACTGCAGGGTCGCACTGATTCCTGTACAGTGTTACAGAATGAAACTTTCATAAGTATCCAACATTTAAAAGGAAATCAGGTCCCTTTACTTCTAATCCCATGATTGCTAGAGACGTGTCCAGTGCATTGCTTTGCAGTCCCCTATGGTATAGTTGGTTTGCTCCAAAATTGCACCACTTTTTCCTGGCACATCAGCCTCACTGTTTGCTCCCCCCCGTCTAGCACCTACTTACTATGCCTAAAATTCTCCCCTTTATCGTACTTGATCCACTAACAAGGCGCGGGGGAGGAGGTGTAATGTTCACTATTTCCTGTGCAGGATATGGGACGGGCGCCCGGAACTTGCTGGCATTAAAGTCTTAAAGTGGAATTGGCACTTTACAATGTGGTGACCCCTCTAACATTCAAGGCGTTAAGAGACCCATTTCAATTAAAGGGAAGGTTGACTTGTCCCTTGTGGTGCAGTTGGTTTGTCCCAGAATTATTCCAGTGCATAAAACCCCATGAATACCTTCTCCATGATGTGCACAGATCTAGAACTTTAGATTACACACGTATGATTGTGTATAAAACATGGTGTGAATGAGCTCGAGGTGCTGGAGTAGAACACAGAGCTCCTGCAGGTGACTGTCAGTGGGTTGGTGCTCTGGTACAATGTGTGTGTGTGTGTGTGTGTGTGTGTGTGTGTGTGTGTGTGGGGGGGGGTGTATGCGTTAACTGCCTTAAGCAGTTGGAGACAACTCTATCATCCCCAACCAGCCAATGGTTGGAGATCCATCAATCTGATAATGAAGTAGCGATAACTACTCCATGTGATAAATATAGGAAATGGAGAGTTTATCACACTGGAGAAGTTATCTCCTCTTTATCACACCTTAGTACATATCCCCCTGTAGTCTATAACTAAAGATCTCCCATAGAATAACATAGGAACTGGAGAGTGTACCTCACCGGAGAAGTTATCTCCTCTTTATCACACCTTAGTACATCTCTCCTGTAGTCTATAACTAAAGCTCTCCCATAGAATAACATAGGAACTGGAGAGTTTATCACACTGGAGAAGTTATCTCCTCTTTATCACACCTTAGTACATCTCCCCTGTAGTCTATAACTAAAGCTCTCCCATAGAATAACATAGGAACTGGAGAGTTTATCTCACTGGAGAAGTTATCTCCTCTTTATCACACCTTAGTACATCTCCCCTGTAGTCTATAACTAAATCTCTCCTACAGAATAACATAGGAACTGGAGAGTTGATCTCACTGGAGAAGTTATCTCCTCTTTATCACACCTTAGTACATTTCCCCTGTAGTCTATAACTAAAGATCTCCCATATAATAACATAGGAACTGGAGAGTTTATCTCACTGGAGAAGTTATCTCACTTTATCACACCTTAGTATATCTCTCCTGTAGTCTATAACTAAATCTCTCCCATAGAATAACACAGGAACTGGAGAGTTTATCTCACTGGAGAAGTTATCTCCTCTTTATCACACCTTAGTACATCTTCCCTGTAGTCTATAACTAAAGCTCTCCCATAGAATAACAAAGGAACTGGAGAGTTTATCTCACTGGAGAAGTTATCTCCTCTTTATCACACCTTAGTACATCTCTCCTGTAGTCTATAACTAAAGCTCTCCCATAGAATAACATAGGAACTGGAGAGTTTATCACACTGGAGAAGTTATCTCCTCTTTATCACACCTTAGTACATCTCCCCTGTAGTCTATAACTAAAGCTCTCCCATAGAATAACATAGGAACTGGAGAGTTTATCTCACTGGAGAAGTTATCTCCTCTTTATCACACCTTAGTACATCTCCCCTGTAGTCTATAACTAAATCTCTCCTACAGAATAACATAGGAACTGGAGAGTTGATCTCACTGGAGAAGTTATCTCCTCTTTATCACACCTTAGTACATCTCCCCTGTAGTCTATAACTAAAGATCTCCCATATAATAACATAGGAACTGGAGAGTTTATCTCACTGGAGAAGTTATCTCACTTTATCATACCTTAGTATATCTCTCCTGTAGTCTATAACTAAATCTCTCCCATAGAATAACATAGGAACTGGAGAGTTTATCTCACTGGAGAAGTTATCTCCTCTTTATCACACCTTAGTACATCTCTCCTGTAGTCTATAACTAAAGCTCTCCCATAGAATAACAAAGGAACTGGAGAGTTTATCTCACTGGAGAAGTTATCTCCTCTTTATCACACCTTAGTACATCTCTCCTGTAGTCTATAACTAAAGCTCTCCCATAGAATAACATAGGAACTGGAGAGTTTATCACACTGGAGAAGTTATCTCCTCTTTATCACACCTTAGTACATCTCCCCCTGTAGTCTATAACTAAATCTCTCCCATAGAATAACATAGGCACTGGAGAGTTTATCTCACTGGAGAAGTTATCTCCTCTTTATCACACCTTAGTACATCTCCCCTGTAGTCTATAACTAAATCTCTCCCATAGAATAACATAGGAACTGGAGAGTTTATCACACTGGAGAAGTTATCTCCTCTTTATCACACCTTAGTACATCTCCCCCTGTAGTCTATAACTAAATCTCTCCTATAGAATAACATAGGAACTGGAGAGTTTATCTCACTGGAGAAGTTATCTCCTCTTTATCACACCTTAGTACATCTCCCCCTGTAGTCTATACCTAAATCTCTCCTATAGAATAACATAGGAACTGGAGAGTTTATCTCACTGGAGAAGTTATCTCCTCTTTATCACACCTTAGTACATCTCCCCTGTAGTCTATAACTAAATCTCTCCCATAGAATAGCATAGGAACTGGAGAGTTTATCTCACTGGAGAAGTTATCTCCTCTTTATCACACCATAGTACATCTCCCCTGTAGTCTATAACTAAATCTCTCCCATAGAATAACATAGGAACTGGAGAGTTTATCTCACTGGAGAAGTTATCTCCTCTTTATCACACCATAGTACATCTCCCCTGTAGTCTATAACTAAATCTCTCCCATAGAATAACATAGGAACTGGAGAGTTTATCTCACTGGAGAAGTTATCTCCTCTTTATCACACCTTAGTACATCTCCCCCAGCACTATCCTTCCAGTACATGGTACAGTCAGAGAACACATCTCACTGAGCAGACATAGATTTTTGTGGCTTCTGTCCAAATTGCTTTTTATTTATCAGTTGTGGAAAGTGCAATATTTGATTTGGCCCAGTGTGGATATGAGCAGTTATTGTGTAACTTTCAAATGGGAAAGTGACTAACGTTCTGAGTGCCAATGGATTATGTAACACGTTGATATGCAGGTGTTGTACACTCTCAGACATTCAGTTTTACAGGAGCTGTAAACCATTATTAGGAAAATGTTGCAGTGCTTTCAAACCATGAAGAGGGATGCTCCTTTCAAAAAGCTATGACAGCGATAATATGCTACCTATACACTAGATGGGAAACTACCTGGAGAATCCTCATTAGAGAAAGATTTAGGAGTACTGATAGATGATATATTTCACAGCAGTTTTCACAGTTTACCAATAACGTTCAGGAGTCAGTACGGTATAGTTAAATGCAAAATTTCTTAATAATAGAAAAGTAGAGCGCACTATATACACAAGTAGCAAGCAGAGGGTTACAAGCCAGCGAGCACTGCTATCAGGAATAGTAGGCTGCCAAGCTTCAACACTGCTGGAGACTAGGCCTCAGCCACTGGTAGTCTCTGCAGAAACCAGGAGCAGGAACACTGAATCTTGATCCAACGAAGCGAGAGTACTGACTCACGCCTGCAGTCAGTAGGGAACGATATCTGACTCACGCCTGCAGTCAGAGGCGTAACTAGAAGCCTCCGGACCCTGGTGCATCAGGGATATCTGACTCATGCCTGCAGTCAGTATTGGAGCTAGTCCACCAGAGCCCCAGGTCCGCACTAGGTTGGGTGTCTGCTAGGTACAAAGAACAAACGTAAGAATAGTCAGACAGAGCCACAAGTCAGCACCAGAGGGGGTAGTCAGACAAGCCGGGTCATAACAGTTCAGGTAGTCAGCCAGAGCCACAGGTCTGCACCAGGTTGGGTGTCCACTATAGGGATAGACAAAAGAATAGTCAGACAAAGTCAGCACCAGGTTGGACGGAAGGCTAGCCAGGTTATACACAGAGCCCAAGGTAATACAACTGCTATGAACAACAACGCAAGGGCAACTGAGTCAGGACTCAGGCTGCCCTTTAAACCCCTCCTCAGGAAGTAGGTAGGAGGAACAGCTCAAAGGAAAGAAGTTGGTAGGAGGAGACTACAGGAAGCACGTCACATAAAACAGAGGCCTGCTGCATGCTTGAAGCCTCGCGCCTGCAGATGACGCTGAAACTAATGTAAGCTGAAACAGCAGTGTGCAGTCAGTTAGCTGCTACAAGAGCAAATAGGGTTCTATCCTGTATACAAAGAGGCATAGATACACTGGATGCTAATATAATTCTAACTCTATATATATTTTTGGTAAGGCCTCAACTTGAATACGGAGTACAGTTTTGGGCACCGGTTCTTAAAAAAGAGATTACTAAAGTGGGAAAAAGTGCAGAGACGTGAAACACAACTGATAAAGGGATTGGAGGATCTGAGTTATAAAGAGAGACTAGCCAAACTGGGTTTATTTATCTAAGGGGTTATAGCATTACCATTTACACGTATAGTCAAGTCAATACAAAGAACTATCAAATTAATTATCAAAGAGCTGAGTTACAAACGAGAGGTCATCCATTAAGACTAGAGAAAAGGCACTTTCGACTAAAACAAAGAGAGGGATTTATTTACAGCAAGGGCTGTAAAGTTATGGGAATTCTTTGCCTCTGGATGTTGTACTTGCAGATACTGTAACTGCTTTCAAAAAAGTAATCGATACCTATCTAGCACAGAACAATATTGAGAATTATGACAGATGTCTTCAAAGCAGATACGTGGTTGATCCAGGGAAATATCTGACTGCCATTTGGAGTCAGGAAGGAATTTTTGTACCCACTTTATTGGAAATGGTTTCAGTGTTTCTTTTTTCTCTTCCCTCTGGATCAAGAGGGGCGATTTGACATGGGCTGGACTTGATGGACACATTTCGTTTTCCAGACTCATCAACTATGTAGCTATATTACCACGTTGCTGAAATCTTTGGCAATCAAACAAGTACTAAGAAGTGCACAGAAAATGTGCTTTCACCCCACCTGTATATTCAGTGTCATATTGATAGTTCACCAGTGCATGCTAAGAAGCACATTTCATTTCTTCACTTAAAACTGTATCTAATATTTTGTTTGATTGTTTTTATAACGTATAATATAATCATACCTGGGAACATTTTGTTGAGGGCTCCCCGGAGAGGGGAGTCCTGTGGTGCTGCTGTGAGAGGACAAATGAAGCGATTTGTGTGAAAAGGGGGCTGGGCTTAATCGTGAGTGGGGGCGGAGCTTGACAAGTGGAAAAAAAAAAGTAGTCAAATTAAGTTGAGGAAGGATGAGAAGAGGCCGGGGAGTGGGAGGAACTCAATGGGAGAAGTGGATGTGGGAAGAGTTTCATTATAAACTCCCCACATCTGGAGAATCAGCCTCTGCCCCGGAGACCCAGTAATTAGAAGCTAAAACTGGAGTCTCCAGGGCATGTCCAGAGAGTTCCCAGCTATGACTATAATGCATGTATGTTTAATGCTCCTCTTCAGTCTTACTAATCTGGCACTGTCCCACAGGCGCTCAGGGGGGCTCAGTTGCTCGCGCCCTCTTGGAGGACTCTACCTTTGCTGTAAGGGCAGTAACAAGGGACCCCACCAAGGCAGCGGCTCTGAAACTGAAACAGGCTGGGGCAGAGGTTGTGTCTGCGGATCTGGACAATGAGAAAACCCTGGAGTCTGCACTGTGTGGAGCCTATGGAGCTTTTGTGCTCACCAATTTCTGGGAACATTTCAGCAAGGACAAAGAGGTTACACAGGTAAAGGGGCAGGACTGAGACACAACTTTGAAATATAATCCTTGTATGTATGTATCTTTATTTATATAGCGCCATACATGTACACAGCGCTTTACAGTGGATGTATGTATGTATCTTTATTTATATAGCGCCATACATGTACACAGTGCTTTACAGTGGATGTATGTATGTATCTTTATTTATATAGCGCCATACATGTACACAGCGCTTAACAGAATTTGAAATAATACAATACAAAAATACAGAACAGGAGTTAAGAGCATTAAGATCAAGTGCGATCATTGCATTATTTTTGGGTGAAGTGCAGCAAGGGAAACATACACTGGGAAAGGGACCCTGCCCCAAGGAGCTTACAATCTAATTAGAGTTCATGATGACATACAGAGACATTAGGAGGAGGATTATAAGTGCAGGTACAAGGAGTGGTGAAGGAAGTGCAGAAAGATTCTGATGTCACTATCGTTGTGCAGGGATGAGGATATTGCTATTGAGATGCCTCCCTGAGCAGGTGGGTTTTGAGGAGACGCTTGAAAGTGATGAGTGTGGATGACTGGAGAATGGTGATGGGGAGGACATTCCAGAGTCAAGGGGCAGCCAGTGAAACAGCTTGTAGACTAGAGATCCTTACAGTAGCTGTGCTAGATCCTTGGAGTAGCTACACTGTATTCCTACTGCCTCCACCAACACCCATCATATCATAGTTCTATCTCTTCATTTCTCTGTTATCATAAATTGATATTAAACAACTGCTAGAAAGAGATAGTATTGTGTAATATGGGAAAAAAAAGTCATGCAGTGTTTAACCTGCTAAGTAAAATAAGTATAATCCCACTGCTGGTAGATGTGTTATGGAAAGTTAACGCAGCTCAATCTTGCATTTTATACAGGTGCAGTACTTCCATGGCCTGAGGCTTTATGGTGGAGCTGTCTGCTACAGTAGCCTTAGGAGGCTGTTACTGACAATCTCTGGCCATACTCTTATAACAGCCCCATCACAAAGACATTTACTGACCATGACAATGGTCAGTATTTATAAGGGCAAACTGGAGTTATTCTGGTGTAAACCATAGGGGACAAGCAAAAATTCCTAAATTTGTATGAATCATCATAGAGCTTTTTAACCCCTTGAATGCTAGAGAGGTATCCAATGCATTGCACCCTGGGGACCTCTCCGCCACTCAAGGGGTTAAAAGTGCACTTTAATTTAACAGGCTTTTTTATTTGTCCCCTATGGGACAAATCAATCCTTGTTCTCTGTTTATTGCTGATTCTCTTTGGGCTTTAAAATGTGGATTATTTATGGGGCAAACCAACTGCAACATAGGAGATATATATAATAAATAATATATTTGTATATAAGGATTCAACATCCATAGTAGCCAAAATTGTCCCTTCAGGTCCTGAACCTATAGCAGCCAGCTTATTTAGTAGGACTGTGCTGTGACGGAACCCTCCATCACTGGGGCTACTGGAGGGGGCTGTAGGCCAGCCTCCAGCCCACAGACTATGGACCTGGCCCTAGAACGGGGTATAGCCTCCACAGTCCATAGTGACATACAGTTCTCCATAGAATGTGATAGAAACAGCTGAGTTACTTCCTGTCAGTTAGAACTGTCAGGAAGTAAACACAGTAAATTCACTTCCTGTCAGTTAGAACTATCAGGAAGTAAACACAGTAAATTCACTTCCTGTCAGTTAGAACAATCAGGAAGTAAACACACAGTAAATTTGCTTCCTGATTATTTAAACTGCTATATATTTTAAATAAAACATCTGACAGCGATGGGAGTGACCTTGTTTTATTCAGCAGGAAATTCTCTATAAAATATGTGTTTTCATAAAAAAAAGTTTACTGATCCTTTAAAAAACAGTATTGTCAACAGTCATTTGCTGCAAACCACAAAAAATGGCACATTCCACTGTGGAGCAAAACGATGTTAGACCTGTCCACACATCCAGTGCACAAAGATAATAATACCAAATACACACTAACACCATGACATTAACTGTTCCTTCACTTGCTCCTCATCAAATGTAATATATCTCCTAATATGTACACAATGCTCTACAGGAGGTTACTACACTGAGAAAACAGGACAGGCATTGAGGAAAAGAATGAACCTTCATTGCCACACAGTACACAAAAAAAGGTTGACATACCAGCTGGCTGGCATTTTTGCGGGTCCAAATCATAGTCTAAAAAATATGAAGGTCACCATACTCAAAAGGAACAATTCCCAGAAAAATCTTTGAATTTACAGTAATGGTGATGTTTGACATATTAAAAACAGGCCTGAACTCGGGGATGGGCTTCCTGTGTCATTATAGAGCTTGTATAGAGATGGATCTTACCAGGTCACAGATTAACATGCCCTTTACACCTCTGTGTTAATGAGCATTTCCTTGTTCCCAGGACTTTGATCTAACCCTATGCATATCATTTCATATCTATACAGACTGGATGTTTACTGTTAATTTCCCCCCACTGTGTACTGATTAATTTGTTCCAAATGCGTCATACTCTGAAAATATAAATGCAGTGTTATTCCCTGCTACTTCTGTGAAAATCACTGCAGGGAATTGGCCCGTCCCCCAGTATCCAGCCCTTCCACCACTATCCAACTGAGGGAAAAAAAAATGGCTGCCACTCGCTCCTACACTACACACACACACACACACAAGCCCCACACACTCACTCCTACACCACAGAGACACACACCACACATACACACACACCTCCTGTTTTCTAACCTCTCTTCTCGCCTTGCAATCTCATACAAGACCCCAGAGTGGCCTGGATAGGCCTGCACCCTTGTACCTGTCTTGTCACTATGGCAATTTATAAGCCCTCACTACAACAGCTGCAAGTACCAGTGAGTGGCACAGAGCCCAGCCCTGCAGGCGGAGGAAGGGTGTTCTTCCACACCCCATTAGCATCCCCGTGATCCCGACACTACTCCCCACAGGCAATAGGTATAGGAGAACATCGTGGAGCAGCTAAGCTACCTATTCGGCAATATTACAAGTAGGTGTTGCCGCTGGCCCACCTGTAAGCACCCACTACCTCAAACCTGTCTGATCAGGAGCCCCAGTACCCCCCCCCCCCCCGTCCCTGGGTGTTCAGTTTTTGTACACATTGCTGCCCGAATGGACTCTGGCCTAGCTTTATTTGTTATCCCATGCCTGAAGGAGGGACCTTAATGTCCTGAAAGTGTACACTTTCTATATCCTCAGGTAGACATTAATAGGGATCACCTTTATAGCACTCTTGTGAGTTCTTTGTTAAAAAAAGTAAATTGAATCCCATCTACTCTACTGGCTAACAGCGTGCAGACTTTTTTCCTAGTCCTAGTAAGGTAAGTGGGGTTATTATTTAGTGTTCTCTCTCTCCTTTTATTGAGTGTGGATGCAGTGTTAAAGGCATAGTAATGTTTCATAATAAAAGCAGCTCTAATTAATCATCATAGTATTTGGACTTTGGAGAGTGTTATTTCAATTCTTTCAGAGTTGTAGTATAAGAGTAATTCAATGATAAAGTATCCCCCTCCTGCCCCTTTTACTGATGTAACAATGCTCAGCCAGATCAGAAGGGAGATGCCCAGGTAGACTGCAGAGAGGGACAATCTTCAATTAAGATAAGGGAAAAACCTGAAAAAACTTGTCAAGGGGGGCAGGGCTTTCATTGTTCTCATAGGAAGAAGATTGTCCCCTGCTGTTATCTGTCTGGTCTATGTACTGGATTCCACATCTGAGAAGAGATGGCTTACACTAGGTAAAAGGGGTGGGAGGGGAACTTTGCTTGTGAATATCTCTCAAACCATAAAGGTTTGAGAGATAAGACTTATATCGTTCTTCATGTTTTTTTAATGCCTACAAAATAAAATAAAGATAAAACAAAGTATTACTATCCCTTTAAGAGTTTTCCCATGGGTGAGAGTTTGCAACTCCTGATTGAGATAATGTTCTATTGCAGGGAAAACGAATTGCGGATCTCTCCAAACGACTGAGCCTGAAGCACGTGGTCTATAGTGGTGTGGAGAATGTGAAGAAGCTGACCGGTGGAAAGCTGGAAGTCTTGCATTGTGACGGCAAAGGGGAGGTGGAAGAGTACTTCAGAGACATTGGGGTCCCCATGACCAGCGTCAGGCTTCCCAGCTATTACGAAAACCTGCTTACCTACTTCAGGCCACAGAAAGCAAAGGATGGGGAGACCTACACTTTGGGTAGGAGGACAGTGTGATTGTAATGTGTGTGTCCAGAGGAATTACCTGTAACAAGGCAGTATATATTAGAACTAGTATGGAAGCCCGTTTACATGGGCTAAAGTGCACCCAGCTGCACCGGCTGCTGCCCCGGAGCTGGGAGCAGAGACAAGATGTGAGCCGTCCGGAGTGGGGCAGCGCGTTCGGCGAGTCTCTATTGCGCATGACTGCAGTCATGCGCAGTAGACACTCGCGGAACGCGCTGATCCTTAGCGGGGAGCTCCAGATGGCACACAGTGAAGCTCCCTGTGTGCGAAACCACACATGCACAGTAGAGACTCTCATGTGCGGTTACGGCTCACAGTGAGCGACGCATTCTACCGCTTTATGTAACAGGATGTGTTACAACTCTACAACTGAGAATCTGGTTCATTGGAGATGTTCCTAGGCCAACAGAGATTCCCTATGTGAAGACAACCACTTCATTTGCTCAATCTATCATTTTTACCTTGAAATGTGT
This sequence comes from Rhinophrynus dorsalis, assembly GCA_037306005.1. NCBI lineage: Eukaryota > Metazoa > Chordata > Amphibia > Anura > Rhinophrynidae > Rhinophrynus > Rhinophrynus dorsalis. The sequence goes on from CM074725.1 coordinate 16,500,899, forward strand.
TTTGTTTTATAGAGAATAGAAACCCAAGATTCCTGATTTTAAACACGTTAACTGGTGGTGTAAACTGTGTAGGTTGAGGGAGGAGTGAGATTCGTGTAACCCTCTCAAGCACCAGATGGGTGTGTTGCACATTTTGAAGTGATTTGTTGCTCTCCATCCTGGAACACAACCATAACTAAACAGGACTTAAAGCGGAACTAACACCGCTAACAAACGTCGTCTGTATTAATTCCCTATCTGGCGACTAGCTGCTTAGTAGCGCTAGTCGCCAGAATTATTACCTCTTCATGAAGAAATATGCAGTCATCCTCAGCTGACAGGCAGGACGGAGCGCGGACATCTTGCCCTAGTGACGTCCGCTCGCCTGCGCTGTCAGTCCCTTCCGGAGCCGAATGGCTCCTAGCAACGCCTCCTACAGCCGTCTGGGACTGACATCGCAGACGCTTGGACGTCACTAGGGCAAGATGTCCGCTCCCCGTCCTGCCTGTCAGCTGAGGATCACTTCATATTCCTTCATGAAGAGGTAATAATTCTGGCAACTAGCGCTACTAAGCAGCTAGTCGCCAGATAGGGAATTAAAGGGATAGTAATACTTCGTTTTAACTTTATTTTATTTTGTAGGCATTAAAAAAACATGAAGAACGATATAAGTCTTATCTCTCAAACCTTTATGGTTTATGAGATATTCACAAGCAAAGTTCCCCTCCTGCCCCTTTTACCTAGTATAAGCCATCTCTTCTCAGATGTGGAATCCAGTCCATAGACCAGACAGATAACAGAAGGGGACAATCTTCTTCCTATGAGAACAATGAAAGCCCTGCCCCCCTTGACAAGCTTTTCAGGTTTTTCCCTTATCTTAATTGAAAATTGTCCCTCTCTGCAGTCTACCTGGGCACCTCCCTTCTGATCTGGCTGAGCAGTGTTACATCAGTAAAAGGGGCAGGAGGGGGACACTTTGCTTGTGAATATCTCTTAAACCATAAAGGTTTGAGAGATAAGACTTACATCATTCTTCATGTTTTTTTAATGCCTACAAAATAAAATAAAGTTAAAATGAAGTATTACTATCCCTTTAATACAGACGACGTTTGTTAGCGGTGTTAGTTTAATTATCACTTACAACTTACAAGTGCATTTTCCATAAGAGTAGCCTACTTTGTGGCTCTTGAAGTGAATTACCCCACACTAAATAGTAGAGGTTCTTTAGTGAGTGAAATGTCTCCAATGTGATGTCCTCTGGTTCTTTTTGTATCAGGATGGTGCTTCGTTCTTCTCATGTTACATAGAAACAGACTTTGATGGATAAGAACCAGCTGACCCATCCAGTCCGTGCAAATCTCTAGCTAATTAAAATAATGTTACATCAGTCTCCGAACAGACTTACGTCTATCCCAGGCACACCCCTCCCTCCTCTCTTCTAAGTGGTACATTTTAAGATCTTTGGGTTTGTTCTGCTACCCTGTGTTATGAAAACCCTGAACAATTTTTGGTGGTTCTTCTTTGAGCTGTTTCTAGTTTATTAATGTTCTTCTGGAGATGTGGTCTCCAGGACTGTATACTTTACCAGTGATCTATAGAGTGGTATTAGTACTTCTCTCTTCTAATACCCATTCCTGTACAACCCAGAATCCTTTTAACTTTTCCAACTGTTTTACTGCAATGCATGCCTAACTTTAACTCGTGTTCCTGTGAATGAGATTTCTAGGGTTCTGTCTTAACACCAGGGGTGTCCGTAGAATTTTTTTTTTTTGGGGGGGGTCAAAGCCATAATATGACCCCCCAGGGCAGCCCCTTTGTTTATATGGAGGGAGTAATTGTGTGTGGGGGGCAAGTGCTCCCTCTTGCCCCCCCCTCCGGATGCCCATGCTTGACACTGTGTAAGTTTCTAATTGCCTATTTCATGTAATATTTACTTCCAGCCCTCCCAATGGGTGACATCCTGCTGGATGGGATGTCAGTGGACGATCTTGGCCCCATTGTAGTCAGCATCTTGAAGTGTCCATCAGAATACATTGGGAAGGACATTGGGCTCAGCACAGAGAAGCTATCAGTGGAACAATATGCATCAATAATGTCCAAAGTCACTGGAAAGACTATCAAAGATGCTAAGGTGAGGATTGGTGCCTCAGGACTCGGAACACTTGGGAGAAGAGGTTCATGGTGTCACCAGAAGCCCAATGTGCAGGCCTAGTGAATGTATTCATTGTATCTCCTTAAATGCCTGCATTAAATTGTACTTTAACCTTCTGCATGCCAGAATGGTACACGACGCATGACCAAGCAATACATTACACACCCCTCTGCCACTGAAAAGGTTAACAGGACACAAATTGAACCTGCATGAAGGAGTATAGTACATTGTTAAATATATAACATGTACACACACGCACGCACATATATATATATAGAACATACCATAAACTTGCGCTCCTCCAGTATACTAGTGACTAGTGCGCCCTGTATTGGGCATATATAATAACACTGTGAATAAATATGAGGCATTAGTGCCAACCTTCTTGGCCAAAAAAGAGGGGATAAGCTTGCCAACCACGCCAAGGTTCCTCAGTTGTCGCAAGTACCTACTCTCAACACTTGAAATCCGCATCTAGAAAAATAAGATAACATTTAAAAATGTGTGTGTGTGCATTGAAGGGGGACCCCTTTTCTTTGTATTTTGTTAGATGCATAAAGGTCCCCATGTATGCAATTAAAAACAATATTTAAAAAAGTGTGAAGGAGGACATGTGTACCTGCATTGGGTAGAGATCACCGCACAAGGACTGAACTTCATTGTAACCACCCCCTCAGGCCACATGAGGAGTAATCAGCTGGGAAATCACAGAATGTTTAAAAACTCAAATTAACCTGTTAAGGCTTGAAATAGGAAAAAATGGACAGTAAGAAGCTGCTAAGGAAAACACATGGAGAAACACACACACACATGTCCTCTTTACCCTCCCCTACCCACACACATGTCCTGTTTGTCTCCTCACACCTTCCCCTTCTTATTAAGTCTCTGGTCACACAGCTAGGTACATATGTATGTATGTATGTATGTGTGTGTGTATATGTGCTGTGTGTTTTTGTGTGTCTATGTACAATATCTTTCTGTGTGTATGTATGCATGCGTGTGTCTATGTATGCGTGTATGTGTGTATATATGTATGCGTGTGTATGTATGAAAGCGATTGTGTCTGTCTATGTATGTATGCATGTGTGTGTCTCTATGTATGTATCTTAACATGTCTAGGTATGTATATGTCAACTACAACTAACACACCCTTCACAACACAGTTGTGTCCAAAAATTCTTCTTCACATAATTAAATACAAAGAACAAAAAAACAGACGGGTAACGCCGTCCCACACTGCTAGTTTATAATATTAACTAGGAGTATATAGTAGATTGCAAATTATATAGTACAGTTCTGAATATACAGTACACAGGCGTATAGAACAGCACAAAATAAATAATAGACTGGTGTACACAACAATGCAAAATATACAGCACTAGTTATTTGTCCTGCTACTCAGGTCAGGCCTTGTTCTAGGAAAAGTTCTGTTCCTTTAAACGAGCTCTCCCAAACTGTCCCCTATCACCATCTTATCAAGGGGAAGCACATACAAGTCACATGAATGATAGCTACACCAAAACATTTCAGGCCATGGAACTACTGCACCCTTGAGCTGTAATGACTTTGAATAAAACGTCTCTCAGTTGTAAGAGTACCCTTGTTTTACTCAACAGGATAAATGCTACATTATAGTTTTCATTTTACAAAATACTGTCTCTTTTTTTTAACATTTTGGTAGTGTTCACTCTCTACACTCTTTTTATGATAACTTCCAACCTGGGGGTCTCATGTCAGGACAATGAGGGTCTGTATGTGAGGATTAATAGCTCTTGAGGAAGTAGGCTAGTCCTACGAAACGCGTTGAGTGGATATTTCTGTTTATTTATATCTGATTATTTTTAATAATACTGGTATTTTTGTTTTTATACATTTTTTAATTTTATAATAAATTTACCATTTGCCCATTCACCTGTGTATGGTACTATATAATATATAATAGAATATCTACTAGTCTGTATATACCCAGAGGATATTACCCACCTAGAGATAGGTATCTTATGGGAGAAAGGAGAATACATTCTGCCTGAAGACGAAATATAGGAGAAGGATACCGGTGGAGGATACCTGGGAGACTAAGAGGTGATAACCGTACCTGGGGTTTAAACCAGGAGTGTGGGATACACTGAGAGGCAGTATTATCCTCTCGAAAAAGTGAGTACCATTCTTATGCACGTGGTGAAGTTGAAGGTTTGAAACTGTGAAGATACTACACTTAGAGGAACTCCCTGCGCTGTTTTCTTTTTGTGTGTTTTTCTTATCAAGGAGAAGCACATACAAGTCACATGAATGATAGCTACACCAAAACATTTCAGGCCATGGAACTACTGCACTCTTGAACCGTAATGACTTTGAATAAAACATCTCTGAGTTGTAAGACTACCCTTGTTTTAGTCAACAGGTTAAATGTTGCATTATGGTTTTCATTTTACAAAATACTGTCTCTTTTTTAACATTTAGGTAGTGTTCACTCTCTACACTCTTTTTGTGATAACTTCAAACCTGGGGGTCTCATGTCAGGACAATGAAGGTCTGTAAGTGAGGATGCCACAATACTAAACATGTTTGTCTCCTGTACAGATTCTCCCAGAGGAGTATGAAAATCTGGGCTTCCCAGGAGCACAGGAACTGGCCAATATGTTTCGCTTCTACATGATGAAACCAAACCGGGACGTGGCCCTCACCCTCAAACTCAACCCCAAAGCCAAGAAGTTCCAGCAGTGGATTGAGGCGAACAAGGAGGCATTTAAGGAATTATAATAGACTGCCCTGATCTGCTTCTTCTCGCCGTTCTTCCCTCCCAGTTGATGAGATATTAAAACCCGCAGGTCCTGATGTGAAGCAAATCCCTGATAAGAATTTAGTCTGATCTTCTGGATGATACTCAGCTGATTTACTGAGGCTGTTGTATCAAGAACTGGGGCAAACCATCTGCACAAACCCCCTCAATTTCTACCTATTCAAATGTTTTGAATGCTAGAGAAGTCTCCCAAACATTGACCTCTCTAGCATTATAGGGGTTTCAAGCCCCAATTAAATCAGTGGGAATTATTTGCTCCCTATGTTGCGGTTGGCTTGCAGCAGAATTGCTGTGGGTCTCCTTGGCAGATCAGCAGATATACTGTAATATCAAGTACCTTTAAAGCCAAGGTAGACTCCATCTGGGAAATATCCCTCCTTGTAAATACCCTCCTATGCTCCCTCGTTCCCCTCCTGCCGCTCCAGACTCTTTTTCACTAGTCAAGGAGGAGGAATTGACTAACCTGCTACCCTCCTCCAGGGCCGGACTGGGATACCGGGAAAAATCCCGGTAGGCCACCAGCACTGGGCTTCCCTGGGGGCCGGCCGGAGCGTCTTAAATAAAAGTGCTATCTTTGCCAGGCCTGCAGGCCATCACTCAGTAGACGCGACCGGCGGTTGTTCACATCTTGAGGCCGCCTGTTACCTTGCGGCCGCGAGATGTGAACAACCGCCGGTCGCGTCTACTGAGTGATGGCCTGCAGGCCTGGCAAAGATAGCACTTTTATTTAAGAAGCCGGGTAGGCTGGCAGCTCCTACCTTAAACACGTGTGAGCTGAGCAGGAGGCTGGGAGCAGAGACAGTCAGCAGACGCCAGACACGGCCACAGGCAAGGGGGAATCAAGAGGGTTTATATAGAGGTAAGAGGGGGAGAAAGGCAAAAGGGGGACCAATAGCGGGTAAAAGAGGCAGAGGGGGGTCAAGAGGGAGAAAAAAAGGCAAAAGTAGGGGGGATCGGGAGGGGGAGAAAGTGGCATGAAGGGGAGTAAGGCAAAAGGGGGGATCAAGAGTCAAGGAAGGAGAGAAAGGGGGATCAAAAGGGAGAGAAAAAGGCAAAAGTAGGGGGCTCAAGACTCAAGAGGGGGAGAACGAAGGAAAAGGTGGGAATGAAGAGGGGGAGAAAGAGGCAAAAGAGGGGAATCGAGAGTCAAGAGGTGGTGTGTATGTATATATATATATATACACACATATATATATATGTATGTGTATATATATATATATATATATATATTATAACTCTTTATTACTCTGGTGGTGACATATAACTCTATTGTTCTGGTGGTGGCATTCAGATGTCTTTTAAAATGCATGTTTTCCCCTTTTATAAACAGGAAAAAAATGCCATTATGCTATGGGGCTGGTATAATGACGCAATGCTATGGGGCTGGTATAATGACGCAGTGCTATGGGGTTGGTCAGCAATTTTTTCCAGGGCTGGTTTTTATTCCCAGTCCGGCCCTGCCCTCCTCTCCCTCTACTACATGCACACTCGATCGACTCCCCTCTCACCTCTGTCCTATTACATATTTTTAACTCCTCCTTTGCCTTTGCTACTTTTCCTGATCACTTCAAATATGCCATAGTAACACCCATCCTCAAGAACAATTCACCTGACAGTAGCACACCCTCTTGCTTTCTACCAGTTTCGCTCCTGCCTTTTGCATCTAAGCTCTTGCTAACCTAATCCCGCCTGCTTGACTTCCTTAACACACACAACCTGCTCTACCCTATACAATCTGGATTTCGCACTGCTCACTGCACTGAAACTGCTCTCATAAGAGTGGTCAATGATCTACACATTGTCAAATCTCAAGATCACTATTCAATACTTATCCTGCTGAACTCTCAGCTGCTCTTGACACTATTAATCATGCTGTCCTCCTCCAAATTCTTCACTCCTTGGAGATCCATAATTAGCACTGGACTGGCTATCCTCTTATTTAAAGGGGAACTTTCACCTCCTCATTATCATTATTGTATCCCTTCCTTTGTGTCCCCTCTGTACATTGCGATGTTTCTTTTTGCCTACAAATCTGTTTAAATGAAGCAAAAAGATACTTGAATTGTGTACCTTATGACGTTAGCAGCTGCACAGCCGCGCACCATATGGTGCAGAAGACACTCCCACAGCCTCAGCTCCTTTCACTTGCCCCAGCATCCTCCGATGACGGAGGCGTTCTGTTAGTAAGCTGGAGAGAGATCTCATTGGCTAGATATCGATCTCTGCCAATGAGATCTCTCTCCAGCTTACTAACAGAACGCCTCCATCATCGGAGGATGCTGGGGCAAGTGAAAGGAGCTGAGGCTGTGGGAGTGTCTTCTGAACCATACGGTGCGCAGCTGTGCGGCTGATAACGTTATCAGGTACACAATTCAAGTATCTTTTTGCTTCATTTAAACAGATTTGTAGGCAAAAAGAAACATCGCAATGTACAGAGGGGACACAAAGGAAGGGATACAATAATGATAATGAGGAGGTGAAAGTTCCCCTTTAACTGATTTCAGTGTCTCCTTTGCCACCTCTTCATCCTCTCTCATCCACCTCTCTGTTGGTGTTCCTCAGGGCTCACACTTGGTGAGCTTATTAACTCAATCTGACTCAATATCACCTTTGTGCAGATGACACCCAGCTTTATTTATCTGCACCTCTACTGACTTCTGATATTCCATATATAAAGTGTATATATATATATCTAAAGTCACAGATTGTCTCTCGGCTATCTCAGACTTGATGGGTAACAGGAACCTCAAGTTCAATATGTCTAAAACGGAGCCAGTTCTTATCCCACCTAATAGTGCCCTACCATGTGACTGCAAATGGCACTACCTTAAATCATGTATAAGAAGCACAATGCCTAGGGGTGATAATTGACACTGTTCTCTCATTCTCTCCTCATATTAATGCCATCTCTAAATCCTGCTTCTTTCTCTTGTGTAACATTGCTAAAATCCATCCCTTCCTGTGTTCCTACACAGCTAAAATCCTTACACAAGCACACATCCTATCCCACAAAGACTACTAGGGTTGCACCGATACCGATACTGGTATCGGTATCGGTGCCGATACCAGCATTTGCGCGAGTACTTGTACTCGCGCAAATGCGGCCGATGCCAGCACCGATACCCTGTGTCAGGGTCGGTGCTGCAGAGAGGGAGCCCGGGGAGCTGCTCACAATGCTCCCCGGTCGCCTCTCTCCCTCCTGTAGTGTTGGAGCGTTGCCGCTGGTTACCATGGCAACGCTCCAACGCTGACTTCTGACGGGGCTCGCGAGACAACAGCAAGCACCCGGCAGAGGAGGGTAAGGGAGGCAAAGGGGGATCAAGAGCGGGCGGTGAAAGAGGCAGAGAGGGGGGTCAAGAGGGAGAAAAAGAGGCAAAAGTGACTAAGAAAAAAAAAAGAGGCAAAAGGAGGAAGGATCAGGAGACAAAAGGAGGGGGGCCAATAAGAGGCAAAAAGGAGGGGGATCAGGAGGGAGAGAGAAGCAAAAGAGTGGGATCAAGAGTCAAGGAGAGGGACCAAAAGGGAGAGAAAAAGCCAAGGCAAAAGGAGGGGGCTCACGAGGGGGAGAATGAAGTAAAAGGTGGGAATCAAGAGGGGGGAGAAAGAGGCAAAAGGGGAGAATCAAGAGTCAAGAGATGGTGTGTGTGTGTGTGTGTGTGTGTGTGTGTGTGTGTGTGTATATATATATATTTCAAGTACTCACCGATACCAATTACCGATACTTCTTTTTGTGGTCATTTGCCAGTTTTCCAAGTACCTAAAGCATATATATATATATATATATATATATATATATATATATTTTTTTTTTTTTTTTTCAAACAGAGGCACTCTCGTTGATATTATTATTAGTGCCTGGGTGCTCGTGTAGAAAGCCGTATGAATAAATCCAATAAAGAAACAGCAGCACTCACAGGTCTTCCAATATGGTATGTGTCACATAGTGAAAATTTTATTGATCAACGTTTCGGGTGCATTACAGCAGCCTTCGTCAGGATAAGTGTGCAAACAACATCCTCTCACATTTCAACCCCCTACTCCAGTGAAGCGCCAAAATTCGGCGCTAGTGATTGGTGCATTTAAAACAACTTAATTTACCTAATTGTGCTGAGATGGACAGATAACGGAATACTTAAGAATCATTTGTCATGAATATATTACTGACACTTAAGATGAGGACAAAGACTCTGTAGTTGAATCAAGGTATTATCCTGGCATCTAGTATTCATGATCAGGACAAAGAGATACAGTCGCCCATTATAAACTCGGAATTTCTGTGCTGTATCATGACCCATAGGGGTATTGGCTTCAAAATATTATGTACATAATCCGTAGTGTTGCCCAAGTATATACTGCAATTCAGTCTAAGGGAAAAACACCAAAGAAACAATGCATCAACTGCTGTGCAATGCGATGGAGACCAAATGAGTCCAGATCTCATAAAACCACACAGCTCTATACTTGTGGCACGCAAGTAATCATAGTGTCAAAGAGAATAGCATATGGCACAATGTGGCAATCATAACTCGTCTTGACCACGTTGAGTAGCTCTCCGCGATGCACCGGAGAACTAATCAGTCAGTCTCCACTGCATCGCGGAGCGCCACTGCGGACAGAGCACTGAGCTTACCCTGTGTTAGAAATGGGTGCACACAGGGCCGGATTTCCCGTAAGGCAGAGTAGGCATCTGCCTACAGGCGCACCCTACAGAGGGGCGCCTGTCACTACAATTATTATTATTTATTTATTTTTTTTTAACTTGGCGCGGCTTGTCATGCCGAGCCGTGCCGAGCACCCAGCCGCCGCCTTGTAGGCTGTGAGCTCTCCCGGCTCTTTCGCAATGCAGAGCGCTGGGAGATAAAATCTCCCAGCGCTCTGCATTACTAAAGGGAAGGTCGCTCGGGAGCTCCAGCAGCTCCATGTCTGTGCACAAGCACAGATCTCTCCAGCCGCTGGACCACCGGGGAGTTAAGAAAAGGATGAATGAGGCTTAACCCTTTAAGTGCCAGAGTGGCACGCAACGCATTGCAAAGCAATGCGTTGCGTACCACTCTGACACTCAAAGGGTTAATCTGGGGATAATGGGAGCAATGTGAGGTCAATATGGGGATGATGGGGGCAAGCAATGTGGAGCTGATGGGGTCAATGTGTAGCTGATGGGGGTCAATGTGGACTGATGCTGATGGGGTCAATGTGGAGCTGATGGGGGTCAATGTGGACTGATGCTGATGAGGTCAATATGGAGCTGACGGTGATGGGGTCAATGTGGAGCTGATGGGGGTCAATGTGGAGCTGATGGGGGTCAATGTGGACTGATGCTGATGGGGTCAGTCAATATGGAGCTGATGGTGATGGGGTCAATGTGGAGCTGATGGGGGTCAATGTGGACTGATGCTGATGGGGTCAATATGGAGCTGATGGGGGTCAATGTGGAGCTGATGGGGGTCAATGTGAGGGCAATGTTGAGATGATGGGGGCAATGTGAGTGTGATGGGGGGCAATGTGAGGGCAATATGGAGATTTGGAGCATTGTGGAGATGGCGGGGGGGGGGGGGGCGCTTCAGGTATCTGTGCCTACAGGCTCCTGAGATGTAAATCCAGCCCTGGGTGCACAGACTGTCAATGAGAACAACAGCGCTATAATCCGTCTGGGAACAATAGACCCCAATAAATATACATTAGACCTATGCAATATAGCGTTGCAAGGAAATAGAATTATATGGTGGTGGTAGAGCGTACAAAGGGCATGCATCCTGAATGAGATACACAATGGCATTAAAGTCAGTGAAAGTAATCAAAGATAAGTAACATTGTGGCAAATAAGGCATGAGGTATGCAATAAAGGATTAGGAAACACCGACGGGCAACCCCGCATAAACTCTGCAACGTTACATAGTGTCTCCGGTGAACACAGAGTGATGAGAGGGATGCCGTCACATTTGTGACCATAGCTAAATTAAGAGATAGCTGTATTAGTGAGTACAATGCGACGTGTAGGCGTTCAAATGGAAGTCGCTCAATGAAATAAATCATGAAACAATGAAGCGCCGACACGTCTAGAATACTGGCTACTATTCAATATAATTCACTACCCTACTATCCATGGGTATCGAATAGAGCCAAGTATCAATATTAAGTTGAGACAGACGAATCATTCTGCACGGCAAGAATCATAGAGGTTTTATATACGTCTTGGACCGATATCCCTTAGATGTCAAAATCCCAAGTTACTCCTCTTATTGTGTGATATAGTAAAGAACCATTGTAGTTATTGATATATAACTATATCAATATACTTGGCTCTATTCGATACCTCTATCTCCTCCGCTTCAGCATGGCAATCTACGAATGTCCTGGCTGACTAAGAACAGTGAAAGACATTGTGAGGCACGTAAAGGGATAGTAATGTTTCATAATAAAAGCAGCTCTAATTAATCATCATAGTATTTGGGCCACGGAGAGTGTTATTTCAATTCTGTCAGAGTTGTAGTTCAAGAGTAATTCAATGACAAAGTATCCCCCCTCCTACCCCTTTTACTGATGTAACACTGCTCAGCCAGATCAGAAGGGAGGTGCCCAGGTAGACTGCAGAGAGGGACAATCTTCAATTAAGATAAGGGAAAAACCTGAAAAACTTGTCAAGGGGGGCAGGGCTTTCATTGTTCTCATAGGAAGAAGATTGTCCCTTCTGTTATCTGTCTGGTCTATGGACTGGATTCCACATCTGAGAAGAGATGGCTTACACAAGGTAAAAGGGGGGCAGGGCTTTCATTGTTCTCATAGGAAGAAGATTGTCCCCTTCTGTTATCTGTCTGGTCTATGGAATGGATTCCACATCTGAGAAGAGATGGCTTACACTAGGTAAAAGGGGCAGGAGGGCTTTCATTGTTCTCATAGGAAGAAGATTGTCCCTTCTGTTATCTGTCTGGTCTATGGACTGGATTCCACATCTGAGAAGAGATGGCTTACACTAGGTAAAAGCGGCTGGAGGGGAAACTTTGCTTGTGAATATCTCATAAACCATAAAGGATTGAGAGATAAGACTTATATCATTCTTCATGTTTTTTTAATGCCTACAAAATAAAATAAAGTTAAAACGAAGTATTACTATCCCTTTAAAGGTTACCAAATACAAGGAGACATTTCAATACGTATTTCACTGTGACGTTACCATTTCATCAGGGGCCAATCAGTAACAGCAGCATCTTGAGTCCTGTTCATCAGTGTTTCATTCCACTGATTCAGTGGTCTCTTTTTTATTTTTGCTCCCCAACATACAATCTGGAATTCTCATGGTACCCCTCACATTTTATATGTAACTAGTTGAACAGCCCGTTACACGGGCCACAGTGCCTCTGGCAGCCGGTCGCGGGGCAGTCACACGCAGTGGAGACTGGCCGCGCCTCGGCTGATACAGAGCTGGACGCTCCTTCGGAGCGCCCAGCTCTGTATCAGCCGTGGCGCGGGCAGTCTGTACTGCGCATGACTGCCGCACGCGCAGCAGTGTCTACTGCGCATGTCGGGCGTTACACACAACTTGGCGAATTATTATATAGGATTTCTCACGGACTTTGTGAAGGAAACAATGCAAACATGTTTAGTTATTTTGAAAAGAAATCTTAGTGCTACAGATGCTAACGGCTGTAAAACAATTCACAAGAACTTCCATATGGCAGGGATTGCAAGATTCATAGTGGACTCACCTGTATTCACAGGTGCTCTGCCAACTCAGGTTCCCCAAACCTGCTTGCAAATGTAAGTCCAACAAAAGATTCTGACGGCTCTCCAAAAACGATAAAGGTGTGTAGTTAATAATTAAACACTTTATTGCAAGCAGAATAAAACCAGACCTGAAGACATCACAGAACAATGGGTCAGAGACACATACAGAAAGGACCTGAAGGGTCTAACGCGTTTCGCTCTGCAATCATTAGTTACTCATAGACATGACTTGAAACGAACAATCTCCAAATATCCTATATAATAATTCGCTAAAACGTGTGTAACTCCACAATCATGTGCAGTAGAGACTGCTCGCGTCGCGGCTGATACAGAGAGCGCCCAGCTCTGTATCAGCCGTGGCACAGGCAATCTCCACTGCGCGTGACTGCCCCGTGACCGGCTGGATGTGGCACTGTGGCCTGTGTAACGGGCTGTTCAACTAGTTTATAATAAAAGCTAAAAGCAATTAACACCTGCTGAATCATTGTGAGAGAAAAGACAGAACCCAGCCTTACTGACTGGAGGGTCAGAATTTAACTTCTCATCTGCCAAAGGTTTTTTAACCCTTTAAGGACCCATGGTTGTTATACCCTTAAGGATCCATGACGGTCCTGGATCTCCATGATATTCTGGGCTCTCCGCGAGGCTGCATGCTGTTCGGGGAGTCCGGAATCAGATTTGGCAAAAAAAAAAAAAAGGTCTCTGGTCCCTAAGTGACCGCCGTGTGCGTGCGTGGCCGGTCCTTAAGGGGTTAACGGTAAGGAGGTGTATAGTAAAAGGAAACAGGCAACTTAACAAAAAAGGCTATTTCACCAGAGTGATCATAGAAAGAGCCATCAAAGATCCCCCTCAATGCACTCGGATGATCCCAACAAAAATATGCACATAATGTCGAGAAACACAACCCATATACGTAAATAATAAACAAAAACAAACAAAACATATTTAAATTTCTTTAAACAAAATATAGATACCGTTCCCAAAACCAAGCACCTCACCACCAAAACTCAATGGATGAATCAAAAATGGCAAGCAACAATATAAAGAATCTATATGGAAGAGGACATAAGAAAAAATAATATTGTTCATAAAATTAAACAATATGGCTTATATCCCATTCCAAATTGATGTTCACAGGATGACGTGTATGTCCCGTAAATGAAAGGAAGTTATGGTTTTGGTGCAAGAAGAGGAGTAACCATTGTTAAGTTTGTATCTCCAAGTTACTTCTCCAGGAGAGGCTGAAAATCTTCTTGGTTGACCACCACAGGAAGTTATAAATGTGGGGGCACTGTCTGTAAATGTTGTCAAGTTATGAATGTTTCTAAGGCAGTGTTTCTCCACCTTTTTTGCTTGGGGCACCCCTAACACATAATCTTGAACATTCGGGGCACCCCTAACATATTTAATGTAATTTATCAAGGGAATAAACAAGGGTACAATACACAAATATACAGTTATTATTAGGTCTTATAATCATAATAACAAAACTAAACATATTGTACATATTAATTTCTATAAATCTTTATTTAGAGGTCCATTTTTGTTAGAAAACACCAGGCACCCTAAGTTGATGTCTGTGGCACACCAAAGTGCCATGGCACCCTGGTTGAGAATCACTGTTCTAAGGAATTTCGATGTATAGTTGAAGGGGAAAATTTATCAAAAATGTATCAAAAATTACATCAATTGTAACTCTCACCATGTTCCATATTTATTTACTTGCTAATTTTCTTCCATCCAATATGTGGGCCAGACAATCCACCCTTTGAAAATGAGAGTGAGAGATCATTTGTATCATTTATCTAAAGAGTTACAAACATCAGTTATAGCCAAGCATATATATATCTGAGAAACATGGAGGAGATCCGGCTTGCTTCTCCTTCCAGGGCATTGAAAAGGCAATGCTACCGTGGAGGGGAGGAGATATTATTGATCTCATCAATAAAAGAAAAGCATACTGGATATTTCATTTACATACACGTCATCCTGAGGGCATCAGTTTGGAACGGGATATAAGCCATATTGTTTAATTTTAGGAACAATATTATTTTTGATTATGTCCTCTTCCATATTGATTCTTTATATTGTTGTAAGGATCTGACCAAAGTGCCCAATGTAAGCGGCCTAAACACCGTTATGGATATGGAGTTCCACAAAGATATGGAAGACTACTGAGTTAAAATGGATAATGAAGACCTGACAACAGTAGGCAAGTACAGGATACTTACAGGATAGGCCCCGGTGAGCCAGATGCTAGGGTTCGAGGATTTGAGAGCATTGCTAGCAGTTGGAGGCTGTTCGCAGGAGGCCTTGCTGCAGCCGAAGCCGTGAACCAGTGCAGGCCGCAAAGCCTGATAGCTGGGTGACCCCCTAGGACTCAGACAACTACTGCTGGGTCTGGAATCAGCTTAGTTAACCTATCTGAAGTATAACTGCCTATGTCGACCACTGAGTCTGCAGTACTGGGGTTCGTAGATTTACTGTACGACAAGGAGTCGAGCAAACGGTAGTCGACGACACCATTTCTCGATGACACCAGATTCGGAGAATTGCTGAGTGACAAGGAGTCGGAACTAGGATAGTCAACGACTTCGAGCTCAGTACACTGGGTGCCGTAGATCTTACTAGGTCGGAAAGAGAATAGTCGACAGGACGGGTCAGCAACAGCCAGGCATACACGGTATCTAGGATAAGAAGAAGAGTCAAACTAGCCAGGATCGAAACTAGTCGGACAATACGGTACCAAATCAGCAGGCAAGAGAACAGTCGTAAAACAGGCCGGGTCAGATCTATACAGGAGTTGAAGCCAAACCAGGAGACGGAAACAAAGTTGTGGAAAGCCGGGTCAATAACAGGAAACACTGGAAACTCTATCACAAAGGCTCAGTGCTTGATATAGGCCTAAAACAAGGGCGTGAACAAGACAGGGCGGAGATACCAAGAAAAGACAAGAGGGACATAAGACCTGGTAAGAAAAAGCAGAAAAACCCGGAAAATCATGACAATTGTTTCTTGCTGTTTTTGTTTAATCCATTGAGTTATGGTGGTGAGGTGTTTGGTTTTGGGAAAGGAGTTTATATTTTGTTTAAACAAATGTAAACATTTTTTATTTGTTTTTGTTTATTATTTGCTCGTTAGTTCGATTTGCGCAAGTCTTTCTATCTGTATCACATTATGTATATGGGTTGTACTTGTGTTACTCGACATTATGTGCATATTGTTGTTGGGACCATTCAAGTGTATCGAGGGGGACCTTTGATTGCTCTTTCTATGATCACTGGTGGAATAGCTTTTTTTTAGTTGCCTGTTTCCCTTTAATATACACCTCCTTACCGTTAAAACACTTTTGGCAGTTGAGAGGTTAAATTCTGACCCTCCAATCAGTAAGGTTGGGTTCTGTCTTTGATCTCACAACGAGGCTCATTCAGCAGGTGTTAATTACTTTTAGTTTTTTTTTTTTTATAAATATTTAGAGTTTGTTTCTTTGAAATCATGAGTAAGCACTGTTTGCAGCGTGAAACGCGTTAGACCCTTCAGGTTCTGTGTGTATGTGTCTCAGACCCGTTGTTCTGTGATGTCTTCAAGTCTGGTTTTATTCTGCGTGCAATAAAGTGTTTAATTTTTAACTACGCGCCTTTATCGTTTTTGGAGTGCCGCCAGAATCTTTTGTTGGATGTTTAGTTATTATTTGGTCTCATAGAAGGACAATGAGCATACCGTGCATAATAATTTCCATAAATATACAGTAAATTAGAAACGCATATTTAAAGGGACAGTAATTCCCATAAAAGGCTTAGAGTTTTGTAGAGATTAAAAATTAAACGCTATGCCACAAATCCTATTTCTCAAACCGCTATGGTTTGAGAGATATCCTCCGTTAAAGTTCCCCTCTTCCTCCTCTTCTCCTGACGTCAGCTATAAGATGACAGCAGGAGTTCCTGGTCCGGGGACCAAAAAGCGGCTCTTCAGCAGAGCCGCAATAGCAGTATTTAAAAATATATACTTCTTTTAAACGGTCTACAAAGTGTGCCTGGTTTGCAAACACACTTTTTAGACCGTTCCAAAGAAGTAATTATTTTTAAATCGTGCTATTGCAGCTCTGCTGAAGAGCCTCCTCGTGTCGGCCGACGCGGATCTCCTTCTGTCAGCTTTACAGTTAACATCAGGAGAGGGGGAACTTTAGCGGAGGATATCTTTCAAACCATTGCGGTTTGAGAGATAGGATTTGTGTCATATCGATTATTTTTTCAATCTCTACAAAACTCTAAGCATTTTTAATGGGACATTACTGCCCCTTTAACATTTTTGTCAATCTTCATGGAAAAGTGGCGCACATTGAGCTGGTGCCCACCCTACACCAAAATGCAACAGCATCCTGGTTGAGAACCACCTCTCTGATTGGTTACTATAATCGTTCGATATCAAACACCTCCAGCAGTTTCAGTGATGACCAGCACTGAAGATGTATTGGAGCTGGACAACGGTACCACCTGTCCCTTCTATAGGTCCAACCCCCCCCCCCCACACATACACTGCAAACTACCTGAGAATTGGAAATGTATAAAAGTTTCCCAAATTACCTATGATTCAAATCAGTCTTTTAACGCCTTGAATGCTAGAGAAGTATCCAATGCATTTGCGTTAAAGACTTTTCTAGCATTCACATACCTCCCAAGTGTCCCTCTTCAGGACGGACAGTCCCTCTTTTAGACCCAAATCCCTCTGTCCCTCTTTCCCACCCTGATGTCCCTCTTTTTAGGAAATAAGACTGTGCGGTGTGTATATAAATGTATCATACTGCTCTACAGCAATAAAACTCACATTATTGTTTGTTTAAACGTCACTATATGTGTTTATAAATTAGCCAGTGTAAATAAAACACTTTAGTCTTGTTCTAAATCATGTATTAGGTTACACATGGAGATGTCAATAGGTCGTGAAATAGCCTAAAAATTCTCGGTAATGCCCCTCCCACCAGCCACGCCCCCAGCAACCCCCCCTAAAACACAAGTGTCCCTCTTTGGCAATTTGAAATGTTGGGAGGTTTGCATTCAAGTGGCTAAAACATCCATTTAGATCAATTGTCATTATCTGTACCCTATAGTGCAGATAGTCTGCACCAGCATTGCACCTATTTCTTTTGATAATATCGTTCTACTTGTATAGCACCACGATGTGAACACTGCATTGTTCAGGCACAGTGGGTCCCTGCCCCGTAGAGATCACAGTCTAAGTATTAGGTGCCGGAGGCATGAAGAGATATAATGTGATTTGCCTAAGGTCACAAGAAGCTGACACAAGAATTGAACCAGATTTTCACAGCCAATGTCTTGTCTTCAGAGTCCGTCAGCTAACCAGCTTAGCCTCTCCTTGAAAATAAAACCCTTTAATCTTTATGCTCCGTTTCACATTTCATCACTAAATTAATATTTTTGTGGTGTTTCATCACTGTTTTACCTCTTCCCTCTTTTTCATGAAATACTTTTCCCTCTAGAAATGGTGCAACCACAACATACAGATAAAGATTTCCTTATTCTCATAAACTCTCTGGTGCCCTCTGTCAGTCTTTATTGGAATTTCAGTTTATTAATCACTATTTTTTATGTATTTATTTTTTATTTTCAAAATGTTTTACCGGGAAGAATACATTGAGATTTCTCTCGTTTTCAAGTATGTCCTGGAGAGTTTTTAGAGTAAAGCGTTACATAGTTACAGAAATAGAGAAACATTATACATACACACAAACATAATTTTATATATATATATATATATATATATATATATATATATATATATATATATATATATATATATATATACTAAAAATGGATATACAGTTACATACTGTTTTTAGATACAAAGACGCAGTTTTTTTAGGGATTTTAGACTGGGAGAAGATCTGATTTTTTTTTGAGTATATTATTCCAGACTTCAGAGTTTTAAGGAGAAGGCAGATCAACAGGATTCTTTCTTGTCATGTGTTATTAGCAAAGGAATGAAAGTTATAGTTAGTATGGAGATCTGGAGTGATCATACTGCTCAGGTAGTGTGGAATAGTCAGTGAGTTGTTAGCAGTGGAGCGGAGGTTATAGTTAGTATGGAGATCTGGAGTGATCATACTGCTCAGGTAGTGTGGAATAGTCAGTGAGTTGTTAGCAGTGGAGCGGAGGTTATAGTTAGTATGGAGGGCTGGATTGATCATACTGCTCAGGTAGTGTGGAATAGTCAGTGAGTTGTTAGCAGTGGAGGTTATAGTTAGTATGGAGATCTGGAGTGATCATACTGCTCAGGTAGTGTGGAATAGTCAGTGATTTGTTAGGAGTGGAGGTTATAGTTAGTATGGAGATCTGGAGTGATCATACTGCTCAGGTAGTGTGGAATAGTCAGTGAGTTGTTAGCAGTGGAGCGGAGGTTATAGTTAGTATGGAGGGCTGGATTGATCATACTGCTCAGGTAGTGTGGAATAGTCAGTGAGTTGTTAGCAGTGGAGCGGAGGTTATAGTTAGTATGGAGATCTGGAGTGATCATACTGCTCAGGTAGTGTGGAATAGTCAGTGAGTTGTTAGTAGTGGAGTGGAGGTTATAGTTAGTATGGAGATCTGGAGTGATCATACTGCTCAGGTAGTGTGGAATAGTCAGTGAGTTGTTAGTAGTGGAGGTTATAGTTAGTATGGAGATCTGGAGTGATCATACTGCTCAGGTAGTGTGGAATAGTCAGTGAGTTGTTAGCAGTGGAGGTTATAGTTAGTATGGAGATTTGGAGTGATCATACTGCTCAGGTAGTGTGGAATAGTCAGTGAGTTGTTAGTAGCGGAGGTTATAGTTAGTATGGAGATCTGGAGTGATCATACTGCTCAGGTAGTGTGGAATAGTCAGTGAGTTGTTAGTAGAGGAGGTTATAGTTAGTATGGAGATCTGGAGTGATCATACTGCTCAGGTAGTGTGGAATAGTCAGTGAGTTGTTAGTAGTGGAGGTTATAGTTAGTATGGAGATCTGGAGTGATCATACCGCTCAGGTAGTGTGGAATAGTCAGTGAGTTGTTAGTAGTGGAGGTTATAGTTAGTATGGAGACCTGAAGTGATCATACCGCTCAGGTAGTGTGGAATAGTCAGTGAGTTGTTAGCAGTGGAGGTTATAGTTAGTATGGAGATCTGGAGTGATCATACTGCTCAGGTAGTGTGGAATAGTCAGTGAGTTGTTAGTAGTGGAGGTTATAGTTAGTATGAAGAGCTGGAGTGATCATACTGCTCAGGTAGTGTGGAATAGTCAGTGAGTTGTTACCAGTGGAGGTTATAGTTAGTATGGAGATCTGGAGTGATCATAATGCTCAGGTAGTGTGGAATAGTCAGTGAGTTGTTAGCAGTGAAGTGGAGGTTATAGTTAGTATGGAGATCTGGAGTGATCATAATGCTCAGGTAGTGTGGAATAGTCAGTGAGTTGTTAGCAGTGGAGGTTATAGTTAGTATGGAGATCTGGAGTGATCATAATGCTCAGGTAGTGTGGAATAGTCAGTGAGTTGTTAGCAGTGAAGTGGAGGTTATAGTTAGTATGGAGATCTGGAGTGATCATACTGATCAGGTAGTGTGGAATAGTCAGTGAGTTGTTAGCAGTGGAGGTTATAGTTAGTATGGAGATCTGGAGTGACCACACTACTCAGATAGTGTGGAATAGTCAGTGAGTTGTTAGCAGTGGAGCAGAGGTTACTAAGTTTACTAAGATGGATTTGTGGTGTGGGACCATATACTACGTCCCCATACTCTATAGTTGGCATTAGCATTTGTTGAACAATATATTTGATTACAAGGGGACTTAGGATTTGAACAGAGCACCTATTTGGGGATAAAGTTTGGATGTTCATTTGTTTATATGAAGACCAAAAGTGATGTTAGGGTCAAGCCACATACCAAGATATTTGTTAGGAGTCCACCAGGGCCAAGTTATGATTAGACTTTGTTACAATGGATAGATGGGTATTGCAGAGATTATGTAGTTTCCAGTTTGCACCAAATTCCATTGTGCCTGTTTTATCTGTCTCTGAGGAGTAAAACTTGATACACAACCCTGTGGCAGTCAGTGGGTTAAGTGTGTACCTGATGGCTGTCTGTCTTGTGTCTTGCATGGCAAATGATGACAGTCAAGAAATAATTCAGCAATGAGGGCCTACATTAACCCTTTGAGTGCCATTTTGTTCCTGTGGTGCTGCAGCACCCTTCAGTGGCTGTACTACAGGTCCTGCTGAGGCTACTGGGAGTCAAGGTGAGTGACTGTGTATGTGTCAGCCATATTTCTTTCTGGCTTTGTGTGTGTGTGTGTTTGGTGCTGTGTGAGTTGGTGCTGTGTGAGTGGGGCATGTGTGTGTGTGTGTTTGGTGCTGCGTGAGTGGGGCATGTGTGTGTGTGTTTGGTGCTGTGTGATTGAGGCATGTGTGTGTGTGTTTGGTGCTACGTGAGTGGGGCATGTGTGTTAGTCTGTGGTGTAGGAGCAAGTGGCAGCCATTTTGTTTTTTTCTGCCTATGATAGTGGTGGGCGGGCTGCATAGTGGGGGCGGGCCAACACCCTGCATGATTTTCACACCAGTAGCAGTGCAACTGGTGTGAAAATCATGCCCCCACTGAATCACCCAGTGGGAGCAGTAACTCATCCTTTCTGCCGCCCCTGGGTGTGTTTTGGTAGGCACAAAGTCTTCTTTTATATATATATAGATTCTCTTATTTTATCTTAATTAGTTTACGTTATTATTATTATCATCATTATTTTTTTTTTAGGGCACATTAAGACATACGTACCAGGGATATGTAGTGACACATTTAGATTGTATAGTTGCAATACATAGGGCATATGAAATGTATATGGTATTTTAAAGTAAAGGAAGGTCATAGGGTTAAGTTGCTACTTTTTATGTTTAGAATGAAGATATCATAGGGTTAAGTTGCTACCTTGTTTCAGCTGATTCTACTTGATATATGGATTAATGAACTCTGGGAAAGTATAAAATCCAACTTTCCAAGTAACAATTTAATTTCCTGATGAAGTGTCCAGGAGGCATGAAACGTGTTGGATAATACTGTGAAGGACGAGATTTCCTAATAGCTCTGAAGCCCTCTAATGTTGTTCTTCATGTTGGCAATAGGGTGACCACATGTCCCAGATTGCCCAGGGCCAGGCACGTGGACACATAGACACCAAGGGGGGCTTGAGCACGTGCCCTTTTTGTCCAAAGTGCCCTCGTGCCCTTTGAACAAAAAAAAAAGTTGTCTCCCTGCCCGCACTAACCCCCCCCCCCCACTGCCCAATCAGGTCTGTGCCTTCTTCAGGACAGACCTGTAGATGCTGCTCTCGCTCGTCGGCTCTTTAGTATTACAGAGTGCTGGGAGATGACATCATCT
The DNA here is from genome assembly GCA_037306005.1 of Rhinophrynus dorsalis. Taxonomy (NCBI): domain Eukaryota; kingdom Metazoa; phylum Chordata; class Amphibia; order Anura; family Rhinophrynidae; genus Rhinophrynus; species Rhinophrynus dorsalis. The sequence continues at coordinate 16,522,942 of CM074725.1, forward strand.
AATGTGTAAAATATTGTTTTTAGAGCAGCTCTAAGAATATTTGGATACAGTATCACGTTATGCACAATGCAAAAATAAACATGTCTCAGTATGTGCCCCCTGAACAAAAAAGACCTCCTTTGGTCTAAGAAAGATACATGCACTCTGCAAACTGCTGCACCATAACCCGAGACATTATTATAATAAAACATTAAATCTTTATTAATTCAATATAAAAAGCATGGTAGTACTTATCTACTCAGTAGACTTATGTCGGCAGTATCCCTTATGCCCGGAGGCATGGAGCATCAACGCATTTCGCGTAGTCACTGCTTACTCATGATGACTACCATGATGACTACCATGCTTTTAGATTGAATTAATAAAGATTCAATGTTTTATTATAATAATGTCTCGGGTTATGGTGCAGCAGTTTGCAGAGTAGATGACATCATCTCCCAGCGCTCTGCATGAAGAGAAGACCGCGCGGGAGCTCCAGCAGCTACAGGTCTGTGCCAAAGGAGACACATAAAGACCTCTCCTGCTGCTGGACAACCAGGGAAGAGGTAGGAAACGGACACTGGGGGGCAATGTGGAAATGATGGGGCAATATGGATCTGATGGGAGGGCAAGATGGAGATGATGGCAATGTAGAGATGATAGGGCAATGTAGGTGAGGGTAAGTTGGAGCTGATGACAATATGGAGCTGATGGGGGGCAATATGGAGCTGATGAGGGGCAAGATGGAGATGATGGGGGCAATATGGAGCTGACGGGGGACAATGTAAGGGCAATATGGAGATGATGGGGGGCAATGTGGAGATTCGGAGCATTGTTGTGGTGTCCAGTGGAGATGGCCAATGGGGGGGCTTCAGATTTCTGTGCCTACAGGCTCCTGAGATGTAAATTCTTTTCTTTTTTTTAAATATATATTTTGAATAAATAATTATGAGAAGTGCCCTTTTTTTTCATTTGAGCCCCTGCCCCCCAAAATGTCTGTGCACGTCCCTGCCCGGTGCAGTTCCGGATTTTAAATGTTAGTCCCTTGTCCCGGGTAGCCGCCTTCTGGGAGAGTACAATGTCCCAGAATGAAGACTCCTGAACCCAGAGGTCTAAACACTATAGGAAGAACGGCCCATCTACTACTATCACAAAGTGACGTCTCGACTGGGCTACAGAAAAATGGCTTCTGTACATAGCTTTCACTCAAATTAAAGTGCCCCCAAATCATTATGTACACAGTGATACGCATATCGATACGATTATTATCCTGAATAAGTCCTCCATTATTGAGAAATCCAACTTGACAAAGTATCCCCCTCCCGCCCCTTTTACTGATGTAACACTGCTCAGCCAGATCAGAAGGGAGGTGCCCAGGTAGACTGCAGAGAGGGACAATCTTCAATTAAGATAAGGGAAAAACCTGAAAAACTTGTCAAGGGGGGCAGGGCTTTCATTGTTCTCATAGGAAGAAGATTGTCCCCTGCTGTTATCTGTCTGGTCTATGGACTGGATTCCACATCTGAGAAGAGATGGCTTACACTAGGTAAAAGGGGCGGGGTTTTCATTGTTCTCATAGGAAGAAGATTGTCCCCTTCTGTTATCTGTCTGGTCTATGGACTGGATTCCACATCTGAGAAGAGATGGCTTACACTAGGTAAAAGGGGCGGGAGGGGAAACTTTGCTTGTGAATATCTCTCAAACCATAAAGGTTTGAGAGATAAGACTTATATCGTTCTTCATGTTTTTTTAATGCCTACAAAACAAAATAAAGATAAAACTAAGTATTACTATCCCTTTAAGGGTTATGACAAGGGTGTTAAACAGGGGGTGTGAGGAGGACAATTCATCCAGAGCTGTTGCTGAAATTGAGAAAGAGTTTGCCGTTTTTTTTCCCCCAAGTATGAAGCAATTTTATTTCAATATTTCCTTTTTTGCTGGTGTGAGGACTGGGGAAGTGGTTGCTAGAAACGGTCGTGAAAATGGAGACTTGAAAAGAGAGCGTGTTAGATTGGAGAGAGAGAAGTTTATTTTATGCAAAAGTAGGTCAAAGACACATCACGCAGGGAAGGGGGTTTGGCTGACTGTCTTTATTTTGGATATGGGTAAAACTTGCAGAGCCGGATTAAGAGTCCATACCTCCCAACATTTCAAACGGCCAAAGAGGGACAATTTTGTTTTAGGTGGTGTTTTTGGGGGTGTGGCTGGTGGGAGGGGCATTACCAATAATTTTTAGGTCATTTTATGACCTTCTGATACCTCATGGTGTAATTGAATAAATAATTTAGAGCAAGGATAAAGCATTTTATTTACACATACTAATTGATAAATACATATACTGAAGTTTAAACAAACACTAATGTGAGTTTTATTGCTGTGGAGCATTGTAATACACTTATATATACCACGCACAGTCTGGTCCCCTAAAAAGAGGGACATCAGGGTGGTAAAGAGGGACAGAGGGATTTGGGTCTCAAAGAGGGAATGTCCCTCCTAAAGAGGGACACTTGGGGGGAATGAGAGTCTCCCTAGGCAGGAACCCAAATTGCCCCCCCCCAGACCATACTAATAATATACTGGCTTCTTTTATTTATACACTATCTAAATAAGGTCTCTCTAATAATTCCAGTTAGAAAAATAATACGCCGCAAGTCTCAAAATTATACACTAGACAAGAAGAGAAAATACAGTATAACTAGGGATACTATCATTATCCGATCGACTGGCGATCTGTGTTAATAACTTACAGTATTAGAGACTCATTCAGTGGCAGGAGGATTGCAAGGACACTAAAATTAAAGGGACAGTAATGTCCCATAAAACATATTTAGATTTAGGTAGATATTGAAAAAATAAACTATTTGCAACAAACCCTATCTCTCAAACCGCTATGGTTTGAGAGATATAGGGATTCAAAGTTCCCCCCTCCCTCCCCTTCTCCTGATGTCAGCTGTAAAGCTGACAGCAGAAGATTCGAGTCGTACGACTCGAGGAGGCTCTACAGCAGCGCTGATATCGCGGTACTTAAAAAGAATTAATTCATTGGAATTGTCTACAATGTGTGCCTGGTTGGCAAGCATACTTTGTAGACCTTTCCAATGAATGAATTCTTTTTAAAGGGATAGTAAACCTTGAAAATAAGTTTATTTTATATTGTAGCCCCTAAAAAAAACATGAAAAATGATATAAGTCTTATCTCCCAAACCTTTATGGTTTGGGAGATATTCAAAAGTTACGTTTCCCCCTGGAGTGACGTCACTGCTCTAGCTCTCAGATTTGGAATGTGGTCCTAGGACCGGCCGTGGCTCTCCAGCAATGCCGAGATCACGATCTTTAAAAAGAATTTCTTAATTGGAATGGTTTACAAAGTGTGCCTGCAAGCCAGGAACACTTTGTAGACAGTTCCAATGAAGTAGTTCTTTTTAAAGATCGTGATCTCGGCACTGCTAAAGAGCTGCCGGTTGATCTGTGGACTGGATTCCAAATCTGTCCACTAGATGGCAGACTTGGCTGAAACAGCCAGGAAAAGGGAACTTTATTTTACTTCTGAATACCTCCCAAACCATAAAGGTTTGGGAGATAAGACTTATATCATTTTTCATGTTTTTTTAAGGGCTACAATATAAAATAAACTTATTTTCAAGGTTTACTATCCCTTTATGTTCCGCGATTTCGGCTCTGCTGCAGAGCCGCCTGCTGGTCCCTGGACCGGAATCTCCTGCTGTTAGCTAGACGCTGGCGTCAGGAGAAGGGGAGGGAGGAGGGAACTGTGAATCCCTATATCTCTCATACCATAGCGGTTTGAGAGATAGGGTTTGTTGCAAATAGTTTATTTTTTCAATATCTACCTAAATCTAAATATTTTTTGGAGGGCATTACTGACCCTTTAACTTTTATTTATTAGTAATAGTTAAAAAGAAAAACCCTAAATTATAGAAATCAGGGTGGTCCCTGTGATATGTTTTTAAATTTAGGGTTTTAACTATTACTAATAAATAAAAGTTAATTTTAGTGTCCTTGCAAACCTCCTGACACTGAACGAGTCTCTAATACAGTAAGGGATTAACACAGATCACTCCAATCAATCAGACAATGATAGTATCCCTAGTTATACTGTATTGCTTCTTCTTTTATATATAGTATATATACTTATATCTCCATTTATATATTAATATTATAATACTAGTTGAAGAGCTTGTTACACAGGCCACAGTGCCACTGCCAGCCGGTTGCGGGGCAGTCATGCACAGTACAGACTGCATGCGCCGCGGCTGATACAGAGCTGGACGCTCCGAAGCAGTCTCTACTGCGCATGACTGCATCGTTACACACGTTGCAGAGAATAGTTATATAGGATAGCACTTTATTTGGACTTAAAGGGATAGTAATACTTCATTTTATCTTTATTTTATTTTGTAGGCATTAAAAAAACATGAAGAACGATATAAGTCTTATCTCTCAAACCTTTATGGTTTGAGAGATATTCACAAGCAAAGTTTCCCCTCCCGCCCCTTTTACCTAGTGTAAGCCATCTCTTCTCAGATGTGGAATGCAGTCCATAGACCAGACAGATAACAGCAGGGGACAATCTTCTTCCTATGAGAACAATGAAAGCCCTGCCCCCCTTGACAAGTTTTTCAGGTTTTTCCCTTATCTTAATTGAAGATTGTCCCTCTCTGCAGTCTACCTGGGCACCTCCCTTCTGATCTGGCTGAGCAGTGTTACATCAGTAAAAGGGGCGGGAGGGGGATACTTTATCATTGAATTACTCTTGAACTACAACTCTGACAGAATTGATATAACACTCTCCAAAGTCCAAATACTATGATGATTAATTAGAGCTGATTTTATTATGAAACATTACTATCCCTTTAAGAGTATCCTCATTCATATGCGTCCAGTCTGCTGAGACTCACCAAGTGCGTTCAGTTCTTGCTTCTGCTGCTCCCGCTCCTCAACAGCCAAGCAGCGCACCAGAGGAACAATACAGTTTGTTTTTTTGTTTCTTTGGGCCCGGAGAGCACACGTGTGCATACTTCCCTGTGACAGACAGCATGCCAGGTCTTCTAGCACGCTGTCTGTCACACAGAAAGTGTCCAAGGACTGCATACATGCGTGCAGGAAGAGAGGAAAGCACAATTGGTTGGGATTAGGCCAGCAGCCCCCCCCTGAGTCACCGGGCCCAAGGCAGGAGCTTAGGTTACCTTGCCCATGATCCGGCTCTGAAAGCGTGGTACCGCCTTAGCCATAGAAAAAGCAGGAGACTAATAGAGTAAAAATGATACTTTTATTGGCAAGCTGTCAGCTAGCCAAAAAAGGTATCGTTTTTACTCTACTAATCTCCTGCATAGTTCTGAGATTTGTCTTATTCAGTGTTTAGGGGGTCAGTTAGGCCATCGCATCCCGGTTCACAAGGATATTTCAGGTCACTAGGTTTCAATTTCAACAGGTTCTGAGACTTTCCATACATTGTCTTGGGCTGGAAAAGGATAAATACTCGTCGCACTGTTTTAGGATTGGCACAGCGACAGAGGCAGCTGGGAGTTTAGAAACATATCATTAAGTTCCTGGGATTACTTGGGAATTAAACAATTTGTTGTGAAGGTTTGTTGGTTTGGGAAGAGGGAATGAAATGGTCAGGATTGTTACAGACTTTGCAAGAGTGCACAGCTTAATTTAGTCCACCTGATTTCATTATAGTGCATTTGGGAAGAACAGATATAGATTATCTGAAGGCCTTTATGGTAATTGGTATCCTTTTAAAATGTCGCATTTAAAACATTGTACAGCTACACGCCGCATTAAGCATGTCGCCGTGATGAAAAGGGCGACATGAGAATCTCACCCTGCATAAAAGTGCAAGATTCCCATGTCGCTTCGTTAAGCGCTTCAACTCAACCTGCAGAATTGCCCTCATACCTAAGGAACGGCAATCAACATTGGATGTTACAAATGTAGCATGGTTAACTCCTTCAGTGCCAGAGAGGTCACCAATCATTGGGAGCCTCTCTGGCACTCAAAGGGTTAAGCTACATATCAAACAAACCTATCTAGGATTTTTAGTTCTTTGTTCAATATGTAGCTTAACCCTCTGAGTGCCAGAGAGGTTCCCAATGATTGGTATGAGGGCAGTGCTGAGGGTTGAGTTGAAGCGCCTTTTAAGGACACGACATGAGAACCTCAGGCTTTTATGCAGGGCAAGATTCTCATGTCACCCTTTTCATCACGGTGACATGATTAATACGGCATGTAGCCGCACAATGTTTTAAATGAGACGTTTTAAAAGTGAACCATGCTAGTTCAGGGGATGAGAGATTCCACCCTGGGTAGGACATTTTTCCTGTAGAACCCTAAGATCTCCTAAGGAGGGACACATAGGAGTAAGGACTCCTAATATATCTTAAAAAGGGAAACTTGGAAGGCATGGAACCCTACATCACCTAAAGAGGACACTTGGAAGGTATGGACCCCAAATATCTCCTAAAAAAGGCACACTTGGGAGGTATGGACCCCTAATATCTCCTAAAGAGGGACTCTAGGGAGGTATGTACCTCTAATATCTCCTAAAGAGGGACACTTGGGAGGTATGGACCCCTAATAGCTATAAAGAGGGACACTTGGGAGGTATGGATGTTTAATATCCTAAAATAGGATACTTTGGAGGTATACAGTATTGATGCTTTGGTATTGCTCATGTGAAACTAACACAGTAATTTAGGTTGAAAAAAAGACTTGCATCCGTCTAGTTCAACCCTTTTCCTATTCCTGTTTACCATCGTTGATCCATCAGAAGGCAAAAAAACCCCTCAATATAGCAATTTCAGATTCTGCCTTGAATGGGGGAAAAAATTCCTTCTTGATTCCAAATGGCAATCAGATTTCTCCTTGGATCAACAAGCCCTAACTAAATATTAATCCCAATTCTAACGTACATAGCCCTCTATGTTCTGCTCTTTTAAATAAGTATCCAGGCCCCTTTTAAAGGCATCTAATGTATTCGATAGCACCACCTCCTCAGGCAATGAATTCCATACCTTTATTGTCCTTACCGTAAAGAAACCCTTCCGTTGTTGTAGATGAAATCTCCTTTCCTTAAGTCTAAGCGGGTGGCCCCTTGTCCTTTGTACTGTTCTATTGATGAACAGGTCTTTGGAGAGCCCTTTATATGGGCCCTGAACATATTTATATAGTGTTATCATATCCCCTCTAAGAAGCAGTTTCTCTAGTGTATACAAGTTTAACTTTTCTAGCCTTTCTTCATAACTAAAACTTTCCATTCCCCTTACTAGTTTTGTAGCCCTCCTCTGCGCACTCTCTAGTTCCATAATGTCCTTTTTCAGAAAGGGTGCCCAGAATTGAACAGCATATTCTAGGTGGGGTCTTACCATGGACCTGTGGAGGCATAATAATATCTTCCTCCATTGAGTCAATACCCCTTTTAATACATGCCAATATCTTATTGGCCTTTGCAGCTGCCAGCTGGCACTGGACGCTACTGCTAAATCTATTGTCTACCATTACTCCCAAATCCTTTTCATTAGTAGATTTCCCCATTTAAACTATATGTTGCATTTTTATTATTATACCCAAAATGCATAGCTTTACACGTGTCTATATTGAATCTCATTTGCCATTTGCCTGCCCAGTTACTCAATTTGTCCAAATCCTCTTGTAATGAAGACACATCCAGTTCACACTTTATTACCTTATTTAATTTTGTGTCTTAGAACTGGAGTGAATCACCTGATTTCATTTTAGTGCATCTGGGGAAAACAGATATAGATGACCTGACGGTCATTGTGTTAGTTCAGGGGATGGGAGATTGTACACTGGATAGGATATTTTCCTATAGAGTCCTAATATCTCCTAAAGAGGGATACTTGGGAGGTATGGACCCCTAATATTTCCTAAAGATGGACACATGGGGGTATGGACTCCAAAGATATCCTTCAAAGGGGCACTTGGGAATTATAGAACCCTAATATCTCCTAAAGAGGGACACTTGGGAGGTACGGACCCCTAATATCTCCTAAAGAGGGACACTTGGGAGCTATGGACCCCTGATATCTCCTAAAGGTTGACATTTGGGAGGTATGGACTCCTAATATCTTCTAAAGAGGGACACATGAGAGTCATGTACTCCAAATATATCCTAACTAGCAATTTGGGTTGGCGTGGCACATCATGTACTCAGCCTCAGATTAACCCTTTGAGTGGCAGAGGGGTACACAATGCATTTTGTATCCCTCTGCCACTCAAATGCTTCAGAATTCCTTAAAACATAAACAAACAGATGGCCAATGCGTCCTACAAAGGGACACTTGGTTGGTACTGTTCCCTAATATCTCTTAAAGAGGGACATTTGGGAGGTATGGACCCCTAATATCTCCTAAAGAGTGACGCTTGGTAGATATGGACCCCTAATATATCATAAAGAGGGACATGTACTCCAAAGATATCCTAGAAAGGGGCACATGGGAATTATACAGCCCTAATGTTTCCTAAAGAGGGACACTTGGGAGGTATGGACCCCTAATATTTCCTAAAGTGGGACACTTGGGAGGTATGGACCCCTAATATCTCCTAAAGAGGAACACTTGGGAGGTATAGACCCCTAATATATCCTAAAAGAGGGACATTTGGGAGGTACGGACCCCTAATATCTCATAAAGAGGGAAACGTGGGAGGTATGGACCCCTAAAATCTCCTAAAGAAGGACACTTGGGAGGTATGGACCCCTAATATCTCCTAAAGAGGGACACTTGGGAGGTATGGAGCCCCAATATCTCCTAAAGGGGGATACTTGGGAGGAACGGAGCCCTATTATCGCCTAAAGAGGGATACTTTGGAGGTATGGAGCCCTAATATCTCTTAAAGAGGGACACCTGGCAGGTATGGACCCCTAATATCTCCTAAAGGGGGATACTTGGGAGGAACGGAGCCCTATTATCGCCACTTTGGAGGTATGGACCCTAATATCTCCTAAAGAGGGACACTTGGGAGGTATGGACCCCTAATATCTCCTAAAGAGGGACACTTGGGAGGTATGGACCCCTAATATCTCCTAAAGAGGGACACTTTGGAGGTATGCAGTATTGATGCTTGGGTGTTCCTCATGTCAAAAGGCCTAAGAACTGGAGTGAATACACTGAGGCAAGTAGTGACAAGCTATGAAGCAGTTAATTGCCTGAGATCATTATCCGCCCTTCTATTCAGATCATTGTTTAATCCAGCTGACGGTCTCTGCCAATGTTTGATTAGAACTCCTGAAACCATTTATAATCTGCTTTAAACAAACTGCAGCCTCATGTACATGCAATCGCCAGAACCATTTAACACTTTGAGTGCCAAAGATTTAGGTAATGCATTGTGTTGCAACCCGTTCTTCTATCCAAATGTTCACTCAAACTCAAACTAAGCTTCAGTCCTTGGGAAACACGAACAAGTCAAAATGAATGCATATCCCTACTTAAAGTGAGCACTAACACAAAGTTAGTTTGATTTAAAGGGACAGTAATACTTCATTTTATCTTTATTTTATTTTGTAGGCATTAAAAAAACATGAAGAACAATATGTCTTATCTCTCAAACCTTTATGGTTTGAGAGATATTCACAAGCAAAGTTTCCCCTCCCGCCCCTTTTACCTAGTGTAAGCCATCTCTTCTCAGATGTGGAATCCAGTCCATAGACCAGACAGATAACAGCAGGGGACAATCTTCTTCCTATGAGAACAATGAAAGCCCTGCCCCACTTGACAAGTTTTTCAGGTTTTTCCCTTATCTTAACTGAAGATTGTCCCTCTCTGCAGTCTAACTGGGCACCTCCCTTCTGATCTGGCTGAGCAGTGTTACATCAGTAAAAGGGGTGGGAGGGGGATACTTTGTCATTGAATTACTCTTGAACTACAACTCTGACAGCATTGAAATAACACTCTCCAAAGTCCAAATACTATGATGATTAATTAGAGCTGCTTTTATTATGAAACATTACAATCCCTTTAACAGTGAACGGAAATCTGCCTATACATTGTATTAACCATTTTTCTCTAAAACACTGTAAAATCTCACGTATAATACTCACAATTTTGGCTCACCTTATGTGAAGTGGGGAGGTGTATTATACGTGTAACGGGGTTTTGCGTAGGCCCACAGACACCCCTGTGGTCCTTTACCCCTAGGGTTGCCACCTTTTCTTAAAAAAAAATACCGGCCATGGCATTCCCTCCATAGACTTAACATTGGACAGAAGCCAATTTTTTACCGGCCTGCCGGTAAAATACCGGCTGGGTGGCAACCATATTTACCTCAGAGACCTCCTTGTGCTCTGCAGGCTGATCCTGAGTCTCCGCTACCTGGGAGTTGGGGTACATGACTGCGGCAGTGCTTCCACCCAGCTGGGCATCCAGGGTATGGATGTGGGGCCCAGTTGGGAACATATGTAAAGAGATAGTATTACTTCAAAATTACTATCCCTCATATTGTAGCCCTTAATAAACTGAGTTAAATGACACCAGCGGCATCTTTCAAACCTTTATGGTGTAAGAGATAGCCGCTTTCAAAGTTTCCTCTCCCCTGCTGTCAGCGTTCTGCTGCCAGCAGGGGAATCCGGTCCCGGGACAGGCGTAGGCTCTTAAACAGAGCCGATACCTCGCTATGGAAGGAAAAATGATTAATTGAAACAGTCTTCTACGTGTGCTTGGTTACCAAGCACACGTAGAAGACTGTTTCAATTAATCATTTTTCCTTCCATAACAAGATATCGGCTCTGCTGAAGAGCCTCCGCTTGATTCAGAGACCGGATTCTCCTGCTGGCAGCATAACGCTAACAGCAGGGGACAGGAAACTTTGAAAGCGGCTATCTCTTAAACCATAAAGGTCTGAGAGATGCCGCTGGTATCATTTACCTCAGTTTATTAAGGGCTACAATATGAGGGATAGTAATTTTGAAGTAATGCTATCCCTTTAAGTGAGCAATAAAACTGACACAGAAATATCTTAATTAGAACTTTTATTGCACAGAAAGAAACCCCTTTGCATGACTATCACAGATATGCAGGAATATAACAGATATGCAGGAATATAACAGATATGCAGGAATATAATACAGTAAAACAGTTCCAGAATGCAATGGTCAATATGGTATTCACCCACCCACATCAGACACTACCGCCCACCCTAGGCTTCCCCCTAGTGGCAGTTGGGTACCATTAGTTCAGTGGTTCGTAATCTTTTTTTGTCTGGGGCACCCCTAACATGTAATCTAGAACATTCGGGGCACCCCTAACATATTTATTGTACTTTATCAAGGGAATAATGAAGGGTACAATGCATAAATATACAGTTATTATTAGGTCTTATAATCATAATACCATAACTAAACTTATTGTGCAGAACAATTTCTATAAACCTTTATTTATAAGTCCATACCTCCCAACATTTCAAATTGCTAAAGAGGGACACTTGTGTTTTAAGGGGTGTGACTGGGGGTGTGGCTGGTAGGCGGGGCATTACCAATAATTTTTAAGCTATTTCATGACCTATTGACACCTCCTTGTGTAACCTAATGAATGACTTATAACAAGTATTTTATTTACACAGACTAATTTATACACACATATACTGATTTTTAAACAATCAATAATGCGAGTTGTATTGCTGTGGAGCAATGTGATAAACATATACACACCACACAGTCTGATCTCCTAAAAAGAGGGACATCAGGGTGGGAAAGAGGGATTTGGGTCTAAAAGAGGGACACTTGGGAAGTATGTAAGTCCATTTTGTTAGTGTTTATAGAAAATACTGGGCACCCTAAGCCACGGCACCCTGGTTGAGAATCACTGCATTAGTTGGTACACATAGTCGGGGCCCAGAGTAATTGTAATCCACATTATGGTTTGTGTTATGCTGTAATCTTCCAGTGATCAGAGAATCTATAGAGCAAGGTCTCTTTAATTGTGTCACCAGATTCGGGGTGCCCTGTGGTGAAACAGGGGGAGAGGTTTCAGTTTACCACTCCACAGTCTGCAATCTGGTCAGTTCAGGAAGGGGAGCTCCTTTAACTGCTGCTGGAATTCCTGCATTCTTCACATCCTTCCGTGCAAGGATCAGTTCTGTGCCTTGGTCTGGTTACAGCTGTCTGCTGGAATGCTTCATCCAGGATCCTCCAGCACTGGATCAGCCAGGTCAGCATTCCCTGCTTAGAAGAGGCTCCTTCACTCACTTCAACCCAGCTCTAAAACCAACTCCAAACTAAAATGGAGTCCTGAATATCCATCTATGTGCATAGGAGCTCGCCATCTGCTGGCCACTCCACAGGAACTGCAGGATAGTCAGTGGCAGCAGAAATCACTGTGAGCCCAGAGGGGTTACATACACAAGAAAAAAATATATTATATATATCTCCTCATGTCTGCTTCTCTTTCTCCACCCACCTCAATATACTGCCACCTTGCCTTCCCTCTACTCACCCCCTCTGCTTGCTCCGGAAACACACTCGAGATCAAAGGGTTAACATACATGGATGTAAGCATTAGCAGTGTTTGGATGTGTGATTCCTACACGCACTGTGTGTAAGAGCGGTATTGGATCATTTCATTAAAAACACTGTTGTACTGAATCCCATGTGCAGCGTGTAGGTTATCATTTTCAAATTGAACTATTCAAATGTGCAATGCTTAAGTTGCAGTATCAGAATCTTGTCATTTTGATGCGGGCGAGATTCTGATATTGCCTTATTCATTCCATTGACATATTTAATCTGGCGTTTTCTTTGTCGCCCAGCAGTGGGCAACATTTTGATATTAACCCCTTCAGTGCCAGAGGCTCGGGCCATTTTCTGAACCCTGCAGGCCAGACACTTTTTCAACATTTTTGCTATCCTTCCGTTTAGGCTTGATTTCCTCTGGGGATTTTTAGTTACATATGGAAAACTATATATTGTTTTTTTCAGAACGAATTGAGCTTTCTTGTGATACCTTACATGAAGAGAATTTTACATCGTGCAAAAAGCTATGATGTCATAATGACAAAAAAAAGTGAAAATTTACTCATTTTGCTAAAATCACATACTATGTATCAAAAACATTTACCTTGATTGAAAAAGTTTCAATTATTTGAAAAAGCCTCGAGTCCCCCGAGTAAAAAAATACCAAATTTGTATAGTTTTACCTACGTCCATGGCTAGCGTAGAGCCCTAATCACCAGCAGCGCAAAATGACATTTTCAACTTTATAAACTAATATGCGCATTCTAGGGTTTTTGTGGTAAAACTACCCTAAAACAGTGGAATAACTATATAAAACTATATATTTCTGGAAAGTAGACAACCTGCTGCATCTAATGAGGGGTGATTTTCCTTGTTACCCCAAGCCTGGTATGCACAAATGCCTCCAGAAGATGGCGCTAATGAAAAAAAAAGGCATTTTCTTACATTTCTGCCCCTTCAAATGAACTAAAATGTGTGAAAACCATGGCATTTCCAACTGTATTCATTAGCTAGTGCTCTTAGGAGAAAAATAACACCCCTTTGGTATGAGTTCACCTACCTCAGGGGGCGCTACAAGTACAAAACTACACCTATTGCAACCTCTAATTTTTCTAACATTTTCTCAAACATTACCTGTCTGTACAAAAATGGTTATAACAAATACAGAAGTGAAGAAAGGGTACACAAACCATACCATTTTGAAAAGAAGACACCCTGCCGCATCTAATGATGGGTGACTTGCCTTGTTACCCCAAGCCTGGAGTGCACAAATGTCTCCAGAAGGTGGCGCTAATGAAAAAAAAAGGCATTTTCTTACTTTTCTGCCCCTTCAAATGTACTGAAATGTGTGCAAACCATGGTATTTCCAACTGTATTCATTAGCTAGTGCTCTTAGGAGAAAAATGACACCCCATTGGTATGAGTTTAACTACCTCAGGGGGCGCTAGAAGTGCAAAACGACACCCACTACAACTTCAAATTTTTCTAACATTTTCTCAAACATTACTTGTCTGTACACAAATGGTTACAACAACTACAGAAGTGAAGAAAGGGTACACAAACCATACCATTTTGAAAAGAAGACACCCTGCCGCATCTAATGATGGGTGACTTGCCTTGTTACCCCAAGCCTGGAGTGCACAAATGCCTCCAGAAGGTGGCGCTAATGAAAAAAAAGGCATTTTCTTACATTTCTGCCCCTTCAAATGTACTGAAATGTGTGCAAACCATGGTATTTCCAACTGTATTCATTAGCTAGTGCTCTTAGGAGAAAAATGACACCCCATTGGTATGAGTTTAACTACCTCAGGGGGTGCTAGAAGTGCAAAACGACACCCACTACAACTTCAAATTTTTCTAACATTTTCTCAAACATTACTTGTCTGTACACAAATGGTTATAACAACTACAGAAGTGAAGAAAGGGTACACAAACCATACCATTTTGAAAAGAAGACACCCTGCCACATCTAATGATGGGTGACTTGCCTTGTTACCCCAAGCCTGGAGTGCACAAATGCCTCCAGAAGGTGGCGCTAATGAATAAAAAAGGCATTTTCTTACATTTCTGCCCCTTCAAATGTACTGAAATATGTGCAAACCATGGTATTTCCAACTGTATTCATTAGCTAGTGCTCTTAGGAGAAAAATGACACCCCATTGGTACGAGTTTAACTACCTCAGGGGGCGCTAGAAGTGCAAAACGACACCCACTACAACTTCACATTTTTCTAACATTTTCTCAAACATTACTTGTCTGTACACAAATGGTTATAACAACTACAGAAGTGAAGAAAGGGTACACAAACCATACCATTTTGAAAAGAAGACACCCTGCCGCATCTAATGATGGGTGACTTGCCTTGTTACCCCAAGCCTGGAGTGCACAAATGCCTCCAGAAGGTGGCGCTAATGAAAAAAAAAAGGCATTTTCTTACATTTCTGCCCCTTCAAATGTACTGAAATGTGTGCAAACCATGGTATTTCCAACTGTATTCATTAGCTAGTGCTCTTAGGAGAAAAATGACACCCCACTGGAATGAGTCGACCTACCTTAGGGGTGCCAGAAGCACATAACTACACCTACCTGTTTGCTTCTTCGAAAATGGCTGCTTGTACTAAAATGTCCATAACTGTTAGAGACATGAAGGAAAGGTATAAAAGGTTTACCATTTTGGAAAGTAGACATTCTCCCGCATCAAATGAGGGGTCACTTGCCTTTCTACCCCCTGGGCTGAAGTGCACAAATATTTCCAAAAGGTGGCGCTATGGGAATAAATACAGGTTTTTTTACATTTCCACCACTTCAAAGATACTAAAATCTTTGAAAACCATAACATTTCCTGCTGTATTCAGTACTTGCTACCATCATGAGAAAAATGGTAGCCCATTTGTGTGGGTTAACATAAAATATGTGGGTGCTAGGAACACGAACGTAAACCTGACACTTTTGTTTTTTAAATTATCTGCTTGCACTAAAATGGTTATAACCATAATAGATATGCAGGAAAGGTAGAGAAACAATGCCATTTTGAAAAGAAAACAACCTGCCGCATCTAATGAGGGGTCACTTGCCTTCTTACCCAAAGTCTGGTATGCACAAATGCTTCCAGGAGGTGGCGCTAATGAAAAAAAATGCTTTTTTTTACATTTCTGCCCCTTTAAATGTATGGAGCTCTGTGAAAACCATGGAATTTTCAACTGCATTTGTTTGCTAGTGCTCTTAGGAGTCAAACGACACCCCATTGATATGAGTTGAACTACCTTAGGGGGTGCTAGAAGTAGAAAACTACACCTACTACAACCTCTGATGTTTCTAACATTTTCTCAAACCTGACTTGCCTGTATAAAAATGGCTATAACACCTTCAGAATTGAAGAAAAGGTAGATAAACCATACCATTTTGGAAAGAAGACAACCTGCCGCATCTAATAAGGGGTCACTTGCCTTTGTACCCCTAAGTTATTTGGAACAACTATTTCCAGAATGTGGTGCTACAGGAAAGAAAAACAAACATTTGTTTTACACATCAGTCACTTCAAAGATACTAAAATGGTTCAATGGCGTGGGATTTCCTAGGAGGACTTCTTGCCAGCCAAAAAAAAATGGTACCCCACTGCTCTGGGTTCACATACCAATTTACGCTACAAGAGCGTAGCTACCAGTGAAACAGAAATGGGAAAACAAACAGTGTATGTGTGATTTTATGGCTAACAGATGAAAGAAGCTAGGACGTCAGCCGGTGTATGTGCGGACCTGTGACTACAAGTCTAACAAAATGTGTGAGAGGGTGAGGGATTAGGCAGTGTGTGTGGGTATGAGCAGAGGAGCAAGGATGGTGGTGATGGTGGGGCAGTGTCTGATAGTGTGTATGGGAGATCTCTGACTACCATTGTGCACTGTATGTCCCCTCATACAAAGCACTGCGTTGGACCCCCTTCCTGTTGCACGTGCATTTTTTGGGGCTTTTTCCCCCAATATTTTTGTGTAGACCTGGTTGGGGGCATCAGAACCCATACAATGAGGTCTAAATAAAAAATAAAGGGGGAAAAAATCCTTTATGTGCCACAGGGGTGTCCAGCACACAAAGGGTTAATTTTTTTTTATCGTTACTTTGTATTCAGATGGCCACCAAACAAGCTCTGATCACAAAGTAATGATAAAAAGTCCTGTGTGTACCACAGGAAGGGGGTCTGCATTGAACCCCCCCTCCCAGTGGCACACACATGGTTAATTTTTGATTTAATTTTTTTTTATTATATACCTCATTGAGGGGCATCAGGACCCCCTGATCCCTCCCCAATGAGGTCTTAGTAAAAAAAATATATATGTCCACAAACAGAGTGACCCTGTGAGTGCCACAGGGGTCTGCAGCGCATTGCAAAGCAATGCACTGGATCCTTGTGGCACTCAGTGGGTTAATTTTTTTTTTATCATTACTTGGTAATCAGAGCTTGTTGGGGGGCCATCAGGACCAATCATGATGGCCCCCCAACAATCTCTGATAACGAAGTAATGATAAATGCCCTGTGTGTGCCGCAGAAGGGGGGCTGCATTGGCCCCCCTTGTGGCACACACAGGGTTAATTTTTTTTCTTTACATTTTTTTTATTATGGACCTCATTGGTGGGTATCAGGACCCCTCTGATTCCCCCCAATGAGGTCTTAAAAAAAAAAAAAAATAAAAGGAATCAAAATAAATGTCCCTGTGAGTGCCACATGGGTCTCCAGGACATTGCAAAGCAATGCACTGGATCCTTGTGGCACTCAGAGGGTTAATTTTTTTTTTATCATTACTTGGTAATCGGAGCTTGTTGGGGGGCCATCAGGACCAATCATGATGGCCCCCCAACAATCTCTGATAACGAAGTAATGATAAATGCCCTGTGTGTGCCGCAGAAGGGGGGCTGCATTGGCCCCCCCTTGTGGCACACACAGGGTTAATTTTTTTTTCTTTACATTTTTTTTTATTATGGACCTCATTGGTGGGTATCAGGACCCCTCTGATTCCCCCAATGAGGTCTTAAAAAAAAAAAAATAAAAGGAATCAAAATAAATGTCCCTGTGAGTGCCACATGGGTCTCCAGGGCATTGCAAAGCAATGCATTGGACCCTTCTGGCACTCAGAGGGTTAATTTTTTTTTTATTATTACTTTGTAATCAGAGCTTGTTGGGGGGCCATTAGGACCAATCCTGATGGACCCCCAACAATCTCTAGTAACAAAGTAATGATAGAAGCCCTGTGTGTGCCACAGGAGGGGGGGGGGGTGCATTGGACCCCCCCTGTGGCACACACAGGGTTAAAATTTTTTTTTTTTTTTTTTTTTTTTTTTTTAATAATAGACCTCATTGAGGGGCATCAGGATTCCCCCTGATCCCCCCAATGAGGTCTTTAAAAAAAACAAAAAACAAAAACCCCAAAAAATGACCCTGTGAGTGCTACAAGGGTCTCCAGCACATTGCAAAGCAATGTGCTGGGGACCACTGCGGCACTCACAGGGTTAGTTTTGTTTTTTTTTTATTTTTTATTTTTTTTTAATATATTCAGACCTCGTGGGGGACATCAGGACCCCTCCTGGTGTCCCCCAAGTAATTGATCTCCCAGCCGATAGGCTGGGAGACCAATTTGGCGACTGCAGGAGAGCAGAAGCTCTCCTGCCTTTCACTCCTACCACCGGTAGGAGTGAATGGGACCGGGGAAACTTCCCCAACGTCATCAGTGACATGTCACTGATGACGTTGGGAGGCTTCCCCCGGTCCCGCCCACTCCTACCCGGAAGTTCGGGTAGGAGAGAAGGAAGAGGAGAAGCTGCGCTTCAGCTGCGCTTCTCCTCTTCTTTTATTGATCTCCCAGCGCGATCGGCTGGGAGATCAATAACAGGGGGGACATGAGGAGTGATCCTCATGTCCCCCCACGATTGCCCAGCTATTTTTTTTTTAAAATGCGGCCACTGCATGCCGATTATACCGGCTCATGCAGTGACCGCATTTTAGTGGGTACATCGTACGAGCTTGGCACAGCGGGTACAGCTGTCCAAACTCGTACAATGTACCCACTTGGCACTCAAAGGGTTAAACCCTATGCAGTGGGGTCCGTCCAACTGTAGGGTCCCATTGAATTCCCCAGTAGAAAATGTTGGGGGGTTTCAACAGTTTGCATCAAAGTTGAAGCCTAAAAAATGATTATGCGTCCTGCCACTGTATATCCCCCATTAACGCTATGTGTGCCACAAGGGTATCCAACACATAGCTTTGCGATACTCCTCTGGCACTCAAAGAGTTGATCTGTGCAGAAAATCCTAATGACTCTCATGAATCAATTCTGCGTGTTCTGATTCTCCGGAATGACTCTTTAATTAGTTACGGATACCATGCCCATGTAAGCAGGCATGATTTTTTCTGCCCAGACTCCAGGGCCCAAAACTTATCTTACTAAAGGCCTCAATTTCTCAAAATACATTTATGATACAAACAAGTGTCATGAAATAGTTTTGAATTCTCTTTAAAATGAACTACATTTTTTAAACTCAGAGGCTCCGTAGACCATGGGCGGATTGTCCTATGGGGGGGATCGGGCATCCCCCGGTGGGCCACTAGATCATGGGCTGGTGGGGGAGATCAGAGGATCTCACCTCACCGTCCCAAGATATTTCGAAGGAGAGGTCAGTGTTGCCACCGGTACTCTCTGTGATAGCCTTCTCGTTCCTTGCAATGCGTTGCGTCCCCCTCTGGCACTCAAAGGGTTAATGCAGAGCGCCAGGATATGACATAATATCCTGTCGCCTGCTATCCCATGCCGCACAGGGACCACAAGGGGGTGTCGATAGGGACGCCGGTGCAGCTAGTGGGCCGCTTTAAAAAAAAATGCCCTGGCTGGTATTCACCTACAATCCTCCCTCATACCTCCCAACATTTCAAATTGCCAAAGAGGGACACTTGTGTTTTAGGGGGTGTTGCTGGGGGCGTGGCTGGTGGGCGGGGCATTATTGAGAATTTTTAGGCTATTTCATGACCTAATGACACCTCTTTGTGTAACCTAATAAATGGCTTATAACAAGACCAATATATTTTATTTACACAGACTAATTTATAAACACATGTACTGACATTTAAACAAGCATTAATGTGAGTTTTATTGCTGTAGAGCAACATTATACACTTATATACACATCACACAGTCTGATCTCCTAAAAAGAGGGACACCAGGGTGATACACTTATATACACACCACACAGTCTGATCTCCTAAACACAGGGACACCAGGGTGATACACTTATATACACACCACACAGTCTGATCTCCTAAACACAGGGACACCAGGGTGATACACTTATATACACACCACACAATCTGATCTCCTAAACACAGGGACACCAGGGTGATACACTTATATACACACCACACAGTCTGATCTCCTAAACACAGGGACACCAGGGTGATACACTTATATACACATCACACAGTCTGATCTCCTAAAAAGAGGGGCATCAGGGTGGGAAAGAGGGACAGGGGGTCTAAAAGAGGGACTGTCCCTCCTAAAGAGGGACACTTGGGAGGTATGCTCCCTTGCTGTAGACAACTATCTGGCGATCTGGAGCATTTGGGATCTGGCACTGGAATCATCAGACCTTTCTGAATTTTGATAATCTGCACATCTGTTCAGTAAGACCATAGGTATCTGTCGACCCCCACTAGCTTTATCTTGCTACTCAGCCCTGTCCTGCGACCTCCACATGCACTCCTCCCCCTGTTTTTGCGAGTCTTTTACTGACTATATGTTTGTAATACTGTGTATGGTTGTGTTTATGGTGTCAGTATGATTGTGCCGGCTACCTTCTTTTATCTGCTTTATAACGTGTCGAGGGCAGGTTCTGATTCTGGATTATTCCATCTTTATTTTGTTTTCACATGTTCTTGATTGGCGACCTTTATTGGCACACTCCATGTTTTGTCAACGCCAAGTTTCTGTAAACTGCTTGTTCTGCTGTTTTGTATTAACTTTTGTAAAATTCAATAAAAATGATTTGGAAAAAAAAATTAACTACACTTTTCATAAGATAAAAAAACAATGTGTTGGAAACCTCTCTGGGGTTAAAACCTCCATATATATGAATGGGAATTTTGGGCATTTTATGTCCCCTACAGAGTAGATAGCATGCCCCAGAATCATTCCACTTTGTGCCTACGGCCCTAAATGTGGTTTTGCGTCTCTACACTCCCATTTTTGGCTCATTGTCTCCTGTGCTGAGTCACAGGAACAAACATGGCTTCAGCCCAAACATGCAGAGAGGAGGAGGAGGGAGACCCAAAATCGCCTTATATAATGAGGTCCTGTCTGTGATATTCGCGCAGCGACTGCTTCACTCTCAGCTGACTGAACTTCCAGCGTTCCCTTACACCATGGACAAGAAGAAAATCATTGTTGTGTTCGGTGCCACAGGTGAGATATTGACCTGCACGTATCAGGGTGAAGAGCAGCTGTTTTAAAGCACAAGGCTTGCTGTGGTTTTCGAACAGGCGTAACCAGTTACGTTAGCCTCTTGAGTGCCAGAGAGGCATCCAAGGCGTTGGATACCACTCTGGCACTCAACAGGTTAAATATGAGTACTTTGTTAATGTTGCATTAATCATTTTAGTTAGAAAACAATTTTTTGCATTATTTAGATGTATAGATTATGGTAATTAAGTCATGTTGTGCAGTCACTTCCTGTCTTATCCCTACATTACGTCCCCCATTCACTGACCATGCTCAGTAATGCATTACCCACCTCCCCTAGCACTGACTTCCTGTCTTATCCCTACTTTACCTCCCCCACTCACTGATACTGTTCAGCAATGCATTACCCACCTCCCCTAGTTCTGACTTCCTTTCTTATCCTTACATTACCTCCCCCACTCACTGACACTGCTCAGCAATGCATTACCCACCTCCACTAGCACTGACTTCCTGTCTTATCCCTACTTTACCTCCCCCACTCACTGATACTGTTCAGCAATGCATTGCCTACCTCCCCTAGCACCGACTTCCTGTCTTATCCCTTCATTATCTCCCCCACTCACTGACACTGCTCAGCAATCCATTACCCACCTCCCCTACCACTGTCTTCCTGTCGTATCCCTACATTATATCTCCCCCACTCACTGACACTGCTCAACAATGCATTACCCACCTCCCCACCACTGACTTCCTGTCGTATCCCTACATTACCTCCCCACTCACTGACACTCCTCAGCAGTGCACTGTCCACCTCCCCTAGTCCTGACTTCATGTCTTATACCTACATTACCTCCCCCACTCACTGACACTGCTCAGCAATGCATTACCCACCTCCACTAGCACTGACTTACTGTCTTATCCCTACATTACCTCCCCCACTCACTGACACTGCTCAGCAATGCATTACCCACCTCCCCTAGCACTGACTTCCTGTCTTATCCCTACATTACCTCCCCACTCACTGACACTGCTCAGCAATGCATTACCCACCTCCCCTAGCACTGACTTCCTGTCTTATCCCTACATTACCTCCCCACTCACTGACACTGCTCAGCAATGCATTACCCACCTCCCCTAGCACTGACTTCCAGTCTTATCCCTACATTACCTCCTCCACTCACTGACACTGCTCAGCAATACATTACCCACCTCCCCTAGCACTGACTTCCTGTCTTATCCCTGCATTACCTCCCCACTCACTGACACTGCTCAGCAATGCATTACCTACCTCCCCTAGCACTGACTTCCTGTCTTATCCCTGCATTACCTCCCCACTCACTGACACTGCTCAGCAATGCATTACCATCTCCCCTAGCACTGACTTCCTGTCTTATCCCTACATTACCTCCCCACTCACTGACACTGTTCAGCAATGTATTACCATCTCCCCTAGCACTGACTTCCTGTCTTATCCCTACATAACCTCCCCACTCACTGACACTGCTCAGCAATGCATTGCCCACCTCCCCTAGCACTGACTTCCTGTCTTATCCCTACATAACCTCCCCACTCACTGACACTGCTCAGTAATGCATTACCATCTCCCCTAGCACTGACTTACTGTCTTATCCCTACATTACCTCCCCACTCACTGACACTGCTCAGCAACGCATTGCCCATTGGGGATGGTAAGAGGGGTCTAAGACAGGAAATTACATGTAACGGATGGGGATTATGGGAGTCAAACGTTGCATTTTCCATCATTAGATTAACTGCATTCTGTGTTGTAGCGGAATGGAAAAACCTCTGGCATCCGGTGGATACGTTTTTGGCTGAATTCCCTGGGATTGTCAATGCTTGGTACAGAACACATCTTGTTATGTCTTCCTCCCTCCCAATTCTATTATCACTTCCTTAAAGGGATAGTAATGTCAGAAAAAAATTATAAACTATATGGTAGATACAATTCAAAGAGAGTACTTGCACTTATTTGTATCTCTCAAACCATTATGGTTTGAGAGATATAGGAAAATAAAGTTCTCTGGTCCATCCCCTTTCTGCTTGACGAGCTGTAAAGCTGTCAGAAGCAGATTCTGGTCTCTTGACCAGATGCGGCTCTTTAGCAGCACAGATATAACGATATCTAAAGACAAATACATCATTTAGAACAATCTACAAAGTGTGCCTGGTTTGCAAGCACACTTTGTAGACCGTTCCAATGAAGCATTTATTTCTAAATAGCGTGATTTCAGCTCTGCTGAAGAGCCTCTGTCTGGTCAAATGACTGGAATCTGCAGCTGTCCGCTAGATGGCAGACTTGAGTATAACAGCCAGGAAAAGGTAACTTTAGCAAGTTATATCTCTCAAACCATAAAGGGTTGGGAGATAAGACATACGTCGATGTTAACCTTTTTTTAATGTCTACAGTATTAAATCACCTTAAAATTAAGCAATACTATCCCTTTTAAGGTGACCAGATATCCATTTAAATGACGGATGCTTATAAAAATGTCATTCTGTGGTACTGGGCAGGAATCCGTGCAACCCTGAAATTTGTGATTTCACTAAGCCATGCATTTAAAGGGATATTTGGTGACCTTTCACCTCCTATAAATAACCCTTTGGATTCTAGAGTAGGCTGGCCAAACCTTCCCTTTAACTGGTGAAACATACAACATATAGTGCTGCAGAGATGGTTTGATCTCAGAGTAGGTCAGCTGCACGTATATTTCTTGTGTGTTTGCTGTGAAAGAGGTCTGGTCAGCTTACCTGAGACGTCTCCCCGTGCATGACATGAATGTTGCTAACAAGAGCAGAGGACCTCAGACTCTGTTCACTGCAAATGGTAATCTTAACCTTTAAAGGACCATTGCTACACGATGCTTTGCACATCACTCTGGTCCTTAAAAGAGCCATAAACTTTTTTTTAATAAAAAACAATATGTTATAGCCAGACCTGGGAACTCTTAGAATCTGCCCCAGAGACTCTGGTTTTTAGTTTTAATTACTGTCTCCTCGGAGGATAGAGTCTGACACTCTGGCGGTGGTTAGTTTGCTGTGAAACACTGTCCATTTCTCCACTTTCCCACACTCTTCTGTCCACTTCCCACCCACTTCTCCTCCTTCCCACCCTGTTGCACCCACTTTTCCTCCTTTCCACCCTGTTCCTCCTACTTCTCCTCCTCACCCTGTTCCTTCCACTTCCTGCCCATTTCTCCTCCTTCCCACCCTGTTGCACTCACTTCTCCTCCTTCCCACCCATTCCCCCCACTTCTCCTCCTTCCTACACTGTTCTGTCCACTTCCCATCCACTTCTCCTCCTTCCCACCCTGTTCCTCCCACTTACCGCCCATTTCTCCTCCTTCCCACCCTGTTCCACCCACTTCTCCTCCTTCCCACACTGTTCTGTCGACTTCCCATCCACTTCTCCTCCTTCCCAACCAGTTCCACCCACTTCTCCTCCTTCCCACCCTGTTCCTCCCACTTTCTGCCCATTTCTCCTCCTTCCCGCCCTATTCCACCCACTTCTCCTCCTTCCCACCTTGTTCCTCCCACTTCCCACCCACTTCTCCTCCTTCCCACCCTGTTCCTCCCACTTACCGCCCATTTCTCCTCCTTTCTACCCTGTTCCACCCACTTCCTGCCCACTTTTCTCCCACTTCCCAGCTCAATATAAGTTAAGCCCTGCCCACTGATTAAGTCCCACCCACTTTATGATGACAGTTGCATCATTAACATAAGCCTGGTCACAGCCCATGAACACTGTCCTGAGCAGTCACAAAACAGAATGTCAGTAGTGGTTCATAGAGCCATGTAGAGCACCACCAAGATCTCATACAGTAGACCTAAAACTGCACTTATACTGTGTGTTAGACATTATCCCTACCTGAATACTACATGAAATCCTATATATAAGCATGTGGAGAAGCTCATAACTTATTACATTTTAATTAAAATGCATTTTGACTCATGAAGATGTGTTTAAAATACATTTTAAATGCAAGGACAAAAAACTGGGGACAGGGAGCCAAAACCAGGGACTGGCACTGGAAATCTGGGAGAGCTGGCAGGTATACAATGTGATACATACATATACAAACACTACATGGTCTAATCTCCTAAAAAGAGTGACACCGCTTAGATAAGAGGGTCACAGGGATTTAGGTCTGACCATAGGCGTAACTAGAAACCACCGGGCCCTGGTACAAAAATTGTCATGGGACCCCCCAACCACATTGTCCCCATCGTCCACCTCCACATGGGCCTCCCCATTGTCCATCTCCACATTGCCCCCATCGTCCACCTTCACATAGTCCACCTCCACATTGCCCCCATTGTCAATCTCTACATTAGCCACCTCCACATTGGCCCCACTATGCACCCCCACATTGGCCCCATTGTGCACATCCACATTGGCCACCATTGACCACCTCCACATTGGCTTCCACTGACCACCTCCAAATTGTCCCCAATTGTCCACCTCCACAATGCCCACTTCCACATTGCCCCCATTGTCCACCTCCACATTGTCCCCATTGACCACCTCCACATTGTCCCCCCACTATCCACCTCCACATTGGCCACTTTCACATTGTCCCCCATTGTCCATCTCCACATTGGCCACCTCCACATTGCCCCCATTGTCCACCTCCACGTTGCCTCCACATGGCCCCCATTGTCCACCTCCATGTTGCCCCCATCATTCCCACCCTCCCCAGTTCTCCTTTACTGTGGCCCCCTCCTACATGCCTATCTTTGCTGGCTCGGGGGGGGGGTGCCTCATCCCTGGTGATACAGCAGCATGCAGTGTGTAAGGAGAGGTCTGTGCCTTCTTCTGCACAGACCTCTATTAGCAGCTACTGCGTGGTCCTCTCTCCAGTAATGCAGAGCCCTGGGAGATGATGTCATCTCCCAGGGCTCTGCATTACTACAGTGCTGGGGACAGTGAGGTACCAAAGAAGGCACAGACCTCAGCTGGCCGGTGGGGAGATCAGTCTGATCTTCCCACCAGCCAAACTTTTTGTTGCGGACCTGTTTGGCTTTGCGGGCGTGGTCTCAGCAGGGGTCAACCGGGAGGCTGGGCCCTGGAACTGTTGGGCCTGGTCACAGTTGCAATCCCTACAACCACCGTAATAATGCCACTGGGTCTGACAGAGGGCTTGTCCCTCCTAAAGCGGGACACTTGGGAGGTATGTGACAGCACCTAACATGTCCTCCAAGACTGATGGATGTTATCTTTTGAACCAAGGCACAAGGTAAAATTCATAAGGGCCATAATGATTTTCCATCCATAGAAAGGTGAGTGGAGGAGTGGAGTTCGTTATTAGATGTCGGTTCACCTTTCTGGTTCGCTAGCATTTGCATGGGGAAATGGGTAATGTTTCTACAGGGCGTGCTGTGCAGGAGTAAGCTCAAAACTGTCCTCTAGCAGTATAAATATGAAGCCACACCTAAAGAGCAAACACAGACACAAAAGCTCAGCAAAGGAGTTGCTAGGTTCCCAAAACACCTGGGACTTGGGCCAGCCCAAGGTATTAATGTGTGCCGTGCAGCCCACATGCACCATTTATACCTCAGACGCCCCTAGGCAAGAGATTCTAGCCTGACGACCACGTCACTTTAACTCATTAAATGCCTCGGTACTCAACGCATTGCTTTGCAATGCTTTGCATACCCCTCTGGCGCTCAAAGGGTTAAATCAGGAATGCTTATGAAACCTTCATTTTGCAGTACTGCACAGGACCCAGTGGATCCCTAAGTGTGTGTTTTTATAAGAGACCTTGATTTAAAGTGGAACTAATTAGAGGGCTACGATCCGTGATAACTCGCTGTGTAATTATTTTTTTTTTTTAAAAAGTGTTATTAAAGAGTAATCCGTTAATTCCAAAAGGTACCTGGTGACGTCTTCCCCCCGGAAAAGCGCATTGCGCATGTCTGCACGGAGCCGATTGTCTCTCTTGTAACTCCTCCCGGCTACACGAAAACACCTACGTCACCAGCTTTAGAGTCTCCTGCTGGTCCGAGAATATAAAGCTGGTGACGGTGGTGTTTTCGTATAGCCGGGGGGAGTTACAGGAGAGCCGATCGGCTCCGTGCAGACATGCGCAATGCGCTTTTCCGGGGGGAAGACGTCACCAGGTACCTTTTGGAATTAACGGATTACTCTTTAATAAAACGTTTTTTAAATAAAAATAATTGCACAGCGAGTTATCACGGATCGTAGCCCTCTAATTGAGGCTACATCTTGAAAGGGTGTTAGTTCCGCTTTAAAGGGGATGGTAATGTTTAAATTTTAGTTTATTTAATATTGTAGGCATTAAAAAATTAAGTACATCGATGTACATCTTATCTCTCAAACATTCATGGTTTGAGGTATATAACTTGCTGAAGTTCCCCCTTCTAGGCTATATCAGATAAGTCTGCCATCTAGTGGACAGCAGGAGATTCCGGTGCTGGGACCAGCCGGCAGCTCTTCAGCAGAGCTGAAATCTTGCTATTTAGAAGTAAATACTTCATTGCAACGGTCTATAAAGTGTGCTTGCAAACCAGACACACTTTGTAGACTGTTCCAATGAAATATTTATTTCTAAATAGCGCAATTTCGGCTCTGCTGAAGAGCCTCCTTCTGGTCGGATGACCGGAATCTGCTGCTGTCCCATAGAGAGCTGAAACGGCCTGGACAGTGGAACTTTAGCTAGTTATATCCCTTAAACCATAAAGGTCTGTGGGAGAAGAAGTCCTGTAAGGCTTGTTTGGTTGATAAAGCAGCCGTGGGTGCTGTGAAACGCGTTCCGTAGAGCCTTGTTTTTCTTTTTTGCCTAATTGGGCATTTATTTTATCTTTTAATAAAGTGTTTTATTGAAGGATCCGGCTACTATTTTATTGTTTTAAACAAGACTGTTTTGAAGATACGTTCGCCTCTCATTTGGATTATTCAATCGGAGTGTGGAACCCAAGCAGGGACGGGTAAAGTACCCTGCAAGTGTGAATGTTGATCACTGACATATGTCTTTAGGTCAACTTATTGTTAATGTGAGTGAATTTCTGTGTATTATTTAAAATCAGTATACTGGGATAACGCACTATTGGCGCTTTTTTCTCCTTTTTTGTCTTTTCGCTTGTATATGATACTACTCTGGATTGTGAGTTGTTTGGAGTGGAGCTGCCATTATTCTGTCCAAAGGGAGCAGGTTATAAATCCCTGAAGCATTGTTGCTGAATTGCACATAAGTGTTTTATTCAGCCATTGCTCGTGTGAGTAGATTTCTTACGGTGGTGGTTGGTGATACTGTTTTCTAGAAGATCTTACACTAGGAGCGCCTCCTGTTTTTTCTTCTCTTTTTTACAACGTTGTATCTATTTTTTTAATGCCTACAATATTCAATAAACTTAAATTTAAACATTACTATCCCTTTAAAAAAGGCATGTGGTCACCTTACTGAGTCCCACGCACAGCCGTAATTACTGTGAGAACAGGATTACCACGTCTGGCTGTGACCAGGACAGTCCGGTTTTGGGCTCCCCTGTCCCGTTATGATCAGGACAGTCCATTATGTATGTGTTGTTATTTATATAGCAACAAACATGTACGCAGCGCTTTACAGAAACTGTAATATCACAGTACAAAAATACAGAACGGAGTTAAAGGGATAGTAATACTTAAAATGTAAAAAAAAATATATGTTGTAGGGTTTATCCCCCTGAGTAAAACAAGAGTACTCCCACTGCTGAAAGATATTTTATTCAAAAGTTATTAATTTTCAAAGTTGAATTTTTTAGGTGCAATATCACACTGGCCTGAAATTGTACAGTGGCGCTGTTGCTACACCATCCTATGGAGATTTATGGTCCCGGGACCAGAGCTGTCCATAGGATCGTGTAGCAACAGCGCCACTGTACAATTTCAGGCCACTGTGATATTGCACCTAAAAAATTCAACTTTGAAAATTAATAACTTTTGAATAAAACACCTTTCAGCAGTGGGAGTGCTCTTGTTTTACTCAGGGGGATAAACCCTACCACATATTTTTTTTTACATTTTAAGTATTACTATCCCTTTAAGAGCATCAGGCTAAAGTGTGATCATTGCATTATTAGCAGAGGAAAAGTGCAGCAAAGGGAAACGTACATTGGGAAAGGGATCTTGATCCAAGGAGCTTACAATCTAATTAGAAATCATGACAACATACGTAGACAGTAGGAGGATGATAAGTGCAGATATAAGGATTCAGTAAGGGAAGTGCAGAAAGATTTGACTATCAGTGTACACAGTCATGACCAAGACATTCCAGTTTTGGGATCCCCAGGACAGTCTGGTTTTGGGCTCCCCTATCCGGTTAGGACCAGGACAGTCTGGTTTTGGGTTCCCCTGTCCAGAGCCGTATCACAGACAAGGTGCACTAGGTGCCTACTTAGGTCTCGGCCAAGTTGAGGGGCACAGGAGTAACTAGAAGCCACTGATCCCTGGTGCAGAAATTGCCATGGCCCCCCCAACTTCATTGACCCCAGTCTCCACATTTCCCCCCCAATCTCCACATTGCCTCTACATTGACCCCAATCTCCACATTGCCTCTACATTGCCCCCAATCTCCACATTGCCCCCAATCTCCACATTGCCCCCAATCTCCATATTGCCTCCACATTGCCCCCCAATCTCCATATTGCCTCCACATTGCCCCCAATCTCCACATTGCCCCCAATCTCCACATTCCATCCACGTTGCTCCCCAATCTCCACATTGCCTCCACATTGCCCCAAATCTCCACATTGCCTCCACATTGCCTCCAATCTCCATATTGCCTCCACATTGCCCCCCCAGTCTCCATATTGCCTCCACATTGCCCCCAATCTCCACATTGCCTCCACATTGCCCCCAATCTCCATATTGCCTCCACATTGCCCCCCAATCTCCATATTGCCTCCACATTGCCCCCAATCTCCATATTGCCTCCACATTGCCCCCCAATCTCCACTTTGCCTCCACATTGCCCCCTTAATATCCACATTGCCCCCAATCTCCATATTGCCTCCACATTGCCCCCCAGTCTCCATATTGCCTCCACATTGCCCCCAATCTCCACATTGCCTTCAATCTCCATATTGCCTACACATTGCCCCCCATTCTCCATATTGCCTCCACATTGCCCCCAATCTCCACATTGCCTTCACATTGCCTCCAATCTCCACATTGCCCACAATCTCCACATTGCCTCTACATTGAACCCCAATCTCCACACTGCCAACACAGTGCCCCCAATCTCCACATTGCCTCCACATTGCCTCCACATTGCCCCCCAATCTCCACGTTGCCCCCAATCTCCACATTGCCTCCACATCGCCCCCCATCTCCACATTGGCTCCATATTGTCCCCCAATCTCCACATTGCCACCACATCTCCACATTGCCCCCCAATCTCCACACTGCCAACACATTGCCCCCAATCTCCACATTGCCCCTATTGACCCCCCCCCAGTGTCCATCTCCTACCTCCCTGGGGTCTAGCGGCATGGCAGGAGAGGTCTGTGCCTCCTTCTGCCCAGACCTCAGAAGCTGTAGCTCCCACACGGTCCTCTCTTCAGTAATGCAGAGCGTTGGAAGATGATGTCATATCCCAACTCTCTGCATTACTAGATTGCTGGAGAGGGAGATCAGCTGTTAGAGGTCTGTGCCGAAGAAGGCACAGACCAACTTGCTTCGGGTGCCGGGTGAGGGGGTCGCAGGGGGAGGCCAGGCCCCTGGAGTGACGGGTCCGGTCGCAGGTGGGACCCTTGCGACCCCTATTGTTACTCCAGTGATGAGGGGGCCCGCTGGAGACTGCCCCCCACCCAGAAAGCCGATAGCGTCATATCCAAATCACACATCAGAGCCGGCCCTTACATAGGTCCCGGTGGGTCCATGGGACCCAGGCGGCATTTCAGTAAAGTTTACTCCCAATTGCACATCAATTTATTTGTAAGGAGTCCGCCAATATATAGTAATAGAGCGAGAAAGTCTCTCACTCTATTCCTCCGTCTTTTCCCCCTTAACGGCTGCCGTGCCGGCTTAGTAGCGAAAGCAGAGCAGAGGTCACCTGATGCTTCTGCTCATGCTCTGCAAAAGATGGAGGGGGGGTGATGTAATCTCAGTGCAGAGCAGTTGCGCTACGTCATGATGCCGCTAACTGGGGCTGAATAAAATCTGCAGATGCCACAAACCAGCTAGGCATGCAGCTGGTAAACGGTTATGAGTGTGCTCTCCTGCCCTTCTGCCTGAGTGTGAGAAGAGACCCTCAGTGGCTGTTACTGCTGCCCAGCCTACATAACCCTACTGGACCATAGAAGAGGTATTTGTAATAAGCATCCAAAATAAGTTTACAAGAAGGAAAAATAAAATAAAAAAATACATAATAATAAAAGACTTAACAGGATCATTTTATAAAAACGGGTTCAAAGTCAGGGTGTAAATATATGCATAATGCTTATTTTAAAACCATATCCTTGACTTTGAGCCAGTTTTATCATGTAAAGTTTATGTTTTTGTTCATAAAAAGGAAAAAAAACATCTTGGCAATTGTTGGGCAATCAAAAGAATCTCATTTCTGCACTAACATTATGTTAGTGCAGAAATTAGATTCTTATGTTGCCCAACCCTGGCCAAAACACGTAGTAACATAGTAACATAGTTGATGAGGCTAAAAAAAGACATGCGTCCATCAAGTCCAGCCCATGCCAAAAACACCCCTGCTGATCCAGAGGAAGGCAAAAAAAAAAAAAACCTCTGGAGCAATTTCCAGTTTAGCCCCAAGTGGGTAAAAAAATTGCTTCCTGACTCCAAATGGCAGTCAGATATTTCCCTGGATCAACATCCTATCTGCTTTGAAGCCAACTGTCATAATTGTCAATATTGTTTTGTGCTAGATAGGCACCCATTGCTTTTTTGAAAGCAGTTGCATTATCTGCAAGTACAACATGCCGAGGCAAAGAATTCCATAGCTTTACTGCCCGTACTGTAAAGAATCCCCGCCTTTGTTTTAGTCGAAAAAGCATTAATGGATGACCTCTTGTTCTTAGCTCAGCTCTTCGCATAAATAATTCATTGGCTAGTTCTTTGTATTTCCCTTGAATGTATTTGTAAATGGTAGATAGTTTTTATTTTCCTTTTTACCAACAAAAACATGATCTAACAAAATAATTTTATGAAAACTGGTTCAAAGTCAGGGATAGGGTTTTAAAATATGCTTTATGCATCATATATTTAAACCCAAACCCTGACTTTGAACCAGAATTAATAGAATAATCCTGTTAACCCCTTAGTGACCGGCCACGCGCGCATGCGGCCGGCACTTAACGACGGATTTTTTTTTTCATCATTCTAGCGAACGACTTCCGTGACTTACCAGGTACGTCCTCTATCACTAAGTGACAGTTTTTGCGGGACGTACCTGGTAAATCACTTGTCGCGATGGGGTTAAGCTTATGGTTTTGTTGGTAAAAAGGAAAAAAGCATGGCCAAGGTTGGGTAATCATAATAATATAATTTCTGCATTCAAATATGCACCAATATATTATACTGTATGTTGGTGTATCTGTAGTACAGAAATGTTGTTTTTATGATTGCCCACCCCTTGCCATGCCAATAACTATCGCTCTACTAAGACATACATATATACCTGCAATGCGTGTACACATCTGGTGTATATGTTAGTATATATGGCTAATAGAAAGAGTATTTGCCAAGGGTGGGCTAACGTGAAAAAAACAAAAACAAAACACATTTCTGTATTAACCCCTTAAGGACCAGAGGTTATGGGACATTTCCGTCCCATAACGACCGCATAGGGGCACTTTGATGCGCCGGTACACATGACCTGTCACGTGTATCGGCACGTCACTATGGGGCTTGAAAGAGATCGCTCCGATCTTGGAGCGGTCTATTTCATGCCTTATTTTTACTTACAGCGCTCCCGGTAGAGCGCTGTAAGTAAAAAGTACGTGACGTACCATGACCGTCATCGGTCCTTGAGTAGTTCAAGGACCGTGACGGTCCTGGTACGTCAAGGGTCCCTAAGGGGTTAACCCTTTCGAGTGCCAGTGGGATACCTAATGCGTTGGGTAGCCCTCTGGCAGTAAAAGGGTTAACATAAGCACAGTTACATACTGTGTATTTGTGTATTATAAGTCAGTATGAACATGGGATTCCTTAGGTTGCTCATCCCCGGCAAAATCTCTTCTGTAATCATAATTGTTAACATGTAGTAAACAAATACACCCTGTAATGTTGATTAAATTAATACAGAACTGTGTTTTTTATGGCTGCCCAACACTGCTGGCCAATACTAATATTAGTACAGATGTCCTGAAACTCGAACGGATTGAGATTCAAATTCTTATTGGTTAAAGCACACATCTGTCACCAGAGCGCTCATTCTAATTGCTTGCTCACATGGTAACCTTAACCCTTTAAGGATCAGAGAGGTGTGCAACACATTACCAGTTGAAAATGTTATAATTGCACAATGCTAAAATCCATAGGTGCCATTAGGATTTTCTGGCCATAGTAAGGTAAGTGTGTATGTATGGGGGTATTAATAGGAGTGCTACTTCTCCTTTAAGCATGAGACCTGGAGCTTTAACCCCCTCGGCTCATACCAAGCACCATTCTGGCATCTCGTATCTTAAAGGGACACCAACTCCTTCTTTTCTGTTAAAAATGCTGGCCTCCTTCTCGCTGCCAAGGACTTATTATTGGCACCAAACTCAGTTTTAATACACCAGCCGACAGGTCTGACTTTACATCCCAGCGGTCCCTAGGCAAAGCACTCTAGGGACCATTAGCTCCAACCATGTTACTTAGCATTATTACTGCAACATTTTGTCATTTTTTTGTAAGTTCAATAAAGATGTCATTGGTCAGGTTCAGTGAAGCTCTTTGCCAGTCCATTTTGTGACGTCCCTTATGGAGTCTGTGTAGACAACTGGTTTGGTTGACTTTTTGTTGTGTTTCAAAAACATGCTCAGTGCTACGCAGCGACCGGCATGGGGACGCGCTCCCTCATGAGAGGAGAGGCTGGCGCTCACATCTGGTTCTCCAAGAAGTTGATGATTTATTGTTTGGGTTAATCGGGTGGGAGTATTGTGAGACCTACAATCACAGCCTTTTATCTCTGTTGGAGACCACTCCCATCGTCCTCAACCAATGACGTGAGTTATAGTCTCCAACAGCCGGAGAGTGAAATGTTTCCTGCCAATGTTCTAGTGTCACATACTACATGCTGTGCACTGATTGGCTGCTGCTGAAACCAAGTTAGTGACATTTCTCCTAGTTAGGCAGAGAGGAAAGCCCTGCTTGTCGCATGTATATTGTTAGAACTAATATATCTAATGTCTGTGAGTCTAAATTGAAATTGAAAACAACTGTCTTCTCTAACCCCTCCCTTCTAGTAACCATCGGTATGTGTGTGAGTGGACATTAGACAGCAGCTGTACTGAGAGTTAGTGTCTTAAAGGGATAGTAATACTTCGTTTTATCTTTATTTTATTTTGTAGGCATTAAAAAAACATGAAGAACGATACAAGTCTTATCTCTCAAACCTTTATGGTTTATGAGATATTCACAAGCAAATTTCCCCTCCCGCCCCTTTTACCTAGTGTAAGCCATCTCTTCTCAGATGTGGAATCCAGTCCATAGACCAGACAGATAACAGAAGGGACAATCTTCTTCCTATGAGAACAATGAAAGCCCTGCCCCCCTTGACAAGTTTTCCAGCTTTTTCCCTTATCTTAATTGAAGATTGTCCCTCTCTGCAGTCTACCTGGGCACCTCCCTTCTGCTCTGGCTGAGCAGTTTTACATCAGTAAAAGGGGCGGGAGGGGGACACTTTATCATTGAATTACTCTTACAACTCTGACAGTATTGATATAACACTCTCCGTGGCCCAAATACTATGATGATTAATTAGAGCTGCTTTTATTATGAAACATTACTATCCCTTTACGTGCCTTACAATGTCTTTCACTGTTCTTAGTCAACCAGGACATTCGTAGATTGCCATGCTGAAGCGGAGGAGGTAGAGGAAGGTGGTGGTCATATGAGGAAGCATGTGGAGAAGACTGATGAACATCACCATTTTGTGTTAGCTCCTCATACATGACTGACACCCCCAACCTTGTTCTCTTGTTCAGGCGGTGTCCATAGGGATTAGTGGTTACCAGTAGGCAAGGGAACAAGGCTGGGGGGTGGGGGGCAGACAGTATAAATGGGGATCTGTGGCTACCAGTGGCCAACGGAACAAGTCTGGGGGACAGGCAGTGTACATGGAGTTCTATGGCTGCCAGTGAGATAGGGAACAAGGCTGGGGGGGCAGCTGGTAGCCACAAATCCTCACAGACACTGCTCGACCCCCTCCCCTTGTCCCCTTGCCCACTGGTAGCCACAGAAACCCATGTATACTGTTGTAAACACATGCTTTTCAATCAAAAATAATACATAACAAATGGCAATGTTCATCATGACCTTCAATGAGTAGCTGACCCATGTCGGCACCAGCCAATAATACCTGGTTGAATCTCACATGCCCTGGCCATCAGACACACCCCTCTTGCATCCACATTGATGGCGACACTCACTCAGAACAAAGGGCGTTTACAATGCTGGAAGCAGATTAACGGGGACTGCAACGATTCGACCATATGAAAAGCCCTAACGGTCATAAGCATACCTGACAACTTTTCTCTTCTGGCCAGCCCCGGAGAGGGAGGCCTGTGGTGCCACTGAGGGAGACAAATTACGCAATTTGTGTCAAAAGAGGGTGGGGCTTAATCACGACTGGGGTAGTGGCTTCAGAAATGTGTTAAAACAATAGGCTGGGGAAGGAGGAGAAGTGGGCGGGGAGTGGGTGTAACTGACAGGGAAGGAGCACCAATGGGCAGAGCTTCTTAAGAAACTGCCCACACCACGGGGAATCAGACTCTGCCCTGGAGACCCGGTAATGCAGAGTCAAAACTGGAGTCTCCGGAGCAAATCTAGAGAGTTCCCAGCTATGGTCATAAGTCTTTATCTGATTGTAAACCGAAACACCCAGCAGTGTGAGACAAGAGACAGCAAATCCTCAGAGATAAACTATATAGGGGTACATGACTCTATCTGAAGGACAATGGTTCAACCCCTTAACGACCCTTGACGGTCATAGTACGTCATGGGTCGATCTGAGTTAACGAACCATGACATACTATGACCGTCATGGAATTCCGCCCCCCCCCCCCCCCCCCCCCGCGGCTCTACACCACTCGGGGAGTCCAGAATTGAAAAAAAAAAAAAAAAGCTCCGTGGTCCTTTAGTGACCGCCGCATGCCTGCTCGGCCGGTCGTTAAGGGGCTGGGTAATAATTCTATTAGAATACAAGACAGATTACTAGTAGGATATGTCTGTTAGCAAACGGAATGTTAAAATCTGTTCTTCTAATCTAATAGGCATACCTCCCAAGTGTCCCTCTTTAGGAGATATTAGGGGTCCATACCTCCCAAGTGTCCCTCTTTAGGAGATATTAGGGGTCCATACCTCCCAAGTGTCCCTCTTTAGGAGATATTAGGGGTCCGTACCTCCCAAGTGTCCCTCTTTAGGAGATATTAGGAATCCATACCTCCCAAGTGTCCCTCTTTAGGAGATATTAGGGGCCTATACCTCCCAAGTGTCCCTCTTTAGGAGATATTAGGGGTCCGTACCTCCCAAGTGTCCCTCTTTAGGAGATATTAGGGGTCCATACCTCCCAAGTGTCCCTCTTTAGGAGATATTAGGGGTCCGTACCTCCCAAGTGTCCCTCTTTAGGAGATATTAGGGGTCCGTACCTCCCAAGTGTCCCTCTTTAGGAGATATTAGGGGTCCATACCTCCAGGTGTCCCTCTTTAGGAGATATTAGGGGTCCATACCTCCCAAGTGTCCATCTTTAGGAGATATTAGGGGTCCATACCTCTCAAGTGTCCCTCTTTAGGAGATTTTAGGGGTACATACCTCCCAAATGTCCCTCTTTAGGAGATATTAGGGGTCCGTACCTCCCAAGTGTCCCTCTTTAGGAGATATTAGGGGTCCGTACCTCCAAGTGTCCCTCTTTAGGAGATATTAGGGGTACATACCTCCCAAGTGTCCCTCTTTAGGAGATATTAGTGATCCATACCTCCCAAGTGTCCCTCTTTAGGAGATATTAGGGGTCTGTACCTCCAAGTGTCCATCTTTAGGAGATATTAGGGGTCTGTACCTCCCAAGTGTCCCTCTTTAGGAGATATTAGGGGTCCATACCTCCCAAGTGTCCCTCTTTAGGAGATATCAGGGGTCCGTACCTCCAAGTGTCCCTCTTTAGGAGATATTAGGGGTCCATACCACCCAAGTGTCCCTCTTTAGGAGATATTAGGGGTACATACCTCCCAAGTGTCCCTCTTTAGGAGATATTAGGGGTCTGTAACTCCCAAGTGTCCCTCTTTAGGAGATATTTAGGGGTCCGTACCTCCCAAGTGTCCCTCTTTAGGAGATATTAGGGGTCCGTACCTCCCAAGTGTCCCTCTTTAGGAGATATTAGGGGTCCATACCTCTCAAGTGTCCCTCTTTAGGAGATATTAGGGGTCCGTACCTCCCAAGTGTCCCTCTTTAGGAGATATTAGGGGTCCATACCTCCCAAGTGTCCCTCTTTGGGAGATATTAGAGGTCCGTACCTCCCAAGTGTCCCTTTTTAGGAGATATTAGGGGTCTATATCTCCCAAGTGTCCCTCTTTAGGAGGGACAGTCCCTCTTTGAGACCCAAATCTCCTTGTCCCTCTTTTCTACCCTGGTGTCCCTCTTTTTAGGACATCAGAGTGAGTGGTGTATATATTAGTCTATCAAATTGCTCCACAGCAAAGAAATTCACATAAATGTTAATCAATCCTCAGTATATGTGTTTGTAATTGAATATGTGTAAATAAAATACTTTGGTCTTGCTCTAAATCATGTATTCAGTTACAGAAAGAGGTGTCAATAGGTCATAAAGTAACCTAAAAATTCCCTGCCCACCAGCCACGCCCCCAGAAACACCACCAATAACACAAGTGTCCCTCTTTGGCCATTTGAAATGTTGGGAGGTATGAATAGAAGAGAAGTGTTAAAGTGTTAGTAATGTATAAAAAAAACTTTTTTTGCATTTAGAAGAGCTTAAAAAGCTGATCTAAATGCAAAAAAACGTATCTCTCAAACCACTATGGTTTGTGTTTATAAATTAGTCTGTGTAAATAAAATACTTTGTTCTTGTTATAAGTCATTTATTAGGTTACAGAAGTAGGTGTCAGTAGGTCATGAAACTGCATAAAAATTCTATATAATGCCCCACCCACCAGCCACACCCCCTAAAACGCAAGTGTCCCTCTTTGGCAATCTGAAATGTTGGGAGGTATGCATAGCGGTTTGAGAGATATGTTTTTTTTGCATTAAGATCAGCTTTTTAAGCTCTTCTAAATGCAAAAAAGTTTTTTTTAGACATTACTAACACTTTAACCCTTTGTGTGCCTTAGAGGTATTCAAAGCATTGCAATGTAACAGAGGCGTCTCTGGCACTTGAAGGATTGAATTAACCTTTCGTAGTGCATTGCTCACCCCTCTGGCACACAAAGGGTTAAAAGCATTGAGGCTAAATCCACACGGGGAACTGTTTTGTAGCCATGAAATCATATGGAAAAAGAAAAGATCCATTTTAGCTGCATTTTTCTTGCATTTGTATTTTATCTGTGGTTTGTAGCAAGTTTTTTCCCCAAGTGCAATGCAGCTACCTGTGTTGTTAGTACGGTTCCACTGCGGTCCTATTGAAACCCACAATAGGTCAGACGGCGAGCTTTATCTCGCTGTCTGACCAAAATTTCAGAAAGGTATTTTGACCTGCTACGTCCATTGAGTAAATAACAGATTGAAGACTTATAGGATATAATCAAATCAAACTTGTGGATTTTTCTTGTGTGTTCAAATCAATGAAACAAACTTACCATTAGATACCTCGCTCTGCAGTGTAGAGAGGAATTGTTACTCACCAGCCTCGTGCTCTCTGGCATACCTCCCAAGGGTCCCTCTTTAGGGGATATTAGGGTCCATATCTCCCAAGGGTCCCTCTTTAGGATATATTAGAGGTACATACCTCCCAAGTGCCCCTCTTTAGGAGATATTAGGACTCCATAACCCCAAGTGTCCCTCTTTAGGAGATAATAGGGGTCCGTACCTCCCAAGTGTTCCTCTTTAGGAGATATTAGGGTCCATACCACCCAAATGTCCATCTTTAGGAGAGACTGTCCCTCTTTGAGACCCAAATCCCTCTATCCCTCTTTCCCACCCTGGTGTCCCTGTGTTTAGGAGATCAGACTGTGTGGCGTGTATATAATTGTATCACCCTGGTGTCCCTGTGTTTAGGAGATCAGACTGTGTGGTGTGTATATAAGTGTATCACCCTGGTGTCCCTGTGTTTAGGAGATCAGACTGTGTGGTGTGTATATAAGTGTATCACCCTGGTGTCCCTGTGTTTAGGAGATCAGACTGTGTGGTGTGTATATAAGTGTATCACCCTGGTGTACCTGTGTTTAGAAGATCAGACTGTGTGGTGTATATAGAAGTGTATCACCCTGGTGTCTCTGTGTTTAGGAGATCAGACTGTGTGGTGTGTATATAAGTGTATCACCCTGGTGTCCCTGTGTTTAGGAGATCATACTGTGCGGTGTGTATATAAGTGTATCACCCTGGTGTCCCTGTGTTTAGGAGATCAGACTGTGCGGTGTGTATATAAGTGTATCACCCTGGTGTCCCTGTGTTTAGGAGATCATACTGTGCGGTGTGTATATAAGTGTATCACCCTGGTGTCCCTGTGTTTAGGAGATCAGACTGTGCGGTGTGTGTATAAGTGTATCACCCTGGTGTAACATAGTAACATAGTAACATAGTAGATAAGGCTGAAAAAAGACATGCGTCCATCAAGTCCAGCCCATGCCAATAACACCCCTGTTGATCCAGAGGAAGGCAACAAAAAAGCCCTCTGGAGCAATTTCCAATGTAGGTGTGTGTGTGAGTGTGTCAAATAGTTCCCCGGCTCAATATCCTATTTGCTTTGAAGCCATCTGTCATAACTGTCAATATTGTTCTGTGCTAGATAGGCATCCATTGCTTTTTGAATGCAGTTACATTATCTGCAAGCACAGCATCCCGAGGCAAAGAATTCCATAGCCTTACCGCCCTTACTGTAAAGAATCCCTGCCTGTGTTTTAGTCGAAGGCGCCTTTCCTCAAGTCTTAATGGATGACCTCTTGTTCTTAGCTCAGCTCTTTGCCTAAATAATTCATTGGATAGTTCTTTGTATTGGCCTTGAATGTATTTGTAAATGGTAATCATATCACCCCTTAGACGTCTCTTTTCTAATGTAAACAAACCCAGTTTGGCTAGTCTCTCTTTGTAACTCAGATCCTCCAATCCCTTTATCAGTTTTGTTGCACGTCTCTGCACCTTTTCCAGTTCAGTAATGTCTTTTTTTAGAACAGGCGCCCAAAATTGTACTCCATATTCTAGATGAGGCCTAACCAAGGATTTATACAGAGGTAGGATAATATTAGCATCCCTTGCTTCTACACCTCTTTTTATGCAGGCTAGTACTCTATTTGCTCTTGCAGCAGCTGAGTGACTCTGCACACTGCTGTGAAGACTATTGTCTATCAGTACACCTAAATCTTTCTCTAATGAGGATTTCCCAAGTTGTTTCCCATTTAGAGTATATGTAGCAAGTTTGTTTCTACAACCCAAATGCATAACCTGCCACTTTTCTGCCCATTCACTTAGTTTATCTAAATCCTTCTGTAGGGAAAAAACATCGAGCTCTGTATGTATTTCCTTACATAGCTTAGTGTCATCAGCAAAGATTGAGATGCTACTTTCAATTCCCACTTCTAGATCATTAATAAACAAATTAAAAAGCATTGGGCCCAGGACTGAACCCTGCGGTACCCCACTTATAACCCTAGACCAATTTGAAAAAGTTCCATTTACAACAACTCTCTGCCATCTATCATTTAACCAGTTCTCAATCCATGTACAGATACCACCACCCAAACCGAAGCCTTTTAATTTATGCAGTAACCTGTTGTGAGGCACTGTGTCAAAGGCTTTTGCAAAATCCAAGTATACTACATCAACAGCAATTCCCCTGTCCAAATTACTACTCACTCTTTCATAAAATGCAAGTAAATTAGTCTGACATGATCTGTTCTTCATGAAACCATGCTGATTCCTACTAATGATATTGTTTGTCTTCACATAGTTCTGAATACTATCAGTTAATAACCCTTCTAGTATCTTACCCACTATGGAAGTCAAGCTCACAGGTCTATAATTTCCTGGTTTGGATCTTGCTCCCTTTTTAAACAATGGAACTACATCAGCTTTCCTCCAATCACAGGTCACTATGCCTGATGAAAGCGACTCAATAAATATTAAGTATAATGGTTTTGCTATTACTGAACTAAGTTCCTTAAGTACCCTTGGGTGTATACCATCCGGTCCAGGCGCTTTATTCACTATAACCCTTTCCAGTCTCTTTTGGACCTTGTCCTCAGTAAGCCATGTAGATGTTGGAGGAAATTCCATGGTTTTGTCTGTTTGCCCATAGCTTGTCATTTCTGCTTCCTTTGTATATACTGAAGCAAAGAACGTATTTAGGGTCTCAGCCATAGCTTTATCCTCACTAATCAATTCACCTGTTTCAGTCCTAAGAGGACCAATATCAACCTTAACTTTTTTGTTGTTAATATACTTGTAGAATTGTTTAGGGTTTTTCTTGCTCTCGTTTGCAATGTTTCGCTCATTTTCTATTTTAGCTAGCTTAATTGCTTGTTTGCAGATTTTATTACATTCTTTATATTTTTTAAATGATGCATCTGATCCATTTGACTTAAACACCTTAAAAGCCTGCTTTTTATTTCTCATTTCCCTGCTAACCACATTATTAATCCACATTGGTTTTGCTTTACTTCTCTTGTGCTTATTCCCCAGTGGTATATATTGACGTGTATATTTGCCCAAGAGCATTTTAAATACATTCCATGACTCTTGTGCATTTTTATCTTTGAAAATTACATCCCACTGGATATCCTTTAAAGCTTCTTTTAACTTTGTAAAATTAGCCTTTTTGAGATTGAATGTTTTGGTTAAACTCTTGCTATTGGGTTTCTCATAACAAACTTCAAAGGATACAATATTATGGTCACTGCTGCCCAAATGTTCCCTTACCTGCACACTGTTTACAATGTCACAATCGTTTGAGAGCACTAGGTCAAGCAAGGCCTCTTTTCTAGTTGGCTCCTCTACTAGTTGGGACATAAAATTATCATTTATCATACTTAGAAAAATATTTCCCTTTGTTGTGCCTGAAGTCATATTGCTCCAGTCAATTTCAGGGTAGTTGAAATCTCCCATTATAATTACCTTTGCTGACCTAGCAGCCTTTTCCATTTGCAGTAAAAGCTGGGCTTCCTCCAACTCCCCAACATTAGGTGGCTTGTAGCAAACCCCCACCAATATCTTTTTATTATGTGTGCCCCCAGTGTGTATTTCAACCCACAAGGCCTCTACCTTTTCATTGGACCCTTCATTTATATCTTCCCTTAAACTAGGTTTTAAGGCCTGCTTTACATATAGGCATACCCCTCCTCCCCTTTTATTAACCCTGTCCCTCCTAAAAAGTGAATAACCCTCTAGATTGACTGCCAAGTCATACGTATCATCTAACCAGGTTTCAGACA
Organism: Rhinophrynus dorsalis; assembly: GCA_037306005.1. Classification (NCBI taxonomy): domain Eukaryota; kingdom Metazoa; phylum Chordata; class Amphibia; order Anura; family Rhinophrynidae; genus Rhinophrynus; species Rhinophrynus dorsalis. The sequence continues at coordinate 16,565,605 of CM074725.1, forward strand.
CTCCAATCAGATCATACTGCTCATGTACTGCAATCATTTCTAGTTCCCCCATCTTACCAGCCAGACTGCGAGCATTTGCATGCATACATTTTATCTTTTTGCCATTCTTAAAGATTTCATTCTTTTTCAGATGTATTTGTCTTTTATCAGGCTGTAACAATGGCAACTCCCTATTAGCTGAACTAGCCCATTCCCCCTCTCCACCCCCATGACCCTTCTCTAATCCCATTCCCTCAATTATACTATCTTCCCCAGCCTGTGTTGCAGCTCCCTCCCCCCCCCTTTCTAGTTTAAAGTCTCCTCCAGCCTTCTAACCATCCTATCACCCAGCACCGTGGCCCCCCTTCCACTAAGGTGCAATCCATCACTACTATAAAGATTGCTCCCAAGGGAAAAGACTGACCAGTGCTCTAGGAACCCAAACCCCTCCTGCTTACACCAAGTCTTTATCCACGCATTTAACTCCCTAATCTCCCGTTGCCTTTCTAATGTAGCGCGTGGCACAGGTAGAATTTCAGAAAATACTACCTTAGAGGTCCTCTGCTTAAGCTTATATCCTAGGTCCCTGAAATCATTCTTAACGGACCTCCATTTTCCACTGACTTTGTCATTAGTACCAACATGTACCATGACAGCCGGGTCATTCCCAGCCCCTCCCAACAATCTATCAACCCGATCAGCCACATGTCGAACCCGAGCTCCCGGGAGACAGCAAACTGTACGATTGTGGCGATCTTGGTGACAGATTACCCTGTCTGTCTTCCTAATAATAGAATCCCCTACCACCACCATCTGTCTAGGTCTGCCTGAGTCCTGGATCCCATCCGTGCTAGAGGGGCTGTTCACTCGGCTGTTAGAGAGAACAGTCCTCTCCAGCAAAGACATTCCTGTGTCAGCATCCCCAACATCATTACTTAATGTACCTGTGCTTAGGAGATCAGACTGTGTGGTGTGTATAGAAGTGTATCACCCTGGTGTCCATGTATTTAGGAGATCAGACTGTCTGGTGTGTGTATATAAGTGTATCACCCTGGTGTTCCTGTGTTTAGGAGATCAGGCTGTGATGTGTATATGAGTGTATCACCCTGGTGTCCCTGTGTTTAGGAGATCAGGCTGTGATGTGTATATGAGTGTATCACCCTGGTGTCCCTGTGTTTAGGAGATCAGACTGTGTGATGTGTATATAAGTGTATCACCCTGGTGTCCCTGTGTTTAGGAGATCAGACTGTGTGGTGTGTATATAATTGTATCACCATGGTGTCCCTGTGTTTAGGAGATCAGACTGTGTGATATGTATATAAGTGTATTATATTCCTCCACAGCAAAAAAACTCACACTAATGTTTGCATAAACTTCAGTATATGTGTTTATAAATTAGTCTCTGGAAGTAAAATACTTTGCTCTTGCTCTAAATTATTTATTCAGTTAAATACAGAGGATTCAATAGGTCGTGGAATACCCCTAAAAGTTCTCAGGAATGCCCCACCCACCAGCCACACCTCCAGCAACATCACCTAAAAGAAAAGTGTCCCTCTTTTGCTGTTTGAAATGTTGGGAAGTATGTCCTGGGGAGATCTGAAACGTGGGAGCATGTGCACAACAGGTGTAGACAGTTTATGTCAACGAAGATAATGAACAGGTCTCAAAAGAGTTTAAAAAATAGTCTTAGAGGAGTCAGCCCAGATAAATCTGCATGAATCAATCTTGTGGTTTGAATACTCTATATCAGTGTTTCTCAACCTTTTTTGCTCGGGGCACCCCTAACACATAATCTTGAACATTCGGGGCACCCCAAACATATTTAATGTATTTTATCAAGGGCATAATGAAGGGTACAATGCACAAATATACAGTTATTATTAGGTCTTATAATCATAATAACAAAACTAAACATATTGTACATGTTAATTTCTATAAATCTTTATTTAGAGGTCCATTTTTGTTAGTCTTTATAGAAATCATGGGGCACCCTAAATTGATGTCCGCGGCACACCAAAGTGCCACGGCACCCTGGTTGAGAATCACTGCTCTAGATAGACACAGCTAAACTGTAGAACGTGTATTGCTGGAATGAGGAAGAATGACTCAAATGACTACACTCAGATGGGTCAGCAGCCTACCAGCAGTCATGGTGTTTGTCATCTGCCTACCAGTGGTCTAGATGTCTACAAAGATGCCTGAAAAAAAGCTGGAATGAGGAACCAAGACCCAAATGACTACACTCAAATGGATCGGCAGCCCACCAGCAGCCATGGCGTTTGTCATCTGCCTACCAATGGTCTAGGTGTCTACAAAGAACCCAACAGAGGTTAAGATGCCTGAAAAAAAGCTGGAATGAGGAAACAAGACCCAAAATGACTACATTCAGATGGGTCAGCAGCCCACCAGCAGTCATGGTATTTGTCATCTGCCTACCAGTGGTCTAGGTGTCTACAAAGAACCCAACAGAGGTTAAGATGCCTGAAAAAAAGCTGGAATGAGGAAACAAGACCCAAAATGACTACATTCAGATGGTTCAGCAGCCCACCAGCAGTCATGGCATTTGTCATCTGCCTACCAGTGGTCTAGGTGTCTACAAAGAACCCAACAGAGGTTAAGATGCCTGAAAAAAAGCTGGAATGAGGAACCAAGACCCAAATGACTACACTCAGATGGGTTACCAGCCCACCAGCAGTCATGGTGTTTGTCATCTGCCTACCAGTGGTCTAGGCGTCTACAAAGAACCCAACAGAGGTTAAGATGCCTGAAAAAAAGCTGGAATGAGGAACCAAGACCCAAATGACTACACTCAAATGGGTCAGCAGCCCACCAGCAGTCATGGTATTTGTCATCTGCCTACCAGTGGTCTAGGCGTCTACAAAGAACCCAACAAGATGCCTGAGAAAAGAAAGAGATTTAAAAAATTTAGCCAGCAGCCCAGTGGTGTCAGAAAGGAGCCCAGCATTGCTCAAGGCCCCTGCTATACAAGTGAAGGGCTGCTGATACCCCAGCCAGATTGAGGAGGCCAAAGGGACGTGGGAGTTCGGACAGGATAGGTGGTGAGGAGGTGGATTTAGGAATGACCGGTGGCCAAAAAAACCTTATGCAGAAGTATTCCCACAAAAGCACAGATACCCTGCTCCTGCATAGAAGAGGGTGGAAGAACATAGCGCATGAACTGCATAGGGTTAAATGTACATCAGGAATATAACCTGAATAGCGTTGCATATTTTTACTTACCACTTTAAGAAGAGATGTTTTTGTGCATGTTGCTTTTCATCTGAAGGACACTTTAACCTTTCAAGGCCCGTAGGGTTGCACAGCACATAGCATCGGAATGTGGCACACCTCTCTGCTCATCGTAGGGTTAATCTGGTTGTTAATAAAGAAGACAAAGTATATTTGGACCCCCCACCACCACTCAGTCTCCTATTTTGTCTCTTAACCTTCGCTCCCCCAACCTCAAAGGGGTGAACCCAGGCCCTCCAGTGAGGGGTTCCTAAAACAACTAGATGTTCCCTTTAATTCTGCATCCAAAACCACTGCAGTTGCTGAGGATGATGGGAACTGTAGTCCAACAACGGCTTTAAGGTCTCGGAGATCTACACAGAAAAGCAGCAGACATCTGACATTTCTGAGCTGGTAAAGCTTTGTACCTCTTTAATCTGATCTGGGCTAGAAGCTTTGTCTGTCGTCTTCCTCTGGATTGTGAGCTCTTGTGAGCAGGGCCCTCTCACAGAACTGATGGCAGATAAGAGTCATTCGGCCCATCTAGTCTGCCCATAACATGCTCTCCAACATCTGTATCAGTTTATTAACCCATTGTGTGCCAGAGGTGTAGTGTTGCCCATTCCTCTGGCACTCAAATGGTTAAAATGTGTTGTTTGGGTTATAAAGAATATTCCCTGATTGTACAGCACTACAGAGTATGTTGGCACTTTATAAATGAACTAGTTTAAAAGCCCATTGCTTTGCAATGCATTGCGTACCCCTCTGGCACTCAAAGGGTTAAGCGGCCGCTACCTCACTGCTCCCACGCGATGAAGTCTTGGGTCGCTCTCACTCACGCGATATAATCGTGCGCAGTAGGGGACTTCCAAACGGCGTGCACTGCTCATGATTGCATCGTGACAAACATCCTAGCTAATTATTATATAGGGATGATTATACTATGTCGTTCCCTTTACCTGTGTACATATTAGTGTTTTAATCATTTTTTCCTTTACTTCTTCCTTCCACATTAGTTCCTTTCTTACCCATCTGACCATGTCTCCTTCATTTCTGCTCTTCACACTCCCTGATCCTTGTTTTGTTACCCCAATCTCACTCCTCCTCCTCTGTCACTGTCCCACAGGCGCTCAGGGGGGCTCAGTTGCCCGCGCCCTCTTAGAGGACGGCACCTTTGCTGTAAGGGCAGTAACAAGGGACAAAACCAAGGAAGCGGCTCTGAAGCTGAAACAGGCTGGGGCAGAGGTTGTGTCTGCGGATCTGGACGACAAGAAAAGCCTGGAGTCTGCACTGTGTGGGAGCTTATGGAGCTTTTGTGGTCACCAACTTTTGGGAACATTTTAGCAAGGAAAAGGAGATTGAGCAGGTAAAGGGGCAGGACTGAGACTTCACTTAGAAATATAATCCATAGAACAACTACTGTATGTCCTTGGAGGAGCTACTGACTGTTTAAATGTATTTGCAATCCCACTTCCTCCACCAATTATCTGATAGCTACATTGACTTTTACCATAGACTGAAAAAACATCTACTTTGTGACACCTCACATCACAAACATTATACATAAGGGTTATCCAGTTCACCATCCGCTGACTTCTTCATTTAATTATTAGGTTGTTTATTGCTGGATTTCTGTATATTAACACACCTGCTTTGGGATATTGTAGTGTAAATTTGTCCATATCTAACCTATCATAGATGATGCAAGTACTTCTGTATTGCGATGACATCTGAGACAGCGATTAGAATTGCAGAGCCTGATAGTTATGTTTCTTTTTAATTAATCAGTTTGAGGTAATTAAATTTCCTAGATAGAGAACTAAGTTCTTCATGTATGAGAGTTTGTATCTTTATTTAGATAATATTGTTTTGCAGGGAAAGATGATTGCAAATCTGTCCAAACATCTCGGCCTTAAGCACGTGGTTTACAGTGGTCTGGAGAATGTGAAAAAGTTGACTGGGGGAAAAGGTGGAGGTTGTGCACTTTGACAGCAAAGGGGTGGTGGAAGAGTACTTCAGAGCCATTCGGGTCCCCATGACTAGTGTCAGACTTCCCAGCTACTACGAGAACCTGCTGACCTTCTTCAAGATACAGAAAGCAAAGGATGGAAAGAGCTACAATCTGGGTAGGAGGACATTGAGATGTAGTGTGTGTGTGCTCAGAGCTGGGATTGGAACATGTTACACCTCCACACCCAGTACTCTGACCTTGAGATTATCTTGCTCACTGGATCTCTAAATTATCATATGTTCACTCATTTCTATTTGGGAAATGGACCACATAAAAACAGATAAATCTTGTTTACTTTTCATGGAAAGAGACCCCATAGTTTACTGATTTAAACCCCTTAACTACCTGCATAGTGGCTTATCTGTGAATGAATATAGAACTTGTTCCCACCCCATAGCCAAAGGGTAAAAAAGTTTATCAGTAAGCAAAATCTCTCCAATGTGATAATCTCTATGGGTCCAACTGCCTAAACTGAAGGCTCTGTTAATTTTTTTCTTTATATTTCCTAAATGTCCCCATGAATGACATTTCTAGGATCCTGTTTTGATTTTGTGGATTTTTCTAATTGCTGAGTTCATAAAACATTTCTTTCCAGTCCTCCCTATGGGTGATGTCTTGTTGGATGGGATGTCGGTGGAAGATCTTGGTCCTGTGGTGGTCAGCATCTTTAAGTGTCCCATCAGAATACATTGGAAGGACATTGGACTCAGTGCCGAAAAATTAACGGTGGAGCAATATGCAGCAATCATGTCCAAAGTCACTGGCCTCACCATCGTTGACGCTAAGGTGAGTAACAGTACTCCAGGACCCAGAGGGTTTTGGGAGAGGAGCTTAGTGGTGTCCCCTGAAGTAGGGTGACCAGACCTCACCGTTAACCGGGGACATATATGAAAAATGCATACTGCAGGGCTGCTTTCATTTCAATGCAGTCCTGAAATAGGATTATTTCCTATGTGTCCCCGGTTAAAGGTGAGGTCTGGTCAGCCTACCCTGAAGCCTACACCTCTGTGCTAAAGTTTACATTTAGTTGTAGTTTCAAGGGACAGAGGCACAGTTTGATGAAGGAGTATGGCATATTGGATTATAGTAAAATGTTAAAAAATATTTTTTACATGGGAATATAGTACAGTGTTAAATCTACAGTACAGAAATGAGTGCACTACAGTACTAAGTATATTGCATACAGAAATGTAATACAGTGATTAAAAGAGCAGTAAACTTTTTTTATGGAAAAAATATATATTGTAGGGATTTTCCTATTGAGTAAAATAAGGGTACTCCCACTGCTGAGAGATTTATATTTCCAAAGTTATTACAGTTTAAACCCATGTTTTCTTACATTTGCAGTGCCCTCTAGTGGTCAAATTCTAATTAGATTTTCTGTTAGATTCTAATGGAGAGGAAAGTCAGAAAAGTCACAGACATACAGTTCTCCATAGAATGTGATAGAAACTGCTGAGTCACTTCCTGTCAGTTAGAACTATCAGGAAGTAAACACAGTAAATTCACTTCCTGTCAGTTAGAACAATCAGGAAGTAAACACACAGTAAATTCACTTCCTGTCAGTTAGAACTATCAGGTAGGGTTGCCACCCAGCCGGTATTTTGCCAGCAGAGGCCGGTAAAAAATTAGCTTCTGTCCAATGTTAAGTCTATGGAGGGGATGCCATGGCCGGTATTTTTTTGAAGAAAAGGTGGCAACCCTACTATCAGGAAGTAAACACGGTAAATTCACTTCCTGTCAGAACAATCAGGAAGTAAACACACAGTAAATTCACTTCCTGTCAGTTAGAACTATCAGGAAGTAAACAAAGTAAATTCACTTCCTGCTTATTTAAATTGGCAACCCTACTATCACGAAGTAAACACAGTAAATTCACTTCCTGTCAGTTAGAACTATCACGAAGTAAACACAGTAAATTCACTTCCTGTCAGTTAGAACAATCAGGAAGTAGACACACAGTAAATTCACTTCCTGTCAGTTAGAACTATCAGGAAGTAAACACAGTAAATTCACTTCCTGCTTATTTAAATTGTTATTTTTTTTAATAAAACATCTGACAGCGGTGGGAGTGACCTTGTTTTATTCAGCAGGAAAAGTTCTATAAAATTAGGGTGACCACGGGTCCTGGAATGTCCGGGACTGTCCCTTATTTCAGGGCTATGTCCCGCGTCATCTCCACCCGGGACAATGAAGTGTCCCGGAATGAAGCCAAGCTGCCCTGGATGTCAGCCTGCAAGCGGTGTGTCACATCATGGACGCCGCGAGGGAGCGCTTGGTAACATAAACCAGCGCTCCCTCGCGGCGTCCATGATGTGACACACCGTTTGCAGGCTGACATCCAGGGCGGCAATCCAGCTGATCTCCTGGAGGCAAGCGCTCTAGTAATACAGAGCACTGGGAGATGACATCATCTCCCAGCGCTCTGCATTACTGAGCACATCGCGCGGGAGCTTCAGCTCTGTGCCGGAGGAGGCACAGAGCACTTTCCATGCCGCTAGACCACCAGGGACTCAAGGTAGGGCGATGAAGAGGCTTTTGTAGGGTGACCACGTCCCGGAATGGCAAGACGGAAATGTGGTCACCCTATATAAAATATGTGTTTTCATAAAAAAAAGTTTACTGCTCCTTTAATGTGTAAAACATTAGGCTATGGAAGACTTCAATATGTATAGTACATAACAGTATAGTACGGTGCCACATATATAGTATTTAGGAGTAAGTACAGTGCTAAATATGTAGTACACTAGAGTATAGCATTGCTAAATATGATCTTCTTCTGTGGTCTCATATCAGTAGAAGTTTATATGTTGGCCACTCCACGTTTCCACTAACAGAACAATAAGATCGAAACTTTCATTGTATCAGCTTTGTCTCCAGTTGGTGCCTTTTAAACATTGTTTTCTCCTCTTATTAGTAATTAGTTTTGTCTTCAGGGCCGGATTTGCCATAAGGCAAAGTAGGCACCTGCCTACAGGCGCACGCCACCGAGGGGTGCCTGACAATGGAATTTTTTTTTTTTAATACTTAAAAAAAAATAAAAAATTGCCAACTCGCTGGCTGCGCCAGCGCCCACTCCATGCTACCCTCACATTGCACCCCCCCATTGTCTGTTTCTTACCTCCCTAGCAGATCTGTTGTCTGTGCCTCCTTTGGCACAGTCCTGTAAGCGCTGAGCTCCCTCGTCGGCTCTGTGGGAATGCAGAGTGCTGGGAGATGACATCATCTCCCAGCGCTCTGCATTCCTGAATAGGAGACCGCGCAGGAGCTTCAGTAACTACATGACTGTGCCAAAGGAGGCACAGATGACAGATTTGCTAGGGAGGTAGGAAATGGACAATGGGAGAGAGGCAATGTGAGGGCAACATGGGGCCGAAGGGGGCCATTGTGAGGGCAATGTGGAGCTGATGGGGTCAATGTGCAGCTGATGGGGGGCAATGTGAGGGCAATGTTGAGATGATGTGGCAATATGAGGGCAATGTGGAGCTGATGGGGTCAGTGGAGCTGATGGGGTCAATGAGCTGATGGGGTGCAATGTGAAGGTGTTGGGGGGCAATATGAGGGCAATATGGAGATTTGGAGCATTGTGGAGATGCCTGGGAGGGGGCGCTTCAGATATCTGTGCCTACAGGCTCCTGAGATGTAAATCCGGCCCTGTTTGTCTTACAATTAAAAAGAATTGGGTTTCTTTTCTAGTGCATATTTTCCTCTTTTCCAAGGACTATACTAAAAAAATATAACCTACCTAGCCATCCACTATTTAAGTATAACTCCCCAAAACAATTTTATCAGAAGGAAGCAGATATAATTACACAATTACCTAAGACAGGGTCCTTCTAAGTAAGCAAGTAATCAACGAGGCAATAAGTAAGTAAGAAAGGAAATAGACAAAAAAAATTATGCTATGAAAATGTGAAACTAAAGGTATACATAAAAATATATTGTTTTTGTTATAATTTTCTTTAAAGTTATAGTAATGTATCACAATAAAAGCAGTTTCAATTAATCTTCATAGTATTTGGGCCGTGGAGAGTTTTAGTTCAATACTGTCAGAGTTGTAGTTCAAGAGTAACTGAATGATAAAGTATCCCCCTCCCGCCCCTTTTACCTAGTGTAAGCACCTCCTCTCAGATGTGGAATCTGGTCTCTTGACCAGACACCTCACAGCAAGTTACAATCTTCTTACTGTGAACATAAGGAAAATCCTGCCTCCCTTGACAGGTTTTTCCTAATGCTCAATGAAGATTGTCTCTCTCTGTGATCCACCCGGACAGTCTTGCTGCTCTGAGGTGAGCAGTGTTGCATCAGTAAAAGGGGCGGGAGGGGGGTACTTTATCATTCAATTACTCTTGTACTACAACTCTGACAGTATTGAAATAAAGCACTTCATAGCCCAAATATTATGAAGATTAACCGGAGCTGCTTTTTTTGTGAAACATTAATATATTAAATCAGGAATGTCTAAAACTCTCTTCAACAGCTGCATACAGACCAATATTATTTAAGGATTTCCCTTTAGAAGTGCAAGTGGGTTAGTCAAAATTAATGAGCCATTCATTAACCTACCTGCATACAGTGAGAGAGAGCCTTAAAGTGTAACTATCACTCATATAAAAGTGCCCCCCAATTTATTTTTACTGTAGCATTAAGAATCTAAATCCATGTACAATCCTTATTATTATTTAGAAATCCAAGTTCTTCGGAGAATCACAGTCAGGCATCTTGTTGAAGAGGCATCTTTGCTCCTGGCCTGTTTGTACCTTAAGGTACAATACAACTCCCAATTGCCAAACATTGAGGAGAGAAGGACGGACAGCGCAGGCGCACAGATGTCTCCTGGGCAAGATGTCTGAACTGTTGTCTGCCTGTGAGTCTCTGAAGAACTTAGATTTTTAAAGGGATTGTAATACTTAAAATGTAAAAAAAATATGTTGTAGGGTTTATTCCCCTGAGTAAAACAAGAGTACTCCCACTGCTGAAAGATATTTCATTCAAAAGTTATTAATTTTCAAAGTTGAATTTTTTAGGTGCAATATCACAGTGGCCTGAAATTGTACAGTGGCGCTGTTGCTACACCAGCCTATGGAGATTTATGGTCCCGGGACCAGAGCTGTCCATAGGATCGTGTAGCAACAGCGCCACTGTACAATTTCAGGCCACTGTGATATTGCACCTAAAAAAATTCAACTTTGAAAATTAATAACTTTTGAATGAAACACCTTTCAGCAGTGGGAGTACTCTTGTTTTACTCAGGGGGATGAACCCTACAACATATTTTTTTTACATTTTAAATATTACTATCCCTTTAAATAATGGCGGACTTAATAAGGATTATAAATGGATTTATATGTTTAACACTATAGCAAAATGAATTGGGGGGCACTTTTATAGGAATGATAGTTCCACTTTAAATCCTGTACTGTGTACAGTTCTTGAGAACAGGTTTGGACACTCCTGTTTTAAAGTGGCTCTATCACCTTAAAGGGATAGTATTGTCATTTTTTTAATAAATATTAATCTTGTAGGCATTAAAAAATCAAAGTAAATGCCCCCAGTCCCATCTCTCAAACCTTTATGGTTCGAGAGATATTCGGGACCAAAGTTCCCCCCTCCCTCCCCTTTCCCTGATGTCAGCGCTCTAGCTGACTGCAGGGGAATCCGGTCCCTGAACAAGCGGAGGCTCTTCAGCAGAGCCAAGATCGCATTATTGAGAAAGAAATCCTTCACTGGAACAGTCTACAAAGTGTGCTTGGTTTGCAAGTACACTTTGTAGACCGTTCCAGTGACGGATTTCTTTCTCAGTAATGTGATCTCGGCTCTGCTGAAGAGCCTCTGCTTGTTCAGGGACCGGATTCCCCTGCAGTCAGCTAGAGCTCTGATGTTAGGGAAAGGGGAGGGGGAACTTTGGTCCTGAATATCTCGCGAACCATAAAGGTTTGAGAGATGGGACTGAGGGCATTTAATTTTATTTTTTAATGCCTACAATATTAATGTTTATAAAAAAATGACAATACTATCCCTTTAATTCAAGTTTGCTTATTTGAAAACTGCACTAAAAACTGTCTATATGTTACATTAACCAAAAGTCCAACAAACATACAGTTCAGGAGATATTCACACTTATTTCATATGCTAATGTATGCTAATTGAGGCATGAGTGACATTTATATATGCTAATCAAGCAATACACTTATGTTGCATATGCTAATGAAGCCTTTTCAGTGATATGTCATATGGTAATGGAGGTTTCAATGAGGTTTCATATGCTAATACAGCTTTGTGCAGTACCAGGAAGTGCTTACTTTCACTTTATCTCATAAACTGTACATCTACTAGACTTTTGGTTAACATGACATACAGACAGTTTTTAATTCAGCTTTCAAATATGCAAACTTGAATTAAGGTAATAGAGCCACTTTAAAGTGATAGTAATACTTGAAAACTTTTAAATTTAATTCAATAGATATTTTAAAAATACATTAATTGTGCCATTTTCGATCTCCCAAACCATTATGGTTTGGGAGATATCAGTCTGCAAAGTTCCCCCCTCCCTCCCCTTGTGCTGATGTCAGCTTTCAAACTCAGAGACGGAGATCGCACTCCGTAGATCATCCTGCGGCTCTTCAGAAGAGCTGTGATCGCAGTAGTTATAAAGAAATACTTCATTTGAACGGTCTACAATGTGTGCTTGCAAACCGGGCACACATTGTAGACCGTGCAAATGAATTATTTCTTTGTAACTACCGAGATCACAGCTCTGCTGAAGAGCCGCAGGACGGTCTATGGACTGCAATCTCCGTCTCAGAGTTTGAAAGCTGACGTCAGCACAAGGGGAGGGAGGGGGGAACTTTGCAGACTTATATCTCCAGGGGAGGGCTGGCAATACATTCAAGTGGCCCATTTATATTATTGCTCGAGCCCACTGTCCCAGCCCACCCCCTTTTGTTAATTTTAAAATTGGCATTAATGTTGTGACGTAAGTCAAGTGATACCACATAGCTTACAGTTGAAATAGGGCTACATTAGTGCGCTACTGCAAACCTTATAATTTAAGTAAAGCTTACCTATTGATACTATAGAGCTTACAAGATACTATAGAGATTACCTAGTGATACTATAGAATTTACAAGATACTATAGAGATTACCTAGTGATACTATAGAGCTTACAATGGAAATGGTTTATACTACTAGTTTAGCTCCATTTCAGTTGTAAGCTCTGTGGTATCACTAGTGTAGCTCCATTTACAGAAACAATTGGGAGATTTAGTGAGGTGCAGTGGCCTACCAGCTCAGACATATGACCAGCCCAGGGGGCAATTGCCCCCCTGCCAGGGTGACCACACGTCCTGGAATGGCCGGGACTGTCCCTTATTGGGGGTCTGTGTCCCACGTCCTGGGTCACCCCCCACCGGGACAACAAAGAGTCCCGGAATGGAGCAACACGCGCCAGTCCAGCCAGCCAATTAAATTTATTTGCTGTATGGTCCTCATTGGCTGGCTGAGCCATCCAATGAAGACCATATTGCAAATACATTTCATTGGTTGGCTTGACTGGTGCATTGGCGACAGCCGGGATGGAGCAGGTATGCTGGTGGTGCAAGTGAGACCCGCGTCTGAGGCTCCCGCCGGAGCTCACCATCTTTCTAAGGCTGACACTGGGAATTCTTACTATGTTAGCGAAAGAAAGATGGTCATCGCCGGCGGGAGCCTCAGCCGCGGGACTAGGGTGACCACATGTCCCGGAATGGCAGAATGGAAATGTGGTCACCCTACCCCCTGCCCCCCAGGCCAGCCCTCCCCTGTATATCTCCCAAACCATAAAGGTTTGATCGAAAATGGCACAATTAATGTATTTTTAAAATATATATTGAACTAAATGTATTACTATCACTTTAAGAACTCTTGGGATAGACATATGGCTATTCTAAGAATAAAATATGTCTAAGCTATCTATATAGAGGAATGGCTGGTTAACTAGAATGGACAACTGATTCGTATTTGCCATCACATTTTATGTTTCTGTGTAAGTCTATCTCTGTGTGGTATCCACTCACTATAGCACATTAGACGATAATTTCTAAACTTGAGGTTCCTCATGTCAGACCATTTCAGTTCTGTGTTGGGGGATACCCTGGTATTAACCATACTTGTCTCCTGTGCAGATTCTTCCAGACCAGTATGCAAAACTGGATGTCCCAGGTGCAAAAGAGATGGCCAGTATGTTTTGCTTCTACATGATGAAACCCAACAGGGACGTGGAACTCACCCATAAACTCCACCCCAAAATCAAGAAGTTCGAGCAGTGGATGGAGGAGAAGAAAGCTGCATTTAAGCACTCGTTGTAGCAGACTGTCAGGAACCACAATCTGCAACCTTTTCTGCCGCTATAATTGATTTAATACACAGATCTGTCGAAAGCTTCTAGCGCAAATGAAGCAAAGTTCCATGGACTTTGTACAACTTTACTCTCATCTCCTGCAGGACACTCAGCCGACTCTCTCTATTATAAACAAGCAGCTTAGCCCCTTGATGGCAAGGGCAGCGAGCAACGCAATGCACACTCCTCTGGTCTTCTAGGTGTTAAAAAACTGAGCACTTCATTAGACTGAATTATTTTCTGTTCTTGTGGCAATAAAGTCAGTATTCCAAAATACCAGATGGATGGCTTCTTTGATCATTTTTTCAGATGTCTATGGAAATGTATCGGTTCTTGTGACGATAAATGTCTGTCGCTTTACGTCTCACTTTCCTCTGCGGAAGGAATGGGAGGGTTTCCAAAGGGCATAATAATAATAACTAGTATTTATATAGAGCCTTTCTCCCAGTGGAACTCAAAGCGCCTGCTCTCGGAATTAACCAAACCGGCAGCTGAACAACAGGTGGTATTATTTCCCAGTCAATGGTACTCAATTATCAAGCTCAGAAGGATGAAGGGCTGAGTTGACCCTGCTGGGAAACAAACCTGCAACCTTGCAGTTTGAGCAGGATCTGCAGTCAGGGCATTTACCACTGAGCTATCTCGCCAGGGTGGAACATGGGTCGCCAATTGAATGATCAGTGCAAAGTGCAGCTCAATGGCACCATTACTAGCAAGGAGATTAGCACCAATTCACACACCCCAAGCTGGAAACAAGACCCGGGGGTTTAACCATGAGACCTGGGACTTAAGTCTCCTAGGTAGGAACCAGTGTTCAATTGGAGACTCGTCAATAAAAATCGCTATTCTGTAGACAGATGGCCATATGCACACCTGGGAACTTTTTATTGTTGTCTCCCCGGAGGGGAGTCCTCTGCTGCCATTGGCGGTGTGAAGAATGACGCGTATCACATGAAAAAGGGGCGGGGGTTAACGCGAGTGCCGGGGAAGGGCGTAAAAGAAGGCTGGGGGGAAGGAGCAACACAGGGAGAAAGAGTGTAAGTGGGTAGAGTTTCAATAGAAACTCCCCACATCCGGAGGACTCAGCCTCTGCCCCGGAGACCCGGTAAAGCAGTGCCAAAACCAGAGTCTCTGGGGCAAATCCGGAGGGTTCCCAGGTATGGCCATATGTGTAAAGTCAAATGCGGAGCAATTGTAAGGCAGATCAACTACAACAAAGCGAATGAGTACAATTTCTCAAAATGTCATGGATTTTACCCTTTGAATGCCAGAGGGGTACGCAACGCATTGCTCTGCAATGCGTTGCTTACCCCTCTGGCACTCAACGGTTAAATGGAGCTAGACCGTTCTCCAATTCATTGCTCTGGCAACCTGAGCATGATGGGAATCATTGTCCAATAACAGCTGGGGGAGGGGTCATGTGGAGCCCAATTTCGGTAGACTCATTTGCCCAACAGCAGCAAACATTTCTTCAGTACTAAAGGAGCAGTAAACTTTTTTTATGAAAACACATATTTTACAGAGCATTTCCTGCTGAATAAAACAAGGATACTCTCATCGCTGTCATATGTTTTATTCAAAATTTATAGCAGTTTAAATAACCAGGAAGTGAATTTACTGTGTCTACTTCCTGCTAGTTCTAACTGACAGGAAGTGACTTTACTGTGTTTACTTCCTGATAGTTCTAACTGACAGGAAGTGACTTTACTGTGTTTACTTCCTGATAGTTCTAAATGACAGGAAGTGAATTTACTGTGTGTTTACTTCCTGATAGTTCTAACTGACAGGAAGTGACTCAGCAGTTTCTATCACATTCTATGGAGAACTGTATGTCTCTGACTTTTCTGACTTTCCTCTCCATTAGAATCTAACAGGAAAACTAATTAGAATTTGACCGCTAGAGGGCACTGCAAATGTAAAAAAACATGGGTTTAACTCTGTAAATATGAATCTTTCGGCAGTGGGAGTACCCTTATTTTACTCAATAGGAAAATCCCTACAATACATATTTTTTCATAAAAAAGTTTACTGCTCCTTTAAGTTTATTTATCTTGTCCACATATTTGCATTTTCTCACTCTTATCCCCAGACCCTCCCATTCGTGTCCTTGCTTCCACCCTCATTTCTTTCCTCCTGTCCCGTTTGAACATTTGTCCGTCTGAGCAGTTTGTTAAAGTGTCATGTGTTGTAATGAATGTTCCCCACTTGTACAGCACTACCGTGTAAGTTAGCGTTTATAACGAGAGGATAATGCTAGTAATTCTTGAAACCCGCTCCCTTTTTTATCCACATACTAACTAACATTATTCTTTTTCGATACTGAGCATTACCTTATCTTGTCTAAATATTTCTTTTAGTCTTTTAATCATTTGGTTCCATTCCTCATCTCGTTCATGTTCATTTAATTCCTTCCCTCCGTCTTACCCATGTGTCCATCTCTCTTTCTATCAAACCTGGGGAGATGCTCAAATGGTCAGCGGGATCTTGAATGAAGATGACTCCAGATTAGGGTGATTTCACAAAGAAAGTGGTTTATTCACATACATAATACACTATGGGCTGTCAGAGCATAACCAAAATCAAGGCCCACCCTGCACACAAATTGAGAAACTATCTGAGTTCCAAGGGCATGGGCCCATACATGGAACTCTGATGTGGCTACAACAAAGCATTCTCCTCACTGGTAGTTCCAAGGAGAGAATGACCAATCAGGAGCCTGGGTCTGGACCGGGAGACACAAACTAACCAGTCAAGGAATTGTAGGAAACGTTCCTCAACCAATAGGAGAGATGCAGACAATCTCTTCCCAGTCCCATCTTTGTTCTTCCTTTCACCTGGCACCAGACCTCTGTCACAATACACCATCCATTGTTTCAGAAATGGTCTGAATGTACAGACACTCAGGGTAATGTTATCTACAGACACACAGGACACTGTTATCGAGAGACAGTCAGGGTACTGTTATCTAGAGACAGTCAGGGCACTGTTATTTACAGACACTCAGGGTACTGTTATCTAGAGACAGTCAGGGCACTGTTATCTAGAGACAGTCAGGGTCCTGTTATCTAGAGACACTCAGGGTCCTGTTATCTAGAGACACTCAGGCACTGTTATTTAGAGACAGTCAGGGCACTGTTATCTAGAGACACTCAGGGTACGGTTATCTAGAGACACTCAGGGTACTGTTTCCCCTATAATCTACAGACACTCTGGTGCTCTGCCTGACGGGAATAACTGACTCAGACAAGTTAACACAGTCATACATGACATGAAATTTAACAAAGTGCAACATATATATGTAGCCCCTTTGAGGAATTTTGTTAAATATAAATTATATCTAATGAAATCAGGCATTATATTTCTCACCTTCCTAATTCCACCCCTCCCCCCACAAAAAAACAAACAAACAAACAAACTGGGCCATACATGCATTCCCTACTGGGTCTAAGGGGAACATGGAGTGTGTTGTTCTTCCCTGATGATCATTGGAGAGTGGCTTTTCCTGCATTCAGGCCCCCCCAAGCCCCCCAGTACATTCATCTTGAGATGAGGGACTAATGTAGGGTGGTGATAGTTTCTCCAGGAAGGGGGCTCTGGGAACTGTCCTTAATCCAGGTGCTGAATGCTGTGTGCTGTCACTGAGAGAACGATGTGGGCCAGCAGGGGGCAAAGGAGTTCTTAGGGCTGATCAGCATGTATCTTCACAAAACCCATCTCTCCTCTTCTCTCTGCCTGATACTTGTTCTGTTCCACAATCTCATTGTCCTCTGTCACTGTCCCACAGGTGCTCAGGGGGGCTCAGTTGCTCGTGCCCTCTTGGAGGACTCTACCTTTGCTGTAAGGGCAGTAACCAGGGACACCACCAAGGGAGCAGCACTGAAGCTGAAACAAGCTGGGGCAGAGGTCGTGGCTGCAGATATGAACGATGAGAAAAGTCTGGAGTCAGCTCTGAGTGGAGCGTATGGCGCTTTTGTAGTCACCAACTACTTTGATCATTCCAGCAAGGACAACGAGGCTGTTCAGGTAAAGCCCCAGGGCTGACACTTCAGTTATGGCAGAAGCTACCAACTGTGAAAATATGTAACCAATCCCACTGCATCCACCAACTCCCATCAATTCAGATATCAATAGCAGCTTATCAACTGACTACTACCATAAGCCAATAACAACAAACTAATCCTTGAATAGCCTACCTCTGCACTACAGTAAAGTACAATTTAAAGGGTTAATAATGTTTCGCAAAAAAAGCAGCTCCAATTAATTTACATAGCACTTGGGCCATGGAGAGTGTTATTTCATTACTGTCAGAATTGTAGCTCAGGA
Source organism: Rhinophrynus dorsalis (assembly GCA_037306005.1). Taxonomy (NCBI): domain Eukaryota; kingdom Metazoa; phylum Chordata; class Amphibia; order Anura; family Rhinophrynidae; genus Rhinophrynus; species Rhinophrynus dorsalis. The sequence goes on from CM074725.1 coordinate 16,583,524, forward strand.
GTAATTAAATGATAAAGTCTCCCCTCCCGCCCCTTTTACCTAGTGTAAGCCATCTCTTCTCAGATGTGGAATCCAGTCCATAGACCAGACAGATAACAGCAGGGGACAATCTTCTTCCTATGAGAACAATGAAAGCCCTGCCCCCCTTGACAAGCTTTTCAGGTTTTTCCCTTATCTTAATTGAAGATTGTCCCTCTCTGCAGTCTACCTGGGCACCTCCCTTCTGATCTGGCTGAGCAGTGTTACATCAGTAAAAGAAGCGGGAGGGGAAAAATTTATCAGTCAATTACTCTTGTACTACAACTCTGACAGTATTGAAATACCACTCTCTATGGCCCAAATACTATGAAGATTAATTGAAGCTGCTTTTATTGTGAAACATTACTATCCCTTTAAGTGGGCCTCTCACCTTAAAGGGACAGTATTGCCTAATAATGAATAGGTTTCATTCATACCCTTTTAAATATCATGTACTCCAGGTCAGCATTTGTAAACATTATCTCTTAGGTGCACAAAATCTAAGCTATATTATAAATATTTCATATTCATCTAGAGATCAGCTGTGAAGGTCCATTTGAATTTTTTTGTTTATACAAGTGATAAGGACAATGTAAGGCAAGATTCAGGTAAGAATATACTTAAAGTGATAGTAATACTAGAAAACATATAAATTTAATTCAATAGATATTTTAAAAAATACATTAATTGTGCCATTTTCGATCTCCCAAACCTTTACGGTTTGGGAGATATCAGTTTTGCAAAGTTCCCCCCTTCCCTCCCCTTGTGCTGACATCAGCTTTCAAACTCAGAGACGGAGATCGCAGTCCATAGACCATCCTGTGGCTCTTCAGCAGAGCCGTGATCGTGGTACTTACAAAGAAATACTTCATTTGAACGGTCTACAACTCGTGCTTGCAAACCAGGCACACGTTGTAGACCGTTCAAATGAAGTATTTCTTTGTAACTACCACGATCACGGCTCTGCTGAAGAGCCACAGGACGGTCTATGGACTGCGATCTCCGTCTGTAAGTTAGAAAGCTGATGTCAGCACAAGGGGAGGGAGGGGGGAACTTTGCAGCCTTGTATCTCCCAAACCATAAAGGTTTGGGAGATCGAAAATGGCACAATTAATGTATTTTTAAAATATCTATTGAATTAAATTTATATGTTTTCAAGTATTACTATTACGTTAACCCTTTGAGTTCCAGAGGGGTATGCAATGCATTGCAATGCTTTGCGTACTCCTCTGGCACCCAAAGGGTTTAGAGATAAGCGTTTCAGTGAACTCACTGGATGGGTTCTGAGATTAAAGCATAAACAGCAAAAACCTTTATCAATTTTTTTTTTACAGGCTTGATAAAAAAGTAGCAAATTGTGGCCACTTTTACCTTTTATTTAAAAAGATTTTAGAACTTTCTCATCAAAGGAAACTACTGTCTGGGAGTAAATAATATTTTAATAGATTCAAGCTCTTTTCATTTTTTTGGGTGGTAATATCCCTTTAAGAGAATTTTATCTTGTTTCACAGGGAAATAAAATCTACCTGTATGTTTTAGTAGACAGTTTTCTGTAAAATAAATAGCGGTTGAGAAATTAACCTTCATTTTTTGTGGCTCAGTGTGTCACTTAATGCTAATGCCATTAATGATAAGCTAATTACACCTAGTTTAATCCAAACTTACCTCTTACTGTGCCTAGAATTTTACATATCACAGTGTATGGGCTTTGCCTAGATTCTACATAATACAGTGTGTGGATTCTGCTTAGATCCATTCATATCACAGTTAGGGTTGCCACCCAGACGGTATTTTACCGGCAATCCAATGTTAAGTCTATGGAGGGAATGCCATGGCCAGTATTTTTTTTTTAAGAAAAGGTGGCAACCCTAATCACAGTGTGTGGACTCTGCCTAGATCCATTCATATCATAGGGTGTGGGCTCTGCCTAGATCCATTCATATCATAGGGTGTGGGCTCTGCCTAGATCCATTCATATCACAGTGTGTGGACTAGATCCATTCATATCACAGTGTGTGGGTTCTGTCTAGATCCATTCATATCACAGTGTGTGGACTCTGCCTAGATCCATTCATATCACAGTGTGTGGACTAGATCCATTCATATCACAGTGTGTGGGTTCTGTCTAGATCCATTCATATCACAGTGTGTGGACTCTGCCTAGATCCATTCATATCACAGTGTGTGGACTAGATCCATTCATATCACAGTGTGTGGGTTCTGTCTAGATCCATTCATATCACAGTGTGTGGACTCTGCCTAGATCCATTCATATCATAGTGTGTGGACTCTGCCTAGATCCATTCATATCATAGGGTGTGGACTCTGCTTAGATCCATTCACTTACCTCTTTCTGTGCCTACAATCTTTCATATCACAGTGTATGGGCTTTGCCTAGATTCATACATAATACAGTGTGTGGACTCTGCCTAGATATATTCATATCACATTGTGTGTGGACTCTGCCTAGATCCATTCATATCATAGGGTGTGGGCTCTGCCTAGATCCATTCATATCATAGGGTGTGGGCTCTGCCTAGATCCATTCATATCACAGTGTGTGGACTAGATCCATTCATATCACAGTGTGTGGGCTCTGCCTAGATCCATTCATATCACAGTGTGTGGACTCTGCCTCGATCCATTCATATCACAGTGTGTGGACTCTGCCTAGATCCATTCATATCATAGGGTGTGGACTCTGCTTAGATCCGTTCACTTACCTCTTTCTGTGCCTACAATCTTTCATATCACAGTGTATGGGCTTTGCCTAGATTCATACATAATACAGTGTGTGGACTCTGCCTAGATATATTCATATCCCAGTGTGTGTGGACTCTGCCTAGATCCATTCATATCATAGAGTGTGGACTCTGCTTAGATCCATTCACTTACCTCTTACTGTGCCTAGATTCATTCATATCACAGTGTATGGGCTCTGCCTAGATTCATACATAATACAGTGTGTGGACTCTGCCTAGATCCAATCATATCACAGTGTGTGGACTCTGCCTAGATCCACTCATGTCACAGTGTGGACTCTGCTTAGATCCATTCATATCACAGTGTGTGTGGACTAGATCCATTCATATCACAGTGTGTGGACTCTGCCTAGATCCATTCATATCATAGGGTGTGGACTCTGCTTAGATTCATTCATATCACAGTGTGTGGACTCTGCTTAAATCCATTCATATCACAGTGTGTGGACTCTGCCTAAATCCATTCATATGACAGTGTGTGGGCTCTGCCTAGATCCATTAATATCAGAGTTTGTGGGCTCTGCCTAGATACATTCATATCACAGTGTGTGGACTCTGCCTAGATCCATTCATATCACAGTGTGTATGGACTCTGCCTAGAGCCATTCATATCACAGTGTGTGGGCCTTGCCTAGATCCATTCATATCACAGTGTGTGGACTAGATCCATTCCTATCACAGTGTATGGACTAGATCCATTCATATCACAGTGCGTGGACTCTGTCTAGATCCATTCACATCACAGTGTGTGGACTCTGCCTAGATCCATTAAAATCACAGTGTGTGGACTCTGCCTGGATCCATTCATATCACAGTGTGTGGACTCTGCTAGATTCATTCATATCACAGTGTGTGGACTCTGCCAGTTATATTGATGTACCCACTTGTGTTCAAGTAGGGAAATCCTAAACACGCGGCCTGTTACAGTCTCTGAGGACAGGTGTAAAAACCACTGTTCCACATTTCTATTGCCATGAACAAGGAAGTGCACTGCTTGTCTATTACATTAAGGCAACTGCTCTTAGGAATTCATCAGTAGGACCACAGTTACCAATTATGGACGCAGTACCGAGAGCCTTAGTGGGTGAGAGTTTTACACCCCTGATCAAGTTCATTTTATATTTAAGGGAAAACGGATTGCTGATCTGTCCAAACGCCTGGGCCTCAAGCATGTGGTTTACAGTGGTCTGGAGAATGTCAAGAAGCTGACTGGGGGAAAACTGGAAGTGAAGAACTTTGATTGCAAAGGAGAGGTGGAAGAGTACTTCAGAGCCATCGGTGTCCCCATGACCAGTGTCAGACTCTCCATGTACTACGAGAACCTTCTGGGCTTCTTAAAGCCAAAGAAAGCCAAGGATGGACAGACCTACACTTTCGGTAGGAGGACAAAACAATATATTGTGTGTGTGGTGTGCAAGTAAATATAAAACAATGACATGTAACTGGTTATATTGCCAATCACTAAGCACGGGAGTGAAGGTCTTACATCACTATACCCAGGGCCGGCCCAAGACATTGTGCTGCCTGGGTCCAAGGATGAAATGCTGCCCCCCCACACCAAAACACACCACATCCTTAATTATATTAACCCCTCTCCTGCCCCTAAAACCACATAGAACTGTAGTGTTGTTGTTTTTTTTACACCCCTTGTACCTTTCTTCCCCCTTTCCTTTTTACACCCATTGTACCATTCTCCCCCCTTACCTTTTTACACCCCTTGTACCTTTCTCCCCCTTGCCTTTTTACACCCATTGTACCATTCTCCCCCCTTACCTTTTTACACCCCTTGTACCTTTCTCCCCCTTGCCTTTTTACACCCCTTGTACCTTTCTCCCCCCTTGCCTTTTAACACCCCTTGTGCCTCTTTTTTCCCCTCTTTTCAACCCTTGTGCCTCTTTTTTCACCCATTGTGCCTCTCTTTTCCCCTCTTTTCATCCCATGTGCATCTTTTTCACCCCTTGTGCCTCTTTCCCCCCTTTTCACTCCTTGTGCCTCTTTTTCACCCCTTCTGCCTCTCTTTCACCCCTTGTGCCTCTCTTTCACCCCTTGTGCCTCTCTTTCACTCCTTGTGCCTCTCTTTCACCCCTTGTGCCTCTCTTTCACTCCTTGTGCCTCTCTTTCATTCCTTGTGCCTCTTTTCCACTCTTTTCACTCATTGTGCCTTTCTTTCATCCCTTGTGCCTCTCTTTCACCCCTTGTGCCTCTCTTTCACTCCTTGTGCCTCTCTTTCACTCCTTGTGCCTCTCTTTCACTCCTTGTGCCTCTCTTTCATTCCTTGTGCCTCTTTTCCACTCTTTTCACTCATTGTGCCTTTCTTTCATCCCTTGTGCCCTTATTCCCCTCTTTTCACTTTTTGTGCCTCTTTTTCACCCCTTGTGCCTCTCTTTCACCCCTTGTGCCTCTTTTCCCCTCTTTTCACTCCTTGTGCCTCTCTTTTCACCCCTTGTGCCTCTCCCCCCCCCTCTTGCCTGTTTCTCTTCTCCTTCTGGCTCTCTCCTTCCCTCTCTTCTCTGCTTATCTGGCTCTTCCCCTGCGTTTTACTCAGTCTCCCCACTACCCGCACTGATGATAGTCGGGACCATGTCACATGCGGAGACGCAGCGTGGTGCATGCTGGGATTTACTTCGTCAGTCTGGGCGCCAGTTTTAAACTTACACTGGCCTCCAAACAGAGGAAGAAAACCCCGGCATGCTCAACACGGCGTCTCCGCGTGTGACGCGGTCCCAGCTGTCATCAGTGCAGGGCAGTGGGGAGACGCTGCTCACAAAATAACATGCCTTGGGGCGGCAAATTGCCGTCCCTGTCAGAGTGCCGCCTGGGTCCATGGCCCCACCGGGACCCATGTAAGGGTCGGCCCTGTCTATACCCAGTAGTAATAGAAGACAGGAGTCTACTGCAAATTATACATTTATCACTGGTTTTATCTGAATGTTTTCTGTAAACTTCAATAGGAGTCTGTACGATAAAGTCAGTGATAACTCAGCCAGCCAATGAGGACCATATAGCAAATACATTTCATTGGCTGGCTGGACTGGTGCGTGTTGCTGAGTTCCAGGACTCTTTGTTGTCCCGGTGGGGGGTGACCCAGGACACGGGACACAGACCCCCAATAAGGGACAGTCCCGGGCATTCTGGGACGTGTGGTCACCCTAACAGACAGAGATAGTAATGTTATAATGTAAACATACGTTGGATTGTTCAATGTACCTTTATATAATGCATAATATCCTTCATATTGCCTGTAACTTTGCATTCTTCTTGAAAATCGATTTAAAAGTTTCCCCCTCCCACCGTTTCCATCACGTCATTCACAGTTCACTGAGATCCGAAAGCTGGCCTGGATGGATCGCAAAGAGGGACAAAATTGTGTCAGTAGAAGGAAAACCCACCAAGGGGCTCAGGGTTTCCTCACACAGACACAGACAATATCGTCCCTCATTGTGATACGTTAAGAGACCGGCTTTCAGATCTCGGTGAACTGTGAATGACGTGATGGAATGGGGCGGGAGGGGGAAACTTTTAAATCGATTTCAAGAAGAATACAAAGGTACAGGCAATATGAAGGATATTATGCATTATATAAAAGTACATTGAGCAATCTAACGTATGTATGTTATAAGTACCAATGTAGTCAGAAAGCTGGGGTGTGTATGGGGGTAATTGTGAGGAGGTAAGGTAGGTGTGACCGTACCTGGGAACTTCTTGGTCTGGGAGCCCTGTGGTGCTGATGAGGTGAGATAAATAACGTGATTCGCGTCATAAAAGGGGCGGGGCTTAATAGTGAGTGGGGGGTGGAACTTAAAAAAAAAAAGGTACAATAGCCTGGGGAAGGAGGAGAAGAGGACGGGGAGTGGGAGGAACTCAATGGAGGAGCAGGTGTGGGCAGAGTTTCATCAGAAACTGCCCACATCCGGAGAATCAGACTCCGCCCCGGAGACCCACTAATTTGGAGTCAAAACTGGAATCTCCGGGGCATAGTTCCCAGCTATGGGTGTGACAACAGGGTCAGATTTATTTCCCAGGTCCCCCTAGGAAAAGCACCCATGGCCACATCCTCATTCATCACATGACTGGCCCCCAGTCACATCCGCTATTTCCTGACTTAAAACTACCCTTGGCCTATAACAAGCAACAACAGACAACAACAAAAAAAAATCAAAACTTTAACCCCTTGGTATCTATAGAAATCTGGAGCAAATAATAGCCTGAAAAGGGGTATATAAACCAGTAAAGGACATTGAGATTGCTCTGGTCACACCCACAATTCAGAATGTGGGTGTGACTAGCACAGCTACAGCAGCATCTACCCTCAAAATGTGAAGCTGCGCGCAGCCGTCTACACTGCCTATTGGGAAATCCGACTCTGGCGAGAATTCCTTAAAGGGGATATATCACCCCAGTACAAATGCATGTGAAACGTTAGATTAGCTAGCTGCCTCCCTCTATCCAGCCTCCTCCGATGACAGAGGCTTCTGTCTGTAAGCTGGAGCGCTCTCATTGGCAGAGATCGATATCTAGCCAATGAGATCGCTCCAGCTTACAGGCATAAATCCTCCGTCATCGGAGGAGGCCGGATAGAGGGAAAGGAGCAGAGGCAGACAGACTGCGGGGATAGAGCTGTACCCGCAGTCTACCCGGAAGTGTAGTCTAGAAACGTTAACTTTAACCAATTTAGGATAAAAAAAATATATATATATTCATGAATCCCACCTCATTGCTAGCTAATCTAACATTTGACATGCATCTGTACTTGAGTGATAGATCCCCTTTAAGGACTATACCCATTACTTAACCTGGATTAAATATCCCTTTGACAACTCAAGAACTTAAAATGCCCCCCACCAATAACACACACAGAGGCGGATGTATTAACCTTTTGAATGCCAGAGAGATATCCAGTGGATTGCATTACAATGGGCTGCATACCTCTCCGGCACTCAAAAGGTTAAGAGGTATTAAGGCAGGCAATTCAAACTCAAATACAGCTGCAACAATATAATAGTACAGAGATCGGCAGCCATTTTTTGGCCCTCCTTAGATATCTGCGCTGCTATTTTGCTGGGGAGGTTTGGGGGATGAAATGAAGTTTTCCTCTCTGCTGTGGCTGATAATTATCTCAGGGTTATCTCTAGGGCTTGGGAATGTCTGCCTCTCAACCTGTTGAAGACTACAATTCCAATCCTCAACCAGACAACAGCTGGAGACCCACATGTTTCCAACCCCTGTTTTACAAAGTGACAAAATAAAATGAGAAATCCTGTTGGGGGCCCCAGTATATTAGCGAGGGGACCAGATGTAGCCCCAGAGCTGCATGTTTGACATGTCTGCATTAAAGGGGAACTACCACCCCGCAATAACTTAACCTGAAATCAGTCTTCATCTGGTGACTAGCTGCTTAGTAGCCGGCCAGCTCCAAAAGGGACTGACAGCGCAGGTGCATGGACGTCACTGTGACGAGATGTCCATGCTTCCTGCTCCTGCGACCATCAGAAAAACGCAAATATCTTTGGAACCGGGTAATATTTCTGGCGACTAGCGCTACTGAGCAGCTAGTCGCCAGATGAAGACTGATTTCAGGTTAAGTTATTGCGGAGTGGTAGTTCCCCTTTAAGGTATTAAAAGCACCATAACTTCCCCCCTACCAACAACTCCCATGCAAGCCGATGTATGAAGAGGCCTCTGGAGAACGCAACTTGCTGCAGAAATGCTCCCATCGCGTTAGGGAGTGATTAAGTTCTCCCATTTGATGTTATTATCTGGATCCACATTATTATGTGTCGCTACACTATCCCGATACCATGTTATTATCTGGATCCATATTATCATTGTGTCTGTACACTATCCCTCTCCCATGTTATTATCTGGATCCATATTATCAGTGTCTGTACACTATCCCTCTCCCATGTTATTATCTGGATCCATATTATCATTGTGTCTGTACACTATCCCTCTCCCATGTTATTAGTGAGATGTCTGGGTAATCGTCAGGACAGAAGAAAGGATGCAAGGGACGATAAACACAATAGCCCCTAGTGCATTTCTCACAATGTTTTATCAAACACATCATGCAGGGAATGCACAGGGAATAGGTACATCACAAAGACCACTAAAGTGAAACTACAAGATTAGGATGAAGCATGTGGATCCCTCTCCAGATCCCAGTAGACATGGGACATGAATCACCACTGTTAAATAGCTCCTCCCAATCAATGTGTTTTGAGATTAAGTATCTCTTTCTCAAAGGTTTGTAAAGGAGGGTTCACTTCCCTTTTATCTCCTACGTATAGGCAAGTGCAACCACTTGGCACTAATATGTAAGTCTATAACTGACTCCACAATCATTAGGAAGTTCATCATTAAAATATAAACTAATACATTAAGGAAAACTTTCTATGTACAAAAAATAGTTCCCTAAAAACACTACATACAAAATCACAAAATCAAATACAAGAAAATGCTGAAGATTTGACCATATAAATCTTAAAACAACTCCATGTTGAACATATATATGTTTCATGGTAAATCTAACCTGGATAGCAAATCAGGTAAAGACCAAAGCAGCGAAGGTGGTTAATATGGTCAAAGACTTGTAACTGATATGCTGTACCATAGGGGATAACTAAAATTTCCCATTGATTTAAACTTGGCTTTTAAAATCTTGAATGCTTGAGAGGTCTCCATCTGATTGTGGGGAAAGCAGTAGATCATGTTAGGATGACTATGACTATAGAAAAAGTAGCTCCCTTGTCACTACACTCTGGGTACCATGGTCTATAGTGTTTTTTTACTTATAGTTGGTAAACTTCATGTAGGTGACATTTTTGGGGGGCCTGCCTTGACTCGGAGAGCACCACTAATTGACAGCTTTACTAAATGTTTAATTCCAGTCATTCCTGTGGGTGATGTCCCGTTAGATGGGTTTTCTGTTCAAGATCTTGGCCCCGTGGTAGTCCGTATCCTGAAATGTCCTTCAGAATACATCGGGAAGAACATTGGGCTCAGCACAGATAAATTAACGGTGGATCAATATGCACTGATCATGTCCAAAGCCACTGGAAAGACTATTAAAGCTACTAAGGTAAGTATGATTTCAGTGTTCTGAAGGAGTGGCTTTGTTGTGATGTCACCAGTGTATATCTTTGATGAAAGTTCTCCCATACAACGTCACCAGACTACTATTTTTTTATTAACAGGAAACAGACATATGTCACAATATCCTAAAATAATGACTTCCACGTAAGCAGAAAGATTATAATTAACCCCTTAGTGACAGCCGCGTTCGTACACGGCTGTCACCTTAACGCCCGAGGAACATTTTTTTTTTTTTCAAACAAGTCCGGAGTCTCCGAGCGGCGTGCAGCCGCACGGAGACCCGGACTTCCGTGACTTACCAGGTACGTCACTGTCACTAAGTGACAGTTTAAGCGGGACGTACCTGGTAAGTCATCCGTCGTTAAGGGGTTAAAGGAGCAGTAAACTTTTTTTTATGAAAAAATATATATTGTAGGGATTTTCCTACTGAGTAAAATAAGGGTACCCCCACTGCCAAGAGATTTATATTTCCAGAGTTATTACAGTTTAAACTCATGTTTTTTTACATTAGCAGTGCCCTCTAGTGGTCAAATTCTAATTAGATTTCCTGTTAGATTCTAATGGAGAGGAAAGTCAGAAAAGTCAGAGACATACAGTTCTCCATAGAATGTGATAGAAACTGCTGAGTCACTTCCTGTCGATTAGAACTATCAGGAAGTAAACACAGTAAATTAACTTCCTGTCAGTTAGAACAATCAGGAAGTAAACACAGTAAATTCAGTTCCTGATTATTTAAACTGCTATAATATTTGAATTAAAACATCTGACAGAGGTGGGAGTGACCTTGTTTTATTCAGCAGGAAATGCTCTGTAAAATACGTATTTTCATAAAAAAAGTTTACTGCTTCTTTAAAAGAATTAAAAACACATTTTATGTCTTCCAATTGAATTTATTTTATTTTGCTATATAGAATTAATTTTTAGTAGCTGTATTAGTCAATGCCTTTTTTTATTTGGTGATGCCTTTTTTTATTTGGGTTGTTTCTATTCGAGAGATCAACTCTTCCTCAGGTTAAGGAATACTGAATCACAAAGTCTGTTCAATCACGCAGTATGACACAATGCAAAGTTCCCATGTTAGATGACAATCTGGGATGCTCACAGGGAAAAACTAGATATCTATATTACTGGAATGGGCAATAAAAGGTGTCTGAGCAGTGGTTTGGATACAGAGCAGAGAGAAGATGAGGGGAATGGGAAAACTACAGAAGATGCACCGGTTATAAATATTTGTGTTAGCGAGATGAGAATCACAGATCTTTACAAAGTCCTGTTTCATGTGTTTTAAAGAGTACTATCACGCTCACTACAAATGTCTTTCTTTAATGCTTTTAAAATTAGCACTAAAGGGATAGTAATACTTCATTTTATCTTTATTTTATTTTGTAGGCATTAAAAAAACATGAACAATGATAAAAGTCTAATCTCTCAAACCTTTATGGTTTGAGAGATATTCACAAGCAAAGTTTCCCCTCCCACCCCTTTTACCTAGCGTAAGTCATCTCTTCTCAGATGTGCAATCCAGTCCATAGACCAGATAACAGAGAAGGGGACAATCTTCTTCCTATGAGAACAATGAAAGCCCTGCCCCCCTCGACAAGCTTTTCAGGTTTTTCCCTTATCTTAATTGAAGATTGTCCCTCTCTGTGATCTACCTGGGCACCTCCCTTCTGATCTGGCTGAGCAGTGTTACATCAGTAAAAGGGGCGGGAGGGGGATACTTGGTGATTCAATTACTCTTGTACTAAAACTCTGACAGAATTGAAATAACACTCTCCAAAGTCCAAATACTATGATGATTAATTAGAGCTGCTTTTATTATGAAACATTACTATCCCTTTAAGGATCCTGATCATAAGATTGTTTATTGGATGGTCTGGTTGAGGAAAAATGGTATCCAACCGTAGTACAGTAATTTTCTTCATTGTGATGTTATTGTGAGTCTGGGCATGTTTCCCCGATGTGGCCTTCTTGGTGGCACTTAGTCTATCTTCAGTCATATATACTACATTCTTAAATGTGCAACAGTATGATCCTATCACGTTGACAGTCCCTTGACTTGAAGTAACAATGAAGTGACAAAAGATGGAAGAATCCTAGATTGTTATCTTACTTGGGAACTTTGCATTGATTTGAACAGATAATGTGATTGAACAGACCTTGTGATTCAGTATTACTGGCCCTAAAAAAGAGCTTGTCTCTCGATCGCTTTGCCTTAAAGGAGCAGAAACTTTTTTATGAAAAAATATATATTGTTGGGATTTTCCTATTGAGTAAAATAAGGGTACTCCCACTGCTGAGAGATTTATATTTCCAGAGTTATTACAGATTAAACCCATGTTTTTTCTGCAGTAGCAGTGCCCTCTAGTGGTCAAATTCTAATTAGTTTTCCTGTTAGATTCTAATGGAGAGGAAAGTCAGAAAAGTCAGAGACATACAGTTCTCCACAGAATGTGATAGAAACTGCTGAGTCACTTCCTGTCAGTTAGAACTATCAGGAAGTAAACACAGTAAATTCACTTCCTGTTAGTTAGAACTATCAGGAAGTAAACACAGTAAATTCACTTCCTGGTTATTTAATCTGCTATAAATTTTGAATAAAACATCTGACAGTGGTGGGAGTGACCTTGTTTTACTCAGCAGGAAAAGCTCTATAAAATATGTGTTTTCATAAAAAAAAGTTTACTGCTCCTTTAATATATAAACTGTTAGTACAAATAAGGAAGGTATCACCAAATACCAAACTATTCATATCTTTGTGAGCTTTATAGAGAGACATTTTCCAAACCTGAGGCTCTCAAAACAATAAAGGGCTGTGCTCAACAATTCTGGATTAAATCACTCATACCCTAGAGTAAAAATACAATTTCCCAAAGGCCACGTTGATTGAAATTGTCCTTTTAACCACTGTATTGCTAGATAGGTTTCCAACACATGGGAGGTTATGCAGTAAGGTGTGTTATAGAGGTAATAAAGCAGAGATAACTTCTCCAGTGATCTCACTTCTCCAGTTCCTGTGTTATTCTATAGAGCAGAGGTTCTCAGCCAGTGCCCATACCTCCCAAGTGTCCCTCTTTAGGAGAGACAGTCCCTCTTGTAGATCCAAATCCCTCTTTCCCTCTTTCCCACCCTGGTGTGCCTCTTTTTAGGAGATCAGACTGTGTGGTGTATATATAAATGTATCAACTTTGCTCTACAGCAATAAAACTCACATTATTGTTTGTTTATACGTCAGTATATGTGTTTATAAATTAGTCTGTGTAAATAAAATACTTTGTTCTTGTTATAAGTCATTTATTAGGTTACAGAAGTAGGTGTCAGTAGGTCATGAAACTGCGTAAAAATTCTATATAATGCCCCACCCACCAACCACACCCCCTAAAACACAAGTGTCCCTCTTTGGCAAACTGAAATGTTGGGAGGTATGTGTGCCCTCAGTGGCCAATAACAGGCCAGGACTTAGGAATTTCCCTGCTAGAACACAAGTGTGTTGATCAGAGGCTCAGTCATATTGATTAACTCACCTGTGCTCTTAAAAGGAAATTCAAAAATCCTGGCCTGTTAGTAGCCACAGAGGGCACAGGTTGAGAACCACTGCTATAGAGTCTGGGCACTAAGAACTCCAAAGTTGGAGACGTCTTAGTGCATTGGCTCCATAGAATAACACAGGACATGGAGAAGTGATATCACTGGAGAAGTCATCTCCACTTAATCACCTCTTTATTACACCTTAGAGCATCCCCCGATTGAGAAGTATTCAAAGTTTCAAAAGCCCCATTTAAATAATTTGGAATTTTTAATTCTCCAGTATGGTACATTTGTTTTGCTCCAGAATTGCTGCTTTTGGCTTCTTTAATAAGTCAAAATTTCTGTATCTGACGGTTTCCCACCCCATTACTGACCTTACTTGTTCCTGTACAGATGATCCCAGAAGAGTATGTAAAACATGGTTTGCCAGGAGCAGACAAACTCGCCAATATGTTTTGCTTCTACATGATGAAACCTGACCGAGATGTGGCCCTCACCTTCAAACTCAACCCCAAAGCCAAGACGTTCTCACAGTGGATGGAGGAGAACAAGGAAGCGTTTAAGGATTAGTGAGGGTCAGGAACCACATAGTGCAGCCTTTTCCCCATTCCCTGCCCTTCCTTCTCAGTTGAGATCCTTTCAATCTCTGAAGCACTTTTCTAGTTCATGGGAAGCTCCAATCTCCTTGACCGTCTAGATCCCCTGTAGTCTGGATTCGTCCTCATCACTCCACTGAGTCTGCCCTCACTAAAGTGGCCATTGACTTGGTCTCCCCTGGACTTGATACAGATGTACTATAATGTTCTGATAGACGCTCGTCCAACATTTAAAGGTTGATATACCAAGATGGATTGGAACAAACTAACTGCACTACAGGGGGAAAAAAATAAACATTCCCCAAATTCCAATTGATTTAAATGTGACTTTTAACCTCTGGAATGCTAGCGAAGTCTCCAACCCATTCCAGAGGTTAAAACTGTGATTTAATTATGTGAAAAAGTTTATTTCTCCCCTATAGAATAGTTGTTTCTCCTAAAATTGTTCCAGTTGTACTTAGTGAATCAGCCAACATATTACAGTATATTACCAAGTAGCAGCACTGAAAAACCTTGCACTATATCAGAGGGAATTATTCTCTGTCTGGGTACCAATAAAGAGGTCATTCTTAATAGCATGAGGATGGTGATTTATTTGGTGAAATTCTGAAAATGTCTACAGGACTTGGTTCGGAACCAGTTAAAGGGATAGCAGTAATACTTAAAGGGATAGTAATGTTTCAAAATAAAAGCAGCTCCAATTAATCATCATAGTATCTGGGCCTTGTAGAGTGTTATTTCAATACTGTCAGAGTTGTAGTTCAAGAGTAATTGAATGATAAAGTATCCCCCTCCCGCCCCTTTTACTGGTGTAACACTGCTCACCTCAGAGCAGCAAGACTGTCCGGATGGAGCGCAGAGAGGGTAACTCCCACTGCTGTTTTATTCAAACATTATTACAGATCAAACTGTTGCTACATCATCCTACAGACAGCTCTGGGCAGCCAGCCATAAATCTCCATAGGATGGAGTAGCAACAGCGCCACTGTACAAGTTCGGGCCACTGAGATACTGCATGTAAAAAAATTCAGGATTGAGCTGTAATAATTTTGAATAAAACACCTTTTAGCAGTGGACATATCCTTGTGCAAGAATGAAGTATTATTATCCCTTTAAGAAATGTCATATTAAGACTATTAGCACCAGAGGAGTACAATACGTGGGATACCCTTTTGGGACTCAGAGGATTAAATCTATACTTACCCTATGGCAGGAGTAGCCAATCCTGGGTTTCAAGAGCTGCGAACTGTACATATTGTCAGGAACACAAGTTGACCAATTAAAGCAGTGCTTTCCAAACTGTGTGTCGCGACACGTTAGTGTGTCGGCTGCAGTGTGTAGGTGTGTCGCAGGCAAAAGTGCTGTTTACACAGCGCGAGATTGACATTCAACCCAAGCACGAGCTACACTGGGAGCTGAGATAAAATGCTACTACTTAATGGTCACATTTATACAGTGCAAGATTGCCTCGGTGTGCTGCATACAGCTGGAGCGCCACAAAAGATTTGTAACAGCTGGAGTGCCTCTGTGTGCTGCATCCATAATATGTATGCAGCACACAGAGTCACTCCAGCTGTTACAAATCTTTTGGTGCTTCAGCTGTTAAAATCTTTTGAGATTCCACCTCCTCTATACCTCTGCCCTCTCTTTGGGCTGCCAGGCTGGAGGTGTCCTGTCACATGGCTGCTGATTCTGCTTTTGGCACCGATGAGACAGGAAAGACGGACAGGACTTCTAAAATCCGTTATGCTCTATCTATTTAATAATGCGACATGAGAATCTTGCGCTTATATATAGCGCAACATTCTCATGTCATCCTTTTAAAAACCACACGACATGCTTAATGCCTTCCGCAGTATGAATGAAAGGTTTTCATGAGATATGTTGTGTCCCCATACATCTTCTTATCACAATTTATGTATGTGTCCGTATCTCTTATAAGGGATTATTAGTTTAACCTCCGGTTTGCTAGCAAAACTGAATTACTGTGTCACGAAATGTACGTATGTCTAAAAAGTGTGTCACCAACATGAAAAGTTTGGAAAGCTCTGAATTAAAGTAACCGAGCCACTTATTAGTGCAGATGGGATATCCTGGAAACGTGCACGGTTGGTAGCTCTTGATAAGCCGGGCTGAATTAGTACATTTATTGATATAGCACCACAATGGTACACAGCACTTTACAATTAAAGAATTTAGATAATACAGGGTTACAACAAAGTGGGGTCCCTGATCGAAAGCTTACAAACTAAAGTGATCAAAGGAAAAATAAGAGAGTAGATAGAGAACATAAGGGTTAAGTGCGGAATACAGTGCTAGAGTTGTGGTTGGGATAGGGAACACAAAGTAAACGGTAAGAACCTTGGATGTACGAAGTCTGTGACTTCTATGCATGAAGAAAGCCGGTGCCCTATAGCTTGTTGAAGTGGTGCGATTACAAGTGAGACCTGAACACCACAAGAGGAGGGCAGTGGCGCAGGCTGGGACAGGGTACCCGTGTTCTATCGTGATGGCCTGGGCTCGGTGGGATAGCAGAAAGCAAAAAAGAAGCAAATTTGGGCAACCAATAGACACAGAAGGTGATACGAAAATTCACAAAGTACCAGTGGTTTAAAGTGGATCTGTTAAGACACAGCGTTTAGTCTCAAAAGAGGTATCTAATAAAAGAGAGTCCACATAGAAACACAGAATCCCACTACAGATAGGAGCCAACTGGCCCATCGAGTTAGATCTATGGTTGTTCTAGGAATAACATCCATCTGAACTATCACAAGAGTTCTTACATTCATTTATGGTTTTAGTCTCAACCACTTCTGCCAGGAGGCGGTTCCGTGTATCCCACACCCTCCTGGAGTCGGTTCTGTGTATCCCACACCCTCCTGAGAGGCGGTTCTGTGTATCCCACACCCTCCTGGGAGGCGGTTCTGTGTATCCCACACCCTCCCGGGAGGCGGTTCTGTGTATCCAAAACCAATCCGGGAGTCAGTTCTGTGTATCCTACACCATACTGGGAGGCGGTTCTGTGTATCCAACACCAATTCGGGAGTCAGTTCCGTGGATTCCACACCCTCCCGGGAGGCGGTTCCATGTATCCAACACCCTCCTGTGCGGTGGTCTGGTCTATCAATCAGCCTTTCCTTAGTTTTTTTTTTTTTTGTTATAGTTCCTCATATTTTTCTACCTTTCAGTTTTAGGCCATGTCCTTTAGCTTTAGTCTTCATTTTACTGTGGAAAATTGTTCCCTCCTTCACTTTATCAACCTTTTAAAGGACCAGAGTGGTGTGCAACGCACTGGGAAGCAATGTGGCGAATACCCCTTTTTTTGGGGGTGGGGGGTGGGTTTAAATTCCATTTGTATATTTGAAGGTTGCGCTTTTTCTTTTTCTCTTCGGTAAATGTAATGGTTTTAAAGATTTTTGGTTGAGTAGTTAGGGACTCTACTCTCAGCAGAGCTTAGTTTACACCAGGAGTGTACATTATACTTAGAGGCAGTATCTACAGCCTCCGAAACAAGTCAGGTACTCACATAAGAGCACAGGGCGGTGACGGATGTTGAAGTATATACAGGGCTTAAAATATGAAGTCCTTTGCTACTAGCTAGACATGAAGTTACTCGCCACTGCAAGTCATAACATACCCATCAGGGCTGAATTTCTACTCGCCAGGGCTAAATTTTCACTCGCCATTGGCTAGTGGAGAGTGGAAATTTTGAGCCCTGGTATATATATATATATATATATTTAAATATACACTAGTTGAAGAGCCTGTTACACAGGCCACAGTGCCACTGCCAGCCGGTTGCGGGGCAGTCATGCACAGTACAGACTGCCCACACCGCGGCTGATACAGTGCCAGCCGGTCACGGTGCTATCATGCTCAGTAGAGTCTGCCCACGCCACGGCTGATATAGAATGGGATGCTCCTTCGGAGATCCCCGGTCTGTATCAGCATCGTCACGGGCAGTCTCTACCGCGCATGACTGCGTCGTTACAAACTTTCTAGCGGATTATTATCAGGATATACACACACACTACACTTACAGGGATCTTTCTGAGCTGCTGTTATCTTCTCGTTACATAATTACCCCCCACCTGTCCTGTAAACCCCCCCAGCCCAGCCAAATCCTGTGAAGATTAACGCTACCTCTGGAGTAAGGATTTGGAGAGGCGACAGTGGCTGTCACTTCAATGCTAGAGACCTCCACAGCATGTAAGTAGTTAAAAGCCTCATTTAAATGAACAAGGATATTTGTTTGCACCCTGTAGTGCAGTTCATTTGACTACAGATTCATCCACGTTTGGTTTTGTGTGGATGTAGCAAAGAGCCGGTTCTATCGTATAATTGTCACTTTATCCCAGTGGTTCTCCATCTTCTTTTGCTCAGAAAACCCCTAACACACATCTGGAATACCCCCCCCCCACCACCACTAACTCACACACAGTCTAGACTACTCACCCCCCCCACCAACTCACACACACTAACTCACACACAGTCTAGACTACTCACCCCCCCACCACCACGAACTCACACACAGTCTGGAATACTCACCCCCCCCCCCCCAACTCACACACAGTCTGGAATTTTTAGGAAGCCCCCCAACACACACACACACACACACACACACACACACACACATACACACACACAGTCAGGAATTCTCAGGGAGCCACCCAACACACACACACACACACAGTCTGGAATTCTCAGGGAGCCCCCCAACACACACAGTCTGGCACCCTTAACTTGTTCCAAAAGTACACCAAAGTGCCACATTACCCTGCTTGACAACCACTGCTTTATGCCATTCAAACACATCACACCAGCCTCTTCCGATAACAAGACAAGCGAAGCCAAAGCGGTTAAGGTCAGTAATGGTTTAATGCAAGTTACTAATAAATTAAACATTTCACAGTAAAGAAATCCACCGGCTCCTGTCCCGCGTGGTAAAGGAGACAGACCCACGTGGTAAAGGAGACAGACCCACATGGCTCGGATTAGTGAAATAAAAAACAAAATTTCAAGAGCTGTAGTGCTGGTGATCAGGTTAACCCCGTGGCAGCTGGAAAGGTTTACTCCAACAGATCAAAAAGACGAAAATGTAATAGAAAACGAACAGGCATACATGTCAATGTTCCATTAAACTTCCACATATTACAGAATAGAAATTTTAAACCCTCTGTTACTCAAAGGGTTAAAAATCACAATGAGACATCCATATGGATCATTTTCATAAAGAAACATTAACCCCTTAATGACCGGTGAGGTGTAATGACCTGTAAAGTTGCCTAAAAGACAGGTGACGCTCCTGCACATCACATATTTTGTCCTCACAGTGCTCCTGCGGGATTGCTGTAAGCACTAGAGGGTCTGAAACCGACCTCTCCAAGACAGGAGCAGTCTCTCTCAGACCCCTGTACGGCACGTTGGTAGACATCAGTCACGTGTGCCAGAGCGCCGACCAACTTCAAGGCAATATTTAACGACCCTTGACGGTCCTGGCACGTTCATGGGTAGATTTGCATTAAGGATCCATGACGTGCCAGGACTGTCATAGAATTCAGGGCTCGCAGTTTGGGGAGTCGCCGAAATTTAAAAAAGTGTCTGTGGTAGTAATGTCCCATAA
Organism: Rhinophrynus dorsalis; assembly: GCA_037306005.1. Classification (NCBI taxonomy): domain Eukaryota; kingdom Metazoa; phylum Chordata; class Amphibia; order Anura; family Rhinophrynidae; genus Rhinophrynus; species Rhinophrynus dorsalis. Next base: position 16,603,143 of record CM074725.1, read on the forward strand.
AATTTTTTTGCATTTTGTAGTAGTTAAAAAGTGGAATTGAAAGCAAAAAAACGCATCTCTCAATCCGCTATGGTTTGAGAGATGTGTGCATTAAAAGTTTGAGGTTTCCTGCTGTCAGCAGGAGACGGCTCTGCAGCAGAGCTGCAATTGCGTTATTTATAATGAATGACTGCATTGGAATGGTCTAAAAAGTGTGCCTGGTTTGCAAGCACACTTGGTAGACCATTCCAATGCAGTCAGTCATTCTTTTTAAATAACGCAATTGCGGTTCTTCTGCAGAGCCATCTCCTGCTGAGATGCAGATGCAGGAAACACCAACTTTGAATGCACGTATCTCTCAAACCATAGTGGTTAGAGAAATACGGTTTTTCGCATTCAATTCAAATTTTTAACTACTACAAAATGCAAACAAAATTTTTATGGGACATTACTATCCCTTTAAGTGACGGCCGCATGCACAATCGTCCTTCCTTAACGGGTTAAGGGAAGTTCAATTAGACACAACTTGCAAATAACATTCCATCTGAGATTGCTTTTATGCAGTGGTGAAAGTAGGATTCAGTTGCAGGCAGGCAGGGCCTAGCGCTCACATGGACGGGTAATAATCGTACATTGATTTTATTTTGTTTGGGTGCAGACTTTAACGGATCAGTAAAGATGCATTGTGAAACAAATCAGGTTATTGGCTTACCCTGCCAAGTAAAACAGGGCTAGTCCAAGTCCTGGCACTTGCTTTATTCAAAGTTTAATAAAGGTTAAATGTGTCACCTGTATTTAAGCTGTTACAATTGCATTCTAAGAGGAACATAGCAAATGGTTCATACCACCTAAAGAAAGCAATTAAATAACTGTCTGGACACCAGGAGGAAGATGCAATAAGGTGTGATATATAGGTGATAAAGTGGAGTGTGATAAACACTCCAATCCCTGTGTTATTCTATGGAGCCTATACACTATGATCTCCCAAGTTAGAGAGATCTTAGTTAATTTGCTTCACGGAATAACATAGGAACTGGAGAGTTTATCCCACTGGAAAAGCCATCTCCTCTTTATCACACCTTAGTACATCTCCCCCCACCCCCCAAGGTGGTGCTGCTGCTTACAGTTTAACCCCGTCAGGGTCAGAGAAATGTGCACCCCTCCCCTGGTCCTTAAAGGGGAACTAGCACCCCTATACATGTTTGCCTCTGTGTGATCTTCATCCTATATAATTTGCTAATGTATGTTTGTCAGAAGTTGTCATGCACAGTACAGACTGCCCACGCCGCGGCTGATAATGGAGCGGGGAGCTCCGAATTTAGACTGTAGTCCCCGATCTGCGCTCAGCTCCGTTATCAGCCGCTGCGCTGGCAGTCTCTACTGTGCATGACTGCACGGCGGCCATTGCTGCCTGTCACCGGGACCCATGCACACAGGCTGTTCAACTAGTACAGAGATAATCTGTAATCGTGTTTTGTTTTTTTTTTTTGTTTTTTGTTTTTTTTTTTGTTATACAATTCATGCTATTGGAAAATTTAAATTTTTTTAAAATGAGCCGGGTCCTTACTTCAGGAGAGACTGCGGTTATAACTCTGTCTTCTTTTGATCCCTCCCCAAGTATTGTCACGTTCCAACCCGCTTACATGGAGAAATCCTCAATCATCGGAGGAGGCTGGAACGTGACAATATTTGGGGAGGGAACAGAAGAAAACTGACAGACTGCGGTGCAGATAACGGCAGTCTGTCTTGAAGTAAGGCCACGGCTCATTTATAAAAATGTAGATTTTGTCATAACATGAATTGTATAACACACACAAAAAAAAAAAAAAAAAAAAAAAAAAAAAACGATTACAGGTTATCTCTATATGCAGATCACACTGCGGCAAACCCTTAAAGGGTAACTAAGAGTTTGAGCAGTAATAATTTTTAATTAAACGGCTTCCAGCAATGGGGAACTTGGTTTACTCAGCAGGAAAAACTATACATTTCATAATAAAACTCTACTGTTCCATTAAGCATTAATAAAATAAAGTTACAGAGTGCAAGGTGGACAAGCCTGTGTCCATCTAGCTGAACATGACCTGCCAAGGCTGTAGTGGCCATGTAACTGCTTTACATACAAGTATGTTTACTTCCACCTCCAGCCTCGAGGTACAGAAATTGTGCATGTAACACCTCAAGGACCCATGACGTGCCAGGACCGTAACGCCGTTCCTGGCACGTCGTGGAATTCTGGGATGGCAGCGTATCTTCACATTGCTCTGCCACCCCAGAATTCAATGAACGGGGGGGGGGGGGGGGGGAAGCTCTGTGGTCCTTAACGCCCCAGATCGGGCGGTCGTTAAGGGGTTAATTGGTGTATCCTTGTATTCACTCACTGATTAGTCAGAGAGCAAGGTCACCAGTGACCCCCACCTCCAGTCTCATCCACCGTCTCCTGGCACAAAAAAATATCTTTGACCTCTAACGATCAAATACAAAACAAACTTTAACCCCTTAGGTGCTGGAGAGATTGCCAACGCATTACTTTGTGTAAAGGGTATATAAACTGGCACAGGGACATTGAGATTACTTACAATTTGGAGCTCTAGGCCATTTCCTATTTTGTCTACTTGGAAATTCGGCCCTGTCAGTGTGTACAACATATTTAACACTCTGGGTGTCGGGGTAAGCAGTGAGTTGTGTGCCCCTTTGCACTCAAAGGGTTAAATCTATTTGATAGGTAAGTGAATGACCTCTACACTCAAGCACTTAAATGAACACCTAAAATATGAACTGGGGGTTATACAGACTTAAACCTTTGAGTGCCAGAGGGGTAACACAACGCATTGCAAAGCAATGCGTTGCGTGCTCCTCTGGCACTCAAAGGGTTAAATGTCCTGTACGTCTAAGAGGTGCCATTTGTAAACCCTATATATTTTGTCCACAAAATTTCAGCCGTTGTGTCACTAGTACTCCATGCTATCATCTGTAAAATATCACTAAAAATCCATTCATACATTAGCTCTATGGGAGCACCCATTCAATTCTTTGGCAGGGATCCGTAACTACCATTTCCGTAGCAATTTTGCGAATGTGTTTCAGAAGTGACAGTGCAGGATTGTCTGTAAGAAGCCTGAAATAAGGCAACAGTATTTTTTAAATATAAAGGCAATGTAAACTAATTTCAATAAATACACTGCTTTAGCTTGTTTCTCATTACGACCAACACAAACAAAACTAAACAAATGCAGTACGGAATAGGGCAATCTGCACCTGTGTTAAAAAAAAAAAAAGAGGACATTTTTGGGAACTAGTGTAAAATAATTTTACAGATGCTAATTGGAAGGACTTTAAAGATATATTCATTTTTAGGGCTTGGGGCATTCCTCCGTACGATTTAAGGTGTTAAGCATGCCATTTAAGTTCAATGGGATATTTAATTCTCTCCTAAGTTGCAGTTGATCTGCCCCAGAATTGCTCCATGTTTCTATTGTGCATATGGCCTTGTGTGTCTGTCCATGGTGGATTGTGAGACAACAGAAAAAAAAACGCAGATTGCCAAATTGAGGTCTGCAGCTCTGCACAGCTGAAGATTTCCACTTCTGAGATACTCAGTGGAGAACACGGGGTAAAGTTTAAAAATATTACGATTTGCTAAAGAGAGTCCTAGCCTTTCTTGAATATTTCTACTGTATCTGCCAGCACCTCCTCTCCTTGGTATTTTAAACTCCATGTTTACTGCCCATAGAGTAAACAACCCTTTCCTTTGCAAAAGGTAAAGTCTCCTTTCCCCTACTCTCAGCGGATGACCTCTTGCAATCATACAGCCTGCTGATGAAAAGATCCCTACAGAGCCTTTGTATTGACCCTGTTTACATTTAATCATACCGCCTTGTAATGCCTTCTCATTTTTAGTGATAACTCTCCTTTTTAACCCCTGAAGGATGCGGCCGGCACTTAAGGACCACAGACATTTTTTTTTTGTTTATTCTGTCAGATTCAGGTCTCCCCGAATGGTGTGCAGCCACATAGGGAGCCCTGAATTCCATGATGTTCCAGGATCATAACTGGTCTTCAGGGAAGTTTTCCCATGACGGTTCTGGCATGTCATGGGTTTTTAAAGGGACACCATCACCTAAATACAGCACTGCTGATTTGACAGAGCTTTTAAAATCACGTATTTATTGTATTAGCCATTTTATTTTATTAAAAAAAAAAGCAATACATTTTTAAATTATTTAGGAATATATAATGCTTAGTAAGGCATATCGTGTAGGGACTTCCTGAGTAAGCCCTACATTACCTCCCCCATTTAATGACACTAAACCCTTCCAGTGTTAGGGGAGGTGGGTAATGCATTACTCAGCAGTGTCAGTGAGTGGGGAGGTAATGTAGGGATAAGACAGTAAGTCAGTGCTAGGGGAGGTGGGTAATGCATTGCTGAGCAGTGTCAGTGAGTGGGAGGTGATGTTGGGATAAGACAGTGCTAGGGGAGGTAGGCAATGCATTGCTGAGCAGTATCAGTGAGTGGGGGAGGTAATGTAGGGATAAGACAGTAAGTCAGTGCTAGGGGAGGTGGGTAATGCATTGCTGAGCAGTGTCAGTGAGTGGGAGGTAATGTTGGGATAAGACAGTAAGTCAGTACTAGGGGAGGTGGGTAATGTATTGCTGAGCAGTGTTAGTGAGTGGGGGAGGTAATGTAGGGATAAGACAGGAAGTCACTGCTAGGGGAGATGGGTAATGCATTGCTAATCAGTGTCAGTGAGTGGGGGAGGTAATGTAGGGATAAGACAGGAAGTCACTGCTAGGGGAGATGGGTAATGCATTGCTAATCAGTGTCAGTGAGTGGGGGAGGTAATGTAGGGATAAGACATGAAGTCAGTGCTAGGAGAGTTAGGCAATGCATTGCTGAGCAGTGTCAGTGAGTGAGGAGGTACTGTTGGGATAAGACAGTGCTAGGGGAGGTAGGCAATGCATTGCTGAGCAGTGTCAGTGAGTGGGGGAGGTAATGTAGGGATAAGACAGGAAGTCACTGCTAGGGGAGATGGGTAATGCATTGCTAATCAGTGTCAGTGAGTGGGGGAGGTAATGTAGGGATAAGACAGGAAGTCACTGCTAGGGGAGATGGGTAATGCATTGCTAATCAGTGTCAGTGAGTGGGGGAGGTAATGTAGGGATAAGACATGAAGTCAGTGCTAGGAGAGTTAGGCAATGCATTGCTGAGCAGTGTCAGTGAGTGAGGAGGTACTGTTGGGATAAGTCAGTACTAGGGGAGGTGGGTAATGCATTGCTGAGCAGTGTCAGTGAGTGGGGGAGGTAATTTAGGATGAGGAGGAAGTGACTGCACAGTATGCCTTACAATGTATAATCTATACTTCGAAATAACTCAATTCCTATTTTTTTTTTTTTAAATACAAAACAGTGAACATATAGGCGATTCTGAAAGCTCTATACAAATCAGCAATGTTTTCAAGCAATATGGTCCCTTTAACTGAGTGCCTGTAGGGTGTCTTGGAATAGTGTTAAGGAACCAGTCCATCCAGTATAAAGGTACACAAATCTCATTCCCATATCTAACAGTTAATAAAGGATAACAGTTTAAAATGATTACATTTCAGTTAGCAATACGCCTATAACAACCCGCGTTCTTATCAGGTTTACAACAATCTTATCAGGTTTTCACCCGTGATAAGACTCTTTACAGGTAAATAGAAATGATTATTTTTCTACGTTTCTTTCCATGTGCAAACTAATTCTCTCCTGCAGATATTGACCTAAGAGGCAAACAATGAAGATCATTCAGAGCAAGATAAGATTATACAGACCTGAGGAAAATTAGAAATTATTAAATCCATTTCAGCCAATGAAATGCATGCTTAAAACTGATACAATATTACATTGTTTTCTACCTGTTAACCCTTTGAGTGCCAGAGGGGTATACAACGTTGCGAACCCCTCTGGCACTCAAAGGGTTTAATCAAAATTCAGGAGACAAAAAAAAGACAGCCACAATTACGATTTAAACACAGTAAAACATATGCCACTTTTAGCAGAGATTATAACATTATTTTCATGCTTAACCCATTAAGAACCAGAGGGTTGAGTAATGCATTGTCTGGCAATGCTTGGTCACCTCCTCAAGCCCTTAAAATGTTAGTGACCCCAGTCACCCTTTCCCCCACCCCCCCAAAAAAAAAAGTATGCATATTTTTTAATCCACACTAAATTGCCTTTACTGTATACTAGTCTTAAAAGTATAGTACCGTTTTATTATGCAAAAAATAAATATAATAAAACAATTATGAATATAAACATATACATACAATGACAGAGCTTATTCCATTGGGTAAAACATAGATACATTCCTTTAATACAATCCTACATTTGCTTTTTAATATGTTATTAGTGTATTCCCTCAGGAACACAGTATAGTTACAGTAAGGTCTGTACAGAGGCCTATGGGGCTGTATTATTACTATATTCCCTCAGGAACACAGTAAAGTTACAGTAAGGTCTGTACAAAGGCCTATGGTGTGTATTATTACTGTATTCCCTCAGGAACACAGTAAAGTTACAGTAAGGAAGGTATGTACAGAGGCCTATGGGGCTGTATTATTACTGTATTCCCTCAGGAACACAGTACAGTTACAGTAAGGAAGGTCTGTACAGAGGCCTATGGGCATACCTGGGAACTCTCCGGTTTTGCCCCGGAGACTCCGGATTTCACACTGAATTACCGGGTCTCCGGGGCAATGTGTGGATTGCCGGGTGGGCAGAGTTTAAATAGAAACTCTGCCCACTTGTGCTCTGTCCCGCCCGATTCCTCCCACTCCCCGCCCTCTTAGGTACATTTTTCGGGTATTTTTTGGTTTTTCTTTTGTCCCGCCCCCCCTCCGCGGCTAAGCACCGCCCCTTTTATGACGCGAATCGCGTCATTTTCATCCCGGGTCGGCACTGACAGGGTTACCCTCCGGGTAACCCTGTTTTAAAAGTTCCCAGGTATGCCTATGGGGCTGTATTATTACTGTATTCCATCAGGAACACAGTAAAGTTACAGTAAGGAAGGTCTGTACAGAGGCCTATGGGGTCGTATTATTACTGTATTCCCTCAGGAACACAGTAAAGTTACTGTAAGGTCTGTACAGAGGCCTATGGGACTGTATTATTACTGTATTCCCTCAGGAACACAGTACAGTTACAGTAAGGAAGGTCTGTACAGAGGCCTATGGGGCTGTACTATTACTGTATTCCCTCAGGAACACAGTACAGTTACAGAAAGGAAGGTCTGTACAGAGGCCTATGGGGCTGTATTATTACTGTATTCCATCAGGAATGCAGTAAAGTTACAGTAAGGTCTGTACAGAGGCCTATGGGGCTGTATTATTACAATGCCCTCAGGAACACAGTAAAGTTACAGTAAGGTCTGTACAGAGGGCTATGGGTCTGTATTATTGCAATGCCCTCAGAAACACAGTAAAGTTACAGTAAGGTCTGATGGGGTTGTACTTGGAGCCCTGGAAAAGGCAGGACCGCCTGCTCCATCAGAGCATTTGTAAAAAGAAGTGGCCCCCAGGGGGTGTTTCATTGATCCTCAAGGAGAAATTCTGTTGGTCGACTGTAAATCTCTCCTATCACCAGGATTGAGAGGCATTATCTGGAACCGATATAATCTCTTAACAGAAAACCCAACGATATCGCTTCACGGCTAGCAAATGTAGAATTCTGAAGATATTTAAAAGGCATTATTTTTATTCCACACTTCCTTGCTGTGATGTAATTCCTGCTTCTGCCTGTCATTGTATGTAAATAAGGTACTTTGCATAAAGTGCACAGAGGAGAAATTACATCATCAAAAGGGGTGAAGAGATCAAATAAACAGCAATAGCAATAGCATACTGGCTTGCACAGGGGCAGTCAACTGCTGCACCAGCTTTTGCTGGTAACTAAATCTCCCATCTACCCAACCAGTTATAGATCCGAACAATTGACTATATACAGTAAAGGCAAATTCACTGGGGAATGACTGTGTTGTTTTAAAAAGAAGCAAATGGTAAGTAGAAGGCCATTGTAAGGAAATAGCGGATTAAAGCAAATTTCAATATATAATTTTTTTATATACAATTTTAAAACTAAAATTATCTGCTGAGATTCAATAGAAGTTATCTTGCCCAGCCCCATACCCTGTGAGATGCAGCAAAATAGAAGATTCCAATAATAGCGACGGGAGAAACGGCCAAAGCAGAAGCACGGGCCAATCAGAACGCTTGTTGTGCATTTCCCAGTACCATGCATTGAGTAGTAGAGGGGATGGCAAAAGGATTTACAAGTCTTGAGGGCATGTAGTAATCTTGATTTAGTGTATTATTATAATTTACCCATTTCAAAAAGGCCATGCACTTCTATATAATTAACACACCAAGCACAATGCCAGAAGTGTTCTCCACACCTCTGTCAATCACAGGGTTAACTCATTCACATCAGGAAAAGATTGAACTGCATTTAAATTCTAGCTTCCTGTGAAAATATTACATTTCCAAAAGAGAATTAATTCTCACACACACTGAATGACACAAATCTATGAGGTAGCCATAATGAACATGGCATTTTCATTAAATGGATAGTAATGATTCACAAAAACAGCTGCTCCAACTAATCTTCATAGTATTTAGGCCATAGAGAGTGTTATTTCAATACTTTCAGAGTTGTAGTTCAAGAGTAATTGAATGATAAAGTATCCACCTCCCGCCCCTTTTACCTAGTGTAAGCCGCCTCCCCTCACGTGTAATCTGGTCTCCTGATCGGACAGATCACAGCAAGGGACAAGCTTCTTACTGTGAAAACAATAAAAGCCCTGCCCCCCTTGACAAGCTTTTCAGGTTTTTCCCTTATCTTAATTGAAGATTGTCCCTCTCTGCAGTCTACCTGGGCACCTCCCTTCTGATCTGGCTGAGCAGTGTTACATCAGTAAAAGGGGCGGGAGGGGGATACTTTATCATTCAATTACTCTTGAACTACAACTCTGAAAGAATTGAAATAACACTCTCCAAAATCCAAATACTATAATGATTAATTAGAGCTGCTTTTGTTGTGAAACATTACTATCGCTTTAAAGCGGAATTACCACCCCTTACAAACATGGCCCCAAATAATTACCCATCTGGCGACTAGCTGCTCAGTAGCACTAGTCGCCAGAATTATTACTGCATTAATGAGAATTACAAACCGCTCCCGGGACCGACAGGCAGGAAACAGCGCAGACATCTTTCTATAGTGACGTCTGCGCTCCTGCATGGTCAGTCCCTTTCCATACCTTAAGGTCCCAAGCAATGTCTCTTATAGCGGACTGGGACTGACAGCGCAGGCACGCAGATGTCACTATGGAAAGATGTCTGTGCTGTTTCCTGCCTGTCAGTCTAGGAGCAGTGTATATTCCCATATTATAATCATACCTGGGAACTTTCAGTTGAGGGCTACCCTGTTCAGCAGGGGGTAAGAAAAATGATGCTAATCGCGTCAAAAGGGGCGGGGCTTAACTCGAGTGTGTGTGTGTGGGGGGGGTTTAACCCTTTGAGTGCCAGAGTGGTACGGAATGCATTGCAAAGCAATGCATTCTGTACCACTCTGGCACTCAGAGGGTTAAATGTGTCACACAGAAGGCTGGGGACGGAGGCACAACGGGAGAAAAAGCAGATGTGGCAGAGTTTCAATAGAAACTCTCCACATCCGGAGGAATCTGCCTCTTCCCCGGAGACCCGGTAACGCTCTGTGAGAACCGGAGTCTCCGGGGCAAATCCGGAGAGTTCCCAGGTATTATTATAATTTGCTAAGGATGTTTGTCAGAAGCTGTCATGTGCAGCAGAGACAGCTGCACGTGCTGCAGTCATGTACAGTATAGACTGACAGCGCCGCGCCTTGGGAGGGTGCACAGAGAGGACTCCGGTCTGAATTCGGAGCTCCCCGATCCGTATCAGCTGCGGCGCGGGCATTCTGTACTGCGAATGACTGCAGCGCCGCCAGTGTTGGCCCGTGTACACGGGCTTTAAAACTAGTTCTCAATAACACGGTAATAATTCTGGCGACTAGAGCTATTGAGCAACGTCGCCAGATGGGTAATTATTTGGGGCCATGTTTGTAAAGGGTAGTTCCGCTTTAACAGTTTTGAATGCCATAGAGGTACACAAAGAATTGCAAAGCAATGCATTGAAAACCCCGCTGGCACTCAGGTGGTTAATGAAACACTCAACTTCCTCTTATATGGAACAGCATCTTGTAACATTCACAGAGAGTTGTAACATTTCATACTTTGAGATACAGCAGATTCCATGTGAATTTTCAGCAAATTGGGGGAAGCAATTTTTCGGGCAGCTTTAAAGGATCAGTTAAGTTTTATTATGGAGAAAATATAGATTATAATATAAATTACACATTTCTGTTGTGTGAACAGTTTAATAGAAATAAAAACACTAGTTTGTGTGTATAACAACTACGCTCAGCAGTTTGAACGGAGATTCCTTTTAAACAAAGTTTATCCAGTTCATTTTTTTTTTTTTTTTTAAAGCAAGTAAAGTCCTGCAATATATGATTGTTCATAATAAAAGTTTACTGTTCCTTTAAGATCCTAGAAGGCACCTGGCTTACAGGGAATATTATTTTCAACATTACTGCTATCAACATGAATTACACATTTATGGTCAGACTTGTTGAAGAGCCCGTGTACACGGGCTACAGTGCCAGCCGGTCGCGCTGCAGTCATGCGCGGTAGAGACTGCCTGCTCTGCGGCTGATACAGAGCGGGGTGCTCCGATTTCAGGCCGGGGTCCTCTCTGCACACTGGAAGGACTCCGGTCTGACTTTGGAGCGCATCACGAGCAGTCTCTACTGCGCATGACTGCGTAGTGACAAACTTTTTAGCGAATTATAATATAGGATGCCAAATAAGAAACCATTTTTGTTCAATAGTATAGACGCTTTCTTTTTTTTTTTAGTTTGCAATGCGTTGAGTACCCCTCTGCTAATCAAAGGTTAAAGGGATAGTAATGTTTCATAATAAAAGCAGCTCTAATTAATCATCATAGTATTTGGACTTTGGAGAGTGTTATTTCAATTCTGTCAGAGTTGTAGTTCAAGAGTAATTCAATGACAAAGTATCCCCCTCCCACCCCTTTTACTGATGTAACACTGCTCAGCCAGATCAGAAGGGAGGTGCCCAGGTAGACTGCAGAGAGGGACAATCTTCAATTAAGATAAGGGAAAAACCTGAAAAACTTGTCAAGGGGGCAGGGCTTCCATTGTTCTCATAGGAAGAAGATTGTCCCCTGCTGTTATCTGTCTGGTCTATGGACTGGATTCCACATCTGAGAAGAGATGGCTTACACTAGGTAAAAGGGGCGGGAGGGGAAACTTTGCTTGTGAATATCTCTCAAACCATAAAGGTTTGAGAGATAAGACTTATATCGTTCTTCATTTTTTTTTAATGCCTACAAAATAAAATAAAGTTAAAACGAAGTATTATTATCCCTTTAAAGAAAAAATGACTGTCTTTCCAAATCTTCACCCCAGTGGGTCTCCATCTTAAAGAGATAGTAATACTTAAATATTACTATTCCCCATATTTTAGCCATGTTAAAAAGAATATAATTGTCCCCAGTGTCATCTCTCAAACCGTTATGGTTTGAGAGATAACCGCCCGCAAAGTTCCCCCCTCTCTTCCCTTTCCCTGAAGTCAGCATTGTAGCTGACTGCAGGGGAAGCCTGTCGTACGACAGTCAGGTGGCTCTACAGCACAGCCGAGATCGAGTTAGTGAAAAATAATTATTTCACTGAAACGGTCTTCTACGTGTGTTTGGTTTGCAAGCACACGTAGAAGACCGTTTCAGTGAAATAATTATTTTTTTACTAACTCGATAGCGGCTCTGCTGCAGAGCTGCCTGAAGCAAATAAGACTGGATATCCCTGCAGTCAGTACAACGCTGACTTCAGGGAAGGGGGAGGGAGGGGGAACTTTGCGGGCGGTTATCTCTCAAACCATAAAGGTTTGAGAGGTGAAACTGGGACAATTAAATTCTTTTTAACATTACTACAATATGGGGATTAGTAATATTTAAGTACTACTATCCCTTTAACATGTTGTGTACAGTGGGATTATTCCTGCAGTGTGCTGGACAAGTCTAACACACAGATTCCTGATGAGGAGCTTTTGAATAAAACTCCTCTCAGCAGTGGGAGTACCCTCGTCTTACGCAGGAGGATAAAATCTACAATATTTTTTTTTATATCAAGTACTATCCCGTTAACCCTTTGCATGCCCAAGGTATCCAACACAATATGTTGGCTACTTCTCTGGCACTCAAAGGGTTAAGGGCTTCCCAAACCAGACGTGGTCGGTTTATGGAGGCTGTGTGCCGATGCCAACATCTTCTAATCCGCTGCCAGCTGAGGGGGTACATTTTCTGAACCCAAAGGCTATATTTTAGGAACCGTCGGTGCAGCCCTGGGCTTCTAACTAGGCCCCATAGATCAGTGAAACACAATAACTGCCCCTTTAACCCTTTGAGTGCCTGAGGGTATGCAACACATGAGCGGTGTCATGTTATGAGAACTTCGAGTTATATTTCTGTGAATGATACAAATTGCACTTTCATATAAAAGCAGAATGTATTTTAGCTTGAAAAGGAGAAGCATCGTCTCCTTCTAATAACAACCCTCCAATTACCTCATTATGGCCAGAAAATCCTATTGGCCCCAATGGATTTTTTACCTTGTGCCTTTGTTCAAGAGAGCCAGCTCTGGATGTGAGCTCCACGGAAACGGACATGAAAGTTGCCAGCAAGGACAAACTACGCCCACAACACATGGTAATTTATAAAGTGCTGTGGTCCTTAAAGGGATAGTAATACTTCATTTTATCTTTATTTTATTTTGTAGGCATTAAAAAAACATGAAGAATGATATAAGTCTTATCTCTCAAACCTTTTACCTAGTGTAAGCCATCTTTTCTCAGATGTGGAATGCAGTCCATAGACCAGACAGATAATAGAAGGGGACAATCTTCTTCCTATGAGAACAATGAAAGCCCTGCCCCGCTTGACAAGTTTTTCAGCTTTTTCCCTTATCTTAATTGAAGATTGTCCCTCTCTGCAGTCTACCTGGGCACCTCCCTTCTGATCTGGCTGAACAGGGGGGGGGGATACTTTGTTTGTGAATATCTCTCAAACCATAAAGGTTTGAGAGATAAGACTTATATTGTTCTTCATGTTTTTTTAATGCCTATAAAATAAAATAAAGATAAAACGAAGTATTACTATCCCTTTAACAGCCACCCTCCTGCAGATTGGGCAGTCGTTAAGGGGTTAAAGGCCAGAGCGATGTGCAATGTATTGCAAAAGAAACGCGTTGCATACCATTCTTCTTTTATAAAGGGTTAAGCATAATTCTGCACTCTGCTTCAGTTTGGGAAAAAAACCAAAACAAAACAAAACAAAAAATTACTGCGGTTTGAGCTGCAATAATGTTTCTATAAAACATCTCTGAGCAGTGGGAATAGCCTTGTTTTACTCAAGAGGATAAAGCAAACAATATATATTTTTCTACATATTGACTGTTACTATCCCTTTAAAGGGATAGTAATGTTTCATAATTAAAGCAGCTCTAATTAATCATCATAGTATTTAGACTTTGGAGAGTGCTATTTCAATTCTGTCAGAGTTGTAGTTCAAGACTAATTCAATGACAAAGTATCCCCCTCCCGCCCCTTTTACTGATGTAACACTGCTGATCCAGAGCAGAAGGGAGGTGCCCAGGTAGACTGCAGAGAGGGACAATCTTCAATTAAGATAAGGGAAAAAGCTGAAAAACTTGTCAAGGGGGGCAGGGCTTTCATTGTTCTCATAGGAAGAAGATTGTCCCCTGCTGTTATCTGTCTGGTCTATGGACTGCATTCCACATCTGAGAAGAGATGGCTTACACTAGGTAAAAGGGGCGGGAGGGGGAAACTTTGCTTGTGAATATCTCTCAAATCATAAAGGTTTGAGAGATAAGACTTATATCATTCTTCATGTTTTTTTAATGCCTACAAAATAAAATAAAGTTAAAACGAAGTATTACTATCCCTTTAAACAAAGGTACGAGGTCAAAATTCACAGGGGCTGTTAGGATTTTATGCCCACAGTAAGGAAGGTGGGGGTATTATTAACCCTTTCAGTGCCAGCTCTCTTTTAACACAGACTGAAAGATCACAGCTTTCCAGATAAACGTAGTAAATCCAACATATTTTCTACACTGGCTTCGCCTAGTGGCTATCAAAGTGCTGAGCACACACTCACACTCACACACTCATTCACTCGCTCACTGTGCAGGAAATAAATATTATAGCCTATTTCATGTGGGTCCTTCATGAAGATCTCGCTTGTGGATAAATCTGGAAATGTTGTGACTCTAAACTTATGTAGCGGCCACAGTAATCTTACAAGGAACGTTGGATTCATCTCACACAAGCACAGTGTCCTACTGTTGTCTGAGACATTACCGCCAGCAGAAGACATCCTGTAGGACACAGACACCAGACCGCTGCCTGAAATGCATTTTACTGGGGAGGGAAATCGCGTTTGTCATATAACCCATTGCATCGATAGACATAACCGTGTTCACAGTTCCAAGAAAGGGAAAAATTCACAGCTTCTTGGAGGCGTAGTGTGACGGAGAGAGATGAGAGAGAAGCTGGATGGGCGGAACGTGGACCTCCTTAGCACATTCTCCTGTAGGTGTAGATGTAGGCCTTGCAGTTGGGGCAGGTATGTGTTACGTCTTTCAGGTCATTGATTATGCAGGGAATGAGGCAGCAACCTAGGTCACAACTGAGATAAGGAAAACATGAGGGATATGGTAACTACAACAAGGAAAACCTTAAAAAGGGATAGTAATACATAAAATGTAGGGGTTATGCCCCTGAGTAAACACTGCTGAAAGAAGTTTTATTCAAAAGTTACTACAGCTCAAACATGAATTTTTTAGATGCTGTATAACAGTGTCCTGAAATGTTACAGTTTGAGCTGTAATATCTTTTGCATAAAACACCTTGCAGCAGTGGGCGTACCCATGTTTGTGATAAACATTATACTACAATTTTTCTTTTTTTTTTACGTATTAAGATTACTATTGCTTTAAAAAGGAATGCAAACATCCTAATAAGTCCCTCTACTGAACTAGGTCCAGAAAATACCAATGGCCTCTATGAATTTTGCCATTGCTCCAAGAGGTAATATCTTCAGTCGGTCCTGGACATAATATACACGGAGACGGACACAACAGCTCATAGCAGGGTCACAGGACCTTAACCCTTTGAGTGCCAGAGGGGTACGCAACGCATTGCTTTGCAATGCGTTGCGTACCCCTCTGGCATTCAAAGGGTTAAACTTTGTGGAGTCCACATGGTAATCTTAATCCTTTAAAGACCAGGAGGTATCTGCAACGCTTTGCTTTGCTCACCCCTTTGAGCCTTAAAAGGTTAAGCAGGCTCATGAAATCGGTCTTGGTCAGTCTCAAAGAAAACCTCCAGCCGCTGTCATGTCAGCCTCCATGGTCCTGACCTCCCAGGCTTACAGAAGATCCTCCTTAATTCACGTTTACATATTTGAAAACTGCCTATGTGTCCTGTTAACCAAAAGACCAGCAAGTGTGCAGTGCAGGAGATATTAACCTGTTACCATGTGTTAAATGTGTGCCATTCCATATGCTAATGAAGCTTTTCAGTGACATGTCACGTGCTAACGAAGCCGTTCAGTGACGTCACGTGCTAACGAAGCCGGTTAGTGACATGTCATGTGATAACGAAGCCTTTCAGTGACGTCATGGGATAATGAAGCCGGTCACTGACATGTCATGTGATAACGAAGCCGGTCAGTGACATGTCATGTGATAACGAAGCCTTTCAGTGACGTCATGGGATAATGAAGCCGGTCACTGACATGTCATGTGATAACGAAGCCTTTCAGTGACGTCATGGGATAATGAAGCCGGTCACTGACATGTCATGTGCTAACGAAGCCGTTCAGTGACGTCATGTGCTAACGAAGCCGGTTAGTGACATGTCATGTGATAACGAAGCCTTTCAGTGACGTCATGGGATAATGAAGCCGGTCACTGACATGTCATGTGATAACGAAGCCGGTCAGTGACGTCATGTGATAACGAAGCTGGTCAGTGACATGTCATGTGATAACAAGGCTCTGTGCAGTGTCAGGGAATTTTCACTTTGCCCAGACATAAAAGTGTGAATATCTCCTAAACTAGACGTTTGCTGGACGTTTCTTTAACGTGACATTTAGGCAGTTTTTAATTCAATTTTCAAATATGCCAACTTGAACTGAGGTGAAAGTTCCAAGTTAAAGTTGCAGTTTCTCAAAAAAATAACTGGATCACAAATGCTATAGTCGCCCTGTTGACAGGTTTGATCCACCAGAAAGAGACGTCCAGAAGTCTGAAACGTAACCACCAGACTCCCCAGCTGATCCCGTGATTGTGTGATTTACATCTCCTCAGTCATGAACAGACGTAGTGAGTCCCCATAAACGGCTAGGATTCCCTTTCTAACCCCTCCCTAGGAATTCCCTTTCTAACCCGTCCCTAGGAATTCCCTTTCTAACCCGTCCCTAGGAATTCCCTTTCTAACCCGTCCCTAGGAATTCCCTTTCTAACCCGTCCCTAGGAATTCCCTTTCTAACCCGTCCCTAGGAATTCCCTTTCTAACTCGTCCCTAGGATTTCCCTTTCTAACTCATCCCTAGGAATTCCCTTTCTAACCTGTCCCTAGGAATTCCCTTTCCAACCCATCCCTAGGAATTCCCTTTCTAACCCCTCTCTAGGAATTCCCTTTCTAACCCGTCCCTAGGAATTCCCTTTCTAACTCATCCCTAGGAATTCCCTTTCTAACCCGTCCCTAGCATTCCCTTTCTAACCCGTCCCTAGGAATTCCCTTTCTAACCCATCCCTAGGAATTCCCTTTCTAACTCGTCCCTAGGATTTCCCTTTCTAACCCGTCCCTAGGAATTCCCTTTCTAACCCCTCTCTAGGAATTCCCTTTCTAACTCATCCCTAGGAATTCCCTTTCTAACCCCTCCCTAGGAATTCCCTTTCTAACCCCTCCCTAGGAATTCCCTTTCTAACCCCTCCCTAGGAATTCCCTTTCTAACCCCTCCCTAGGAATTCCCTTTCTAACCCCTCTCTAGGAATTCCCTTTCTAACTCGTCCCTAGGAATTCCCTTTCTAACCCGTCCCTAGGATTCCCTTTCTAACCCATCCCTAGGAATTCCCTTTCTAACCCCTCCCTAGGAATTCCCTTTCTAACCCCTCCCTAGGAATTCCCTTTCTAACCCATCCCTAGGAATTCCCTTTCTAACCCCTCTCTAGGAATTCCCTTTCTAACCCCTCCCTAGGAATTCCCTTTCTAACCCATCCCTAGGAATTCCCTTTCTAACCCGTCCCTAGAAATTCCCTTTCTAAACCGTCCCTAGAAATTCCCTTTCTAACCCGTCCCTAGAAATTCCCTTTCTAACCTGTCCCTAGAAATTCCCTTTCTAACCCGTCCCTAGGAATTCCCTTTCTAACCCCTCTCTAGGAATTCCCTTTCTAACTCATCCCTAGGAATTCCCTTTCTAACCCATCCCTAGGAATTCCCTTTCTAACCCATCACTAGGAATTCCCTTTCTAACCCATCTCTAGGAATTCCCTTTCTAACCCGTCCCTAGGAATTCCCTTTCTAACTCATCCCTAGGAATTCCCTTTCTAACCCGTCCCTAGGAATCCCCTTTCTAACTCGTTCCTAGGATTTCCCTTTCTAACCAGTCCCTAGGAATTCCCTTTCTAACCCGTCCCTAGAAATTCCCTTTCTAACCCCTCTCTAGGAATTCCCTTTCTAACTCATCCCTAGGAATTCCCTTTCTAACCCGTCCCTAGGAATTCCCTTTCTAACCCATCCCTAGGAATTCCCTTTCTAACTCATCCCTAGGAATTCCCTTTCCAACCCATCCCTAGGAATTCCCTTTCTAACCCATCCCTAGGAATTCCCTTTCCAACCCATCCCTAGGAATTCCCTTTCTAACCCCTCTCTAGGAATTCCCTTTCTAACCCCTCCCTAGGAATTCCCTTTCTAACCCATTCCTAGGAATTCCCTTTCTAACCCGTCCCTAGAAATTCCCTTTCTAACCCGTCCCTAGAAATTCCCTTTCTAACCCGTCCCTAGGAATTCCCTTTCTAACCCCTCTCTAGGAATTCCCTTTCTAACTCATCCCTAGGAATTCCCTTTCTAACCCATCACTAGGAATTCCCTTTCTAACCCATCTCTAGGAATTCCCTTTCTAACCCATCTCTAGGAATTCCCTTTCTAACCCATCCCTAGGAATTCCCTTTCTAACTCATCCCTAGGAATTCCCTTTCTAACCCGTCCCCAGGAATTCCCTTTCTAACCCGTCCCTAGGAATCCCCTTTCTAACTCGTTCCTAGGATTTCCCTTTCTAACCCGTCCCTAGGAATTCCCTTTCTAACCCGTCCCTAGAAATTCCCTTTCTA
The DNA here is from genome assembly GCA_037306005.1 of Rhinophrynus dorsalis. Classification (NCBI taxonomy): domain Eukaryota; kingdom Metazoa; phylum Chordata; class Amphibia; order Anura; family Rhinophrynidae; genus Rhinophrynus; species Rhinophrynus dorsalis. Next base: position 16,621,664 of record CM074725.1, read on the forward strand.
ACCCCTCTCTAGGAATTCCCTTTCTAACCCCTCTCTAGGAATTCCCTTTCTAACTCATCCCTAGGAATTCCCTTTCTAACCCATCCCTAGGAATTCCCTTTCTAATTCGTCCCTAGGAATTCCCTTTCCAACCCATCCCTAGGAATTCCCTTTCTAACCCATCCCTAGGAATTCCCTTTCTAACCCGTCCCTAGGAATTCCCTTTCTAACCCGTCCCTAGGAATTCCCTTTCTAACCCATCCCTAGGAATTCCCTTTCTAATTCGTCCCTAGGATTTCCCTTTCTAACCCGTCCCTAGGAATTCCCTTTCTAACCCGTCCCTAGGAATTCCCTTTCTAACCCCTCTCTAGGAATTCCCTTTCTAACTCATCCCTAGGAATTCCCTTTCCAACCCATCCCTAGGAATTCCCTTTCTAACCCATCCCTAGGAATTCCCTTTCTAACTTATCCCTAGGAATTCCCTTTCTAACCCATCCCTAGCATTCCCTTTCTAACCCATCCCTAGCATTCCCTTTCTAACCCCATCCCTAGGAATTCCCTTTCTAACCCGTCCCTTGGAATTCCCTTTTAATCCATCCCTAGCATTCCCTTTCTAACTCCTCCCTAGGAATTCCCTTTCTAACCCCTCCCTAGGAATTCCCTTTCTAACCCATCCCTAGGATTTCCCTTTCTATCCCATCCCTAGGAATTCCCTTTCTAACTCATCCCTAGGAATTCTCTTTTAACCCATCCCTAGCATTCCCTTTCTAACTCCTCCCTAGGAATTCCCTTTCTAACTCATCCCTAGGAATTCCCTTTTAACCCATCCCTAGCATTCCCTTTCTAACTCCTCCCTAGGAATTCCCTTTCTAACCCCTCCCTAGGAATTCCCTTTCTAACCCATCCCTAGGATTTCCCTTTCTAACTCATATCTAGCACGCTGGGCTATGTGCACAAGCAGAGAAGTCTACAGCTTTGAGCCACAGACTTCCTGGTTTAGCCAAGACCCCCACCACCACCCTCAAATCAGAAGAAAGAGTCGGTTTTCTGACACCAACCAAACAACTGACAGAAACCATTTTGGGCCCGCACAATGCAGCCGTTGCTTTTCACTATGCATGTTCCCATAGGAGTGGTTGTCATTTAAATTTTCCTTTCTACAAAAAAACACCAGCAATTAAATTAAAGCAATAAAAAATCCAATAAAATATTTCCATATATGTTATCTATTTTTAGATATGTGTCGACCTGGGTCCGTGTGCCTGTGCCTAGTTATGTGTGTGTTAACTGTGTGTGTGTGTGTGTGTATCTGCACATCTGTGTATGTGTGTGGACACGTGTGCATCTGTGTCTAGGTCTGTGTACGTGTGTATCTGCACGTTACAACTTGCTTTTTCATATGATAAAAGTTGTATTTTGCCATTAGCAGTCCTTTAATCAACTGAACACCAGAGGGGGCGCGCGCGCGCACACACGCACACACACTAGTATTAAAGGCTCGTGTACACAGGCCAAATTGGCAGCCAGCGGCCTCAGGGGCGCGGAGCCATTTCGAAGTGCCCCACTCTGGATCAGCAATACCTCAGACTACAAGCTGGAGTGTCCGTGCAGTCTCTACTGCGCATGACTGCATCATTCCCTACTGCGCATGTGTGATTATGCACACAGGGAGCGACACTTTATGTTATTTAGATATATTACATAATAACTGTTACTATTCCTTTAAGGAACCAATGGGGCAGCAGATGACCCAAGCATCAATCCCAGCATGGGGAGGTTACGTATCCAGCCACTGGGAACCCCCCCCCCCACGTACCCCACAAAGCAGCAGAAGCAGCACAGCAGAAAATTCATAAGTCCAATCTCGTGGGAGATTTTGGTGGTAATTGGTTGTTGGCAGTGCGGGCACACCGTCTGCACGGGAAAGCTCTGGAAAATCTCCCCCTGAAGAACCGTCACCGTAGTATTGGAGGTAGTGTTGGCACCTGGCGGCACAATTACTGTGGTGGGTTGTGCCCCTGGAGATGGATACTGAGTCGGGTACGGTGATGGGATCTGTCCAGAAATGGGTGGGTAATACCCCATAGGGGCATAGGGTCCAGGAGGAGGGAAGTAACCTGAAACACAAGCAATTAAGTTACCATCTTCATCATGTACTCCAAAAAGGTAAGTGACCTTTGGGGGCCCCACCTGTTGGACCACTGACAAATAAATGATAGAGCTGGCACGAATGGGCACCGTTTACACAAATTAAGCACCCACTCACGTCAGGTCTGAATTCCATCACTTGCATCAAGAAATTACTTGCTGGGACATGATACGTACAATACCAGGCACAACCGACCCAGTCCAGTAGCTGAATCCAGTTGGTAAAAGGAAGAGTTGAAGGATAAGTGATAAACAAGTCATAGCTGTACCTTGGTTTGGGGCGATGTACCCTGGGTTTGCTTCATATGGAGGGGGTCCAGACTCTGGGGGGACAAAGTGTATGGCTGGAGGGTGTGCGCCAGGTGGCTGCCTGCTGGCTGGAAAAAGAGGAATGCAACGATCATACACAAAGGTCTGCTGCTCGAGTCGGTGCACTCACATAGTCATGTGCTGTGAATCACATGTAAACAAGCAAAACATTGTTAAAGCGGAACTACCATGTCACAAAATGTTTAGCTTAATTAAGTCTCCTTCTGGTGACTAGCTGCTTAGTAGCGCTAGTCACCAGAATTATTACCCGATTTATTAGATATATGCTTTATTCCCCAGCTGTCAGCAGCACGGAGTGCGGACATCTTGCCAGAATGACGTCAGTGCGCCTGTGCTGTCAGTCCCTTTTGGAGCCGGCCGGCTCCTAGCAACACCTCCTAGACCCGCTGGGACTGACAGTGCAGGCGCACGGACGTCATTCTGACAAGATGTCCGCGCTCCGTGCTACTGACAGATGGGGAATAAAGCATATATCTATTAAATACAGGTAATAATTCTGGTGACTAGTGCTACTAAGCAGCTAGCGCCAGAAGGTGACTTAGTTAAGCTAAACGTTTTGTGACATGGTAGTTCCACTTTAAAGGGATGGTAATAATTCACAAAAACAGCAGCTCCAATTACTCTTCATAGTATTTGGGCCACGGAGAGTGTTATTTCAGTACTGTCAGAGTTGTAGTACAAGAGTAATTCAATGATAAAGTATCCCCCTCCCACCCCTTTTACCTAGTGTAAGCCACCTCCCCTCAGATGTGGAATCTGGTCTCTTGAACGGACAGATCACAGCAAGGGACAATCTTCTTACTGTGATCATAAGGAAAAAAAAAAGAAAACAGCCAGCAGAAGATTCCTCTGAGTGGAGTACTTTAATTTCCCAAGTTTTGAACCTTAACCTTCACCAATGCGCTCTCTTAGAAACCGGCTTTTACCAAGAGAGTATGGTTTCTAAGAGAGCACATTGGTGAAGGTTCAAAACTTGGGATTTTAAAGTACTGCGCTCAGAGGAATCTACTGCGCCGGCTGTTTTCTTTCTTCTAGTACTATAGACGGTGACATGTGGGACGTCCAGATCTACGGAGCATGAGCAGCGGAGAAACGTCAGAGTGGCCCCTTTTTTCTGAAAGGACTTGTAAATTAATGAGATACTATCCAGATATATTGTACAGGGCTCAAAATTTCCACTCGCCACTAGCCAATGGAGAGTATAAATTCAGCCCTGGCGAGTATAAATTTAGCCCTGGTGGGTATGTTATGTCTTGCAGTGGAGAGTAACTTTTCAGGTCTGGCTAGTAGCAAAGGACTTCAAATTGTAAGCCCTGTATTGTATATCTATTTTTGTTCTATGTGTGATCTGTATATCATACTGTATTTCTAATTAAGACTGGAGTGATTTTTTAAGGCCACAGTAGATACCTAGAGACGCCTTTTCTAGGATAGGTTTAGAAGCCTGTCAAATTCTTGGACTGTGACCTCTCCTTCCCTATATTGAGGGGAGGGTAGGACACACATACAAAGTATATAATTTTATATTTTACTACAGAACATAAGGAAAACCCTGCCCCCTTGACAGTTTTTTCCCCTTATGATCACTGAAGATTGTCCCTCTCTGTGATCCATCCGGACAGTCTTGCTGCTCTGAGGTGAGCAGTGTTACACTAGGTAAAAGGGGAGGGAGGGGGATACTTTATCATTCAATTACTCTTGAACTACAACTCTGACAGTATTGAAATAACACTCTCCATAACACTCTATGAAGATTAATTGAAGCTGCTTTTATTGTGACACCTTACTATCCCTTTAACTCAGAGTGCCATAGAGGTGAAAAACACATTGTGCAGCACTCAAGGGCAATCAACAAGGTCATATACATAAGCACACGTCAGACAGTCATGTTATAATGATGACAAGAGAAGCTGCAAAGGGTGCAGGTTTCAAATCTTTCTTTAATCAAATATTCTATATTTACATTATTGCTTTGATCAGTCAAGGGGGCAGGGTTTTCATTGTTCTCATAGGAAGAAGATTGTCCCCTTCTGTTATCTGTCTGGTCTATGGACTGGATTCCACATCTGAGAAGAGATAGCTTACACTAGGTAAAAGGGGCAGGAGGGGAAACTTTGCTTGTGAATATCTCTCAAACCATAAAGGATTGAGAGATAAGACTTATATCGTTCTTCATGTTTTTTTAATGCCTACAAAATAAAATAAAGTTAAAATGAAGTATTACTATCCCTTTAAGACTCTTGAGTGCGCCACTTCTGGGAACTTTATATTTATCTATATATAATGTGTGGTAAAAGCTCAGCTGTCTTCTAGTTAAAGGGGTCTGTCACCTCTATAAAAGTTAGGCTTATCAGGTAGAGTATATATCAATAATATTATTATATATATTATACATGCTATTTGGGCTAAAATTATTGCTTATAGAGTGCCCTACGCCTCTACTTCCGCATACACTGCTCTTGCCGCTCTGCCTCTGTTCCCTTCCCACTACCCAGCCTCCTCCGATGATGGAGGCTTCCGTCTGTAAGCTGGAGCGGTCTCATTGGCTAGATATCGATCACTGCCAATGAGATCGCTCCAGCTTACAGACAGAAGCCTCCGTCATTGGAGGAGGCTGGGTAGTGGGAAGGGAGCAGAAGCAGAGCTGCAAGAGCAGTGTGTGAGGAAGTAGGGCGCAGGGCACTCTATAATCAATAACAATAACGTTTTCAACATTAACTGATATATACTCTACCTAATAAGTCTAACTTTCGTAGGGGTGAGAAATCCCCTTTAAATCACTGTAATTCCACCCACTGCCAGGAGTGGCAGTATAAACGTGCAGTTCTTACTATACAGGACTCCCCTGGGCATCTCCTACCCAGAGAGGATGATTTCAGATGGCTGCTGTGATTGTGTCACCCCACCCGCCCAGCCAATTGGATTAAGACTGCCACTGGCAGCTTCAGTGCTTGAAGGAGGTGAAGCACGAGGTTGAAGGCTGCAAGTTTATAAATGATGCTACTACCAGAGCTGATGATATGGCAATTGACTAGTAAAAGACAGAACTTTAAAGGGATAGTAATACTTCAGTATTACAAATCCCCATATTAAAGCCCTTGTAAAAAGAAACATTTTGCCCCCAGTGTCATCTCTCAAACCTTTATGGTTTGAGAGATGATCGCTTCTAAAGTTGCCCTCTCCCTCCCCCTTCCCCGTAGTCAGCATTTTAGCTGACTCAGGGAAATCCGTTCAGAGATCATCAGGCGGCTCTGCAGCAGAGCCGCAATCTCGTTAACTAAAAAAAAAAAACTTCCACTAAAACGGTCTTCTACGTGTTCTTGCAAGCCAAGCACAAACCATGCACACGTAGAAGACCATTTCAGTGAACATTTTTTTTTTTTTTTAGTTAAAGGAGCAGTAAACTTTTTTTTATGAAAAAATATTTTGCACAGCATTTCCTGCTGAATAAAACAAGGTCACTCACACTGCTGTCAGATGTTTTATTCAAAAATTATAGCAGTTCAAATAATCAGGAAGTGAATTTACTGTCTTTACTTCCTGATAGTTCTGACAGGAAGTGAATTTACTGTGTTTACTTCCTGATAGTTCTAACTGACAGGAAGTGAATTTACTGTGTTTACTTCCTGATAGTTCTGACAGGAAGTGACTCAGCAGTTTCTATCACATTCTATGGAGAACTGTATGTCTCTGACTTTTCTGACCTTCCTCTCCATTAGAATCTAACAGGAAATCTAATTAGAATTTGACCACTAGAGGGCACTGCTAATATAAAAAAAACATAGGTTTAAACTGTAATAACTCTGGAAATATAAATCTCTCAGCAGTGGGAGTACCCTTATTTTACTCAGTAGGAAAATCCCTACAATATATATTTTTTCATAAAAAAAAGTTTACTGCTCCTTTAACGCAATCACGGCTGTGCTGGAGAGCCGCCTGAAAGTCGTACGACTCTCTTCCCTGCAGTCAGCTAAAATACTGACTACGGGGAAGGGGGAGGGAGAGGGCAACTTTAGAAGCGATTATCTCTCAAACCAAAAAAAGGTTTGAGAGATGACACTGGGGGCAAAACGTTTCTTTTTACAAGGGCTTTAATATAGGGATTTGTAATACCGAAGTATTACTATCCCTTTAATGTGTTTTTTTTTTGGGGGGGGGGGGTTTATCAATAGTTGCCCTTCGAATATCAAACCTGTATACACACACACAAAGAATTCAGGTCCTGATTTGGGGACTCATTACCTTGTCAAATCATTGTTATTAGAGATACAAATGATTACCCTGTTCCACTAAATATGTAGATGCTCGCATGGGCGTCCGGAGGGGGGGGGGGCACTTGCCCCCCCTACAATTACCCTCCTCCATATGAATAAAGGGGCTAGATGGGCTGGCCTGGCTGTCATATTATGGCTTTGCCCCCCCCCCCCCGTAAAAATGTCTACGGACACCACTGGATGCTCGGCCAAATAACTGGTAATTAGGACTGATATTTTGGGGAATAGCCTAGGATCTCACAGTCAGGAGCTGATCGGTGAAGGGGTCAATGCCCTGTAGCCCCTTCTGAACTAATTACCTTCTACTGCGGGAGATCCATGCTTGTCTTCCAGGAGTGGGGCTGAAGGACCCCCGGGATAGGGCGGAGGAGGATCGCTTGCCATTACCCAGAGGTTGTGATCTGTAAGAGGCAAAACCACAAGAACATTAGTCAGAGGTGAAAGTGTTTATATCATCAAGGAGCCATCTAGTGTTCATCTCGCTCATAGCAACACACGGGATCCACTGGAAACGAGACACACAAACATCAGACTAGCAAAGCAACACAGCAATCAAGATCTTAAAGGGGAAGTAACACCTCGCAATAATACGCACCTACTTACCTTACCGTGGTCTGAAAACAGCTCCTGGGAATTTTGCCCTTGTGACTTGTTCATAATAAAACATTTTCAGTTAAAGTGGAACTTTCATCTCATATAAAGTCGCCCTGCAATAATTAATTACCTTTCAAAGTTACCCGATTGTAAAGAAATCCTTTATCTTCGGGGACTGTTGGCCAGGTTAGTGCAGTCTGCGCCGTCAGTCCCTCCGGTTACCTTGTGGTACACTGCAGTGCTTCTCAATGGAGACCGGGAATGACAGAGCAGGCGCACAGACAAGATGTCTGCACTGGTGCCTGGCTTCCGGTCTCCTAAAATAAAGGATTACTGTACAATCGGGTAATTTTGAAAAGTAATAGATATATTATAAAGCTAGTAGCTACCTGCTTAATTATTATAGAAGATGAAAGTTCCACTTTAATCCTGGATATCAGGTCCATAGGAGGCCGACATGACGGATCTTGGCAGTTTTCGCAAAATGAAACAGGCAGCAAGCATGGACCTTCTTAACCCTTTGAGGGTGCCTGAGAGGTAAGCAACACAATGCAGAGCAATGAGTTGCGTAACTCTCTGGCACTCAAAGGGTTAACCCTTTAAAGGACCAGCGGGCAATGCAATCCATTTCAAAGAAATGTACTTCACACCCTTTTTGGTCCTCAGATGGTTAAGATTAGCAAGTGCAATGGTCGGAGTTTGCGTGATGTGGTCCTGCTAGAAACTGCCACGCTCCTCACCATGGACATGACATCCAGGACTGGTTTATTATCTTACCTCTTAAATGAAGGCATGAGGCAAAATTCATAAGGGCCATTCTGATTTTCAGCCCAGTGTAAGGTTATTATTAGGAGGACTTCTCCATTAACCCTAATTGTGTCAGACAGCTTATAATAGCATACACAGGATCTGCTGGCAGTTGGGAGGAAGAGTTGACTGCTATTATATGGCTGGTAAGAAGTGGCAGTTGGGAGGAGAAGTGGACTGTTATTATATGGCTTGTAAGAAGTAGCAGTTTGAAGGGTGAGTGGAATGTTATTTTATGACTGGTATGAAGTGGCAGTTGGGAGGGAGAGTGGAATGTTATTTTATGACTGGTATGAAGTGGCAGTTGGGAGGGAGAGTGGAATGTTACTTTATGACTGGTATGAAGTGGCAGTTGGGAGGGAGAGTGGAATGTTACTTTATGACTGGTATGAAGTGGCAGTTGGGAGGGAGAGTGGAATGTTATTTTATGACTGGTATGAAGTGGCAGTTGGGAGGGAGAGTGGAATGTTATTTTATGACTGGTATGAAGTGGCTGTTGGGAGGGAGAGTGGAATGTTATTTTATGACTGGTATGAAGTGGCAGCTGGGAGGGAGAGTGGAATGTTACTACCTGGCACACTTGACTGTGCCAGCTAGCATTGCTAATTTGCACAAACTGATAAATAAAGCTAAACATCTCTATTAAAGGGATAGTAATACTTCGTTTTAACTTTATTTTATTTTGTAGGCATTAAAAAAACATGAATAATGATATAAGTCTTATCTCTCAGACTTTATGGTTTAAGAGGTATTCACAAACAAAGTGTCCCCCTCCCGCCCCTTTTACTGATGTAACATTGCTCAGCCAGATCAGAAGGGAGGTGCCCAGGTAGACTGCAGAGAGGGACAATCTTCAATTAAGATAAGGGAAAAACCTGATAAACTTGTCAAGGGGGGCAGGGCTTTCATTGTTCTCATAGGAAGAAGATTGTCCCCTGCTGTTATCTGTCTGGTCTATGGACTGGATTCCACATCTGAGAAGAGATGGCTTACACTAGGTAAAAGGGGCAGGAGGGGAAACTTTGCTTGTGAATATCTCTCAAAAACATGAAGAACGATATAAGTCTTATCTCTCAAACCTTTATAGTTTGAGAGATATTCACAAGCAAAGTTTCCCCTCCCGCCCCTTTTACCTAGTGTAAGCCATCTCTTCTCAGATGTGGAATCCAGTCCATAGACCAGACAGATAACAGCAGGGGACAATTTTCTTCCTATGAGAACAATGAAAGCCCTGCCCCCCTTGACAAGCTTTTCAGGTTGTTCCCTTATCTTAATTGAAGATTGTCCCTCTCTGCAGTCTACCTGGGCACCTCCCTTCTGCTCTGGCTGAGCAGTGTTACATCAGTAAAAGGGGCAGGAGGGGGATACTTTATCATTGAATTACTCTTGAACTACAACTCTGACAGAATTGAAATAACACTCTCCAAAGTCCAAATACTATGATGATTAATTAGAGCTGCTTTTATTATGAAACATTACTATCCCTTTAACTCAAAACTCCTCCTCCTCCCACCAGGGCTCTGTCAATAATGGCAGCATGGAAACAAAACAAAAAGCAAGATGTTTGAGAAAAAAACCCGACAAACTCTGGAGCATGCTCAATGCTCACTCACACCGCATCATCTCCTAATCTAACATGGACCCAGGAGACCAATTCTGTAAATGGACTCACACCTTCCGATAAATACATTTAGGACAACGAGTCATTGATTAGTCATTCAAAAAAAAACATGTCATTATCATTACTTTATCTAAGAGGCAGGCAAGGGAGTGGAGCATTAGCTTTTATTTCATTTTATTTTTTTTGCAGCTGCTCACCTCAGAGCAGCAATACAGTCCGGATGGATCGCAGAGAGGGACAATCTTCAGTGATCATAAGAAAAAAACCTGTCAAGGGGGAAGGGTTTTCCTTATGATCACAGTAAGAAGATTGTCTCTTGCTGTGATCTGTCCGGTCATGTGACCAGATTCCACATCTGAGGGGAGGTGGCTTACACTAGGTAAAAGGGGAGGGAGGGGGATACTTTATCATTCAATTACTCTTGTAATACAGCTCTGACAGTAATGAAATAACACTCTCCATGACACAAATACTATGAAGATTAATTGGAGCTGCTGTTTTTGTGAAACATTACTATCCCTTTAAATTACTCCTGAGAGATACTGAAAAATAGAACATTCCGGATTTCTAAACATTGTGATGATTTTTGTTTCTCCTTTCAACACAGTGTTATTTTGGGCAAAACGCCTTTGTAGATGTCTACCTCAATGTATCCTTGTTCAAATAGTTTCAGGTAAATAAACAAAAGTCAAGATATAACCAGCTTGCGCTCGCCTTGTTCCCTGTTCAGACATTACACAATGATGGACACAGGGGACAGCCTTAAAGGAACAGTAACATTTTAGTCTAAAAAAAATAATTATTATCAGTGTATCCTACAATTTTCCCTGCCGAGTAAAATAAGGACACTCCCACTATAGAGATTCTTCGTTCAAAAGCTATTACAGATCAAACTGTCAGCATTTCTATTGCGTTCTAAGGGGGAGATGAGCCTTAGCTTATATCTTTCAACAGAATGTGATAGTATAATGTGACTGGACTGTAATAACTATTGAATGACCCATCTACCAGCAGTGAGAGTATCTTTGTCTCTTCAAGAAAAGATCTACAATTATATACATACACATACCTGTCAACATTTCGAAAAATAAATTTAACACTGTGCATACTGAACTTTTAAAGGGATAGCAATACTTAAAATGTAAAAAAAAAAAATATGTTGTAGGGTTTATCCCCCTCAGTAAAACAAGGGCACTCCCACTGCTGAAAGGTGTTTTATTCAAAAGTTATTAAAGCTCAGAAGTGTATCACCCTGGTGTCCTTGTGTTTAGGAGATCAGACTGTGTGGTGTGTATAGAAGTGTATCACCCTGGTGTCCCTGTGTTTAGGAGATCAGACTGTATGGTGTCTATATAAGTGTATCACCCTGGTGTCCCTGTGTTTAGGAGATCAGACTGTATGGTGTGTATAGAAGTGTATCACCCTGGTGTCCCTGTATTATGAGATCAGACTGTATGGTGTGTACATAAGTGTATCACCCTGGTGTCCCTGTGTTTAGGAGATCAGACTGTGTGGTATGTATATAAGTGTATCACCCTGGTGTCCCTGTGTTTAGGAGATCAGACTGTGTGGTGTGTATATAAGTGTATCACCCTGGTGTCCCTGTGTTTAGGAGATCAGACTGTGTGGTGTGTATATATAAGTGTATCACATTGCTCCACAGCAATAAAACTCACATTAATGTTTGTTTAAATATTAGTATATGTTTTTATAAATTAGTCTGTATACATAAAATACTTTGGTCATGTTATAAGTCATTTATTAGCTTACACGAGGAAGTATTAATAGGTCATGAAATAGCCTAAAAAATCTTAATAATGCCCCACCCACCAGCCACGCCCACAGCAACACCCCCTAACGAACAAGTGTCCCTCTTCTGCAATTTGAAATGTTGGGAGGTATGAATTCCCCTGATTCAAATGGAGTTTTTTATTGTTTGGATACACTGAAGACATCTAGCTTTCAAGCGGGAATAACTCAATGGGAGATTGGGGAATTAGTATTTCTTTCCAAATGTCCCAACATTTCAAATGGCCAAAGAAGTACACTTCTGGTTTAAGGGGTGTTGCTGGGGGTGTGTTGCTGATAGGAAGGGCATTAGATAATTTTGGGTTGTTTCATGACCTACTGACACCTCTTTGTTTAACTGAATAAATGATTTACAGCGAGACCAAAGTATTTTATTTACACAGACTAATTTATAAACACACTAGCAATGTTGGCACTGGCTTTGCCCGTGTGGTTAATAAAACAATGACTTGCTTGTTGAAATTTTAGTGATTATTGCTTTCAGCTCCAAAAAGGTGTGGAAGGCATTGCACAGCAGTGAGGGTGAGTGTATGTGTGAGCATGGGAGTGCGCGAGAGCTTGTATGTGTAAGTGTATGTGATTTGCATTCTGGGTAAGGCGTATAGCACATGTTGTTTGGAGTATAGCAATTTGCATATAGCATTTGGTGTAATGTGCATTACATTTGGCATATGCCATTTGGCATTGCATGTGTATATACTATTTGGTGTACACTGTGTGTGTGTTTTGTATTTGTGGGAGCATTGAGTGTGTTGCTTGTGTGTATATAAAAGGTCCCCCAATTCCTTGCAGAGATTTTCACAGGAGTGACCCCTGGCCACTCCTGGGAGCATTTTCCAGGCATACAGTAGTCATATCTATCAGGTAATACCTCTCATTGGTATTATTATATACTGCAAAACTCACGACTAACCTAAATTGAAAAGAAAAATAAATATATAAGATAGACTAAAGTTTAAACAAACAATGTAAATTTTATTGCTGTGGAGCAATGTGATACACTTCTATACACACCATACAGTCTGATCTCCTAAACACAGGGACACCAGGGTGATACACTTATATACACATCACACAGTCTGATCGCCTAAACACAGGGACACCAGGGTGATACACTTCTATACACACCACATAGTCTGATCTCCTAAACACAGGGACACCAGGGTGATACACTTATATACACACCACACAGTCTGATCTCCTAAACACAGGGACACCAGGGTGATACACTTATATACACACCACACAGTCTGATCTCCTAAACACAGGGACACCAGGGTGATACACTTCTATACACACCACACAGTCTGATCTCCTAAACACAGGGACACCAGGGTGATACACTTATATACACGCCACACAGTCTGATCTCCTATGCAGAGGGACACCAGGGTGATACACTTATATACACACCACACAGTCTGATCTCCTAAACACAGGGACACCAGGGTGATACACTTCTATACACACCACACAGTCTGATCTCCTAAACACAGGGACACCAGGGTGATACACTTCTATACACACCACACAGTCTGATCTCCTAAACACAGGGACACCAGGGGGATACACTTCTATACACACCACACAGTCTGATCTCCTAAACACAGGGACACCAGGGTGATACACTTCTATACACACCACACAGTCTGATCTCCTAAACACAGGGGCACCAGGGTGATACACTTATATACACACTACACAGTCTGATCTCCTAAACACAGGGACACCAGGGTGATACACTTCTATACACACCTCACAGTCTGATCTCCTAAACACAGGGACACCAGGGTGATACACTTCTATACACACCACACAGTCTGATCTCCTAAACACAGGGACACCAGGGGGATACACTTATATACACACCACACAGTCTGATCTCCTAAACACAGGGACACCAGGGTGATACACTTATATATACACCACACAGTCTGATCTCCTAAACACAGGGACACCAGGGGGATACACTTATATACACACTACACAGTCTGATCTCCTAAACACAGGGACACCAGGGTGATACACTTCTATACACACCTCACAGTCTGATCTCCTAAACACAGGGACACCAGGGTGATACACTTCTATACACACCACACAGTCTGATCTCCTAAACACAGGGACACCAGGGTGATACACTTCTATACACACCACACAGTCTGACCTCCTAAACACAGGGACACCAGGGGGATACACTTCTATACACACCACACAGTCTGATCTCCTAAACACAGGGACACCAGGGGGATACACTTCTATACACACCACACAGTCTGATCTCCTATGCAGAGGGAATGTCCCTCCTAAACAGGGACACTCTGGAGGTACGGACCCCTAATATCTCCTAAAGAGTAGAGATGCACCGATACCACTTTTTTAAGACAGAGTACAAGTACCGATACTTTTTTCAAGTACTCGCCGATACCAATTACCGATACTTTTTTTGCGGTCATTTGCCAGTTTTCCAGGTACTTAAAGCGCATATATTATATATATAATATATATGCTTTAGGTACTTGGAAAACTGGCAAATTACCTCAAAAAAGTATTGGTGAGTACTTGAAATATAATATAATATTATATATATATATATATATATATATATATATATATATATATATATAATATACACACACACACACCACCTCTTGACTGTCCCCTTTTGCCTCTTTCTCCCCCTCTTGATTCCCACCTTTTACTTCATTCTCCCCCTCTTCAGCTTTTGCCTTGGCTTTTTCTCTTCCTTTTGATCCCCCTTTGTCCCCCTCCTTGACTCTTGATCCCACCCTTTTGCCTCTCTTGCTCTCTCCTGATCCCCCCCTCTTTTTTGCCTTTTCTTAGTTCCCCTCCTTTTGCCTCCTGATCTTTACTCCTTTTGCCTTTTTTTTTTTTCCCCTTTTTCTTAGTCCCTTTTTTCTCCCTCTTGGCACCCCTCTTTGCCTCTCACCACCTGCTCCCATCCAGCCTCCCATACTCTCCTCTGCCGGGTGCTCGCTGTTCTCTCGCGAGCCCCGGCAGAAGTCAGCGTCAGAGCGTTGCCATGGTAACCCGCGGCAACGCTCAGACGCTACTTGAGGGAGAGAGGCAACCGGGGAGCATTGTGAGCAGCTCCCCGGTTCCCTCACTGCAGCACCGACCCTGACACAGGGTATCGGTGCTGGCATCGGCCGCATTTGCGCGAGTACAAGTACTCGCGCAAATGCTGGTATCGGCACCGATACCGATACCAGTATCGGTGCAACCCTACTAAAGAGGTATGCTTGGAAGGTACGGGCCCCTAATATCTCCTAAAGAGGGATGCTTGGGAGGTCTGCTTTCCTAAAATGAGGTTTGTTTACCACTAGACTGCTGTTTTTGCCGTTAATGCACAAGAACATTAACTCCTTAAGAACCAAATCAATGTCTTGTCCACCCCAATGATGCTTAAATAGTTAATTACATCAAACTCCTAAGGATGCTTCCGTCCTTCCTAAGCAAGCCTTAGAAAACCCGCACAGGCAACTGCTGACACTGCGACATGGGAAACTAGATTCCAGGCCGTGTCAGGGTCAATGGCAGTTTCACAACAGTGCTAGAATCTAGTAGCGTTAAGGGCTATGTGAGGCCCTCCAGGTGTTGCCAGACTACAATTCCCATCATTCCCCACCAGGAATCTAGGAAGTGCCGGTTTAATTGAAAATACAGAACTGTAATACAATATCACCCTAGTGTCGGTCAGCATAAAGGATTGACAGATTTTAAAGGGTTAGTAATGTCTAACCATTAAAAGGATAGTAATACCTAAAATGTAAAAAAAAATATGTGTTGTAGGGTTTATCCCCCTGAGTAAAACAAGAGTACTCCCACTGCTGAAAGATGTTTCATTCAAAAGTTATTAATTTTCAAAGTTGAATTTTTTAGGTGCAATATCACAGTGGCCTGAAATTGTACAGTGGCGCTGTTGCTACACCATCCTATGGAGATTTATGGTCCTGAGACCAGAGCTGTCCATAGGATCGTGTAGCAACAGCGCCACTGTACAATTTCAGGCCACTGTGATATTGCACCTAAAAAATTCAACTTTGAAAATTAATAACTTTTGAATGAAACATCTTTCAGCAGTGGGAGTACTCTTGTTTTACTCAGGGGGATAAACCCTTCAACAAATTTTTTTTTACATTTTAGGTATTACTATCCCTTTAACTAACCCTAATATTGAAGGTATTAAAAAGATAATAATATGGGATAGTAATACTTCAAAATTACTATCCTTTATATTGAAGCCCTTTAAAAACTGAATTAAATGCCACCAGCGGCATCTCTCAGACCTTTATGGTTTGCGAGATAGCCGCTTTTAAACCTCGCTCTCCCCTGACGTCAGCATTCTTGCTGCAGCAGGGGAATCCGTTCATTGAATCAAGCGGAGGCTCTTCAGCAGGGCCAGATCTCGTTATGGAAGACAAGATCCTTCACTAAAACAGTCTTCCTCGTGTGCTTGGTAACCAAGCACACGTAGAAGACCGTTTTAGTGAAGGATCTTGTCTTCCATAAAGAGATCTCGGCTCTGCTAAAGAGCCTCCGCCGGTCCCGGGACCAGATTTCCCTGCTGCAGCAAGAACGATGACGTCAGGGGAGAGCGGAGTTTAAAAGCGGCTATCTCGCAAACCATAAAGGTTTGAGAGATGCCGCTGGTGGCATTTAATTCAGTTTTTAAAGGGCTTCAATATAAGGGATAGTAATTTTGAAGTATTACTATCCCTTTAATGTGCCAAGTCGTATCTCTCAAACCTTTACGATTTGAGAGATATAAGATATAATCATTATGAGGTGCTAATGCTGCTTTAATCTGTAGATACTTAGAAGTAGGAATGTTAATATAAATCGGTGGTCAGAAACAAGTGGTTATCCAGCAGTCACTGGACTACAATTTCCATTATCCCGAGTTGGCTGAGGACAATGGGAGTTGCAGTTCAACAACAGCTAGAGGATCCCTGCGTCCCCATCCCCCTGATTTAACCATCTGAGTGCCAGAAGGGTACTCTTGCGTACCTCTCTGGTGCTGAAAGGGTAAAGATTTACATAAAAGGATTTATTTAGATCAGGGAGTTTCATTATTATTAACCCTTTGAGCGCCAGAGGCAAAGCAATGCATTCCGTACCCCTTATTTTTGTTTAAGGCCTCCCTTACATACAATGTAACATTGTCAGGGCCTCTCTCTCACATTTTATAGGTCATTTCTCAAGGGCTCAATGATGGGGACAAAACAAATGTATTGTTATTCTCAGGTTTCACTGTCAGAGTGACAACAAAGAGCACATTGTGCATCATTTCCATTTAGATACACATCAGGAACACTTAGGGCACCCATAGGGAAGGCACCAGGAACACTCAGGGCACCCATAGGGAAGGCACTCTAGGTGCCATTAGCTCCACCCATGACCACACCCCCATTCCTCACAAACCCCCCAGACCCATTCACTGTTTCCTGGCACAACAAAATAGACTTGGTCTATAACTAGGCTGACCATACGTACCGTTTTTTTTTTTTTTTTTTTCATATTTCCAGACCATCCCATCTTTTTATTATAAATGTCAATTTTGTCCTGTTTTTAATATATTATAACTTATATATAGTTTAATTTTTTTGCAAAAAAACTGAACGCGGCTTGTTTATTTCTCATAAGATAATGTAAATCGGAACTTCCTTTCGTCACACTAGTGGTTTTACTGTACACATTGATTACCATAGAGTCTTATGACTCGAGTGACTCAGAACTGTCCAAGACTCTCGAGTCTATGGAAAATGACCATAGAGTCTCTTACACAGTGATATGACGACGAGTCATAAGACTCTATGGTAATCAATGCGTACAGTAAACACAGTAAAACCACTAGTGTGAGTGACGAAGAGAGGAAGTTCCGATTTACTTCAGGGGCAGGCTTTTTGGCCAGAGAGAGGGAACATCGCTAGTAAGAGATGGAGCAAACGCGTTCTCGCTGCTTACTACGTTTGGACTCGGAGTGACACAGTCCCACTGTCCGTCTGTCCCACACCCCGTCCCATTTTGTCTCAAGGAAATATGGTCAGCCTATCTAGAACAAGCAAAGCAAAAAAAAAAAAAAAAAAAAAAAAAAAGCTTTAACCCCTTGGTTGCTAGAAAGATCTCCAAACCATTGGGATCTCTCTCTAGCATCCAAGGGGTTAAATAATAGCTTGGAAAAAGGGTATAAAACTGTCACAGGGACACAGAGTTGGCTCTGGCCACACCCACAATTCAGAATGTGGGAGTGGCCAGCACAGCTGAAGCACCACCACTCAGGATCTGAAACTCTAGGCAGTGGTCTATTCTGCCATTGAGAAATATGGCCCTGGAAACACAACTTTAACATTTTTATCAGACTCGTCATAATAAAAGTTGGGAATCGCGAGCTGGTGATCAAGGCACACTGGTTGAGAACTACTGATTTAGATCAAGGTTTTGGTGAGACTTCTGACACGATAATGATCACAGTGTGCACACATGGATGAATCATGAGAGAGGTTCCGTAGTCATCAGTCTATAAACAAATGAATGACCCAAGAAGATCACAACCTAAACCACAATTTAGCATAAGAAGTAATGATATTGTATTCCTGTATATATAAATATATTACATGACTGCAATTATGCAGTAAAACAGAAATAATATTTATAAAATTAAGCCATGGATCCAAGAAAGGTCTCCAAGCATCCTGCTTAAAGTGATAGTAACGGTTCACATAAAAGCAGCTCCAATTAATCTTCATAGTATTTGGGCCATGGAGAGTGTTATTTCAATACTGGTCAGAGTTGTAGTTCGAGAGTAATTGAATGATAAAGTATCCCCCTCCCGCCCCTTTTACCTAGTGTAAGCCGCCTCCCCTCAGATGTGGAATCTGGTCTCTTGATCGGACAGGTCGCAGCAAGGGACAATCTTCTTACTGTGATAATAAGGAAAACCCTGCCCCTCTTGACAGATTTTTCAGGTTTTCCTTAGGTTCACTGAAGATCGTCCCTCTCTGAGATCCATCTGGACAGTCTTGCTGCTCTGAAGTGAGCAGTGATACATCAATAAAAGGGGCAGGAGGGGGATACTTCAGCATTCAATTACTCTTGTACTACAACTCTGACAGTATTGAAACAACACTCTCCAAAGTCCAAATACTATGAAGATTAATTGGAGCCCTTTTTACTGTGAAACATTACTATCCCTTTAATGTCCCATTACAATGAATGAGGCTTTTTAATTTGTTACAAACTGTGCAGTTTATAGGCAGAATCTTATATGTACTTGCAATTTATTTGTAGGAGACACTGAGATCTTCTCATAGCTTTAACCCTTCGAGTGCCAGAGGGGTACTCGACACACTGAAAAGCAATATGCTGCTTACCCCCTCTGGCACTCAAAGGGTTAACATGTGCAAAAGGCAGGGGTTGGGGTGTTTAAACAAATAAGGACTTGTAGAAGAAAATCCGCAACACTAGATTTAGTTGCATTAAAAAAAGTAAAGACTTTAATCTTGGACTTTAGGTCAGAAGCAGTGAATTGTTGAACCTCCAGCTGCTGAGGACTACAGCTCTCATTGGACTGGCTGGTGATGATGGGCATTGTAGTCCACAACAACTGGATGCCCAACAATTAACTAAGACTGCTTTAGTGTAATGGTGCACAAGGAAAAAGAGTTGAACACCCTGTACCAATGCCAAATGGACTCAAATAAAAGTTCCCATCTTCATACACCATTAGACAAAGTGCCATGGTTTTTCTTCTCTGTACAGTGACATCACTGATGTCTTTAAACTCTTCAAGGACCAGCAATGTGTACAGCACATCTCTCCGAATAGCACTGTTCTGGTCCTAGTAATGTTTCATTAGAACACAAGGTTCGATCATTCCTTATAGTTTGTACTAACCCTGTCCACATTGGCCTAGTTTCTATGTAATTACATTATAAATGGTCCCCTCTCCCACCCCTTTTAAATATGTCAAGCCACCTCCTCCCAGATCTGAAATCCTTTCTCTTGGCCGGACAGATCGTAACAAGGTGCAATATTGTGTCTATCAGAATAAGTAAAACCCTGTCTTCAGATCACAAAGGCGATGCGGGCAGATTGTGACAAGTGAATCTTGCAGCTGAATAAGGTAAAACCTGCCCTCCATTGTCAAGGGGGTAAGGGTTTTCCTTATACAGATAGACAAAGATTGCCCCTCGTTGCGATCTGTCCAGTCAAGCGATCAGATTTCAGATCTGAGGGGAGGCAGCCTGACATATGGAAAAGGGGCTGGAGTGGATAACTATTATATAATTACACAGAAACTAGAGCAATATGAACATGGCCAACAGTAGTGAGCGGTATCACAAACTATAAGGAATGATCAAACCTGTCTCTTTAAAAGATTATATAACTCAAAGCAGACAACCCCACACACACACACATATATATATATATATATATATATATATATATATATATATATATATATATATATTCACACACGTTCACTTTCTCTCTCTCAACACTACAGTGTTTTAGATTATTGATCAGTGCAGCCCCTGACACCCAAGTAAGTGTGTTATATAATATTCACACAAGAAGAACAGCAGGTGCTAGTTTACTGAGTCAACATTTTTGTTCAAACAAGAGCCTCTGTCAAGAAATATGGATATTACATTATATATATAGCTTTATGTGAAGGCAAACACATTAAAAACCTATTCTCCTACACTCCAAATGCAATAAAACGTGTTATATAAACCCTGTGTATAATATATATATGTTAACACACAAAAACATATTTACATTACAAATCACATATTCTGAAACCCCATATGGTATAGGCATACAATTCACAATATGCCTAGATTTAGAAGGTCACTAGAATGTCTATACACATTTAGTGTCAGCCAGTCTTGCTGTGCAAGTGAAAGTGACAGCTCCCCCCATATAACACTGATCCCTATACAGCTGGGATAGTCAGTGGTTGTGACTGACAGCCACACCTTTACCTCCAGCCCCTGTGTACCGATCATACCCAGTACTATAATATACAGTGACATATTAAGAAACGAACACCTCTTATACTTACCTCTACCCAGCAGCTCTCCTTCTGCTCCTGTTTACTGCTCGCACTGTACTCTGGGAACCGCAGTCCCTCCCGTATCACCCCGGACTACAATTCCCAAAGGTCAACGCGCGCACTTCCTCTTTATCTCAGTCCTTTACAAACCCAGAGCTTAGAGGGTGGGGCGTTACCACTTTTTTTTTTTTTTTTTTAATAAACTTTATTGCAATGTGAGCAGTAAGCAAACGGCGCAGCAGTGAGGTAATTGCTTGAATAAGTAGATATAAAGGAAAGAGAAATTCACTGCACACAGTAAATGAGAGGGGTATCTGCCCCCCAGTACTGATTAAACTGCCCCAGGGAGACAGCCTGTTCTTTAATGTCATTCTGTAGAGATGTAGTGATAGCATGAGAAATTAGCGTGTATTTAGAATAGTATAACACTGGATAATCATTGTATTAACGTCAATATTATTAAAGAGTAAGCTGTTTGAATGGATAATCTGAACACACACACACACACAAAAAGATAATGATATAAGAAAAAATACTATGTTCGGACAATCCTAATGGCCCCTATGAATCTGTCCCTTGACCTTTTGTTTAAGAGATCCCATCTTCAGTCAGTCCTGATGTACTCTCCATAGAGGTGTAAATGACAGTTGCTAGGTGGTAGACCATCTTCGCTCTCTGCACATGGTAAACTTAATTCTTTAAGGACCAGAGGGGAGTGCAACACATTTCAATGGGACATTTAACTCTTTCAATAATACAGAAGTCTCCAACACATTGTGAAGCTATGAGCTGGAGACCTCTCTAGCATACCTCCCAATTGTCCCTCTTTAGGAGATATCAGTGGTATGGACCACCAAAGTGTACTTCTTTAGGAGATATTAGGGGTCCATACCTCTCAAGCGTCTCTCATTAGGAGATATTAGGGGTCCATTCCTCCCAAGTGTCCCTCTTTAGGAGATATTAGGGGTCTGTACCTCCCAAATGTCCCTATTTGGGAGATATTAGGGGTACATACCTCTCAAGTGCCCCTCTTTAGGAGATATTAGGGGTCCATACATCTCAAGTGCCCCTCCTTAGGAGATATTAGGGGTCCATTCCTCCCAAGTGCCCTATGAGATATTAGGGGTCCATACTTCCCAAGTGTCATTATTTTGGAGATATTAGGGGTCCATACCTCAGAAGTGTCAATTTTTAAGAGATAACATGGCTCCATTCTGCCCAAGTGTCCCTCTTTAGGAGATGTAAGGGGCATATACCTCCCAAGTGTCCTTCTTTAGGAGATATTAAAGCTCCACACCTCCCAAGTGTCCATCTTTAGGAGAGATTAAGGCTCCATACCTCCCAAGTGTCCCTCTGTAGGAGAGATTAGAGGTCCATACCTCCCAAGTGTCCCTCTGTAGGAGATATTCCATACCTCCCATGTCCCTCATTAGGAGTTCATGTCTGAGACATAAATTCCTCTTTCCCACCCTGGTGTCCCTCTTTTTAAGAGATCAGACTCTGTCGTGTGGATATTAGTATGTCACAGTGACATTGCTCCACAGCAATAAAACTCACTTTAATGTTTGTGTAAACATCAGTATATGTTTTTATAAATTAGTCTGTGTAAATAAAATAATTTGGTCTGGGTCTAAATTATTTATTCAGTTACATAAAGAGGTGTCAGTAGGTCTTGAAATAACCTAACAATTCACAGCAATGCCAAGCACACCAGCCCCGCCCGCAGCAACACCAACTAAACCAAAAATGCCCTTCTTTAGGGAACTGAAATGTTGGGAGATATGTAAAAGCCCCAATTAAATTATTAGGAATTCAATTAATTTTTATTCCTCCCCTATGAACCTTATTCATCAGTCTAAAGAGGTCTGGAGCAAACCAACTGTACCATGGTGAGGTCAATGAAAATTCTGCAAATTCACATGGATTTAAATTGGGCTTTTAACCCTTTGAGTGCTAGAAAGGTAGGCATCGCATTGCTCTTGATGTCAGGTCCACAGATGTGGACATGATAGTTACTGGCAGTTTTTTTTTTTATCAAACTGAATCAGGCATAGTGCATGAGCCTACAAAGGCATTTAACCCTTTGAGTGCCAGAAGGGTATCCAACTCATTGTTAAGCGATGTGTTGGTTAACCCTCTGGCACTCAAAGGGTTAAGGACCAGAGGTGTGTGTAACGCATTACAAAGTAATGTGTTGCAAACCCCTCTGGTCCTTAATGACTTAACATCTCCATTTACAGTGACCAGTGTTTTGTGGTCCTGCTAGCAGCTGTCATGTCGAGCTCCGTGGACATGACATCCAGGACTGACTGAAGATGTTAACTCTTGATGAAATGAGCACGGGTAGAATCATAAGGGCCATTAGGATGTATTGGGTCATAGGATTACCATAGTAATTAGAGAATTATTTTTAGGAGATGTCAATTCTCCTTTAAAGAGATAGTAATGTTTCACAATAAAAGCACAATTAATCTTCATAGTATTTAGGACATGGAGAGTGTTATTTCAATACTGTCAGAGTTGTAGTACAAGAGTAATTGAATCAGAAAGTTTCCCCCTCCCACCCCTTTTTACAGATGTAACACTGCTCACCTCAGAGCAGCAAGACTGTCTGGATGGATCGCAGGAAGGGGCAATCTTCAGTGAGCTTAAGGAAAAACCTGAAATACCTGTCAATGGGGGCAGGGTTTTCCTTATGATCACAGTAAGAAGATTGTCCCTTGCTGCGACCTGTCCGGTCAAGAAACCAGATTCCACATGTGAGGGGAGGTGGCTTACACTAGGTAAAAGGGGCAGAAGGGAGATACTTTACTACCTGAAATCAAATAAATAAATATTAACATGTGGGGAAGCTTAACCCACAATAGCACACACATAAAATATGGGGTTGAATTTACATTTTTAAAACAGAGACAGTAGGATCCAGGATCAGGGAGACAAAAACCTAGGACTGTTCTTGGAAATTTGGGGTGGTTGATAGGGTTCCATGGAACCTCAGGGTACCTGAAAGTATATGGGGTTCCAGATAACAAATGTAAGGATCTGTGGAACTGTGAAATAGGACTGGGTTGACAGGCAAGTGTGTGTGTCACAAAATGTATGTGTGTCACACATTGTGTGTGTGTGTGTGTGTCAGACAATCTGTGTGTGTGTAACAGTGTGTATGTGTGTGTGCACGCATGTTGGACAATGTGTGTGTGTCAGGCACTTTGTGTGTGTGTGCACGTCGGACAGTCTGTGTGTGTCAGTGTGTATATGTGTGTCACATACTATGTATGTGTGTGTGTGCGCATATCGGACATTGTGTGTCACACAGTGTGTGTGTACATCGGACAGTGTGTGTGTCACACTGTGTGTACGCGTTTCTGTGTACATCATACAGTGTGTGTGTGTGTGTGTGTGTGTGTGTCACATACTGTGTATGTGTGTGTGTGTGTCACACAGTGTGTGTGTGTACATCGTACAGTTTGTTTGTGTACAGTGTGTGTTTGTGTGTGTCAGTGTGTATGTGTGTGTCAGGCACTGTGTGTGTGTGTGCACAGTGGACAGTGTGTGTGTATTGATACAATGTTAATCTCTGGGTGTTAGACAGCTCCCCAGTGTGAGGGAGACCTGTCTATCAAGAGGGTAAATATTTAGATTGTTCCAGTTCCAAAAGGACTTGAAACTAGGGTTTGAAACGCAGAGAGTTTGAGAAAACTGTATTAATTGATTAAACAATAAATCTTGCATTAGTTTTTCTTGCTTTTTTAGTGAAAAAAGGCCATAAATGTTTGATATTTGCAAATATTTCTGTCACGATCTTAAAGATCCCTTTGCCTGGTTACAGAATCATCCCAGACATGACTGTAAGTCATTCTGTGTCTAGCTCTAGAGGGGTTAAGTTAGCAGGGGAGGTAGCAACGAGGATATAAACACTGGTGAAGTGGCCTGTCTAGATTACCAGGCGGTTCCTTGGTGTCCAGGCAACCAGGGAAAACTTCCCTGCAAAAGCCGGGAGTAAGCAGGCATGGCTGAGACGTGTTGCTAGGGTGTAGGGTGGTCATATAGTAGAGTGCAAAGCAGAATGCAGCCTGTGGACTGAAGAGCTTGCAATCAAAGACTTGGAGAATCGCAGGACTCACTTGTCCGGAGGTAACGTGGCGGGAGTGTCAGTGCATTTGAAAGGGGTCCAGTGGACATTTAACCCCTTAGATGCTATAGAAGTCAAAAGGCTTTGGAGATCTCTCAAGCGTCCAAGATATGTCTGTGGGTTTTTTGGGAGATGTTTGTGAGGATGTGAGAAAAGGGAGGAGAAGAGCAAGTCATTATGGGATTGGAGGGGGGATAATTGTAGATGGAGGTGGAGACGTTAAATGGATTAGGGGTTTGTGTGGGAGGGGCTGGATTCTGAATTTGATACTAGAGGTAATAGGAAAATAGTGAGGACGATATACTAAGAGGAACTGGAGTTATTCTGGGGCAAACCAACTGCACCATAGGGGACCAATAAAATTACTGACATTCTTGTGGCTATAACCCTTTGAGTACCAGAGGGGTATTGCTCTGCGATGCATTCCTTACACCCTTTGGCACTCAAAGGGTTTAATGGGGCTTTCAACCCTCTTGAATGTTAGAATCAGGTGAAACAATCCCACTCAGATCAACAGGAATTGTTATACGTCCCCTGTGGTGCAGTTGCTTTGCCCCAGAATTACTCGTCTTACTTATAAAATATCAAATAATATCCACTAGCCATTATTATTTAGAAAACTAGATTTTTTTGTTATTTTGATGGAAAGATTATGCTAGTTAAAGGGTTAGTAACTTCTAACATTAACTAACCCTAATATTGAAGGTATTAAAAAGATAATCTTACTGTGCCAAGTCGTATCTCTCAGACCGTTGCGGTTTGAGAGATATAAGCGCTGAAAGTTCCCCCTCCTGCTGACAAACTGTAAAGCTGTCAGCAGTGGATCTGTGTCGGCCGACTCAGCGGCTCTTCAACAGAGCTCAATGCGCGCTATCGAAAAAACAGATACTTCACTGGAACGGTCTACAAAGTGTGCTTGGTTATCAAGAACACTTCGTAGACCTTTCCACTGAAGTACTTGTTCTTTTCGATAGCGCTCATTCAGCTCCACTGAAGAGCCACTGGCTGGTGTGGGACCGGGATCTCCTGATGTCAGCTACATGCTGACGTCTGGAAAAGGGGAGGGAGGGGGAGACTTTCAGCGCTTATATCTCTCAGACCCAACTTGGCACATTAATATTATCTTTTTAATACCTTCAATATTAGGGTTAGTTAATATTAGGCATTATTAACCCTTTAAGGCATGCCGTGCAGGCACTTCCTGTATTACCCCCCACATTATTTTGCGCACTCACTGACGCTTAACATTCTCAGTGCTAGGGGAGGTGGACAATGCATTGCTGAGCAGTGTCAGTGAGTGGGGAGGTAATGTAGGGATTAGACAGGAAGTCAGTGCTAGGGGAGGTGGGTAATGCATTACTGAGCAGTGTCAGTGAGTGGGGGAGGTAATGTAGGGATAAGACAGGAAGTCAGTGCTAGGAGAGGTGGGTAATGCATTGCTGAGCAGTGTCAGTGAGTGGGGGAGTAATGAAGGGATAAGACAGGAAGTCAGTGCTAGGGGAGATGGTAATGCATTGCTGAATAGTGTCAGTGAGAGGGGGAGGTAATGTAGGGATTAGACAGGAAGTCAGTGCTAGGGGAGGTGGGTAATGCATTGCTGAGCAGTGTCAGTGAGTGGGGGAGTAATGAAGGGATAAGACAGGAAGTCAGTGCTAGGGGAGATGGTAATGCATTGCTGAGAAGTGTCAGTGAGTGGGGGAGGTAATTCAGGGATAAGACAGGAAGTCAGTGCTAGGGGGGTGGATAATGCATTGCTGAGTAGTGTCAGTGAGTGGGGAGGTAATGTAGGGATAAGACAGGAAGTCAGTGCTAGGGGAGGTGGATAATGCATTACTGAGCAGTGTCAGTGAGTGGGGGAGGTAATGTATGGATAAGACAGGAAGTCAGTGCTAGGGGAGGTGGGCAATGCATTGCTGAGTAGTGTCAGTGAGTGGGGAAGGTAATGTAAGGATTAGACAGGAAGTCAGTGCTAGGGGAATTGGGCAACACATTAGCAGTGTCAATGAGTGTGGGATGCCTTAATTGCCATTATCTATACATCTAAATAACTCAAAAACTAGTTATCTAAATAGACAATTGTGGATTTAGGTATTTCACAAGCTCTTTCTAAATCACCAAAGTTGTTTTTAGGTGACTGGTTCCTTTTAATATATTTCTCTCCTTCATTACTCATATGATAAATCGCCTTTACAATGATGGAGGGGCCCTGAAAACCTCAGACTGAATTTTAGGAGAGCCTTTAGCAAAAACAATTTATTGAGACCCATTGTCTAGTTACACAGACGTGAATATGAAAATCACTCTTTATTAATGTTTATCATCTCAGAGGATTATCTTCCCTTCCTCTCCTCAGACCTCTCTCCCCAGCATGGCAGGATCTGTGTCCCTCAAGGAGCTTCTGAACTTGGCCATAGGGTCACCAGAACTTGGGGCTGTGAACTTTAATGCCCTCCACTCGCTGCTTCATGGCCTCCTGGAGCACCTGCAGCTGGGGGACGTAAAGAGAAACCTGTCCCAAGAGGAGATGGACTTTATGAAGCCAGGGGCAGTCAGAGGCGAGTCGATTTCGAGGGAATCTGGTACATCTTCTCTGTTCCACCAACTGCAAGATAAAATGGCCAGGATGGAGACCAAGCTGCAGCACCTAGATGCTCTTCCCTCATCCACCAGCCTAATGCAGTGCAGCCGGGCGGGGAACGAGCCCGTCCAGGAGATGTGGCAACTGATGCAGCTTAAGAAAAA
This sequence comes from Rhinophrynus dorsalis, assembly GCA_037306005.1. Lineage (NCBI taxonomy): Eukaryota > Metazoa > Chordata > Amphibia > Anura > Rhinophrynidae > Rhinophrynus > Rhinophrynus dorsalis. The sequence continues at coordinate 16,649,182 of CM074725.1, forward strand.
GATGGAGCTGAACGAGGAGGGCGTCCACAAGGTAAGTATCCTGAGATGCGTCTTACCCTGGCACACGTTTATGCGTTGGATGCTAGAGATGTCTCTAGCAATAGCTAAGACAGAAAGAAAAGACCTGGACTCCTTCATACAAGTTATTCAAATGTGCACCCTGTATAGATCATATATTATACTACTGTCTTAATATATATTCCAAAAATGAGGTTTTCGTTGCGTAGTTTGGCCAAAGTATGTTTAAGCCGGCTCACCCTGTCATGGTACCTTGACTGGGTGATTGGGCTTAAACCTGCTTTGGCCAAACTTTGCAAAGCAATGCGTTTTGTACCCCACTGGCACTCAAAGGGTTAAAGCGAAACTACCACTCCTTACAAACATGACCCCAAATAATTACCTGTCTGGAGACTACTGCTCAATAGCGCTGGTCGCCAAAAGTATTACCGCGTTAATGAAAATTCTATACTGCTCCCGGACTGACAGGCAGGAAACAGCACAGACATCTTTCCATAGTGACGTCTGCTCTGTCAGTTCCATTTGGAGCCGTTTGGTAGCAAAAGGGACTGACAGCGCAGGCGCGCAGACTTCACTATGGAAAGATGTCTGCGCTCTTTCCTGCCTGTCAGTCTGGGAGCAGTGTATAATTCTCATTAAAGGGGAACTGCCACCCCGCAAAAACTTCATCTTATTTAAGTCTTCATCTGGCGACTAGCTGCTTAGTAGCGCTAGTCGCCAGAAATATTACCTGGTTTAAAAGATTTTCTATTTACTCTGAGGCGGACAGTAGCAGGAAGCACGGATATCTTGCCATAGTGACGTCCGTGCGCCTGCGCTGTCAGTCCCTTTTGGAGCCGGCCGGACGTCACTATGGAAAGATGTCTGCGCTCTTTCCTGCCTGTCAGTCTAGGAGCCGTGTATAATTCTCATTAACCCAGTAATAATTCTGGTGACTAGCTCTACTGAGCAGCTAGTCGCCAGATGGGTAATTATTTGGGGCCATGTTTGTAAGGGGTGGTAGTTCCGCTTTAAAGGACGGGAACATTTTCATTTGTGTAACAGAAGGATGTACCAAGGTTGGTGTCTTTCGTACAACAATTTAGTATTACAATTTACAGCTGTTCAATTGTGTTTCACTATGTGAAATGTTACTAGTGTTCTAAAGCTGTGTTTCTTAACAAGGATGGTTCTAGAACCCCTGCTGGAATTTGGGACATAGGAAGGGGGAGTAGTTCCCAATGTGAGGACCTGACCTCAGTGTAGATGAGGTCAGGTCAGGTTGGCCCTTAGAAAACTTATGCAAGCTGCACCAGTGACTCTGTTTGCGTAATTTTGGCTGAGGCACAGCCTGGCATGTCTGTACTGTGGATATGTCATCCGAGTTAAATAAAGATAAAGTGATAAAGATCCCCCTCCCGACCCTTCTGGCTGGCTCCCACTGAATCTGAAGTTTGGTCATGGGACCAGACGGCTGCAGCGAGGAACAAACTTAACTAAGTGTAAGGAATATCCTATCCTGCCCCCCATGATGATTCCCTTTGCTTACTGAAGTTTGTCCCTCTCTGCAGCCGTCCTGACCAGACTGCAGCTTCTGCATGACGTGGCCAGAAGGGGCGGGAGGGGGATCTTTATCACATAATAACTTTTGAACTACACACAAATAAAGTCTTACACAAAGAAGATTCGGCGAACAACTTTTAAAGAGACATTACTATCCTTTAAACAACTACTCAGAGGTAGGTCTCAGTACGAGTGAGTCTAGGAGAGTTTGAAACAAGTTAATTCATCATCAAAAAATGACATAGCCAATCCTATTTACTCGTATTTACTCTGCTGTCCCTCATCCCTTCCCTTAAAAAATTACATTTAATTTAAAGAAATTAATAAGTATAATATCACCTTAAAGAACAACTAATTGTAATCTTATCTGTGAAAAATAAAACATCTTAAAATAAAGAAAGTGAGTATCTGTGTGTGACAGGTTGAATGGTGTGTGACAGGGTATCTGTGTGTGATAGGATGAATGGTGTGTGATAGGATGAATGGTGTGTGACAGGGTATCTGTGTGTGATAGGGTGAATGGTGTGTGACAGGGTATCTGTGTGATAGGTTGAATGGTGTGTGACAGGGTATCTGTGTGTGATAGGATGAATGGTGTGTGATAGGATGAATGGTGTGTGACAGGGTATCTGCGTGTGATAGGATGAATGGTGTGTGATAGGTTGAATGGTGTGTGACAGGGTATCTGTGTGATAGGGTGAATGGTGTGTGACAGGGTATCTGCGTGTGATAGGTTGAATGGTGTGTGACAGGGTATCTGTGTGATAGGGTGAATGGTGTGTGACAGGGTATCTGTGTGTGATAGGTTGAATGGTGTGTGACAGGGTATCTGTGTGATAGGCTGAATGGTGTGTGACAGGGTATCTGCGTGTGATAGGTTGAATGGTGTGTGACAGGGTATCTGTGTGATAGGTTGAATGGTGTGTGACAGGGTATCTGTGTGATAGGCTGAATGGTGTGTGACAGGGTATCTGTGTGATAAGTTGAATGGTGTGTGACAGGGTATCTGTGTGTGATAGGTTGAATGGTGTGTGACAGGGTATCTGTGTGTGATAGGGTGAATGGTGTGTGACAGGGTATCTGTGTGTGATAGGTTGAATGGCGTGTGACAGGGTATCTGTGTGATAGGGTGAATGGTGTGTGACAGGGTATCTGTGTGTGATAGGTTGAATGGTGTGTGACAGGGTATCTGTGTGTGATAGGTTGAATGGTGTGTGACAGGGTATCTGTGTGTGATAGGTTGAATGGTGTGTGACAGGGTATCTGTGTGTGATAGGGTGAATGGTGTGTGACAGGGTATCTGTGTGTGATAGGTTGAATGGTGTGTGACAGGGTATCTGTGTGTGATAGGCTGAATGGTGTGTGACAGGGTATCTGTGTGTGATAGGGGGAATGGTGTGTGACAGGGTATCTGTGTGATAGGGTGAATGGTGTGTGACAGGGTATCTGTGTGTGATAGGTTGAATGGTGTGTGACAGGGTATCTGTGTGTGATAGGGTGAATGGTGTGTGACAGGGTATCTGTGTGTGATAGGTTGAATGGCGTGTGACAGGGTATCTGTGTGATAGGGTGAATGGTGTGTGACAGGGTATCTGTGTGATAGGTTGAATGGTGTGTGACAGGGTATCTGTGTGATAGGCTGAATGGTGTGTGACAGGGTATCTGTGTGTGACAGGTTGAATGGTGTGTGACAGGGTATCTGTGTGTGTGATAGGTTGAATGGTGTGTGACAGGGTATCTGTGTGATAAGTTGAATGGTGTGTGACAGGGTATCTGTGTGTGATAGGTTGAATGGTGTGTGACAGGGTATCTGTGTGTGATAGGTTGAATGGCGTGTGACAGGGTATCTGTGTGATAGAGTGAATGGCGTGTGACAGGGTATCTGTGTGATAGGTTGAATGGTGTGTGACAGGGTATCTGTGTGTGATAGGTTGAATGGTGTGTGACAGGGTATCTGTGTGTGATAGGTTGAATGGTGTGTGACAGGGTATCTGTGTGTGATAGGGTGAATGGTGTGTGACAGGGTATCTGCGTGTGATAGGGTGAATGGTGTGTGACAGGGTATCTGTGTGTGATAGGTTGAATGGTGTGTGACAGGGTATCTGTGTGTGTGATAGGTTGAATGGTGTGTGACAGGGTATCTGTGTGTGATAGGGTGAATGGTGTGTGACAGGGTATCTGTATCAGTACTGTGGAACTGGTTTGCCAAACTTATCTCCACTTTTTCTCTTATACATATCTTCAACCTATACCTGTTTCACGTATTGTTATTTTTTGTGTGTGGTGATATTGTACAGTGTTGCCCATGTGAGTTAAGACTAAGAGATCCAAACAGACATACAGCGGGAGTCTGTGTACCTAGACACTTGCAAATCTTATTAAAGGGATAGTAATGTTTCATAATAAAAGCAGCTCTAATTAATCATCATAGTATTTGGACTTTGGAGGGTGTTATTTCAGTTCTGTCAGAGTTGTAGTTCAAGAGTAATTGAATGATAAAGTATTCCCCTCACCCCCTTTTACTGATGTAACACTGCTCAGCCAGATCAGAAGGGAGGTGCCCAGGTAGACTGCAGAGAGGGACAATCTTCAATTAAGATAAGGGAAAAACCTGAAAAGCTTGTCAAGGGGGGCAGGGCTTTCATTGTTCTCATAGGAAGAAGATTGTCCCCTTCTGTTATCTGTCTGGTCTATGGACTGGATTCCACATCTGAGAAGAGATGGCTTACACTAGGTAAAAGGGGCGGGAGGGGAAACTTTGCTTGTGAATATCTCTCAAACCATAAAGGTTTGAGGGATAAGACATATAATTCTTCATGTTTTTTTAATGCCTACAATATAAAATAACGTTAAAATGAAGTATTACTATCCCTTTAACTAGCAGCTCGGGGTGAAGATTACCCAGATCACTGCTGGTCTCCTAGTACCTACTCCTTAACATCGGATGATAGTGAGTCAGTTTAGCGCTGATCTCTCAGCATTTCTACATACACATTTACTAGCTGACGATTACAGGAGACTTTAAGTAAGCCTTATTTAACCCCTTGAATTCTAGAAAGGTCTCCAATGCATATGCCATTCCATACTAATTGGTAATGAGTGGACCCAAAGTTTTCACCCACAGATACATCTGATACATATGTAATTTGCATAGATCAAATCTAGTATTGTTGCCTTGTGAGTTTGCTCCTTTAAGAGTTGTGTAACCCTTTCAGTGCCAGCGGAGAGTGAAAACAGCATAATCAGTACAACAAGCTGGAGTAAGGACAGGCAGCAAACAATTTAGATGGTAAGGCAAACCTGAGTTGGGGTAGGCATCAGACTGAAGGAAGGTCAAGAATCAAGCTGAGGTCAATCACACAAGAAGTTAAGAAACATGAACAAGCCAGAGGTCAAACTAAGAAAACGCAGGAACGGAAAAATGCCAAGAGACAAGGGTGAACCAAGAAAACTAATCACCATGGAAAAAGCAGAGTGTGCCTAAATAGGAATCTCAATGTGCTTCTCAGGAAGCAGAGCCAATAGCCATACAGATGAAGTCTCAAGAGCTACATGCACCAGAACATGCAGTATTCTCATCTGCCAGGCTTCTCAACCAGACAAATTCCCACAAGTATCCATGCACTCAACGGGGGCACAAGCCTGACCAGCGGGCCATGACACAAGCCTGACCAGCCGGCCATGACACAAGCCTGGCCAGCCGGCCATGACACAAGCCTGGCCAGCCGGCCATGACACAAGCCTGGCCAGCCGGCCATGACACAAGCCTGACCAGCAGGCCATGACACAAGCCTGACCAGCAGGCCATGACACAAGCCTGGCTAGCTGGCCATGACACAAGTCTGACCAGCCGGCCATGACACAAGTCTGACCAGCCGGCCATGACACAAGCCTGACCAGCCGGCCATGACACAAGCCTGACCAGCCGGCCATGACACAAGCCTGGCTAGCTGGCCATGACACAAGTCTGACCAGCAGGCCATGACACAAGTCTGACCAGCCGGCCATGACACAAGCCTGGCTAGCTGGCCATGACACAAGTCTGACCAGCCGGCCATGACACAAGCCTGACCAGCCGGCCATGACACAAGCCTGACCAGCCGGCCATGACACAAGCCTGACCAGCCGGCCATGACACAAGCCTGACCAGCCGGCCATGACACAAGCCTGACCAGCCGGCCATGACACAAGCCTGACCAGCCGGCCATGACACAAGTCTGACCAGCCGGCCATGACACAAGTCTGACCAGCCGGCCATGACACAAGCCTGACCAGCCGGCCATGACACAAGCCTGACCAGCCGGCCATGACACAAACCTGACCAGCCGGCCATGACACAAGCCTGGCTAGCTGGCCATGACATAAGCCTGACCAGCCGGCCATGACACAAGCCTGACCAGCCGGCCATGACACAAGCCTGACCAGCCGGCCATGACACAAGCCTGACCAGCCGGCCATGACACAAGCCTGACCAGCCGACCATGACACAAGCCTGACCAGCCGGCCATGACACAAGCCCAGAGAGCAGGCGAGTACGCCGACACTTGTTAACAAGTACAATGGCATGATATGGATTTCCAAGATAGAGAAGACATATTGGACTCTTACAGATTTAATCATCAAACTAAAAAGGGGCAGTTTTGGACCTAACCAACTACACCATAGATGGGAAATTAAAATTCAGAAAATCTCCATTGATTTAACTGTGATTTTTAACCTGTTAAATGTTGATTCTCAATGCACTGGAGACTTTTCTAACATTCAAGAGATTAAATATAGCGCTTAAATTAACTGGAATATTCAGAGCTTTTATTTCTCCCCCATGGCACAGTTGGTTGAGTCCAGAATTGCGCATCATTAGCTTGATGGATAAGGCCCTTGGAGTCACACTGTAGGTGCTGAGTATTGTGTGTCTATTAGATTTCCTGTTACACGCTCGTCTGATTCGAGCTAGTGCAGTAGTATCCATTTAACCCCTTCATGACAAATGGTCTACGGAAGCGACCTTCCCTTAAGGACTGTTTTGATCTTTGTCGGCAAGCCAGCACACATGACGGATGAAGTATACCGGCGCTCCAAATGGGGGTCTAAGAGAGACCACTCCTGTCTTGGAGAGGTCAATGTCAGTCCTCGCTAGTACTTACAGTGTTCCCGCAGGATCGCTTTAAAGGGGAACTACCACCCCGCAATAACTTAAGCTTGATTGATTGCTCATCTGGCGACTAGCTGCTTAGTAGCGCTAGTCGCCAGAAATATCACCCGGTTCTGCAGATATCGGCGTTTTACTGATGGTGACAGGAGCAGGAAGCACGAACGTCTCTTCACAGTGACGTCCGTGCGCCTGCGCTGTCAGTCCCTTTTGAGCCGGTCGGTCCGATATCTGCAGAACCGGGTGATATTTCTGGCGACTAGCGCTACTAAGCAGCTAGTCGCCAGATGAGCAATCAATCAAGCTTAAGTTATTGCGGGGTGGTAGTTCCCCTTTAACTACAAAATAAGTGACATGCCAGAACCATAACGGGTCCTTCAGTAAAAAAACAAAAAAAAACAAAAAAAAAAACGGTAACCGTCCTGATACATCACCGGTCTTTAAGGGGTTAATCAACTTCAGATTTCACGTGCGTCTGTCTGTCTTGCACATTTAAATTCAGAAGTCCAAAAGTGCTTCAATAAAATTTCTGAACTAAAAATGAAACACATTAACATCGCGTCAATAAGAACATATATATTTTAGGTAAACAGCCACTTGAAATTGTCAGTACTGGCTAAGGCATTGCACTCCTAAAGGTAAACTTTTAACATGTAAGAGGGAAGATGTCTACTGATCTCCCTGCAGCCTTCCTGCTTATGTGTGCACGTGTGTGTCTGCTGCACTAAGAAAACCTTGGGGATTGTGCACTAAGGTGTGCTAAAGAGGTGATAAAATTGAGATAAGTTATCTAAATGCTCCAAGTCCTGTGTTATTCTATGGAGCCTACGCAGTAAGATCTCTCAAGTTAATGGTATTGTAGTCCGTTGGCTCCATAGAATAACATAGGAACTGCAGAAGTGATGTTACTGGAGACGTTATCTCCTCTTCATCACTACTGTCTCATACCTTAGTGCATCTCTTGCATAGTGCATCTCTCCCCCCCCCCCCGACCCCAGAGTAATTCTGGAGCAAACCAACTATACCATAGGGGAGAAATAAAACCCTCATTTGTTTAACTGGGGTTTTTTTACCCCTTGTGCTAGAAAGCTCTCCAATGAATTTTGAAGCAATGCATCAGGAGCCTCTCTAACATTCAAAGAGATTCATGTCCCATTTACATCAATGGGAATATTAGAGAATTTTTCTATGTTCCCTGTGATGCGCTTAGTTTGCCACAGAAATACTCCAGGGGGAGATGCACTAAGGTGTGATAAATTGGAGATAATTTCTCCAGTGATATCACTTCTCCAGTTCCTATGTTATTCTATAAAGACTGCACTAAGAACTCTAGAACTTGACAAATCTTAGTGCATAGGCTCCATAGAATAAATTAGGAACTGGAGAAGTGATACCGCCATGGGCGCCTGCTGGGAGGGTCCGTGTGGGTTGGAGAAACAAATGTTAAGAAAAGAACGCACAATGATTTCTGTTGTCCTAAGTACAATGTAGTAAAACGATAATGTCCTATAGTAATGCTGAATGGGAGCAATAGTTTATATCTTTTCCTCAGATACGCAGCTTCTTCTATGGGCCTGATTATCATTTCTAGTGAGTACAAGTATATTGCATAGGAGCATTTATATAGCTAATACAGATGCTACGTGCAAGTGTTTTTTTGTTTTTGTATTTTTGTGCTTTCCTCTTTGTTTTCTGCTTTAGCTTTGTATGGGTAGGTTGGCCAGAGTCCATATTATGGCTTTGCCCCTCCTGGAAACATTTCTGCATATCACTGGTGAAGTTACCTCTGCGTTATGCCTCTTTATCGCACCTTAGTGCATCTCCCCCCAGTAGTGTTTAGTAAATTAGGCTCTGTGTCACAGTTGCCTCACTATAAGGAACATGTCTCAGTCTCTCTTCTCCATTCCAGGTAATGAGCTCTTTCCAGGAACTTCTCAACACTTTTAACAACCTGAAAAGGACCACCGACATGATTCAGGAAAACTTGGCGTCCCTTGGGGACATGGTGACCAAGGTAAGTACCTGAGGTTATCAGAGACAAGGCAGTCACAAGGGGGCAGTGACTCTTCTCTACTCTCAAAAGTGGCCGGTATTAACCTCTCTGTTACTCAAATGGTTACAGAAGTAAGACCTCCTAATAATAAAACTCCATTTACCTTAGTATGACCAGAAAATCCTAATGACCCCTATGAATTTTGGCTTTGTGCCTTTGTTCAAAAGATAAAATATTTAAAGGGACAGTAAAGTCCCATAAAAAATATTTAGAGTTAGGTAGAGGTTGAAAAAAGAAACTAATTGCCATAAACCCTATCTCTCAAACCGCTATGGTGTGAGAGATATAGGGATTCAAAGTTCCCCCCTCCCTCCCCTTCTCCTGATGTCAGCTGTAAAGCGGACAGCAGGAGAATCGAGTTGTATGACTCAAGGAGGCTCTGCAGCAGCGCCGAAATCGCGTTATTGCAAAATAATTAATTCACTGGAAAGGTCTGCAAAGTGGGCCTGGTTTGCAAGCACACTTTGTAGACCTTTCCAATGAATAAATCAGGGTGGGTTTGATTTAAATCAAGTCCATTTAAATCATGATTTCAATCACTAGTCAGTAAGACTCAATTTACATCATGATTTTTAAATGCAAAAACTCATTCTTGCTGGTATTTAAAACCATCAATATTTGCAACCAGGTGAAGAAGTCATATTTGGAAAATAACCTGTCAGATTAGTAAAACAGCAATATCAGGACTGATTTTAGTTTAATAGATTAATCACTCATATTTGGAACATATAATAACATATAACACATACCTCCCAACATTTCAAATTGCCAAAGAGGGACACTTGTGTTTTAGGGGTGTTGCTGGGGGTGTGGCTGGTGGGCGGGACATTACCAATCATTTTTAAGCTATTTCATGACCTATCGACACCTCCTTGTGTAACCTAATAAATGATTTATAACAAGATCATAGTATTTTATTTACACAAACTGATTTATAAACACATTTACTGATATTTAAACAAACATTAATATGAGTTTTCTTGCTGTAGAGAAATGTGATACACTTATATACACACCACACAGTCTGATGTCCTAAAAAGAGGGACATCAGGGTGGGAAAGAGGGACAGAGGGATTTGGGTCTAAAAGAGGGACTGTCCCTCCTAAAGAGGGACACTTGGGAGGTATGTATAACATAAAATATAATGGCATGACTATACAGCCTCAGGTACATAACGGAGCTCTGTTTCATGCTGAATAACCTTTAAACTAGAATGTATCGTAATAGAAAACTATCTTTAGATAGATTTTTCCTCCAAAAGCATTTCATTAAAATAAATTTGATTTAAATAAAAAAAATCCGATTTTTTTAAATTTTTTTTAAATTTTTTTAAAAATCATCAATTTTTATCCACCCTGGAATGAATTCTTTTGAAGTAACGCGATTCCGGCTCTGCTGCAGAGCCGCCTGACTGGGATCTCCTGCTGTCAGCTAGACGCTGACATCAGGAGAAGGGGAGGGAGGAGGGAACTTTGAATCCCTATATCTCTCATACCATAGCAGTTTGAGAGATAGGGTTTGTGGCAATTAGTTTCGTTTTTTCAACCTCTACCTAAATCTAAATATTTTTTAGGAGACATTACTGACCCTTTAATAGGTCCTTCATGAGATTTTCACGTAGGAGGACATGACGGTTGCTAGCAGTTTCTTTACACAATGGCAGGCAGTGTGCAAGAGCCTGCTTAACCCTTTAAGGACCAGAGGGGTGTGAAATGCATTGCATTGCACAGCCCTCTGTTCCTTAAAAGGTTAAGGTTACCATGCTCAGTGAGCAATGTTTGTGTCCTTTGGTCTTGCCGACAACCATCATGTCCACCTCCATTGAAATTAAATCTAGGAACATGTGTAATATTCTAAGGAACCACTGGGACTTCCTGGGCATGGAAAAGTTAAGTGAGGGGTTCACTATCACATGGTGTTATTTTGCCTTTAAAGGCATGAGGTGGCAACCCTGTTATGGACCAACAGCACTTTATATAGTAACATAGTTGATGAGGCTGAAAAAAGACAATCGTCCATCAAGTCCAGCCCATGCCAAATCACCCCTGTTGATCCAGAGGAAGGCAAAAAAAAACAAAAAAAACAATTGAAGCCATAAGTCTGATATTTCCCTGGATCAACAACCTATCTGCATTGAAACCATCTGTCATAATTCTTAATATTGTTCTGTACTAGGTAGGTATCCATTACTTTTTTTAAAGCAGTTACAGCATCTGCAAGCACAACATGCCGAGGCAAAGAATTCCATAGATTTGCTGTCCTTATGGTAAAAATTCACTGCCTTTGTTTAAGTCGAAAGCGCCTTTCCTCTAGTTTTAATGGATGACCTCTCGTTCTTAGCTCAACTGTTTACAACATTAACTGTGTAGTAATTCTGAGCAAAACAGCTCTGCCAATCAATTTGCAGCATTGGTATAATTTATTGTCTTCTGCCATAATTTCTCAAAATAATATAAATGTGTAAATGCTGTCTTACAAGCAGTGTTCCAGGTAACGTGAGCCAAGGTGAGCAACTGAGCACTGAAAGAGTTAAAAAAGTAATTGAAACTGGGCGGCGTAACATGTGCACCTGTTATCCCAATGCAGCCTGCATTACCTGTGCTCTTTAAAGGGATAGGAACACTAAAAATGTGCAAAATATATAAATATTGTGGGCTTTATCCTCATGAGTAAAATAAGGGAACTCCCACTGCCGAGAGAGGTTTTATTCAAAAGTTATTGCAGCTGAACCTGGAATTTTTTTAGGTGCAATTTCTCCATGTACAGTGCCGATGTTGCTACAGTAGCTGGGACTGGGGGTGGAGTCATGTCGGGAGTGGGGGTGTGGACATGGGTGGAGCTAAGGCACTTAGGGCTCGATCCAAATGTTGGCGTTAAAACCAACGTGAAGAAAAAAACTGCCTTCGCTCCTTAAGCAAGACCAGGTAACGTGAGATTCAAATCTTCCTTACCCAGAAAGCCTAAGGAGCGATAACCAACAAAATACACGTTAACCTTAAACCTGCGTCGCATAGAAAATCTTACCTAAAAACACACGATAAAAATGTTACCTAGCACCACAGCCAATCACAGCACTGCAAACTATCAAGTTCAGTCAGAAAATCCAAAACCCACGTCTCCAGTTCTGAATAGCTTTCTCTGTGCTTCCCTACCCAGCCACTAGGGGAACACAGAGAAGGCTTTCAGCACCATGGACAGCTTTGAATGCCATAGGGATGTGCACTGCTCACCCCTGTGGCATTCAAAGGGTTAAAATCAATAAAACTAGTACACCAAGCACTACACAATGCCCCCTTCCACATCCCCCCCCTTAGTATGTCACATATATTGCATATATGGGACATACTAACCACATCCACATCCACCTCATGGACTTCCATGTAGTGGACAAATCTGCCTTTTATTCCACAATTAACCCTTTGAGTACCAGAGAGGTAGGAAAGCATTGCTTAGCATGTTTCCTACCCCTCTGGTACCCAAAGGGTTAATAGGCAACGTATGGACTACATACCTTGCCTATTGTAACGGAAGCTGGGAAGGGACCGCGTCACCTTCCGCCGTCGTTCCTGGGTCTCTCCTTCTCGACGCAGATAAGCGCCGTCGGATGCACCAGTTGGAGTATGGACGGTCACTGGAAACAGCCACAGGATCGCTGGAAGCAGGGAAGAGTCCACGTCGCCGCCTGACAGTCCACGAAGTTAGGTCGCAGGAAACTGGCAGCAGGCGGTCGGCGATTCAGGATACTTGGCGCAGATGGGTATCAGAGTGGATACTTTAGACCATAAGCAATACAAGACTCCAGGACTCCTTGTTCACTCCAAAACAGAACTCTCTTTATTGAACCAAACCACACATATTTATACAGTTTCAAACCACACTAACTTGGAGCACAGTACAGGAGACTTAATTCAATCACAGTTCATCAATAGGACACAGCAAATGGTAGGGCAGAATACAATGGAGTAGTCACAGGGATAATTCAGTCACCACAAAGGGTCCAAGAACCAACAACAAATGATTCAGGGAAACATAATAGGGCAGACATGATTGGATTAATCACACAGCAGGGGGCCACAAGACAGTGCTCAATACAATGACTTGAGTAATTAAGCAAAAGGCTTGGGGGACTACAATACATATTGAAAGTAAATATGCTCAAACTCAAATGATTAACCTTTTGCAGGTCAGAAGAGTTTGCAGCACCCAAGCCTTGAATTGTTCTTTCCTCTGGTACAGCTGCCTATCCACATAAGGCTAGCCAAAGTCTCTTAGTCCAGGATAAGGGCTTGAGAGATCGTATGCCAGGGCACAAAGGAGTGTCCAATATCCATAATCCTTGGGCCCAGGGGTGAATAAATGCCATGCCCAGACAAGAGCTCCCAGTAACGGGTAGGATCCGTTACACCTATATATATATGTGTGTGTTTGTGTGTGTTTTAAACTTTTTTTTAATTAAAATAGTATTATTAGACAGTTTAACTTAGATCTCATTTATTGTTAACCCCCTACCTCCTGTGTCCCATTGCTATTAGTACTTTTGCTCCACTCTTCTTCAAACTGAGAGTGGAGCAAAAGTACTAAAAGCAAAGGGACACAGTAAGTATGGCATCATTAATGGTTGAGATCTAAGTTAACCCTTTGGGTGCCAGAGTGGTTCGCAACGCATTGCAAAGCAATGCGTTGAGTACCACTCTGGCACTCAAAGGGTTAACATACAACTGAGGGAGCAGCCTGCACTGTGAATGCAGGGCTTCCCTCAGTTTTAATTATACATCGTTAAGTTTTAATACTGTATTTATTGTTCATATTTCTTAAAGATGAATTATTTATTTATTTCCTTGCTGCGGGCGGCTGTGAAGCCTGCAGCATAATACACCGTTGTGCAGAGAGGCATTGGCGACAGCGGGAGGAGGGGACAGAGACATTGGAGGAAGCGGGTGGTAGGCTTGTACTTGCTGCCCGCTTCCTCCAATACCTCTCCTCTAGCGGTGGCATTGTGCCAGGCTGCCTGATCGCCTTGTGCAATTCGTCCCTTTGCACAAGGCGTTGTACAACGTTGTACAACGCCTTGTGCAAAGGGACGAATTGCACAAGGCGATCAGGCAGCCTGGCACAATGCCACCGCTAGAGGAGAGGTATTGGAGGAAGCGGGCAGCAAGTACAAGCCTACCACCCGCTTCCTCCAATGTCTCTGTCCCCTCCTCCCGCTGTCGCCAATGCCTCTCTGCACAACGGTGTATTATGCTGCAGGCTTCACAGCCGCCCGCAGCAAGGAAATAAATAAATAATTCATCTTTAAGAAATATGAACAATAAATACAGTATTAAAACTTAACGATGTATAATTAAAACTGAGGGAAGCCCTGCATTCACAGTGCAGGCTGCTCCCTCAGTTGTATGTTAACCCTTTGAGTGCCAGAGTGGTACTCAACGCATTGCTTTGCAATGCGTTGCGAACCACTCTGGCACCCAAAGGGTTAACTTAGATCTCAACCATTAATGATGCCATACTTACTGTGTCCCTTTGCTTTTAGTACTTTTGCTCCACTCTCAGTTTGAAGAAGAGTGGAGCAAAAGTACTAATAGCAATGGGACACAGGAGGTAGGGGGTTAACAATAAATGAGATCTAAGTTAAACTGTCTAATAATACTATTTTAATTAAAAAAAAGTTTAAAACACACACAAACACACACATATATATATAGGCAAGGTATGTAGTCCATACGTTGCCTATTAACCCTTTGGGTACCAGAGGGGTAGGAAACATTCTAAGCAATGCTTTCCTACCTCTCTGGTACTCAAAGGGTTAATTGTGGAATAAAAGGCAGATTTGTCCACTACATGGGAGTCCATGAGGTGGATGTGGTTAGTATGTCCCATATATGCAATATATGTGACATACTAAGGGGGGGGATGTGGAAGGGGGCATTGTGTAGTGCTTGGTGTACTAGTTTTATTGATTTTAACCCTTTGAATGCCACAGGGGTGAGCAGTGCACATCCCTATGGCATTCAAAGCTGTCCATGGTGCTGAAAGCCTTCTCTGTGTTCCCCTAGTGGCTGGGTAGGGAAAAGCACAGAGAATGCTGTTCAGAACTGGAGACGTTGGTTTTCTACTCTTACTTGTGGACTGTACTCCAAAAAAAATAGGCGTTAGATTTCTGGAGAGAAATGTTGCAATTTAACGCGAGTTAGCCCTAACTCCAACATTTGAATAGCTTTTGGCGTCCTTTGTACATTATCCTCTATGCGTGAGATCTTGCTGTTCTGGCGACGGGCGATGTCTGTTTCAGAACTGGTGTCGCTTGTTTCTAGTAGAACATTTGCATTGCTCAATTGACGTTAAAACCAGCGTCTCCAGTTTTTTCTGGCGACGCCAACATTTGGATCGAGCCCTTAGAGTGCCTTGTCTAGGGGAGCCTGGGATATAAATCCGGTCCTGTTTAACCAAATGGGACTTTTAACCCTTGCATGCTAGAGAGGCCTACAATGCATTGCTTCTCAATCCGTTGAAGACCTCTAGCATTCAAGCAGTTGAATTCTCCATTTAAATGAATGGGAATTTGGGGAATGTTTTCTGTCCTCTGCGGTCCGGTTGGTTTGCAGCAGTATTGCCCTATCTCTTCTTAGTACATTGGCCTCTTTTATCATAAATCATGTCCAGGGAAATTTAACCTTTTCTTCAATCCTTTACAGATCAACATCCATGAGGTTCAGAAGCGGCTGCAAGATCTGGACGGGCAAATTCAAAACATACCCATCCTGGCACATAAACTGGTATGATTTGACCATGTCCTGTGTCTGAACATTACAGACATTACACCAGCTGTGCTAATTAGTCTCCTAATTTGTGTTATCCCAAATGACACCTTAGGGCAAGGGTTCCCAACAAGTGTGTAACCGCACATTTCTGTGTCACTGATCCACGTTCATTGTGTCACAACAGAGGTGTAACTAGAAGACACCGGGTCCTGGTGCAAGAATTGCCATGGGCCCCACTGACGAAATTACTCCCCCAACCACATTGGTCTCCCCATTGACCATCTCCACTGGCCACCTGCACATTGTCCCCAGTCTCCACATCGGCTCTACATTGCCACCACATTGCCCCCAATCTCTACATTTTCCGCACATTGTCCCCATCTCCACATTTCCCGCACATTACCCCAAAATTTTCACCTTGACCCCATCTCCACATTTCCTGCACATTGCCTCCAAATCTCCACCTTGCCCCCATCTTCACATTGCCTCCACATTGCACTCCATCTCCACATTGCCCCCTTCTCCACATTGCACATCTCCTACCTTCCTGGTGGTCCAGTGGCATGGTAGGAGAGGTATGTGCCCCTTCCGCACAGACCTCCAAGCAGATGGAGCTCCTGCACTGTCCTCTCTTCAGTAACGCAGAGCGCTGGGTGATGGTGTAATGGTGATGATAATATGGAGATGATGTCATCACTATGCATTACTAGAATGCTGGAGGGAGATCAGCTGCTAGAGGGCATGGCACAGACCTCAGTGATCAGAATGTTGTGGGTGCCAGGCGGGGGGTAGCAAGGAGAGGCCAGGCTCCTGGAGTGATGGGTCTGGTCGCAGGTGAGGCCCCTGTGACCCTGTTGTTACACCACTGTGTCACAACATTCCAAATTCATTCATCAAGTTACATTGTTTTTACTGTAGACACTTGTCACAGAAATGTATATTTTCCACTTACATGAGCCAGACCTTAACCCTTTGAGTGCCAGAGGGGTATGCAACGCATTGCAAAGCAATGTGTTGTGTACCCGTCTGGCACTCAAAGGGTTAAAGCAATAGTAACATAGTTGATGATGCTGAAAAAAGACATGCATCCATCAAGTCCAGCCCATGCCAAGTCACCCCTGTTGATCCAGAAGAAGGTAAAAACAAAACATTGAAGCCATTTCAAATTTAGCCCCAAGTGGGTAAAAAATACTTCCTGACTCCATATGCTAGTCGGATATTTCCCTGGATCAACAACCTATCTGCATTGAAGCCAACCGTCATAATTCTCAATATTGTTCCTTGCTAGATAGACATCCGTTGTTTTTTTTTTTTAAAGCAGTTACAGTATCTGCAAATACAACATCCCGAGGCAAAGAATTCCATAGTTTTACTGTCCTTACTGTAAATAATCCCTGCCTTTGTTTAAGTCAAAAGCACCTTTCCTCTAGTCTTAATGGATGACCTCTCATTCTTAGCTCTGATCTTTAAGTAAATAATTAATTGGACAGTTCTTTGTATTGACCATGAATATATGTGTAAATGGTAATAATATCACCCCTTAGATGTCACTTCTCTAATGTAAACAAACCCAGTTCGGATAGTCTCTCTTTATAACTCAGATCATCCAATCCCTTTATCAGTTTTGTTGCACGTTTCTGCACTTTATCCAGTTTAATATTAGTAATGTCAACATATAAAGTTATATTGGACTGTTCATTGTAATTATATATAATGCATACTACCTTTAGAAAGGTCCTTATCTTTGTAATGTGATTGTAATTTTAGTTGAAAATTTCCCACTCCTTCCCCTTTCCACTTTGTCAGTCATAGTTTCCTGGGATCTGAAAGCTGGTCCGCGGGTCCGGATGGATCACAATAAGGGACAATATTGTGTCAGCGTAAGGAAAACCCTGCTTCGCTTCATAGAGGTGGGCAGGGTCTTCCTTATACAGACACACACAATATTGTACCGCGTTCTGTCTGGTCCGGCTTTCAGATCTGAGGGAACTCTGACTGATGTAGGGAAAATGGGCGGGAGAGGGAACTTTGAACTTGAATTACAAGCACAATACAAAGAAAAGGGTATTTCAAATGGTAGTGACCTGTCACTATATAGAGAGTTTAGTTTGTTATACAGAAAATTAAAATCTGCCTTTAAGTTGCTCTAGCCATACTTCTATAAAAGAAATAGTTTTTTGAGAGATTAATTGTTAAGTTTTCATGGCACAGAGTGACCCTTTATGCTAATTCACAGTGCAGTATGCTAATTAGTTATGTTCCAGGTCAAACTTGCCTCTCACTCTGCTGTTAGAAATGCACTCAGCGTGTGGGCTCTACCTAGATACAGTTATAGCACAATGTGTAGTAATATTGGCCAAGCTCAGAAACGAAGTAGCATAAAGTGCCACTGTTTGCCACCAAGAAATTAAAAAGTGGCAACATATCTGAGAACATCATTCTGTGGAGCCCCCCATGGGGACTTGTGGGCTGCGACCAGGCGTATTTTAATGACATAATTTGCTTAATAACGTGGGTGAGGTTTAATTGGGCGGGTGGGATTTACTGTTAATATAGTGGTTGAAGTGGACAGAACAGGGTGGGGAAGAGGATAGGTCGGTGGGGAGTGGGAGGAACAGGGTGAGAAGGAGGAGAAGTGGGAGGAACAGGGTGAGAAGGAGGAGAAGTAGCCAAGAAGTGGGAGGAACAGGCTAAGAAGGAGGAGAAGTGGGTGGAAATGGGAGGAACAGGGTGGGAAGGAGAAGAAATGGGTGGGAACTGGTTGGAACAGGGTGGGAAGGAGGAAAAGTGGGTGGAAAGAGGGCAGAATAGGGTGGGAAGGAGGAGAGGTGAGTGGGAAGGAGGAGAAGTGGGATGAACAGGGTGAGAAGGAGGAGAAATGGGAAGGAAGTGGGAGGAACATGGTGGGAAGCAGGCACGTGCACACATAGACACCAAGGGTGGCTTGAGCACCTGCCCTTTTTGTCCAAAGTGCCCTTGTGCCCTTTTAACCAAAAAAAATAAAAAGTTGCCTCGTCACCCGCACTAACCCCCCCACCGCCCAGTCAGGTCTGTGCCTCCTTCAGGACAGACCTGTAGATGCTGCTCTCCCTCGTCGGCTCTTTAGTATTACAGAGCGCTGGGAGATGACATCATCTCCCAGTGCTCTGCATGAAGAGAAGACCACACGGGAGCTCCAGCAGCTACAGGTCTGTGCCAAAGGAGGCACATACAGACCTCTCCTACCGCTGGACCACCAGGGAAGAGGTAGGAAACGGACACTGGGGAGCAATGTGGAAATGATGGGGCAATATGGCTCTGATGGGGGGCAAGATGGAGATGATGGCAATGTAGAGATGATGGGGCAATGTATATGAGGGTAAGTTGGAGCTGGGGGCAATATGGAGATGAAGGGGGCAATGTGAGGGTAAGTTGGAGCTGATGGGGCAATATGGAGCTGATGGGGGCAATATGGAGATGATGGGGGCAATATGTGGGTAAGTTGGAGCTGATGGGGCAATATGGAGCTGATGGGGGCAATATGGAGGCAATGTGAGGGTAAGTTGGAGCTGATGGGGGCAATATGGAGATGATGGGGGCAATGTGGAGCTGATGGGGGCAATAGAGCTGACAGGGGACAATGTAAGGGCAATATGGACATGATGGGGGTTAATGTGGAGATTAGGAGCATTGTGGAGGTGTCCAGTGGAGATGGGCAATGGGTTGGGGAGGCTTCAGATTTCTGTGACTACAGGCTTCTGAGATGTAAATTCTTTTCTTTTTTTTAAATATATATTTTGAATAAATAATTATGAGAAGTGCCCTTTTTTTCATTTGAGTCCCTGCCCCCAAAATGTCTGTGCATGTCCCTGGTGGGAAGGAGGAGAAGTGGGAGGAACAGGGTGGGAAGGAGGAGAAGTGGGTGGGAAGTAGGAACAGGGTGGGAAGGAGGAGAAATGGGAGGGAAGTAGATGGAACAGGATGGGAAAGAGAAGAGGTGGGTGGGAAGTGGGAGGAACAGGGTGAGAAGGAGGAGAAGTGGGAGGGAAGTAGGAACAGGGTGGGAAGGAGAAGAAGTGGGAGGGAAGTAGATGGAACAGGATGGGAAAGAGAAGAGGTGGGTGGGAAGTGGGAGGAACAGGGTGAGAAGGAGGAGAAGTGGGAGGGAAGTAGGAACAGGGTGGGAAGGAGGAGAAGTGGGAGGAACAGGGTGGGAAGGAGGAGAAGTGGGTGGGAAGGAGGAGAAGTGGGTGGGAAGTAGGAACAGGGTGGGATGGAGGAGAAGTGGGAGGGAAGTAGATGGAACAGGATGGGAAAGAGAAGAGGTGGGTGGGAAGTGGGAGGAAAAGGGTGTGAAGGAGGAGAAGTGGGCAGAGTCTCACAGTAAACTCACCACTCCAGGGACCTGGTATTTAACACTAAACACTGGAGTCTCCAGGGCAGATCCGGAGATTTTCCTGGTATGAGTGACCGTCAAAGTCCTTTTTTGACTTTTCAGTCTTCAAGTACATAATATGTAAAGTCAGATTGCGTATATTTTTATTCATTTATTTTATTAATCTTCATTCTCTTCCTTTTAATACTTTTATGTATCTGATATTGAGCTCGCTGTGTTTCCAGTAAGCTTTCTGTTAGGGACGGTAGGAGCAGGGATAATGATAAAAATGCAACACTAACCCTGCAGCAAAGAGTGCTCTGAATTCTGTATAACAGGGATGGGCAAAATAAGGACCGCGGGGTGGATTTGGTCATTGGGTCAGTTTAACGTGGCCTTTGGGTCTGGCTGTGGACAAAGAGCAGTTCTACTATACTATGAAAATATGACGTGTGGCTCTCTGCACAATGTTTCTTTTTTACCACAAAGCTTAAGTTTTATACAATATTTCATTCTAACAGTGAGAGAGTGTGAATGGCACATTGTCTGTGCAGCTGTGTGACCGGAATGAAAAGACAGACCTCCCCACTGTCATTTCACTCACATCCCAGTTATATGCAGGACTCTTTAACCCACTGAGTGTCAGAGGGGTGCACAGCACATTGTGACGCAATACATTGTACACCCCTCTGACACACAAAGGGTTAATAATAATGCTCATAAATATATAATAGATTTATTGAAACTGACAGTTCGGTGCTACCTCATGCACCTTTATCAAGATATCTATCTACATGATAATGGGCGCGCACACACCTACACACACACACACACATTCACACACTACCTGCTCATGCAGACCTACGGCCATCTGCTTTAAAGGGGAACGCTCACCTCTGTTAAAGTACTTCTTATCTTAAAGTGCTATCCGAGTTAATCTTCCATCCATTTATTTTTATTTATGTCATTCAGTTAAGGCCAAGATATAACCTTTTAAAAATTAGCTTGTGATGTCAGTTAAAGAGATAGTAATGTTTCATAATAAAAGCAGCTCTAATTAATCATCATAGTATTTGGACTTTGGAGAGTGTTATTTCAATTCTGTCAGAGTTGTAGTTCAAGAGCAATTCAATGACAAAGTATCCCCCTCCCGCCCCTTTTACTGATGTAACACTGCTCAGCCAGATCAGAAGGGAGGTGCCCAGGTAGATTGCAGAGAGGGACAATCTTCAATTAAGATAAGGGAAAAACCTGAAAAACTTGTCAAGGGGGCAGGGCTTTAATTGTTCTCATAGGAAGAAGATTGTCCCCTTCTGTTATCTGTCTGGTCTATGGACTGCATTCCACATCTGAGAAGAGATGGCTTACACTAGGTAAAAGGGGCGGGAGGGGAAACTTTGCTTGTGAATATCTCTCAAACCATAAAGGTTTGAGAGATAAGACTTATATAGTCCTTCATGATTTTTAATGCCTACAAAATAAAATAAAGATAAAATGAAATATTACTATCCATTTAAGGACAGGCTGCGGCACAGCTCTGTACCACAGCCTGTCAATCTTCATCTCTTCCCCACCCCCAGTTATGCCTAGTTCCCACCTCCTGGTCTGACGGAGGCTTCCTTCATGTGAGCTGGAGCGCTCTTATTGATCACGCCAGGTCATATGCCGGAATCTTCTACCATCGGAGGAGGTGGGAACTAGGCATAACTGGGGAGGGGAAGAAGTGAAGATTGACAGGCTGCTGTACAGAGCTGTGCCACAGCCTGTTCTTAAAGGGATAGTAATGTTTAATTTTAGCATCCTTTAATATTGTAGGTATTAAAAAAATAATTACATTCATGTAAGTCCTGTCTCTCAGACCTTTATGGTTTGAGAGATATAACCGGCTAAACTTCCCCCCTCCAGGCCTTTTCAGAGAAGTCAGCCCTCTAGCTGACAGCAGCAGATTCTGGTCATTTGACCGGATGGTGGCTCTTCAGCACAACCAAATTAGCGCAGCCTCCAGATGGTCCCGGGACCAGAATTTCCTGCTGTCAGCTAGAGGGCAGACTTCTCTGAAAAGGCCTGAAGGGGGGATCTTTAGCCGGTTATATCTCTCAAGCCATAAAAGTCTGAGAGACAGGACTTACATGAATGTAATTATTTTTTAATACCTACAATATTAACGGATGTTAAAATTAAACATTACAATCCCTTTAACTGACATCACAAGCTAATTTTTAAAAGGTTATATCTTGGCCTTAACTGCATGATATGAATAAAAAATAAACAGATGGAAGATTAATTCAGATAGCACTTTAAGATAAGAATTACTTTAACGGAGGTGAGAGATCCCCTTTAAATTTGAGTAGCAATGTGGCCGTCAGGTTAAGATAAGTGCCCACCTGTGCTGTAAAGGCAGGCTTTTCTATGTTGTTTTGCTGTCTTTTTACATTGTATGTTTTACATTGTATCACTATCTCTGTTTTCTCAGTTCCTGACAGAAAAAAATAATAAAAAGGTCTATGCAGTTTGACTTTACATATTATACACTTGCCGAAAAGTAAAAAAAGAGAGTGATTGTAACTTTAAAGCAGAACTACCACCTTTAACCCCTTAAGGACCCATGAAGGTCCTGGACCGTCATGGGTTGTTAAATTCTGTGCTCCCTGCGCGGCTGCTTGCCGTTCGGGGAGTCTGGAATCGAATAAAAAAAAAAAAACAAAATGCTCCGTGGTCCTTAAGGGACCGCAAAGTACGCACGCAGCCGGTCCTTAAGGGATTAAGAAGGATGTCCCCAAATAATTCCTCATCTGGTGACTAGCTGCTCAGTAGCGCTAGTCGCCAGAAATATTACCTGGTCAATGCGAATGATCCACTGTTCTGGACTGAAAGGCAGGAAACAGTGCAGAAATCTTTCCACAGTGACATCTGCACTTTTGCACTGTCAGTCCCAGCCTGCTCTAGGAGGTGTTACTAGGAGCCGTTCGGCTCCAAAAGGGACTGACAGTGCAGGCGTGCAGACGTCACTATGAAAAGATGTCTGCTCTCCGTCCTGCTGGTCAGTCCGGGAGCAGTGGATAATTCGCATTAACCAGGTAATAATTCTGGTGACTAGCGCTACTGAGCAGCTAGTCACCAGATGAGGAATTATTTGGGGACATCTTTCTTAAAGGTGGTAGTTCCGCTTTAAGGTTAATTTCTCGTAAAATATTTCTATTACAAACAAATGGTTAGTGCAACATTTTGGCATTTTTTAATTCTCTTTAAAATTAACTAAATTTATCTTAGGTTGATAGGTCCCTTTTAATTTTCATTGTTTTGACTACAAACTTGTGACACAGAAGTAAAAACATGTTCAGCTATTATGGGCCGTGACTTAAAGGGATAGTTTTGTAAAAAAAAAATATATATACCGGCTCAGTTTACTTTTTTATAATGAATGGTATGTTCTGATGATCCTTTACGGTCATGTTCGGCTTAAAAATCCAGTTAAAGGAGCAGTAAACTTTTTTTTATGAAAAAATATATATTGTAGGGATTTTCCTACTGAGTAAAATAAGGGTACTCCCACTGCCGAGAGATTTATATTTCCAGAGTTATTACAGTTTAAACCCATGGTTTTTTACATTAGCAGGGCCCTCTAGTGGTCAAATTCTAATTAGATTTCCTGTCAGATTCTAATGGAGAGGAAAGTCAGAAAAGTCAGAGTCATTACAGTTCTCCATAGAATGTGATAGAAACTGCCTGTTACTTCCTGTCAGAACTATCAGGAAGTAAACACAGTAAATGCACTTCCTGTCAGTTAGAACTATCAGGAAGTAAACACAGTAAATTCGCTTCCTGTCAGTTAGAACTATCAGGAAGTAAACACAGTAAATGCACTTCCTGTCAGTTAGAACTATCAGGAAGTAAACACAGTAAATTCACTTCCTGATTATTTAAACTGCTATAAATTTTGAATAAAACATCTGACAGCGATGGGAGTGACCTTGTTTTATTCAGCAGGAAAAGCTCTGTAAAATATGTGTTTTCATAAAAAAAAGTTTACTGCTCCTTTAAAAGTTTTCCCCTCCTGCTCTTTTTCAGAACATCATGCAGACTCCCCTCAGATCGGAAAGCCTGTCAGTTGACCTGATGGATTGCAATGAGGGACAAAATTGTGTGAGTGTAAGGAAAACTCTCCTTAAAGAAGGAGGGCAGGTTTTTCCTTACGCTGACACAATATTGTCCCTCGACACAATCTGTCCGGACTAGGGTGACCACATTTCCTTCACGCCATTCCGGGACACTGTCAACACGATAGCGGCAAATACTTCTCAGCTCTAGTGTGGCTGAGCGCGGAGAGTCATGGGGAGACATCTCTTTAAAGCTTTTACCTGGTACTGGAGGAGACTCTGTAGCTGCCTTGCTTGTGCTGCTGCCCCTGCCCGGTCAAGTGACTGTGTGTGTGAGCATTCCCAGACTCAACTCACTCACTCATGTAGATCGCGTCTCAGCACCACCATCCCTACGTCTCATGCACCAGCCAACCAATGAGAGAGGAGCATCATTTTAATGCTCTCCTCTCTCATTGGCTGGCAGTGCATGTTGTTGGAAACAGGCACTGAGGGTCTGTCCACAGTCCAGGCACCGGTGTCCGGTCTCTGCTGCCTCAGTGCCCCTGCCTCTGAAAGTGGGGTTTCACTACAGGCAGCAGAGTAATGAGAGCGGCACAGCAAGGCAGAAATTGTTTATGCATCATTGCGGGCAGGCTGTGTGTGTAGCAGGTAGACGAGGCAGAGCTTAACAGACAGTGGCTTCATTTCGGGACTCTTTGTTTTCACGGTTGGGGGTGAGACGGGACACGGGACCAAGACTTGAATTTAGGGACTGTCCCGGGCATTCCGGGACACATGGTCACCCTAGTCCGGACCCTCTTTCTGATCTCAGCAAAGTCTGCATGACGTCCTGAAATGGGGCAGGAGAGGGAACTTTTAATTGGATTTTTAACCCCTTAAGGACCAGCGGTCCCAGGGCGTGCCGTCCCTTAAGGACCACATAGGAAACTTTGACGTGCCGTCCCACGTGACTGATCACATGGGGCGGCACGTCAAACGGGGCACTGGAAGAGATCGCTCCGGTCTTGGAGCGATCAACTTCAGTGCCCGGTATTACTCACCGCTGTGAGTAAAAGTACGTGACGTGCCAGGACCGTCACTGGTCCTTAAGTGCCGGACCAGTGTGACGGTCCTGCCACGTCAATGGTCCTTAAGGGGTTAAGCTGATCGTGAAGGTAAAGGATCAGCAGATCATACTATTCTGTATAGAAAATTAAACTGAATAATCAGAGGCATATTTAATTTTTTGACAATACTATCCCTTTAAAAAGGAACATGTCATGACTTGAAGAGACTGGTAATCACTGCCTTAGGGGGTGAATAAAATGTACAAAGTAATGTAGCGTTATTGATGTAATGAAAAATAACTAAAAATACTCATAGATTAAAAAAAGAAAATTTACAAAGTCTCTGTTCCCAAAGGATACTTTGCAGGACAAGATGTCAGTGTACCCCGATCCGGCAGATGTGGTGACCTGGCCATCCCTCCACGATGCTATGGCAGTCAATGTAAGTGTGTCTGTATGTGTCCTAGCTACACCGCGGTATGACTGGAAAACAAAAAAAAAAATCCCTATATCCCCACTCGGACGGATTTCCCATTAGGCAGAGTAGGCCACTGCCTAGCGCTCCAAATGTTGAGGGGCAGTGCCTCAGCTGTGCTGGACACACCCACATTCTGAATTGTGGGTGTGGCCAGAGCAATCCCTGTGTTCTTGCGCCAGTTGTATAACATTTTACTGGCTTTTACAGAGAGGTCGCCAATGCATTTCAAACCAATGCATTGGCGATCTCTCCAGCAACCAAGGGATTAAACCTTTTTTGTCCTTGCTTGTATAGACCAAGGGTATTCCTGTGCCAGGAAATAGTGGATTGTATTGGGGCGGGGCCATGTGAGGGATGGGGGTGTGGATGTGGGTGGAGCTAAGGGCACTGAGATGTAAATCCAGTCCTGCCCCCACTGAGTTAACCCCTTGAATGCTAGAGAGGTCTCTAGCAATGCCTTAGAGGCCATTCTGGCATGCAATTGGTTAACCCTTTGAGTGGCAGAGAGGAATCCTACACATTACAATGCAATGGACACCTCTTTGACACTCAAAGGGTTTGAAATAAAAGCCAGATAAGTAAATTGGTAACTAAAGCAGCCGAGATCGTGTTATTGCAAAAGAAATCCTTAAAGGGATAGTAATACTTAGTTTTAACTTTATTTTATTGTGTAGGCAATAAAAAAACATGAAGAATGATATAAGTCTTATCTCTCAAACCTTTATGGTTTAAGAGATATTCACAAACAAATTATCCCCCCCCTGTTCAACCAGATCAGAAGGAAGGTGCCCAGGTAGACTGCAGAGAGGGACAATCTTCAATTAAGATAAGGGAAAAACCTGAAAAACGTGTCAAGGGGGCAGGTCTTACATTGTTCTCATAGGAAGAAGATTGTCCCCTTCTCTTATCTGTCTGGTCTATGGACTGGATTCCACATCTGAGAAGAGATGGCTTACACTAGGTAAAAGGGGCGGGAGGGGAAACTTTGATTGTGAATATCTCATAAACTATAAAGGATTGAGAGATAAGATTTATATCATTCTTCATGTTTTTTTAATGCCTACAAAATAAAATAAAGTTAAAACGAAGTATTACTATCCCTTTAACTGGAATGGTCTTCTATGTGTTCTTGGTTTGCAAGCACACATAGAAGACCGTTTCAGTGAAGGATTTCTTTTTCATTAACACGTTCTCAGCTCTGCTGAAGAGCCTCCGCCAGTCCCGGGACCAGATTCCCCTGCAGTCAGCTAGAGCGCTGATGTCAGGGGAGGGGGAACTTTGAAAGCATAAAGGTTTGAGAGATGGCACTGGGGGCATTTAATTTGTTTTTAAAGGGATAGTAATGTTTCACAAAAACAACAGCTCCAATTAATCATCATAGTATTTGAGCCATAGACAGTGTTATTTCAATACGGTCAGAGTTGTAGTACAACAGTAACTGAATGATAAATTATCCCCCTCCCGCCCCTTTTACCTAGTGTAAGACACCTCCCCTCAGATGTGGAATCCAGTCCATAGACCAGACAGATAACAGCAGGGGACAATCTTCTTACTGTGAGAACAATGAAAGTCCTGCCCCCCTTGACAAGTTTTTCAGGTTTTTCCCTTATCTTAATTGAAGATTGTCCCTCTCTGCAATCTACCTGGGTACCTCCCTGCTGCTCTGAGCTGAGCAGTGTTACATCAGTAAAAGGGGCGGGAGGGGGATACTTTATCATTCAATTACTCTTGTACTACAACTCTGACAGTATTGAAATAACACTCTTCATGGCCCAAATACTATGATGATTAATTAGAGCTGCTTTTATTATGAAACATTACTATCCCTTTAAGATGTGAACTGGAGTTTGGTGCAGAGGCAGTAGGATTGTTATGTCCGCACCAATAACGCAGAACGTGGGAGCGGCCATCACAGCAGAGACTACTCTCCTTAAACCGTATCAGTTGCCTACTTTGCCTAATGGGAAATACGGCCCTGTGCACCATAGTTCTCTAGAAAACCGCAGCACCCCTCAGCCAGGCCATATGCAGTAAACTCTGGGTTGTGCGACCCATTCTGATCTGTGTGTGTACTCGCCAGGCTGCTGATAGGACACTGAGCAGTGACAAGAAGCAGAAGAATACTAAGAACATCCTGGGTGGCCTGGCACAATTGCCCAGCAAACACGATGAGCTGGTAGTGCGAGTCCAGGACATTGAGGCAGAGCTGAAACGGCTGGATGAAGAGATAAGTAAGTCTTGTCTTTGCAGTGGGTATGTATTCTCTATAATAGGCAAGACATGCACCCAGAGGCGTAACTAGAAGCCACCGGGCCCTGGTGCAAAAATTGTCAATGGACCTCCCCGACCACACTGCCCCCCATTGGCCACCTCCTCATTGCCCCAATGTCCATCTCCACATTGCACCTAATGTCCACCTCCACATTGCCCCCAGTGATCCCAAGTGTCCATCTCGTACCTTCCTGGTGGTCCAGTTGCATGACATGAGAGGTCTGTGCCTCCTTCAGCACAGACCTCTATTAGCAGCTGGAGCTCCCACGAGGTCCTCTCTCCAGTAATGCAGCTGCTGGGAGATGATGTCATTACTAGAGTGCTGGAGACAGAGCGGGAGCTCAGCTGCTAATAGAGGTCTGTGCCGAAGAAGGCACAGACATCAGCTTGTTGCAGGTGCCGGGCGGGGGGAAGTCGCAGGGAGCAGACGGGCCCCTTGAGTGACGGGCCCGGTCGCAGTTGCTACCCCAGCGACCCCTATTGTTACACCACTGCATGCAGCAAAATTAATTTAGGCTCAATAACAGTAAACTAAGTTGTAGTGTCTACTGCCACTTTTGTTTTATTTTCTGCTTCAAACAATTGTAGAAATGTCCAACAATTACACTCAGTGTCAGCATAATGGGCCTACTACAGCTTATGACTAAGAAATGCAGTAGGCACAAAACGCGTAAGGCTGTTACGATGGCATATTGTCAGAGGGGTGGGCTATGCATTTCAGGGCAAGGTGTTGCACATCCCTCTGGCACTCAAAGTGTTAACACCGACCTGTTACCATGAGATACATTTAAAAACTGCCTATATGTTTATTCAATAGATGCTATTTTCCCTTCTATAGGGCTAATTCATTACATTTATCAATGTTTTACAGACAAATATTGTTTCTATTCCTATGTAATGTTTTTGCCATCTAGACAATGATAAATATGCTGCTTTTTACATCTGAAAAAATAACCACACACATACAAACTTATACTGACCCCCACTGTGCAGATACGAGCATGTAACACCAGCTATAGATATGTCGGGGTATTCCATTTTTATGCTCCTAGTTTCCCGCCATGTACTGAAAAGGCACGGATGTTGCCTCTGATGA
Source organism: Rhinophrynus dorsalis (assembly GCA_037306005.1). Classification (NCBI taxonomy): domain Eukaryota; kingdom Metazoa; phylum Chordata; class Amphibia; order Anura; family Rhinophrynidae; genus Rhinophrynus; species Rhinophrynus dorsalis. Next base: position 16,678,050 of record CM074725.1, read on the forward strand.
TGTCACTCGATTATACTTGACACCATGAATCTTGGAATGGACCTTAGGATTCCTCTGGCACATTCCTGTTAGTTAACACTTTGAGAACCAAAGGGGTTGAGCAGTGCAATGCTCTGCAATATGCTACACACCCCTCAGGCATTCAGAGGGTTAACAGGCCATATGTGATAAAGGTGAGTGCTCATGTCCTGCTTGTTTTAGGTACGAAGGGGATCCCAGAGGATTTGCTGCAGCAGTTGCAGAGCCTCCGAGAGGATATGGAGAAACTATTCTTTGAAAACAAGAAGGTTGGTGAGGAAGTGATGGGGGGGGCAGATATTTTACACTATCAACCCACCCCCTGCTGGAGAGTATCACAGCATTGCAGCAGTACTCTGTCCTCTGATAGTACATTGAAGAGCATTATACCACTAACACCATTTATTATTGCTAGAGCTCATTGGAGCTTTAACTGCCTGTGTTCATGCATTTGCAGGGCACAGAGGAGATGGGGAACTTACAGAAGGCACTGCATCATCTGAATAAAGCCCTGCAGGAGCTGCAAACCAAGACCAATAAGCTGGAGGCAGATCTCTCAGATACAGCGGTGAGAGAGTGGGTATGAGAGGAAGTGCCAGGGACAGAGTGAGACCAGACATAGGAGTAGACACTGTCTGAGGAGGGACTGAGACCAGGCATAGGAGGAGACACTTTCTGGGGAGGGACTGAGACCAGACATAGGAGGAGACACTGTCTGGGGAGGGACTGAGACCAGACATAGGAGGAGACACTGTCTGGGGAGGGACTGAGACCAGACATAGGAGGAGACACTGTCTGGGGAGAGACTGAGACCAGACATAGGAGGAGACACTGTCTGGGGAGGGACTGAGACCAGACATAGGAGGAGATACTGTCTGGGGAGGGATTGAGACCAGACATAGGAGGAGACACTGTCTGGGGAGGGATTGAGACCAGACATAGGAGGAGACACTGTCTGTGGAGGGACTGAGACCAGACATAGGAGGAGACACTTGTCTGGGGAGGGATTGAGACCAGACATAGGAGGAGACACTGTCTGGGGAGAGACTGAGACCAGACATAGGAGGAGATACTGTCTGGGGAGAGACTGAGACCAGACATAGGAGGAGACACTGTCTGGGGAGGGACTGAGACCAGACATAGGAGGAGACACTGTCTGGGGAGGGACTGAGACCAGACATAGGAGGAGATACTGTCTGGGGAGGGATTGAGACCAGACATAGGAGGAGACACTGTCTGGGGAGGGATTGAGACCAGACATAGGAGGAGACACTGTCTGGGGAGGGACTGAGACCAGACATAGGAGGAGACACTTGTCTGGGGAGGGATTGAGACCAGACATAGGAGGAGACACTGTCTGGGGAGAGACTGAGACCAGACATAGGAGGAGATACTGTCTGGGGAGAGACTGAGACCAGACATAGGAGGAGACACTGTCTGGGGAGGGATTGAGACCAGACATAGGAGGAGACACTGTCTGTGGAGGGATTGAGACCAGACATAGGAGGAGACACTGTCTGTAGAGGGATTGAGACCAGACATAGGAGGAGACACTGAGACCAGACATAGGAGGAGACACTGTCTGGGGAGGGACTGAGACCAGACATAGGAGGAGACACTGTCTGGGGAGGGACTGAGACCAGACATAGGAGGAGACACTGTCTGGGGAGGGACTGAGACCAGACATAGGAGGAGACACTGCCTGGGGACGGACTGACACCAGACATAGGAGGAGACACTGTCTGGAGAGGGACTGAGACCAGACATAGGAGGAGACACTGTCTGCGGAGGGATTGAGACCAGACATAGGAGGAGACACTGTCTGTGGAGGGATTGAGACCAGACATAGGAGGAGACACTTCCTGGGGAGGGACTGAGACTAGACATAGGAGGAGACACTGACTGTGGAGGGATTGAGACCAGACATAGGAGGAGACACTGTCTGCGGAGGGATTGAGACCAGACATAGGAGGAGACACTGTCTGTGGAGGGATTGAGACCAGACATAGGAGGAGACACTTCCTGGGGAGGGACTGAGACCAGACATAGGAGGAGACCCTGTCTGGGGAGGGATTGAGACCAAACATAGGATGAACTAAGAGCAGGAATTATAGGAATAAAACCCTGAGGAGGGACTGATGCCAGGCATGGGAGAAAGTACAGGTAAAGAGGAACTGTAATTAGCGTTTGCAATAATAGGTCCATTTGTTGGTAGGAGGTCTGGCAAGTGGGGTAATAGCCTTGCTTGTTGATATGTGACCTGGTGTGTGGGATATTGTTTTTTTGTGTAGATAACTGGTCTGGACGGTGTCAGGAAATTTTTTAATAAAATACCTGATGTTTCAGGTAATAGATTAGTCTTTTGGTAATAGGGTCATTGTGCTAGATAATAGAGATGTTTGCTGGTGAAAAGCCCAGTATTTCAGGTTAAAAACCCTTCTAGTGCTCAGCATGTGTGTAACAGACCCTTCTCCACTCTCCTCAGACACTGCAGGCTCAGATCCATGAGCTTGATAGGAAGAAGCTGGATCGGGAGGAACTCATGTTAGAGCTGAACGTGGTGAGTGCAAAGTGCTCTGTGTTATACAGCAATAGCACAATACATCCAGACCATGGAGGGAGGGCAATAGGTAGGGTGAGTAGGGGAGAGGGGAAGTAATTGAGGGAAGAAGGGGGATAGAACATAAGATCAGGGCCGGAGAGAGGAGAGAGTTAAAGGGTGAAATCAGTGGGAGGTGATGTCGGAGCAGGAGGTAGATGAGATAACAACAGGTGGTGATGTCAGAACAGGAGGAGGATGAGATCACATCAGGGAGGAGATTATGTCACAGCATGAATAAGATGAGATCACAGTAACAGGGAGGTGATGTCAGAACAGGAGGAGGATGAGATCACAGCAAAGAGGGGATTATGTCACAGCATGAATAAGATGAGATCACAGCATCGGGGAGGTGATATCAGTACAGGAGGAAGATGAGATTACAGCAAAGAGGAGATTATGTCACAGCATGTAGAAGATGAGATCACAGCCCCCATCCATTTTCCACCATGTGCATAGTCACCACAGAGGTGATGTCAGAGCAGGAGGGCGATGAGGTCACAGCAGAGGGCGGGGTTATCATTTCAGGAGGAAGGTGATGTCAGAACAAGAGGAACATGAGGTCACAGCAGGGAAGAGCGCTACAAGGAAAGGGGAGAGGCTGGAAATGAGCGAGAACTGGATTTGTACCTCAGGCATCTCGATGACCTGTACATTTCTTTAGTCCTTAACCATTTTAGGAGCAGAGGGTTGTGCAGCGCAATGCTTCACAATGTACTACACACCTATTGGTCCTTAAAGGGTTTAGTAGAAGTCCTTTGCCCCTATTTTTCTCACAGAAAGCTGATAAGCGGGCGCTGGAAAGCAAGGTTGGCAAGCCTGAGCTGGATGCTGCTGTTGATGAGGTTACGATTGCCCTGAATGACCTGAAGAAGAAATTGGCCTCACAAGAGGATGAGTGGCAAAGCATGCTGGGTAAACTGCTTTCAGCACTGGAGGCCAAGGTAACACAACTGTAATACACTGGCACACATCTACACAATATATAGTTATGTAGCATGACTACAATAGGAACACATGACTACAAATGCTGCACAGCAGCACAAATACACACATATATGAGAGTCTGGGACAATTCTAGGAAATGTGGTAACAGCTTCCATCAAAAATGTATTTCTGGCTAGGGCTTCAAATTGTCACTTGAACCAGAGTGCAGTAGTTGTCAGACTGGGTTTTGTGGAGGCCTAGAGTTGCCTTTAAAGGAGCAGTAAACTTTTTTTATGAAAACATATTTTACAGAGCATTTCCTGCTGAATAAAACAAGGTCACTCCCATCGCTGTCAGATGTTTTATTCAAATACTATAGCAGTTTAAATAATCAGGAAGTGAATTTACTGTGTTTACTTCCTGATTGTTCTAACTGACAGGAAGTGAATTTACGGTGTTTACTTCCTGATAGTTCTAACTGACAGGAAGTGAATTTACTGTGATTACTTCCTGATAGCTCTAACTGACAGGAAGTGACTCAGCAGTTTCTATCACATTCTATGGAGAACTGTATGTCTCTGACTTTTCTGACTTTCCTCTCCATTAGAATATAACAGGAAATCTAATTAGAATTTGACCACTAGATGGCACTGCTAATGTAAAAAAACATGGGTTTAAACTGTAATAACTCTGGAAATATAAATCTCTCTGCAGTGGGAGTACCCTTATTTTACTCAATAGGAAAATCCCTACAATATATATTTTTTCATAAAAAAGTTTACTGCTCCTTTAAGGAGTTACACAGAATGAATGTAAATAATGTCAGACAGTGGAACGAGGCCTGGGTGACCATTAGTGTACATGTAATTATATTCCTGCTTACGTCCATCTGGAAGACTGAAACATTTCATACTTTGCCATCTGGTAATAAGCATTATAATCTACTCCCCCTCTAACAAAGAATAATTATCAAATGCAGTTCTCTGATACAAATTAGCCAGATAATTTATTGTTAAAGTAGACTTGTCACCTACCCAGCTTTTAATTTCATTACATTTATTTCTTCACACCTGCCTAGACCACGTGTTTTTTGGCTTTTCAACCAGTTTAATAATTGTAAATCATTTTGGTTTAGTAGTTGGGGAATCTAATCTCAGCAGAGCTTTGTTCCCAGACCTGTCTGATAAATTGCATAATTAACCCCTTAACACCCATGGTCCTGGGTTTGGATCACCCTTTGAGTGCCAGAGGGGTACGCAACGCATTGCTTTCTGGCACTCAAAGGGTTAAGGACCGCATAAACGTAATTTGGTGAGCCAGAAGACATGACTAATCACAGGTACCAGCTTGCTGAGCGGGAGTCTGAAAGTGACCGCTCCAGTCTTGGAGCAGTGAGGCTCTTGCAGCAGAGCTGTGACCGCAAAACCCGTCACCAGTCGTTAAGGGGTTAATTAACCACAAAATGTCCACAAAATCACCTCTCACCTCCTTCTTGGGCTGCTAGAATCAGTTTCTTCCAGAGCGATGGGATAAATTAATGGGAAGAATGATCTTGCAAATCCTTTTAACCTTTTGAGTGCCAGAGAGGTACATAACGCATTGCATACCCCTTTGTCACTTAAAGAGTTAAGAGGAAAGCTCCCACAGAGTGGAGGATTTGTAAAGGTAACTGGTCCTCTTTAAAGGAACTCTCATTTCCTAATAATATTACCCCACATCTGGGCAGAAACCCCTAACGGCCGCTAAAAATAATTTCTGTGTGAATTGGATCTCCAATGCATTGGGCACCCCTCTGGCAGTCAGAGGGTTAATATTTCATTAGTACTGGACTTGACTCTTTTGCGGCCAGACTCCCAGGACCCCAAACTCCTCCCACTAAAGTATTCCTTCCAAAGAAGTCTGAGAACACGGAATCTTGTCTGTCTCCATGGAGGTGACATCCAGAACTAACTGAAGATTAATTTTAGAACCCAGTCCTAACAGGATTGATTCATAACGGCCATTAGGATTTTTCTGTCTGTATGAAGCAGTGGAAGGCAATTGGAGTCACCCCAAGGACTGTACATGTGACCCTCAAGTAAACTAAAGGGTCACACATAATGGTTCCAAATTCTAAATAGAGGTTGAATGCTAAAGAAGGTTGAATGAATTGGAGACATCTTGGTCACCCAAGAGGATAAAAGAGCAGTAAACTTTTCTTATGAAAATATAAATGTGTATATATAGTAGGGTGTTTCCTGTTGAGTAAAATAAGGGTACTCCCACTACTGAGAGATGCGTGTTTCCAGATTTATTACAGTTTTAACCCAATTTTTTTACATTAGCAGTGCCTTCTAGTGGTCAGATTCCAATTAGTTATCCTGTTTTTGAGAGGAAAGTCAATGACAAACAGGTCTCCATAGAATGTGATAGAAACTGCTATGACCCTTCCTATCAGTTAGAACTATCAGGAAGTAATCACACTGTAATTCACTTCCACCAGAGAACAGATTGGTTGCTGCAGGAATAGCCTCTCTGGGCCTCAGGAATCCCCAGAGTCACCTGTTGTACAGCACTGATGTATAACCTGTCTCTGTCTTCCCTCTAGCTTAGTCGTTCAGACCTGGACTCAGTGCGCAAGGATCTGGATGAGCTGTGGCGAACGCTAAGGAAGCATCTTAGCACTGGAGATCAATATGAGCCAGATGGGGCCGCTGGTTCCAGGAAGTGAGTGTGCTCTGATTGGGTGAGACAGAATCATCTCACGTATCTTGAGGTTATGTGTAGATACTGGTATGATCTTACCTGCATATAACTCTTATGTGTCACACACCTACCTCCTTCCTAGGAGCAAAGTGTACAAATGCCGGAGACATGTTTATGAGCCAGTCCATCCTCAGACCAAAGTGTTCTAGTGGTTGTAATATATTTATGGGTCATTCCTCTTAGGACCCAAGTGTCCTAAATACAGTGATATGTGTATGGGTCAGTCCATCCTGGGACCAAAGTGTACTAATTGCAGTGACATGTTTATGGGTCAGTCTATCCTAGGACCAACGTGTACTAAATGCAGTGATATGTTTATGGGTCAGTCTATCCTAGGACCAACGTGTACTAAATACAGTGACATGTTTATGGGTGAGTCCATCCTGGGACCAAAGTGTACTAATTGCAGTGACATGTTTATGGGTTAGTCTATCCTAGGACCAATGTTTACTAATTGCAGTGACATGTTTATGGGTCAGTCTTTCCTAGGACCAAAGTGCACTGACAGTGACATGTTTTCAAGTCAGTCCTTCCCAGGACCAAAGTGTACTAATGACAGTGACATGTTTATGAGTCAGTCCTTCCCAGGACCAAAGTGTACTAATGACAGTGACATGTTTATGAGTCAGTCCTTCCCAGGACCAAAGTGTACTAATGACAGTGACATGTCTATGGGTCAGTCCTTCCCAGGACCAAAGTGTACTAATGACAGTGACATGTTTATGGGTCAGTCCTTCCCAGGACCAAATTGTACTAATGACAGTGACATGTCTATGGGTCAGTCCTTCCCAGGACCAAAGTGTACTAATGACAGTGACATGTTTATGGGTCAGTCCTTCCCAGGACCAAATTGTACTAATGACAGTGACATGTCTATGGGTCAGTCCTTCCCAGGACCAAAGTGTACTAATGACAGTGACATGTCTATGGGTCAATCCTTCCCAGGACCAAAGTGTACTAATGACGGTGACATGTTTATGGGTCAGTCCTTCCTAGGACCAAAATGTACTAATGACAGTGACATGTTTATGGGTCAGTCCTTCCTAGGACCAAAGTGTACTAATGACAGTGATATGTTTATGGGTCAGTCCTTCCCAGGACCAAAGTGTACTAATGACAGTGACATGTCTATGGGTCAGTCCTTCCTAGGACCATAACATACTCATGACAGTGACATGTTTATGAGTCAGTCCTTCCCAGGACCAAAGTGTACTAATGACAGTGACATGTTTATGGGTCAGTCTATCCTAGGACCATAACATACTAATGACAGTGACATGTTTATGGGTCAGTCCTTCCCAGGACCAAAGTGTACTAATGACAGTGACATGTCTATGGGTCAATCCTTCCTAGGACCATAGTGTACTAATGACAGTGATATGTTTATGGGTCAGTCCTTCCCAGGACCAAAGTGTACTAATGACAGTGACATGTCTATGGGTCAGTCCTTCCTAGGAACAAAGTGTACTACTGACAGTGACATGTTTATGGATCAGTCCTTCCTAGGACTATAGTGCACTAATGACAGTGATATGTTTATGGGTCAGTCCTTCCCAGGACCAAAGTGTACTAATGACAGTGACATGTTTATGGGTCAGTCCTTCCTAGGACCAAAGTGTACTAATGACAGTGACATGTCTATGGGTCAGTCCTTCCCAGGACCAAAGTGTACTAATGACAGTGACATGTTTATGGGTCAGTCCTTCCTAGGACCATAGTGTACTAATGACAGTGACATGTCTATGGGTCAGTCCTTCCCAAGACCAAAGTGTGCTAATGACAGTGACATGTTTATGGGTCAGTCCTTCCTAGGACCATAGTGTACTAATGACAGTGACATGTTTATGGGTCAGTCCTTCCTAGGACCAAATTGTACCAATGACAGTGACATGTTTATAATTCAGTACTTAGTAGGAATAAAGTGTAGCAATGACAGGGACATGTTTAGTAGGTCATTTATTATTTTTAAAACTAACATTCCAAATGATCATTAAATTGTGAACCATGATCTAAGACTTGATTGGTTTTGTCTTTGTATTGTGTAATTGTCCCTTCGGATGTTAACAAGGTAGTCAAGGCTTTTCTTTGGAGACATCTGTAACATCTAAAGAAGTGATTGCCAACCCTCTCTTCAGGACCCCTATCACGCCAAGTCTTTAGGATTTCCCTGCTTGTGGACAAGTGAGCCAATCAGAGGCGCATTAATTTAATTAACCAACCTATGTACAAGCAGGGGAATCCTAAAGTCAGGGCCTGTTAGGCACCCAGAGGAGACGGTTGCAAACCACTGCTCTAATGGCTAAAAAAACACATGGGTATTTGCTTGGGGTGTCACTAGATTTATTTGATGTGTCTGGTTCTTATCTGTATCACTGAAGTCTTAACTGGACTGGATATTCCTATGAGATGACAATAGCCTCATACAATTGAAGCTGATGTACTCACTTGTGTCTCCTCCACAGGAAGCTATTTGAGAAAGTCAAATGCATATCATGTGACCGACCTGTGACCATGGCCACTGGACCGTGAGTAAATAATAGTAAAGTGCTGTATTACTGCTTCTTCTTCTCTGCCCGGGATCAGTCTCTCCTATTAATTCCTCTCTTTCAGCCATATGCTTAAAGGGATAGTAATACTTAAAATGTAAAAAAAAATATGTTGTACGGTTTATCCCCCTGAGTAAAACAAGAGTACTCAAACTGCTGAAAGGTGTTTCATTCAAAAGTTATTAATTTTCAAATTTGAATTTTTTTAGGAGCAATATTGCAGTGGCCTGAAATTGTACAGTGGCGCTGTTGCTACACGATCCTATGGACAGCTCTGGTCCCAGGACCATAAATCTCCATAGGATGGTGTAGCAACAGCGCCACTGTACAATTTCAGGCCACTGTGATATTGCACCTAAAAAATTAAAGTTTGAAAATTAATAACTTTTGAATGAAACACCTTTCAACAGTGGGAGTACTCTTGTTTTACTCAGGGGGATAAACCCTACAACATATTTTTTTTACATTTTAAGTATTACTATCTCTTTAAAGGGATAGTAATATGTAATTTTTGCGAATATATAATATTGTATGTATTAAAGAAATAAGCAAAACCCTCTATGTAATTTTCTCATAACTTGTATAGTTTAGGAGCAATTGCATTCTAAAGTTTACCCCTCCCACCCGCTCAAGCTGACAGACTTAGATTCTGGTCTGTGTATCGGATGGATCATCTGAAAGGCCAAAATAGGAGTGGAAAACAAGGAAATCTTCATGACGACAGTCTACAAAGTGGGCATGGAGGAAGACACCGGATGGGAGCACTCTACGGAGCATCCACAGACATCAAGCCAGTCAGACTGTACCATAAGAAGGTTTCTTTTATTCAGATACTAGTTGAAGAGCCTGTTACACGGGCCACAGTGCCACTGCCAGCCGGTCGCGGTGCAGTCATGCACAGTAGAGACTGCCCACGACGCAGCTTATACACTGCCAGCCAGTCGCAGTGCAGTCATGCTCAGCAGAGACTGCCCGCTCCACGGCTGATACAGAGTGGAACGCTCCTTCGGAGCGCCCCGCTCTGTATCAGCCTCGTCAGCAGTCTCTACTGCGCATGACGGCGTTGTTACAAACTTTCTAGCAAATTATTATATAGGATATGTAAAACCAAGCAGGTCAAGAGTGTACACAACGGACAGATGAGATTCTTAAACGATCCGCCTAACGCGTATCATGCATATCAAACAGTCATAGGCTACAAAGTGGGCACGGTTTGAGGCAGTAGGCCTAAACTATTTCAGTTCTCCGGATGCTCCGTCCGGCCCGCACACCAGAATCCAAGTCTGTCAGCGTGAGCTGTGACGTGCATAAAAGGGGCGAGAGGGGTAAACTTTAGAACGCAATTGCTCCTAAACTATGGGAAATTATGGGAACAATACATAGATGGTTTCGTTTATTTCTTTAATACGTACAATATTATATCTTGCAAAAATGAAGTATTACTATCCCTTTAAAAAAACACTAACACTTCCTAATAATAATTTCTACGTTACCTTAAAAGAGAAGTGACACCTGATAATAATGCCCCCGATTTACCTTGCTATGGCCAGAAAATCCTAATAGCCCCTAAGAATTATGTCCTTGTAACTTCAAGAGACAACATTTTCAATAAGTACTGAAGGTCATGTACATGGAGGCGGACATGACAGGTTTTTTTTTTTTTCCCCAAACTGAAGCAGGCAGAGTGCATGAGTCTGCTTAAGATGACCATGTGCACTGTGAGAAGTTTGTGTCCTGTGTTGCTTGTATAACGGTCATGTCTGCCCCCATGGAGATGGCATTCAGTACTGATTGAAAATGTTATCTTGTGACCAAAGGAACAAGGGCAAAATTCATAGGGGTCATTACGGGCTTTGGCCATAGGAAGGTCAGTGGGGAGTTGATATTATTTGGAGGTGTTAGTTGTCTTTAATTTGGGCAGATACTCCTAATGGCCACTATGAATTAAAGGGATAGTAACAATTAATATGTTAAAAAAATATATTGTAGGGTTTACCCACTGAGTAAAACAAGGGCACTCCCACTGCTGAGAAGTGTTTTATTCAAAAGTTATTACAGCTCAAACTTGAATTTTTTAGGTGCAGTATCACAATGGCCTGAAATTGCACAGTGGCACTGTTGCTACACCATCCTATGGAGGTTTATGGTCAACTGACGAGAGCTGTCCATAGGATAGTGTAGGAATAGCGCCACTGTACATTATCAGGCAACTGTGATATTGCAGATAAAATAAATTCAAGTTTGAGCTACGGTAACTTTTGAATAAAATGGCTCTGAGCAGTGGGAGTACCCTTGTTTTACTCAGGGGTATAAACCCTACAACATATATGTTTTTATGTATTAACCCTTTGAGTGCCAGAGGGGTACGCAACGCATTGCTTTGCAATGCATTGAGTTCCCATCGGGCACTCAAAGGGTTAAGTGTTACCATCCCTTTAATTCTACCTGGATTGGTTCTCTAGAATCCATGTTAAATCAATACAGAATATTGTGTTTATAGAGGCAGAACTGATTCTTTGTTGCAGGACTCTAAGCTCCAGACTCCTCCCACTGAAGAATCCACAATGGGAACTTCAGTGGGAGGAGCGGAGTCTGCCTCTATGGACATGATGGGGGAGATTCACTAAAGTGTGATAAAGAGGTGAGAACGTAGAGATGACTTCTCCAGTTTATCACTTCTCCAATTCCTGTTTTATTCTATGGAGCCTGTTCAGTAAGATCTACATATGTAAGAGATCTTAGTGCATGGGCTCCATAGAATAACACAGGATTTGGAGAAGTGATAAACTGGAGAAGTCATCACCACTTTATCACCGCTTAGTGAATCTCCCCCTATATCCAGTTCTAATTAAACATTAATTCTAGAGAACTAATCCATTTAGCATCAACTCATTTTGGCCACTAGGATTATCTGCCCAGATTGAGGAAAGCGAGGCTTTATTACTAGGAGGTGTCCATGTTCCTTTAAAGTGTTAGTAATGTCTAAAAATGTCTTGTACAGGCTAAAAAAAGATTATCATTGCCACACACCCCATCTCTCAAACCGCTATGGTCTGAGAGAAATTGGCAGTGAAATTTCCCCCTTACCTCTCCTTCTCCTGATGTCAGCGTCTAGCTAAGAGCAGGAGATACCAGTCCGTGGACCAGCCGGCTCTCTGCAGCAGAGCTGAAATTTCGTTATTGCAAAATAATAATTTCATTGGAAAGGTCTACAAAGTGTGCTTGCAAACCAGGCACACTTTGTAGACCTTTCCAATGAAATAACCCTTTAGCAATAACGGAATTTCAGCTCTGCTGCAGAGCCGCCGGCTGGTCCACGGACTGGTATCTCCTGCTCTCAGCTAGACGCTGACATCAGGAGAAGGGGAGGGAAGGGGGAAATTTCATTGCCAATATCTCTCAGACCATAGCGGTTTGAGAGATGGGGTTTGTGGCAATGATAATCTTTTTTAGCCTCCACAAATCTAGTACAAGACATTTTTAGACATTACTAACCCTTTAAACCCTTCAGTGCCAGATGGGTACACAATGCGTTGCGTACCCTTCTGGCACTGAAGGGGTTAACCCCTTAAGGACCAAGGACGTACATGTACGTCATGGGGTGAACGTGCCTAAAGGTCCCACGACGTACATGTATGTCATGGATTTCAGGTTTCCCCATGTGGCTGCACGACAGTCGAGGAACCCTGAATCCAATCACTCCATGGTCCTTAAGTGATGGCTGCGGACCTGTGCGATTGGTCCTTAAGGGGTTAAAGAAAAAGAGGAGTGATTGTGGGGCAAACCAATTGCACCAGAGGGAACAAATAACATTTACTTTTAAGTTATGCTAGAAAAGTCTCCAGACCTCACTAGAATTCAAGGAGTTAAAATCCCCATTTAAATATTTGGCATTGTAATTGTTTTTGTGCTTTTGTGTACAACCTTCTTGAAAAATAAAAACAGAATTATTTATATTTAAAAAAAAAAAAACTTTGTTAATAATCTGAGATTTTATTTATCCTCTACTGGTCCACATTGTTTTGTGCATATGGACTTTAGTCACTTTTTGTTCAAGCCTCTCCCACCCTGTCACTCACTTAATACTGTTGTCTTGTTCCTCTCAGTCCCTAAATGTTCTCTTGTCTCCTCTCTTCCCGTCCTTGTGTTGCAGGCATCTTGTTACAGTTCGCTCAGCTAATCTGGTCCCGAAGAATCATTCACTTAGTGCAGAGTACGGCCGGGATCGGATCACAGGGTGAGGAGGGATTGTACACACATAAACATGCACTTACACACACATATACTCACATAAACATGCACTAACACACATATACACACACACATAAACATGCACTTACACACATAAACATGCACTTACACACATATACACACACATAAACATGCACTTACACACATATACACACATATAAACATGCACTTATACACACATATACACACATAAACATGCACTAACACACATATACACACACATAAACATGCACTAACACACATATACACACATAAACATGCACTTACACACATACACACACACACATAAACATGCACTTACACACATATACACACACACAAACATGCACTTACACACATACACACACACATAAACATGCAGTTACACACATATGCACACACATAAACATGCATTTATACACGTATACACACACATAAACATGCCCTTATACACATATACACACACATAAACATGCATTTATACACATATACACACATAAATATGCACTTATACACATACACACACATAAACATGCAGTTACACACATATACACACACATAAACATGCATTTATACACGTATACACACACATAAACATGCCCTTATACACATATACACACACATAAACATGCATTTATACACATATACACACACATAAACATGCCCTTACACACATATACACACACATAAACATTCATTTATACACATATACACACACATAAACATGCATTTATACACGTATAGACACACATAAACATGCATTTATACACGTATACACACACATAAACATGCCCTTATACACATATACACACACATAAACATGCCCTTACACACATAAACATGCCCTTATACACATATACACACACATAAACATGCCCTTACACACATATACACACACATAAACATGCATTTATACACGTATACACACACATAAACATGCATTTATACACATATACACACACATAAACATGCATTTATACACATATACACACACATAAACATGCATTTATACACGTATACACACACATAAACATGCACTTACACACATATACACACACATAAACATGCATTTATACACATATACACACACATAAACATGCATTTATACACGTATACACACACATAAACATGCATTTATACACGTATACACACACATAAACATGCCCTTACACACATATACACACACATAAACATGCAGTTACACACATATACACACACATAAACATGCATTTATACACATATACACACACATAAACATGCCCTTATACACGTATACACACACATAAACATGCATTTATACACATATACACACACATAAACATGCATTTATACACATATACACACACATAAACATGCATTTATACACGTATAGACACACATAAACATGCATTTATACACGTATACACACACATAAACATGCATTTATACACGTATACACACACATAAACATGCCCTTATACACATATACACACACATAAACATGCCCTTACACACATAAACATGCCCTTATACACATATACACACACATAAACATGCCCTTACACACATATACACACACATAAACATGCATTTATACACGTATACACACACATAAACATGCATTTATACACATATACACACACATAAACATGCATTTATACACATATACACACACATAAACATGCATTTATACACGTATACACACACATAAACATGCACTTACACACATATACACACACATAAACATGCATTTATACACATATACACACACATAAACATGCATTTATACACGTATACACACACATAAACATGCATTTATACACGTATACACACACATAAACATGCCCTTACACACATATACACACACATAAACATGCAGTTACACACATATACACACACATAAACATGCATTTATACACATATACACACACATAAACATGCCCTTATACACGTATACACACACATAAACATGCATTTATACACATATACACACACATAAACATGCATTTATACACATATACACACACATAAACATGCATTTATACACGTATACACACACATAAACATGCATATATACACACACATAAACATGCATGTATACACACACATAAACATGCCCTTATACACATATACACACACATAAACATGCATTTATACACGTATACACACACATAAACATGCATTTATACACATATACACACACATAAACATGCATTTATACACATATACACACACATAAACATGCATTTATACACGTATACACACACATAAACATGCATTTATACACGTATACACACACATAAACATGCATTTATACACATATACACACACATAAACATGCATTTATACACATATACACACACATAAACATGCATTTATACACGTATACACACACATAAACATGCATTTATACACATATACACACACATAAACATGCATTTATACACGTATACACACACATAAACATGCATTTATACACGTATACACACACTTAAACATGCCCTTACACACATATACACACACACATAAACATGCCCTTACACACATATACACACACATAAACATGCATTTATACACGTATAGACACACATAAACATGCATTTATACACGTATACACACACATAAACATGCACTTATACACATATACACACACATAAACATGCACTTACACACATATACACACACATAAACATGCAGTTTACACACATATACACACACATAAACATGCACTTACATGCATAAACATACATGTACACACATATACATAAACATGCATGTACACACATGTACGCACAAACATGCACTTACACATATGTACACACACACACATATAAACATGCACTTGCACACATGTACACACACATAAACATGCACTTACACATATAAACATGCGCTTACACAAATATACACACATAAACATGCACTTACACACATGTGCATATACTTACATACACATGCATCTTTACACACATACACACACATTCATAAATGCACACTTACACACATGTACACACATACAAACACATATACAACATATATACAAACATATATACAAACACAGGCAGATGTACTAAGAAATGTGGTGTAATTCTGACCAAACGCACCACAGGGAAAACATAAGAAATGACCGATGTCCCCGGCCCTGTTCTCTCTGTCTCAGGGGCCGCTGGAGGTGACAGAGCCTGAATTTGAGTACACAGAGCCTCAGCGCCCCCACACTGCCTGCTCCCACCACAAGAAGACCTCGCGCTCCCAAAACCTCACACCTTGTACCCATATGGCGACCCCGGCAGTTCCAGTACTGGAGTGTGAGTTTAACATAGGGAATTAGAGTCCGGGATCCACCCAATACAGCTCACATCTACCCCCTGACTGCTGCAGACCCAATACCGTGAGAAGCGCCTCTAGCATATAACAAAGTATATTTATCTGAGTAGTCAGTGAAAGGGACTGTGTTCAATTCAACATTTAGGAAATTCACACTAACAGGGTTTCTTCTTTACTGCAAAAATACTACATCTTACTGGTATAATTATTACTGGCTCCAGTGACATTTTTTTCTGACCTGCCTGACATTTTGCTCTGGGGTTGTGAGTGTTACTGCCTCTCCTGGCTTCTCTCACCTGCCTGACATTTTGCTCTGGGGTTGTGAGTGTTACTGCCTCTCCTGGCTTCTCTCTGCATTGCTCCCTCTGTGTAAATGTGTGGTACTGCATCTGCTTCTCCTGGCTTCTCTCTGCAGTGCTCCCTCTGTGTAAATGTGTGGTACTGCATCTGCTTCTCCTGGCTTCTCTCTGCAGTGCTCCCTCTATGTAAATGTGTGGTACTGCATCTGCTTCTCCTGGCTTCTCTCTGCAGTGCTCCCTCTATGTAAATGTGTGGTACTGCATCTGCTTCTCCTGGCTTCTCTCTGCATTGCTCCCTCTGTGTAAATGTGTGGTACTGCATCTGCCTCTCCTGGCTTCTCTCTGCATTGCTCCCTCTGTGTAAATGTGTGGTACTGCATCTGCCTCTCCTGGCTTCTCTCTGCAGTGCTCCCTCTGTGTAAATGTGTGGTACTGCATCTGCTTCTCCTGGCTTCTCTCTGCAGTGCTCCCTCTGTGTAAATGTGTGGTACTGCATCTGCCTCTCCTGGCTTCTCTCTGCAGTGCTCCCTCTGTGTAAATGTGTGGTACTGCATCTGCTTCTCCTGGCTTCTCTCTGCAGTGCTCCCTCTGTGTAAATGTGTGGTACTGCATCTGCTTCTCCTGGCTTCTCTCTGCATTGCTCCCTCTGTGTAAATGTGTGGTACTGCATCTGCTTCTCCTGGCTTCTCTCTGCAGTGCTCCCTCTGTGTAAATGTGTGGTACTGCATCTGCCTCTCCTGGCTTCTCTCTGCAGTGCTCCCTCTGTGTAAATGTGTGGTACTGCATCTGCTTCTCCTGGCTTCTCTCTGCATTGCTCCCTCTGTGTAAATGTGTGGTACTGCATCTGCCTCTCCTGGCTTCTCTCTGCAGTGCTCCCTCTGTGTAAATGTGTGGTACTGCATCTGCTTCTCCTGGCTTCTCTCTGCATTGCTCCCTCTGTGTAAATGTGTGGTACTGCATCTGCTTCTCCTGGCTTCTCTTTGCAATGCCCCCTCTGTGTAAATGTGTGGTACTGCATCTTTTGGCTTGTCTTCATTCCGCATTGCTCCTTTCTCTGGATATGCATATTTGGGACTGCCTCCTAGCCAGTATTTTACGAGCAGACCTGTAAAATCTTTACTTGGTTACAGTAATAAGGCAGTGGAAATTATGTGGAAGATGTTAGTCGTTTGTATAAAATTCCCCCTACTCTATGTGCATCTGACATTGTTTTGCTGTTCCCCCACTTTCTCTCTCAGAGTGAAATTGGCCTGATGGGGGTGGATGGTAAAATGTACAAGGGGCGGCTGGATAAAAGCCTCTTCAATCATGTTACGGAGAAGGAGCCTTCAGGTGAGTGTCAGCTCTGTGGCCCAGCTTCAGCTAGCACTGCATTCAGCACCCCGTAATTAACCTATCTTCTCTGCAGGTGTGAAGACCCCACAACCTCCATACAAAGTAGTGTTGGAGAGAGCTCGCTCCGCTACCTCCCTGCACAGGCAACCCAGCTCGCCAGTTACACGTAAGTCCTGTTGTGTGGGAGTCGCGATAAGGGAAGAAACAGGACAGGCTGGAAAATTGGCTGGTAGACTGATGTTAGCACAGTGATGTTTTACAGCAGTGGATGCTTTTATAGAATGACTCTGTGTTGGGTTTGGCAGAGAAGGGGTTAGTAGACTGATGATCTACTGAGAGAAATCTGTTGAGTTTGATGTTGAAGGGTTTGGTAGTATCAGGCTCTGCCAAGTTTGATGTGAAAGGATAAATCCAAATGACACAGTGGTTCTCAGGCCATGTTCCACTGAACCCCAGGGTTCCATGAAGAAGTGCAAAGGGTTCCACAGAAGAAATGTAAACAATGGCGGACAGTGGAACAAGGCTAGGGTGACCGTTCGTGTACGTTTAAAGGGATAGTAATACTTAAAATGTAAAAAAAAATATGTTGTAGGGTTTATCCCCCTGAGTAAAACAAGAGTACTCCCACTGCTGAAAGGTGTTTCATTCAAAAGTTATTAATTTTCAAAGTTGAATTTTTTAGGTGCAATATCACAGTGGCCTGAAATTGTACAGTGGCGCTGTTGCTACACCATCCTATGGAGATTTATGGTCAACTGACCAGAGTTGTCCATAGGATCGTGTAGCAACAGCGCCACTGTACAATTTCAGGCCACTGTGATATTGCACCTAAAAAATTCAACTTTGAAAATTAATAACTTTTGAATGAAACACCTCTCAGCAGTGGGAGTACTCTTGTTTTACTCAGGAGGATAAACCCTACAACATATTTTTTTTTACATTTTAAGTATTACTATCCCTTTAATTCTGTGATTACCAGTAGCTGTGTGTAATGTTGGACAATGTTATAGTGTGCCATCTTATAACAAGAACTGCAGAGTATCCACTTCTAAATGTAACCTTATTAATTATCATACATGTTTACCAAATAACGTATCTTTAAGTTATTGGTACCAACTAGCTTTCACATACATTTAAAGGGATAGTAATACTTTGTTTTATCTTTATTTTATTTTGTAGGCATTAAAAAAACATGAAGAACGATATAAGTCTGATCTCTCAAACCTTTATGGTTTAAGAGATATTCACAAGCAAAATATCCCCCCCCTGCTCAGCCAGATCAGAAGGGAGGTGCCCAGGTAGACTGCAGAGAGGGACAATCTTCAATTAAGATAAGGGAAAAAGCAGCAAAACTTGTCAAGGGGGGCAGAGATTTCATTGTTTTCATACAAAGAAGATTGTCCCCTTCTGTTATCTGTCCTGTCATACAACCAGACTCACATCTGAGAAGAGATGGCTTACACTAGGTAAAAGGGGCGGGAGGGGGACACTTTGTTTGTGAATATCTCATAAACCATAAAGGTCTGAGAGATAAGACTTATATCATTCTTCATGTTTTTTTAATGCCTACAAAATAAAATAAAGTTAAAATGAAGTATTACTATCCCTTTAAGGATCAGAGGGGACACGAAACACACGGAGCACCCTCTGGTCCAAGGCTGCAACAACGAATCAATAAAATCGATAAAAATCGATAATGAGAATCGTTGCCAACGATTCTCATTATCGATTCGTTGTGCAGCGATTCGTTGCGCCGCCCAGCAGCCCCACAGCCGCCGGATGCTGTCTTCTTACTTCCCTCATTGATGACATCCGGTGCGCAACGCCAAACGCGGAGACGCCGCGTGGAGTTTGCAGGTATTTTCTTCCTCTGTTCTGAGGCCAGTTTAAAACTGGCGCCCAGACAGAGGAAGAAAACCACTGCACACTGCACGCGGCGTCTCCGCGTTTGGCGTTGCGCACCGGATGTCATCAATGAGAGAAAGTGAAAAAGAGGTACGGGGGAGAGACATACAAGGGGGAGACAGAGAGAAAAGTAAATGGGGAGACAGAGAGGGAGAAGTACATGGGGAGAAAGAGGCACAAGGGGGAGAGAGAGAAGTACAAGGGGGAAGAAAGAGAGGTACAAGGGGGGGGAGAGAGGTACGGGGGAGAGACATACAAGGGGGAGAGAGAGAGAGAAAAGTACATGGGGAGACTGAGGCACAAGGGGGAGAGAGAGAAGTACAAGGGGGAAGAAAGAGGTACAAGGGGGGGAGAGAGGTGCACAAAAGGGGAGAGAGGTACAAGGGGGAGAGAGAGAGGTACAAGGGGGGGGGAGAGGTACAAGGGGGGAGAGAGAGGCGCACAAAAGGGGAGAGAGAGAGAGAAGCACAAAAGGGGAGAGAGAGAGAGAAGCACAAAAGGAGGGAGAGAGAGAGAAGTACAAGGGGGGAGAGAGGTACAAGGGGGGAGAGAGAGAGGTACGGGGGGGAGAGAGAGAGGTACAGGGTGGGGGGAGAGAGAGGTACAAGGGGGGAGAGAGAGGCGCACAAAAGGGGAGAGAGAGAGAAGCACAAAAGGAGAGAGAGGTACAAGGGGGGAGAGAGGTACAAGGGGGGGAGAGAGAGAGGTACAAGGGGGGAGAGAGAGGCGCACAAAAGGGGAGAGAGAGAGAAGTACAAGGGGGGAGAGAGAAGTACAAGGGGGGAGAGAGAGGTACAAGGGGGGGAGAGAGAGGTACAAGGGGGGGAGAGAGAGGTACAAGGGGGAGAGAGAAGTACAAGGGGGAGAGAGAAGTACAAGGGGGGGAGAAAGGCGCAAGGGGGGGAGAGAGAGAGAGAGAAGTACAAGGGGGGAGAAAGAGGCGCAAGGGGGGGAGAGAGAGAGAAGTACAAGGGGGGAGAGATAGAGGTGCAAGGGGGAGAGAGAGAGAAGTACAAGGGGGGGAGAAATAGAGGCGCAAGGGGGAGAAAGAGGTGCATAGACCCCATGGTGAAATAATAACAATTACACGTGTTAATGTGTAAAGTTTTTTATTCTGCTGTTTGTTTTTAACACGGTTTGTTCATTAAATCAGTTTAAATAATGAAAAATTAGCATATTGTTAATCGATTAATCGAAAAAATAATCGGCCAACTAATCGATTATCAAAATAATCGTTAGTTGCAGCCCTACTCTGGTCCTTAAAGGGATAGTAATACTTTGTTTTATCTTTATTTTATTTTGTAGGCATAAAAAAAACATGAAGAACGATATAAGTCTTATCTCTCAAACCTTTATGGTTTGAGAGATATTCACAAGCAAAGTTCCCCTCCCGCCCCTTTTACCTAGTGTAAGCCATCTCTTCTCAGATGTGGAATGCAGTCCATAGACCAGACAGATAACAGCAGGGGACAATCTTCTTCCTATGAGAACAATGAAAGCCCTGTCCCCCTTGACAAGTTTTTCAGGTTTTTCCCTTATCTTAATTGAAGATTGTCCCTCTCTGCGGTCTACCTGGGCACCTCCCTTCTGATCTGGCTGAGCAGTGTTACATCAGTAAAAGGGGCGGAAGGGGGATAGTTTATCATTGAATTACTCTTGTACTACAACTCTGACAGAATTGAAATAACACTCTCCAAAGTCCAAATACCATGATGATTAATTAGAGCTGCTTTTATTATGAAACATTACTATCCCTTTAAAAAACAAATTAAATGCCCCCAGTGCCATCTCTCAAACCTTTATGGTTTGAGAGATATCTGCTTTCAAAGTTCCCCCTCCCCTGACATCAGCGGTCTAACTGACTACAGGGGAATTTGGTCCTGGGACTGGTGGAGGCTCTGCAGCAGAGCCGAGATCGCGTTAATGAAAAAGAAATCCTTCACTGAAATGGTCTTCTGTGTGCGCTTGCAAACCAAGAACACGTAGAAGACCATTCCAGTTAAGGATTTCTTTTGCAATAACACAATCTCGGCTCTGCTGCAGAGCCTCCGCCAGTCCCGGGACCAGATTCCCCTGTAGTCAGTTAGACCGCTGATGTCAGGGGAGGGGGAACTTTGAAAGCAGATATCTCTCAAACCATAAAAGTTTGAGCGATGGCACTGGGGGCATTTAATTTGTTTTTTTAAGGGCTACAAGATGCAGTATAATAAAATGTAAGTATTACTATCCCTTTAACACCTTGCTGTAAAGGTCTATAATGTATTGCAAAGCAATGTACCAGAGACCTTGCTAGCATTCAAGTGGTTAGCAAATCTGATTGTAACTAGGGTTGCATCGATACCGATACTGGTATCGGTGCCGATACCAGCATTTGCGCGAGTACTTGTACTCGCGCAAATGCGGCCGATGCCAGCACCGATACCCTGTGTCAGGGTCGGTGCTGCAGAGAGGGAGCCCGGGGAGCTGCTCACAATGCTCCCCGGCCACCTCTCTCACTCCTGCAGAGTCGGAGCATTGCCGCGGGTTACCATGGCAACGCTCCGACGCTGACCTCTGCCGGGGCTCGCGAGAGAACAGCGAGCACCCGGCAGAGGAGAGTAAAGGAGGCAAAATGGGGCAGTGGGTGGTGAAAGAGGCAGACAGTGGGGTCAAGAGGGAGAAAAAGTCAAAAGGAGGAAGGATCAGGAGACCAAAGGAGGGGGGCCAAGAAGAGGCAAAAGGAGGGGGGATCAGGAGGGAGAAAGAGGCAAAAGGGTGACTCAAGGAGGAGTGGGAGAAAGGGGGATCAAAAGCCAAGACAAAAGAAGGGGGCTCAAGAGGGGTAGAATGAAGCAAAAGGTGGGAATCAAGAGGGGGAGAAAGAGTCAAAAGGGGAGAGTCTGGAGAGGTGGTGTGTGTCTGTGTATATATATAAATATTTTTCAAGTACCCACCAATACAAATTACCAATACTTTTTTTTTGCGGTCATTTGCCAGTTTTCCAAGTACCTAAAACATGTAGGTACTTAGAAAACTAGCAAATGACCGCAAAAAAAAGGTATCGGTAATTGGTATCGGTGAATACTTGAAAAAAGTATCGGTACCCGTACTCGGTCTTAAAAAATAGGTATCGGTGCATCTCTAATTGTAACATTTTCAGATTTAATTAGATACAAAAGCCTGAGAACCACTGATTTCAGGGAATCGGTAGATCTCTCAAATCAGGGACAGTGACCCACCATTCCTCTTCTCTTACCGCCCCGCAGGCTCTCAGACTCACACGGCTTGGACCTCCCGCACGTCCTTCCATGTGCCGTCTTCCTCCGACATCCCCATGCCAGAGCAGCAGCCGGCAAGCAGTGTGGAGCCGTGCCCCTAAGGGTCTGTGTGCGCACACACCGGGAGAAGGGCAACCTCAGCATCGGCACAATCACCACCCTGTTCCGCTGTGAGGCTGATGTAAGAAGGAGAACTAGGGGAGATGCCCTAATGTGTGATAAAGTGGAGATAACTTCTCCAGTGATATCACGTCTCCAATTCCTATGTTATTCTATGGAGCCAATGCACTAAGTTATCTCCTACTTGAAAAATTTTAGTTCATAGGGCCCACAGAATAACATAGGAACTGGAGACGTTATATCACCCCTTAGTGCATCTACCCCCGGCAGTAACTCTGAGTAAACAAACTACACCACAGGGGAAACATAATTACTCTTAAATTTCTAATTGATTTAAATTGGGCTTTTAAAATGTCCCTGTCCCCTAAAACAACTTTTTACATTGTGAAAGAAATTCCAGAATTCCAGATGATTTTTATTTGGAAAACAAGTTTTTGAGATAATATAGATGAGGACAATTCCAGTGTTAGTGCTACACTACCTACACTGTTCAGTGTCACTTTACCCTTTAATTGCTGAGGGATGTGGGCAGTGCATTGCCCACCTTCCCTAGCACTGAAAGGGTTAAGTGTCAGAGAGTGGGGGCTCCATGGTGCACATTAATTTGCATAAAGTATAAATCTAAATAACTCAAATATTAATTTCTTTACATTCCAGCCACTCTCTTTAAAGGGATAGTAATACTTACGTGTTACTAATCCCTATAGTAAAGTCCTTTTAAAAATACATGTATTGCCCCCAGTGTCATCTCTCAAACCTTTATGGTTTGAGAGATAATCGCTCCTAAAGTTGCCCTCCCCCTTCCCCAAATTCAGTGTTGTAGCTGACTGAAGGGAAATCGGGTCATAGATCATCAGGCGGCTCTGCAGCAGAGCAGCGATCGCGTTAATTAAAAAAAATATTTCACTAAAACAGTCTTCTACGTGTGCTTGCAAACCAATCACAAACCAAGCACACGTATAAGACCATTTCAGTGAAAGTTTTATTTTTTATTAACACGATCGCGGCTGTGCTGGAGAGCCGCCTGATGATCTATGACCCGATTTCCCTTCAGTCAGCTAGAACGCTGACTATGGGAAAGGGGGAGGGAGAGGGCAGCTTTAGGAGCGATCAGCTCTCAAACCATAAAGGTTTTAGAGATGAAACTGGGGGCAATACATTTATTTTTAAAAGGACTTTACTATAGGGATTATTAATACTTAAGTATTACTATCCCTTTAAAACAGTACACATGAATAGAAATCTTTATTTAAATTTCCTCCCCCCGACCCTTCCATTTACATCACCTCCATCATTCAGAAGAAGCGGACTCTGATCGCCCAACCAGGCACTGCCCACTGAGCTCTGGTAACTATGGTAATGTTACTCATGTTCAGACCGAGGGAGATATTTCCCTTGGATGCTTTCCCCAAATCCTGACAGTAACTACAGTAAAAGTGAAAGAGTTCAGACGAGGGGAATCTCCCTCTCAGTTTGAATGGTGAGTAGCGTTACAGTAGCGGTCACTCTCGGTAGGCAGTGTCTGGTCAAGCGACCATCACCTACTTCTGTTTTAAAGGAATGGGACAGGATCTGGGGGATTTTAATAAAGATTACACTCAAACACTCCCTAAAATAGTTTACAATAAATAGAAAAAAATATATATTTATAGTCTTTATTATTTATTCACCCCTTTGAGTGCCAATGCATTGCACCTCTCTGGCACTCATAGGGGTTAAAAGCCCCATTTGAATCAATGACCATTTTTATTGATCCTCTTTGGTAAAGTTGGTGTGCCTCAGAACTACTGGGGGGGGGGGGGAGTATGCACTAAGGCGTGATCAAGAGGTGATAATGTGGAGATAACTTGTTCAGTTCCTTTATCCTATGGAGCCAATTCACTAAGATTTCTTCAGCTTTGGAGATCTTAGTACATAGGTTCCATAGAATAATATAGGAACTGAAGACGTGATATCACTGGAGAAATCGTCTCTGCGTTATCACCGTTTTATCACGCCTTAGTGTATAACCTTCCTTTTCTTAGTACATCAACCTCTGTGTTCCTCCCACAAAACCACACACCTCCCTGGTCTTGTAATTAAGAGTTTTTTATTTGATTTTCCTCGTGTACAGTATATCAATAAATCTGGAATCCTTTATATCATTGCACCAGCCTCGAACACATGGAGAGAAATTTCATCGGCTGGTGGCCGACAGCTTTTTCACATCGGGTAAATACATCATACTGGAACGTGTGTGCAATTTTGGAGCAAACCAACTGCGCGGTAGGGGACACCTAAAAATTCCCCAGATCCCCATTGATTTAAATGGAAATTTTAACCCCATGAATACTGGAGAGGCTCCAACACATTCAAAAAAGTTAAATTTGCCCCAGATTTGCACAACTTTTATACGTGCCGATCACCATCACTTATATCAAACCACACACAGCCCTCAAACGTCTGTGTACCTTGTTTCTTTATAGAGAACAATGACTGACAGCACTGCTGCCCAATCAGCTGCAAGTTTTGCTGCACCTGTCCAGAACACAGGGGTATTGCTTAATGGACAGCTAACACCTCATAATAATAACAACCACCCACTTATCTTACTGTGGACAGAAAATGCCAATGGCCCCCCCATGAATTTTGCTTTTGTTTAAGAGATAACATCTTAAATCAGTCCTGGATCTAAATTTTTTTTTTTTTCCCCAAACTGAAA
The DNA here is from genome assembly GCA_037306005.1 of Rhinophrynus dorsalis. NCBI lineage: Eukaryota > Metazoa > Chordata > Amphibia > Anura > Rhinophrynidae > Rhinophrynus > Rhinophrynus dorsalis. The sequence goes on from CM074725.1 coordinate 16,704,038, forward strand.
CAATCAGAGCGAATTAACCTATTTAACCCTTAAGGACCATGTGCCGTACTATGACGTCACACGGTTTTTGCCTTACGGACCGGTGACTGCCATAGCACATCACATATATTTTACTTACGGCGCTTCTCCGGGACCACTGTAAGTAAAAATGGGGACTGAAATTGACCTCTCCAAGACTGGAGAGCTCTCTCAGACCCCAACGTGGCACGCCGGTACACGTAACAGGTCACATGTACTGGCGCGTCGGAAAGACCAAAGCAGTTCTTATGGGAAGGTTACTTCTCAGGACCCTGGTCCTTAAGGGGTTAAGAACCAAAGTGGGGCACAAGGCAATGCAAAGAATGCATTGCACACCCCTCAACTTCTTAAAGGGTTAAGATTACCATATGCAGTGGACAGAGTTTCAGGTCCCACGGTCCCGCCAGCAACTGTCATGTCCGCCTCAAGGGCTGATCCAGGACTGTGTGAAGATGTTTGTCTCTTAACCCTCTGAGTGCCAGAGGGGTACACACCGCACTGTGAAGCGATGTGGTGCGTATCCCTCTGGCAATCAAAAGGTTAAAAAAAAAACACACAAAAACACAAGGGCAACATTCATAGAGGCCATTAGGATTTTCTTGTTATAGTAAGGAAAGTGGGAGGTTATTATTATTATCCCAGGTTTTAATGCCTGCTTAGTGCCAATCTCGATACTGGTAATGGTGCCATTGGGCAGCATAGTACACTAATAATACATTAGGGTGATCCATGTTCTGGGACATTGGGAAGCCTAGAAACCTCCCTCATACATCATTAGCCCAATGAGGAATAGTGGGGTTCACAAAGTATTGCAAAGCACTGCAACTGCACCCCTCTGTCTTCAAGGATTTAAAGGAGCGGTAAACCTTTTAAGAATTATATATATTTCCTGTTAAATAAAACAAGGATATTCCCACTGCTGTTTGATTTTTTCATTCAAAAGTTATTAAAGCTAAAAACATTTTGTTTAAATAAAAACTTTACAACAGCAACAATAAATGAACAAAAATACATTTCTTTATAGTGTTTTCTATGGGAGATCACTGATTACGTCTGTCATTATTAAGTGTTAGTATAATAGATGATAGCAAAATAGCAGTTTAATCTTTCAATAGCAAAACAAAAATCTAAATAAAACTCTCGGCACTGGGATTACCTTTGTTTTACTCAACAGGAAAAGCCATTTAACGTTTTTTTTTTTGTTCATAAAAAAAAATACACAATGGGGATTATGTACTAAGGTGTGATAAAGAGGTGATAAAATTGGAGACAGAAACAAGTTTTAGGGGCCAGCTGGGATTTTCGGAGCATATTTACGTGAATATAAAATATCCTTCAAAACTTAGTAGCCAGTTGATCCCAAACTGCAGGGTTTTATTCCCAATTCACACTCCTGTTTTATCTATGATGCTGTCTGGCAGAGAATTTGAGTCACAGACCACAGCTTGTAAATAACACTTCCACCTGGTGACATTAATTGAAAATTGCAGTTGAATATAAAAAAAAAAAACATCTGAGCTGTAACAACTTTTAAATGAACTATATACATAAAAAGTTCACTGCTCCGTTAACCCCTTCGATGCTACAGTTTTCTCCAACTGTTTCAAGCGTTAATTTCTCTTTTAACAACATGGCTTTTTCCTTTCATACTCAATATCCTTCCGGTCCATTTAATACATTTAACTATTAGAGGACCGAACAATTCATTGCACCTTCCTCTGATATTAACTCTCCCTCTCTCCCACTGCACCCCCTCTGACATTAACTCCCTCTCTCCCACTGCACCCCCTCTGACATTAACTCCCTCTCTCCCACTGCACCCCCCTCTGACATTAACTCCCTCTCTCCCACTGCACCCCCCTCTGACATTAACTCCTCTCTCCCACTGCACCCCCTCTGACATTAACTCCGTCTCTCCCACAGCACCCCCCTCTGACATTAACTCCCTCTCTCCCATGGCACCACCCACTGACATTAACTCCCTCTCTCCCACCTCACTGCAGTTTGAGTGTCATCAGGTTAACAAAGCCGAGGATTTTCCTCAAAGATGTTTTTAGTCCTTCATGCGGTTGAGAAAGAATGATGTTGGACATTATTCTTACTTTTTTCACCATAGCGGTGTTCCAAAAAGGTATGTGAAGGATCGGTGTAACAAGCTGAGATTCCAAAAGGAAAAGACAATTAAGAATAGGGGGAACTGTTAGAGTAGCACAGGGGAGGGCACTTTGAATACAAAATGTAGTATAGCACTGTTTGACACCCCAGTTTAAAAACACGTAATTATTGGTGAGGTCTAAAATTCACTAAAACATCTCATTGGCTTGAGGATTCCAGGGACAGAAATCAATCTCTATGGCCCAGTTAAGGCTGATGTACCAAAAAGAACTGAAATAATTATGAGGCAAACCATTGTCACCTCAGTGCACGAACAAAAGCCTCTAGAGCGGTATTCAGCACATTGCGGAGTAATGCGTTGAAGTTCTCTCTAGAATTCAAGGGGTTGAAGAAGCAATAAACTTTTCTTATGAAAATATATATATATATTGTAGGGCTTTTTCTCTTACATAAAATAAGGCTATTCCCACTGCTGAGAGATACATATTTCCAGATTTATTATAGTTTAAACTTATGTTTTTATACATTAGCAGTGCCCTCTAGTGCACAGATTCCAATTAGTTATTCTGTTACATTCTGTTTCAGGGGAAACTCGGTGACATACAGTTTTCCTTAGAATGTGATAGAAACTGCTGAGTCACTTCCTGTCAGCTAGAATTATCAGGAAGTAATCACACTGTAATTCACTTCCTGATCATTTAATAAACCAAATGACATTGGTGTTCTTGTTTTACTCATCAAGAAAAACTCTAACATACAGGTTTTCATAAAAATGTTTACCGTTCGTTTAAACGGACAGTATTGTGTAATTATATATTTTTCCTGCCAAGTAACAAGTGTGCTCACACTTCTGAGAGATGTTCTATTCAATACTTATTACAGGTCAAACTTGCCTTTGTTTGTGTGCAGTACCGCCATGGCCTGAAATTTTGCAGTGGTGCTGTTGTGAAAGCAGGCTGTAGCGGGTTCTTACGACTGACAGTAACTGTCCATAAACTGCAATAGCAACAGCGCCTCCATAACATTTCAGGCCATGGAAATACTGCACTCACAAAAATGCATGTTTGAGCTGCAATAAGTTTACAAAAAAACATCTACATCTCCCAGCAGTGTGAGTACCCTTGCTTTACTTAACCAGATAAACCCTGAAATCTTTATTTTTATATATTATGCAATACTATACATTTAAAAGCCCATTTAAATCAGTGGTGGGGGAGAAGGGGTGATAATTGTTATATGCCCCTACATTGCAGGTGGTTTAATCCAGAATTACTCCAGTTCTTCTTAAAGAAGAAGTAACACCTCCTGATAAACCAACACTTGCCTTACTATGGCCAGAAAATCCTAAGGGCCCCTATCCACTGCACACTCCTCTAGTCCTTAACCCTTTGACTGCCAGAGAAATATGCAACGCATTGCTTTTGCAATGCGTTGTGTACCCCACTGGCACTCAGAGGGTTAACTAGGCTCATGCCCTTTGATGTCTTCATGCACAGATTAAAGAGGTTTTCACTTAAAATGGGAAAAATTCATAGGGGTCATTAGGGTTTTCTGGCCATTATATAGTAAGTGGGGGTTATTATTTTTAGGTGTTTCCTCTCCTTTAAAGTGGAACTAACAGTTTATAAGGACTTTCAACAGCTTTGAAAAATCACCTATATTATTAATATTCTTTATTTATATAACACCAATGTACTCCGCAGCACTGAATCCTATATAATAATTCACTAAAAGTTTGTCAAGACGCAGTCATGCTTACTAGAGACTGCTGCGCCCCGCTCCGTATCAGCCACGTTACGGCAGTCTCTACTGCGCATGACTGCACCGTGACCGGCCTGCACTGTAACCCGTGTACACGGGATCGTCAACTACTATATTTATATTTGCCATTATTTAAAGCTATAGTTTACAATCTAGTTAGCTTTATTTATGTGTCGGTTTAATGCAAAATTAGGCTGTACTGGCTGACATAGGCTGGTGTGTCAGATACTAACATTCCAGGCTCCCTCCCAACTGCCACTTCCTACCAGGAAGTACCAGCTAATGTTTATAAAGTGACAAATTAATAAAGCTAAATATCTCTCAAACTAGAGTTTTAAAGGAGCAGTAAACTTTTTTCATGAAAAAAACATATATTGTAGTGCTCTCACTGCTGACAGATGCATATTTCCACAGTTATTACAGTTTATACCTGTATTTATTTACATTAGCAGTGCCCCCTAGTGGTCAAATTCCTATTAGTTCTCCTGTTACATTCTACTGAAGAGGAAAGTCAGTGACATACAGTTTTCCATAGAATGTGATAGACACTGCTGAGTCACTTCCTGTCAGAACTATCAGGAAGTAAACGCACAGGAAATTCACTTCCAGGTTATTTGAACTTTTGTAACTTCTGAATAAAACAACTCACAGCGGTGGGAGTGACCTTGTTTTACTCAGCAGGAAAAGCTATGTAACGTATACGTTTTCATAAAAAAAAGTTTGCTGCTTCTTTAAATGAAGAACGGCTAACACAAATATAGATGCTGTTGAAAGCCCTTTCAGAATCATCCAACTCATTCTAAAGTGTTACTTCCACTTTAACCCTCTGAGTGTCAGAGGGGTGTCCGACGCATTGCAAAGCAATGCGTTGGACACTCAGAGGGTTAATACTTCGGCTCCTCTTCATTCTGGATATCCCTGTAATAGCCAGTGGTGCATTGAGGTATGGCTGCGGTTCCATCAGCTGATGAAGGTGACGCTTTGCCAGGGGAATAATGCAGAGGGCATTAGAGAAGGACAATGCTCTTCATGGGATTGGTCACCTCTGGCGTAAAGCCCTGCAGATTTGAGGTAATAAGAGATCATCTGCAGGAAAATCACTGCCACTGTGGTATTGCTATGGCAAGATACCCTGTACCACTACAGTGCCTACCCTGCAGATCCTTGGCAGGTTAGCCCCTTAACAAAGTCTACATGCCACGTTCCGCCATCCTCCCTCTCCTGTCACCCTATACAACTCATCTCTCTGCCTCTGCTGCGGAGCTAGGGTCTGCTCCTCTGCTTCCGTTGGAGCATTGTGCCAAGCCAGAAGTTGGAGGCCCTGTGCCCATTTGCTGTACTCGTGGATCCTGAGAAAAGTGGCCGCTCATGCCGCCCTGCTGGAGAGGAGGGGACGTAGCCAGCGAGGAGAGGTATCCGCTGTCTGAGGCCTTCAGGCGGGAGAACATGGTGAGGGCATCCGGGAAATTTGGAGGGGTGGCCGGTGTGTTGGCAGGAGTGCCCATCTGAAGGGGAATAGAATGAGTCACTTTATAACTTAGTAAAATAAGTTCAAACAAGTAATTCTGGGGCAAAACTTTTTTTAATCACAGGGTACAAATAAATATTTCCAGTGTTTAATGGGGATTTAACCCCTGGATTGCCAGAAAGCCCTTATGGTACATTTGGTTTGCCCCAGAATTACCGAATCTCAGTCTCCTCCTTATTGATAGAGGAGTCCATCATACAGCAGTCAGCTATATCATTCTATACAGTTACTCTGTAAAGGGTTAACCCTTTGAGCGCCAGAAAGGCAATGCGTTGGCTACCTCTCTGGCACTCAAATGGTAGGTCGGTAGGTCCGTGGAATGACGTTCAGGACTGACTGAATACGATATGTCTTGAACAAAAGGTACAAGGATGAAATTCATAGTGGTGCTGGACTTTTGGGGACATAGTAAGGTAAGTGGCGGGTTATTATCAGACAGTGCGAGACAGAGATATAAAACACATACATCTGCACGTATACTAGATACACTGCTGTATGATAGACTCCTTTCTAGAGACGTTATCTGCATTTAGAGCAAATAGGTATTATTTCCTATGGCTTCTCTGCTCGGTCCTTTGTGTCTCCTACCCGTCACCTCTTCTGAACCAATTCTCTCTCCCCTTCCGTCACATTTATCCCCATTCTCCCCCACCATACTCTCCATTCCCTCTCCATTCCTATATTTAACCCCCCAGTTTCTCAGAATCTCACCTCTATTCACATTATCTCGTCCTTTCCTTTCTTTCATGCTCTTAACATATGAATTTTAGCTCCCCTACACTAACCCTATGCACGGTCTCACTCTCTCCTATCTCGATATCTCCCCTTCTGTCTAACACGGGATTTCCAACTAATGCCCTAAAGGACACCTAATAGGCCGGGATTTATGTTTATCCTTCCTCGACCCCAGAGTTATCAGTCAATATGGCTGACTCTCAAGCTGTCATGCACTCAGCTAATGAGATCCTTCAATACTGCCTCTTTAGGTGCAGTCAGCTGACACAGGTCTCCCCCTCATAAATCCAGGCCCTCCCATACCTATATCTTACCACTCGCTCTTACCCATTACTCCGACCTCTCTCTTACCCGTTCCTCCCACCTCTCTCTTACCCGTTACTCCCTCCTCTCTCTTACCCGTTCCTCCCACCTCTCTCTTACCCGTTACTCCCTCTTCTCTCTTACCCGTTACTCCCACCTCTCTCTTACCCGTTACTCCCTCCTCTCTCTTACCCGTTACTCCCTCCTCTCTCTTACCCGTTACTCCCACCTCTCTCTTACCCGTTACTCCATCCTCTCTCTTATCAGTTACTCCCTCCTCTCTCTTACCCGTTACTCCCTCTTTATACCTCCCTCTTTTCTCTTGCTCATACTTTCCCCTGACCCCTCTCTTGTGCATGTCTCCCCTGCCCGCTCTCTTGTGCATGTCTCCCCTGACCCCTCTCTTGTGCATGTCTCCCCTGCCCGGACTCTTGTGCATGTCTCCCCTGCCCGGACTCTTGTGCATGTCTCCCCTGCCCGCTCTCTTGTGCATGTCTCCCCTGCCCGCTCTCTTGTGCATGTCTCCCCTGCATGTCTCCCCTGCCCGCTCTCTTGTGCGTGTCTCCCCTGCCCGCTCTCTTGTGCGTGTCTCCCCTGCCCGCTCTCTTGTGCGTGTCTCCCCTGCCCGCTCTCTTGTGCGTGTCTCCCCTGCCCGCTCTCTTGTGCATGTCTCCCCTGCCCGCTCTCTTGTGCATGTCTCCCCTGCCCGCTCTCTTGTGCATGTCTCCCCTGCCCGCTCTCTTGTGCATGTCTCCCCTGCCCGCTCTCTTGTGCGTGTCTCCCCTGCCCGCTCTCTTGTGCGTGTCTCCCCTGCCCTCTCTCTTGTGCGTGTCTCCCCTGCCCGCTCTCTTGTGCGTGTCTCCCCTGCCCGGACTCTTGTGCGTGTCTCCCCTGCCCGCTCTCTTGTGCGTGTCTCCCCTGCCCGCTCTCTTGTGCGTGTCTCCCCTGCCCGCTCTCTTGTGCGTGTCTCCCCTGCCCGCTCTCTTGTGCGTGTCTCCCCTGCCCGCTCTCTTGTGCGTGTCTCCCCTGCCCGCTCTCTTGTGCGTGTCTCCCCTGCCCGCTCTCTTGTGCGTGTCTCCCCTGCCCGCTCTCTTGTGCGTGTCTCCCCTGCCCGCTCTCTTGTGCGTGTCTCCCCTGCCCGCTCTCTTGTGCGTGTCTCCCCTGCCCGCTCTCTTGTGCGTGTCTCCCCTGCCCGCTCTCTTGTGCGTGTCTCCCCTGCCCGCTCTCTTGTGCGTGTCTCCCCTGCCCGCTCTCTTGTGCGTGTCTCCCCTGCCCGCTCTCTTGTGCGTGTCTCCCCTGCCCGCTCTCTTGTGCGTGTCTCCCCTGCCCGCTCTCTTGTGCGTGTCTCCCCTGCCCGCTCTCTTGTGCGTGTCTCCCCTGCCCGCTCTCTTGTGCGTGTCTCCCCTGCCCGCTCTCTTGTGCGTGTCTCCCCTGCCCGCTCTCTTGTGCGTGTCTCCCCTGCCCGCTCTCTTGTGCATGTCTCCCCTGCCCGCTCTCTTGTGCATGTCTCCCCTGCCCGCTCTCTTGTGCATGTCTCCCCTGACCAATCTTTTCCTGTGCATACCTCCAATGCCCCTTCTTTGCTGTGCCTCCTTTCCTGTTTCTTGCACACATCACCTTCTACCCGTAACCCCCTCCTTCCCTTTCTCTGTCATGAATGTGTTGGACTCTTCCCTGGTTGGTGTCACTTACCATCTGGTGGTGTGGGATGTACGGGTGGTTGGACTCCTGGAAGAAGGCGCTGAGGGCAGTCTGAAGAGAGGGAGATATGGATCAGATATGAGTGAATGTGAGGCAGGGCAGGAGTGGAGGTATTAGAGGCAGGGGTTAGAGGCAGGGGTGGGTGTATTAGTGGCAGGGGTGGAGGTATTAGAGGCAGGGGTTAGAGGCAGGGGTGGGTGTATTAGTGGCAGGGGTGGAGGTATTAGAGGCAGGGGTGGAGGTGTTAGAGGCAGGAGTGGAGGTGTTAGAGGCAGGGGAGTAGGTATTAGAGGCAGGGATGAAGGTAATAGAGGCAGGGGTGGAGGTATTAGTGGCAGGGGTGGAGGTATTAGAGGCAGGGGTGGAGGTATTAGAGGCAGGGGTGGAGGTATTAGAGGCAGGGGTGGAGGTATTAGTGGCAGGGGTGGAGGTATTAGAGGCAGGGGTGGAGGTATTAGAGGCAGGGGTGGAGGTATTAGTGGCAGGGGTGGAGGTATTAGAGGCAGGGGGTTAGAGGCAGGGGTGGGTGTATTAGAGGCAGGGGTGGAGGTATTAGAGGCAGGGGTGGAGGTATTAGAGGCGTGGAGGTATTAGAGGAAGGGGTGGAGGTATTAGAGGCAGGGGTGGAGGTATTAGAGGCAGGGGTGGAGGTATTAGTGGCAGGGGTGGAGGTATTAGTGGCAGGGGTGGAGGTATTAGAGGCAGGGGTGGAGGTATTAGTGGCAGGGGTGGAGGTATTAGAGGCAGGGGTGGAGGTATTAGAGGCAGGGATGGGTGTATTAGAGGCAGGGGTGGAGGTATTAGAGGCAGGGGTGGAGGTATTAGAGGCAGGGGAGGAGGTATTAGAGGCAGGGGTGGAGGTATTAGAGGCAGGGGTGGAGGTATTAGAGGCAGGGATGGGTGTATTAGAGGCAGGGGTGGAGGTATTAGAGGCAGGGGTGGAGGTATGAGAGGAAGGGATGGAGGTATTAGAGGCAGGGGTGGAGGTATTAGAGGCAGGGGTGGAGGTATTAGTGGCAGGGGTGGAGGTATTAGAGGCAGGGGATGGGTGTATTAGAGGCAGGGGTGGAGGTATTAGAGGCAGGGATGGGTGTATTAGAGGCAGGGGTGGAGGTATTAGAGGCAGGGGTGGAGGTATTAGTGGCAGGGGTGGAGGTATTAGAGGCAGGGGTGGAGGTATTAGAGGCAGGGGTGGAGGTATTAGAGGCAGGGGTGGGTGTATTAGAGGCAGGGGTGGAGGTATTAGTGGCAGGGGTGGAGGTATTAGTGGCAGGGGTGGAGGTATTAGAGGCAGGGGAGGAGGTATTAGAGGCAGGGGTGGAGGTATTAGTGGCAGGGATGGAGGTATTAGAGGCAGGGGTGGAGGTATTAGTGGCAGGGGAGGAGGTATTAGTGGCAGGGGTGGAGGTATTAGTGGCAGGGGTGGAGGTATTAGAGGCAGGGGTAGAGGTATTAGAGGCAGGGGAGGAGGTATTAGAGGCAGGGGTGGAGGTATTAGAGGCAGGGGTGGAGATATTAGAGGCAGGGGTGGAGGTATTAGAGGCAGGGGTGGAGGTATTAGAGGCAGGGATGGGTGTATTAGAGGCAGGGGTGGAGGTATTAGTGGCAGGGGTGGAGGTATTAGTGGCAGGGGTGGAGGTATTAGTGGCAGGGGTGGAGGTATTAGTGGCAGGGGTGGAGGTATTAGAGGCAGGGGGTTAGAGGCAGGGGTGGGTGTATTAGAGGCAGGGGTGGAGGTATTAGAGGCAGGGGTGGAGGTATTAGAGGCAGGGGAGGAGGTATTAGAGGCAGGGGTGGAGGTATTAGAGGCAGGGGATGGGTGTATTAGAGGCAGGGGTGGGTGTATTAGAGGCAGGGGTGGAGGTATTAGAGGCAGGGGTGGAGGTATTAGAGGCAGGGGTGGAGGTATTAGTGGCAGGGGTGGAGGTATTAGTGGCAGGGGTGGAGGTATTAGAGGCAGGGATGGAGGTATTAGAGGAAGGGATGGAGGTATTAGAGGCAGGGGTGGAGGTATTAGAGGCAGGGGTGGAGGTATTAGAGGCAGGGGTGGAGGTATTAGAGGCAGGGGTGGAGGTATTAGAGGCAGGGGTGGAGGTATTAGAGGAAGGGGTGGAGGTATTAGAGGCAGGGGTGGAGGTATTAGAGGCAGGGGGTTAGAGGCAGGGGTGGAGGTATTAGAGGCAGGGGTGGAGGTATTAGAGGCAGGGGTGGAGGTATTAGAGGCAGGGGTGGAGGTATTAGAGGAAGGGGTGGGTGTATTAGAGGAAGGGGTGGAGGTATTAGAGGCAGGGGTGGAGGTATTAGTGGCAGGGGTGGAGGTATTAGAGGCAGGGGTGGAGGTATTAGTGGCAGGGGTGGGTGTATTAGAGGCAGGGGTGGAGGTATTAGAGGCAGGGGTGGAGGTATTAGAGGCAGGGGGTTAGAGGCAGGGGTGGGTGTATTAGAGGCAGGGGTGGAGGTATTAGAGGCAGGGGGTTAGAGGCAGGGGTGGGTGTATTAGAGCAGGGGTGGAGGTATTAGAGGCAGGGGTGGAGGTATTAGTGGCAGGGGTGGAGGTATTAGAGGCAGGGGTGAAGGTATTAGAGGCAGGGGTGGAGGTATTAGAGGCAGGGGTGGAGGTATTAGTGGCAGGGGTGGAGGTATTAGAGGCAGGGGTGGAGGTATTAGTGGCAGGGGTGGGTGTATTAGAGGCAGGGGTGGAGGTATTAGAGGCAGGGGGTTAGAGGCAGGGGTGGGTGTATTAGAGGCAGGGGTGGAGGTATTAGAGGCAGGGGTGGAGGTATTAGAGGCAGGGGTGGAGGTATTAGTGGCAGGGGTGGAGGTATTAGAGGCAGGGGTGGAGGTATTAGTGGCAGGGGTGGAGGTATTAGAGGCAGGGGTGGAGGTATTAGAGGCAGGGGTGGAGGTATTAGAGGCAGGGGTGGAGGTTATTAGTGGCAGGGGTGGAGGTATTAGAGGCAGGGGTGGAGGTATTAGAGGCAGGGGTGGAGGTATTAGTGGCAGGGGTGGGTGTATTAGAGGCAGGGGTGGAGGTATTAGAGGCAGGGGTGGAGGTATTAGAGGCATGGGGTTAGAGGCAGGGGTGGGTGTATTAGAGGCAGGGGTGGAGGTATTAGAGGCAGGGTTAGAGGCAGGGGTGGGTGTATTAGAGGCAGGGGTGGAGGTATTAGAGGCAGGGGTGGAGGTATTAGAGGCAGGGGTGGAGGTATTAGAGGCAGGGCAGGGGTAGAGATATTAGAGGCATGGGAGTAGGTATTAGAGGCAGGGATAGGTGTGTGAGAGCATATGCACAAAAGAGGAGCAAACCATCTTCACAGCAGGGGACAAATAAAATGTTCAGTTGCGTTGGGGACCTTTCTAGCATTTAGGGGGTTAAAATCCCCATTTAAGTACATGGGAGTTTTTGGGAATATTATTTGCTATGAGGCAGATAGTCTGTGCCAGATTTGCTATGAGGCAGATAGTCTGTGCCAGATTTGCTCCTCACAGACCAGTGATGAGTTGTGAACAGGCTGCCCTGTCTATATCTGTGACACAAAGACATTTGGTGGGGAGTGTATATATATATATATATATGTATATCTCTATCCATCTATAGGTGTGTAGAAATGTCTGAGCAAAGAAAAGTATGGTAATTAAATTTTTAGTTGTTTTTTTTTTCAAAATAAATAAAATGCTAATTAATATTATAAACTAATGCAATTAATAACCACATTGAAACGTGCAAAGGGGGCATTTCATTTGGTAAAAATCGAAAAGGAGTGTTGTGTAAACGTTTGGGAATCGCTGTCATAGATGAGAGAGTTCTAGAGAGAGATGATCAATAAGACAGTGAATTTTGGGGGAAGGAAGGTGATCGATCGCTTAGCGTTACAGACAGAGGTGACAAGAAAGGATCACTGTGCCCTACCTCATACTGCCAGTGCGCTGCCCGCAGGAGCTGCTCTGCCTGCTCCGTCGCACAACCAGCTGCCAGCACAAACTGCGACACCAACAGCTGTTGCTTCAGCTGCTCCATGTCTGCGGACATCGTGACAGTAGGGACCCCCCAGCAGCTCTGCACCCCACCTGCCACTCTTCACCCTCTGTGACTAACCAGACGGCGGATTCCTAGCATGAAACCTCAAAGACAAAGTGCAAAGTGTTATTCTACAAATTGTTATACAGTGTCAGCCTTGTGTTATATAAAGTGCTACCCTCACATGACTTTTAAGAAGAGTTTTTAAAGGGATAGTAATATTTCATAATAAAAGCAGCTCTAATTAATCATCATAGTATTTGGGCCTTGGAGAGTGTTATTTCAATTCTGTCAGAGTTCTAGTTCCAAAGTAATTCAATGACAAGTATCCCCCTCCCGCCCCTTTTACTGATGTAACACTGCTCAGCCAGATCAGAAGGGAGGTGCCCAGGTAGACTGCAGAGAGGGACAATCTTCAATTAAGATAAGGGAAAAACCTGAAAAACTTGTCAAGGGGGGCAGGGCTTTCATTGTTCTCAAAGGAAGAAGATTGTCCCCTTCTGTTATCTGTCTGGTCTATGGACTGCATTCCACATCTGAGAAGAGATGGCTTACACTAGGTAAAGGGGCGGGAGGGGAAACTTTGCTTGTGAATATCTCTCAAACCATAAAGGTTTGAGAGATAAGACTTATATGTTCTTCATGTTTTTTTTAATGCCTACAAAATAAGATAAAGATAAAACGATGTATTACTATCCCTTTAAAGTGGCATCAATGATTGCTTTTTATTACTAACTAGTGTAAAAGCCGTGTGCATGGGTCGTGGAGCAGTGAGGTACAGCCATTACCTCACTGCTCCACGTGATTGTGCTGCCTCACTCAAGCGATGCAATCATGCGCAGTAGAGACTGGCCGGACGCGGGCAGTCTCTACTGCACATGACTGCACTGTGACAAGCTTTCTGGCCTTTTATTATATAGGAGTCATACTTGTAAATATTGCCTCTTTAAAGAAAAGAAAATGCCACTTAACCTCTTAATTGCTACAGAGATCTCAACATTGTGTAGCAATGTAACATAGTAACATCGTAAAATTAGGTTGAAAACAAGTCCAATCTTTACCTCATAACCCAAAGACATGAGGATTATATAAGCTTTCATGCTAAGTTAATCTTATCAGACCTTCCTGTTTGCCTACTAATAAACAGTATAACCCTGTATGTTCCTTTTGAAATAAATGTATCTAATCTTCTCTTAAATATATCCATTGAATCTGCCATAATCACATCCTTGGGCAAGGAATTCATTATTTAACAGACCTTACTGTATAAAAACCCTTTCCTTTGCTGAAGTTGAAAACTCCTTTCCTCTAATCTCAAGGGATGGCCTCTGGTTATTTTCTTAGGCCTTGTAATGAATAGTTCACCAGAGAGATCCTTGTATTGACCTCACATATACTTGTACATTGAGATAAGATCTCTTCTTAGTCATCTTTTCTGTGGCGTAAAAGAAAACAAGTTTGTCTAGTTGTTCCTCACACGTCAAGTCCTCCATTTACCTAATTCATTTTGTTGAAGAGCTTGCATTCAGGTTAAGGTGACCGCATATGCCTTTAAGTCAGAGATGCTTATGAAAATGTCATTCTTCAGGTCTGCATAAGTATCGCTGGAACCCTGTAGTTTGTGTTTTTTATATATGTCCCTGATTGAAAGTGATATACGGACACCTTGAGGGTTATGCACTAAGGTGTGATGAAGAGGAGATAACTTCTCCAGTGATATCACTTCTCCCATTCCTATGTTATTGTATGGATCCTATGCAATAAGATCTCTCAGACATTATGGATCTTAGTACATAGACTCTGTAGTATAGCAGAGGAATTAGAGAAGTAATATCACTGGAGACGTTATCTCCGCTTTATCACACCTTAGTGCATCTCCCCCTTAACCCAAGTGGTTACCTAGCACAATAAGTTAACCCCTTGCATAAAATTCTCTCTCCAGAAACTCAAAATTATATATAAACACACATCAACAACATTTTTAACCCTTTGAATGCCAGAAGGTTGTGGAGCTCATTGTTCTGCAATTCATTGCCTAACCCTTTGAGTGGCAGATGGTTACACACAACACATTGTAAAGCAATGTGATGTGTACATCTCTGGCACTCAAAAGGTTAAATGACATATACATTGTAGCTCTGTATCAACGTACGTTATAAAGAAACATACGTGCGCAAATATAATATTATGGTGTGTACCTTAACCTTTCAGTAGCAGAGTGTTGTGAAACGCATTGTTTTGCAATGAGTTAAAAATAAAAATGTGGCGTGTTGCACAAAGTCACATATCCATACACATGCTACACTACAGTACTGTGGACAAAGCTCTGAAGAGATCCTATAGACTGACATGTGCACACAGATTAACACACTGCCTGCTGTCTGGTTATATAGTGCAAGGGGTGCGTATATAGATTTGTGCACACACACACACAAGTAGACGTGTATATATTAATTTATAAACACACACAAAATCAGACTCACTGCCTCCCGCACAGCTGCCCATCCAAGCATTTCAGCCAAGAGGAGGTGTAAAAGTGCAAGGCATTCTGGGAGATGTAGTTTCTATGTCCCTAGAGCCCATATGTACAAGAAGCACGAATCACTGTTGAGCTTATCAGAGGTGTTTAAAGTTGTATTTTCATATGTATTTCATATGACATGCCAACATTTTGCATCGTAACTTCTTAACCTTTGAGTGCCAGAGAGGTATCCAACGCAAAAGGTTTAAAGAAGAACTAATGCCTTACAATAATACTTCCTCGCTGGTCCCAACTTACCTTAGTGGGGCCAGAAAATCCTAATGACCCCTATGAATTTTGCAATTGTGCCTTTGGCCGAGAGATAACATCCTCACTCAGTCCTGGTTGCTATGTCCATAAAGGTGACAACAGTTGCTGGCAGGACCTCAAACTCCACCCAATGCACATGGTAAGCTTAACTCTTGAAGTACCAGATGGGTGTGCAGTACATTGCTCTGCAGTATGTTGCTCAGGTCTCTCATCCTTAGGGTTATGAGCATGAACTCTGCTCAATTCATTCTGGAAAAACATCCATGTATTAAAATAATGTCATCAGTGGCAAAATATCTTACTGCCAATTTTCAAAGAGATGGAGAGTTTTGTATTGGTTAAGACAACAAAAGATTATTTCAAGGATATAATTTTAAAAGTCAGCGTGGTCAAATTTACAGTTAAAACAAATAATATGGTAGAAAAAAAAAAAAGAGACCGTATTAACTGCACTTTTAGCTCCAAAAATTAGAGTACAATGTATTTTTAAACGTAAGGATAGATAAAATAGGGACATATACACATAACTATTCTAATTTATTTCTGTCATCTTCTGACAAAATTCAAATTTTTAAAAGTAAAGTTCTGCTTCTGAACATTCCAAAAATTTTAAATTAAGGAAAAATGTATTTAAATTCTGATCAGAACTTCCTAGTAGCCTTTCACCACAGGTCTCTAGGAAATAAGTATCAGTCTCAAAAAGCCTGGAATCTAATGAGGTAATGGAGGACAGATGCTTTTGACAAACCTTACTGGACATGTGCATTTAAACCAAAAACACGGAGCAATTCTGGCCAAATCAAATGCACCACAGGGTGCAAACAGAACTTGCTGTTGATTTAACCCTTTAAGGACCAGATGAGTGACAGTGCAACACATTGCTTTTCAATATGTTACATATACCTATCATAAAAGGGTTAAATGGGGATTAACCCCTTGAATGCCCATGTGTTGCTTGACAAAACTTTGGAATCTCTTGAGCGTTCAAGAGGTTAAGTGCCCATTTAACCTTTTGAGTGTCATTGAGGTATCCAACGCATTGATACCTCTCTGGCACTCACAGGGTTTACTCAGTGGGAATCTTTATATGTTTTATTTGTCCGCTATTATCCAGTTGTTTTGTGCCAGAATTGTTCCACTTCTGTTTAATGTATATGGCCCTGGACGAGAGAGGTAAGAAGGCCATGGAAGGTAGAAAAAGATGTCATTTTGGATACGTTCAAACTCCACCATCCATTTCAGTCTCTGCTCTGTATTACTGCCATGATTCTGTCAGAAACTACATCTCCCACAACACCCTGCTTTGTTTGTGTAGTGAGGTCATCAAGAAGACTCAGCTCCAGACCAATGGGAGGCTGTGCTGTGGCAGTGTCAGGCCATATAAGGTAAACATCCCATGCACCAATGGCAGTGAAGGGGTGTGGGGTTATGTGAATGCTAGAGCTAAGCTGGCAGACACTGCTGATCACTTGTGTAAATATTGATAGTGAGAGTGGGGAGCATGTGGTTCTCCAGCTGCTGTTGAACTACAACCTCAGCTGGCCATGTATACTTTTGGCTAAATGAAACCAGAGCCTCTCAATGCATCATATTGATATGTGCCTATTATACATGGTTTTAAGCAGTATATGCTAAATGTCCATTTAAGGAACAGAGGGGTTTAAAGGGATAGTAATGTTTCATAATAAAGGCAGCTCTAATTAATCATCATAGCATCAGAGTTGTAGTTCAAGAGTAATTCAATGACAAAGTATCCCCCTCCTGCCCCTTTTACTGATGTAACACTGCTCAGCCAGATCAGAAGGGAGGTGCCCAGGTAGACTGCAGAGAGGGACAATCTTCAATTAAGATAAGGGAAAAACCTGAAAAGCTTGTCAAGGGGGGAAGGGCTTTCATTGTTCTCATAGGAAGAAGATTGTCCCCTTCTGTTATCTGTCTGGTCTATACACTGCATTCCACATCTGAGAAGAGATGGCTTACACTAGGTAAAAGGGGCGGGAGGGGAAACTTTGCTTGTGAATATCTCTCAAAACATAAAGGTTTGAGAGATAAGACTGATATCGTTCTTCATATTTTTTTAATGCCTACAAAATAAAGATAAAATGAAGTATTACTATCCCTTTAAATGGTAGACCCTGTCTGCATGCTACCTGCATGGTGAGCAGCCTGTGGTATAGGAAGGTTAATGAGTGATATATTGCAGTGTCCAGGAGTAAGCGATTAAGTGGTGATAGGCTGCAACATCCTGAAATATCAAGGGTCAATGGAATGATAGGTTGCAGAGCCCTGGCATAAAGTGTGACTGGGTGTGGTGAACTGCAAGTTCCCAGGAAATGAAGAGTTAATTGGGTGACCAGCTGCAGTGTCCTGGTATATGAAGTTAATTGGTGATATGCTACAATGCCCTGATAAATTAAGAGTTAAATAGGTACTAGGCTACAGTATCCTGGTATATGATATGATGATGTGTTCGTGCCTTAATATATGAAGAGTTCAGTAGGTGGTCAGGTGCAGTATACTGGTATATGAAGAGTTAATGGGAGTTGCAGTTCCCTGGGAAAGGAAGAGTTAAAGGTGATGGGTCGTTAATGGTGTGGTAGGTTGCAGTGCCCTGGTATAGGAAGAGATAATAGGGAGGTAGGCAGCAGTTTCCTGGTATATGAAGTTATTAAAGTTATGGGGTTCAGTGTCTGGCATATGAGGAGTTAATAGGGTGATAAGGTGCATTGTCCCGATATATGGGGAGTTAATAGTGAGAGGGTGCAGTGTCCTGGTAAGGGAAGTTAATAGGGTGATAAGGTGCAATGTCCTGGCATTTAAGGAGTTAATAGGGTGCAGTGTCCTGGCATTTGAGGAGTTAATAGAGTGCAGTGTCCTGGCATATGAAGGGTTAATAGGGTGCAGTGTCCTGGCATATGAGTAGTTAATAGGGTTCAGTGACAGGGCTTTTGAAGAGTTAATAGGATGCAGTGTCCTGGCATATGAAGGGTTAATAATTTTCAGTGACCGGGCATATGAGGCGTTAATAGTGTTCAGTGTCCTGGCATTTGAAGAGTTAATAGGGTTCAGTGACCGGGCATACGAGGAGTTAATAGGGTGCAATATCCTGGCATATGAGGCGTTAATAGGGTGCAGTGACCTGGCATAGTGTCCCGGTATATGGGGAGTTAATAGGGTACAGTGTCCTGGAATATGAAGAGTTAATAGGGTGCAGAGACTTGGAATATGAAGAGTTAATAGGGTGCAGTGTCATGGAATATGAAAAGTGAATAGGGTGCAGAGACTTGGAATATGAGGAGTTAATAGGGTGCAATGTCCTGGAATATGAAGAGTTAATAGGGTGCAATGTCCTGGCATATGAAGAGTTAATAGGGTGCAGTGTCCCGGCATATGAGAGTTAATAGGGTGCAATGTCCGGTCATATCAGGAGTTAATAGGGTGCAGTGACCTGGTATAGTGTTCCGGTATATGGAGAGTTAATAGTGAGAGGGTGCGATGTCCTGGCATATGAGGAGTTAACCGCAGTTATGGTCTAGCGAACCACGCCCACTTCTGGACTATACCATTATTTCACAGCTGATTTCCGCTCGGTACTTGGTTCCGTCCTTGTTTTCTTTGGAGACGCTGATCAGGTGACCACGCGCGGTGCACTCTGGGAGTTGTAGTATCTTCTCGCGGTAGCAGGATATACTGTGAATACGCGCCTTCTCCACTTAAGAACTACAAGTCCCAGCAGCACTCGTGGCTCCTAGGAAGATTCACCGGGACAAGAAAGAGGCCCAGCAACATATAATAGATCCGCGTATGTTTATTTTATTGTATGTTATGTACAGATCGGGGTGTCCTGTACTTGTCATGTGTCTGTATCCCGGCTGAGTGTGTATATATATATATATATATATAAATAATCTCACATATATGTTTAACCCTCTGGTGCCCATCTCGTTGCTTTGGAGTGTGTTGTGCCCCTCTCTGGCACTCACGGGGGTTTAACTCTACAGATCTCCGCATGGTCTATCGTGTGTATATCTTAAATGTCTAGCGTGTTTATTTGTATGTAGTCTGTGTGTCTGTTACTTTACCATACCTCCCAAGTGTCCCTCTTATGGACCCAAATCCCTCTGTCCCTCTTTCCCACCCTGATGTCCCTCTTTTTAGGAGATCGGATTGCATGGTGTGTATATACGTGTATCACATTGCTCTACAACAATAAAATTCACATTATTGTTTGTTTAAATGTTAGTATATGTGTTTATACATTAGTCTGTGTAAATAAAATACTTATATCTTGTTATAAGTCATTTATTTGGTTACACAAGGATGTATCAATAGGTCATGAAATAGCCTAAAAATTCTTGTAATGCCGCACCCCCAGCACCACCCCCTAAAACACAAGTGTCCCTCTTTGGCAATTTGAAATGTTGGGAGGTATGTTTTACTGTGAATGTTATGATGTTGGATGTTACAGAGGCTGTAAGTGCATCAGGAAGCAACAAGTGTTAGAGATTTTTCCAGCATCTAAGGGGTTACAAAACCACAGTAATAAAAACACAGCATGTCAGTAAAAGGGATGTATTTCTGAAGCAACGTCATACACACCCCTCTGGCACTGAAAGGGTGAACTACTTGATTTAGAGGATTGTTTTTGTCCTACATTGAATATTATGTGTCTTTCTCTGTTACGCTTTTTGATGTGCAGGGCTTTGCAGTACACATACACAAAAAAATATAATATAATACAAGGCTTAAAACCTGAAGTCCTTTGCTACTAGCCAGACCTGAAAAGTTACTCGCCACTGCAATACCTAACATACCCACCAGGGCTGAATTTCTACTCGCCAGGGCTGAATTTTCACTCACCAGTGGCGAGTGGAAATTTTGAGCCCTGATATATAATATATATATGCTCTGTGTCTCTATTTCAGACAATGGGTGCAGTTTGGGGTCGGAGAATAGCTGGGGTAGAAGACATTGATATCCAGGCAAACTCAGCATATCGATACCCTCCTAAATCAGGTAAGGCCCCCTTCTGTTAACTATTCATCCTCCTGATTAGCATTTCTCCCTATCCATTGTCCCATGAAAATAAAATAATATTTGACTGGTTAATTGCCTCTATTCACACCCCTGACAGTGACTGTATGGTTAACATCTGGTCCTAATTGTGTAGGAAAGCTCAAAACTTCTTGTCCCACCTCCATCAAGAGCTGAAGTGAACTCTGGCAGCCTTACTCGGTACTTTCCTGTTATTCGGAACCATTTTCAAAACTGTCGGAATCTGTTTCCTTTCATCGATTTTCAAAACTATTTTCTGTCAGAATTTAGTTTCAAAAGGTTTGAAAAATATTACAATAAAGATTTTGTTTAAAAATGTTTGAAAAATGATTTGAAAGTGGTTGTTTTGAAAATGGTTCTGGATAACAGGAAAGTACCCCCTATTCTAATTGGCTGTGTAGGTGGGATTGAGTCCATAGTAGCCAAAATGATTCATCATCAGCTGTCTCTCTGTAGCGCACATTACTAGCTCTAGACAGAAGAAGCCAAGGAGGATGTGTACACTGAGGTCTAAGTTTATAATGACACAACTGACTGTGTTGAGAGTAATTGCAGTTAATTAGTAAACAACTGAGCTTTAATATGATTTTTCTTTTCATGTTGCTATTTAACTTTATCTAGTTTTCAAACAAAGATTTCTCTTTGGATTTCCCCACTATTCTTCTTGTACTCAGATGGCTACACTGTGGGAATTACTCTAGAAATGAACTGATGCACACATTATCTCCTACTGTCATTTACAGGAAACTACTTTGCCAGCCACTTTTTCATGGGAGGAGAGAAATTTGAGACCCCGCACCCAGAAGGCTACCTATTTGGGGAAAATAGTGACCTCAACTTTCTAGGGAACCGGCCTGTGCAGGTACATGTAGGGCCAGCTGGCTGATTGGTTGTTGGAAAGTTAAAGGGATTCTATGTCGGAACAGTTGATTTGGGTAAAGATGAGATGTGGCAACCTTTGGGCCTCCAGATGTTGTTTGTCTACAATACCTATAATCATCCTCAGCCAGTCAGAGAGCCATAGATTGACCACTCCTGCTTTAGAAGAAAAAAAAAGTAATAATCAAAGCAGATTGCGTGTCCAAGAGGAAATGGAATCATTTGTGGGCAAACTAACCGATCCAGGAAAATAATCCGATTGCCATATAGAGTCAGGAATTATTTAATTTTTTTACCCATTTGAGGCCTAAAGTGTTAGTAATGTCTTATAAAAATAGAAAGTAATATCGTAGCTATTCAAAAAAATAAATCCATAGATGCCAGTGCGATCTCACAAAACTTTATGGTGTGAAAAATATACAGTGATAAAGTTTCCCCCTCACGTCTCTTTCCCTGATGTCAGCTGTAAAGCTGACAGAAGGAGATTCTTGTTGGCCGACTCGAGGAGGCTCTTCAGCAGAGCTGAAATACCGCAATCTACAAAGAAATACTTCATTGGAACGGTCTACAAAGTGTGCCTGGTTTGCAAGCACGCTTTGTAGACCGTTCCAGTGAAGTATTTCTTTCTACATACCGCTAGCTCGGCTCTGCTGAAGAGCCGCCTGCTGATCCCTGGACTGGGATCTTCTTCTGTCAGCTAGAGCTCTGACGTCAGGGAAAGGGAGGAGGGGGGAACTTTATCACTGTATATATCTCACACCATAAAGTTTTGAGAGATTGCACTGACATCGATGGATTTATTTTTTAAATATCTACAATAGTACTTTTTATTTATATAAAACATTAGTTACCCTTTAATTGGAAATGGCTTCAATGTGTTTTTGCCTTCCTCTGGATCAACAGGGGAATAGCATGGGCTGAACTCATTGATTTAAAGGGATAGTAATGTTTCATAATAAAAGCAGCTCTAATTAATCATCATAGTATTTGGACTTTGGAGAGTGTTATTTCAGTTCTGTCAGAGTTGTAGTACAAGAGTATTTCAATGACAAAGTATCCCCCTCCCACCCCTTTTACTGATGTAACACTGCTCAGCCAGATCAGAAGGGAGGTGCCCAGGTAGACTGCAGAGATGGACAATCTTCAATTAAGATAAGGGAAAAACCTGAAAAACTTGTCAAGGGGGGCAGGGACTTCATTGTTCTCATAGGAAGAAGATTGTCCCCTGCTGTTATCTGTCTGGTCTATGGACTGGATTCCACATCTGAGAAGAGATGGCTTACACTAGGTAAAAGGGGCAGGAGGGGAAACTTTGCTTGTGAATATCTCTCAAACCATAAAGGTTTGAGAGATGACTTATATCGTTCTTCATGTCTTTTTAATGCCTACAAAATAAAATAAAGTTAAAACGAAGTATTACTATCCCTTTAAATAGGGCTTTGAATGCCAGAGAGGTCTTCAGTTATTGTTCCACAATGTGTTGAGTCCAAGCTAGCATTCAAGGGTTTAAAGTCTAATTTAAACCAGTGGGATTTTCTTATTTTTCCCCTATGGTGCATTTGGTTCGCTCAAGAATAACTCAAGTTTTCTTCTGTGCGCAAGGCCCTAAGTATTTGCAGATAGTAAAATGCCAGTATGCAGCTACAGACTACAGCAGAGGGTCGATGCAAAATAAAGAATTTAAAGTGAACTGCTATAGGATCAAGTGAGCCACTTATTTCATAGCTATAATTCCCTCTTACCTGGCTCCAGTGTTATGAGATCTCTTTATTCTATGAGATCTCTTTATTCTAAGGGCCATATGTTTAAAGGAAAAGTGGAGGAAGTCTAGGGCAAACCAGCTGCACCACGGGGGAAATATAACCATTCCAAAAACTCCCGTTGATTTAAGTGGGGATTTTGACCCTTTGAATGCTAGAGGTGTCTGCAGTGCATTGATTTGGAGAACTCTTTAGAATTTAAGGGGTCAAAGTACCCACTTAAATCAATGGGAGTATTTAGTTTCCCCCTATGGTGCAGTTGGATTGCCCCAGAATTACTCTACTTTCCATTTGAACATGGGGCCCTATGTATATATTTCTTTGCAGTTTCCATACCTAACGCCAGCCCCCCATGAACCAGTGAAGACGTTGCGCAGCCTGGTGAACATCCGTAAAGATTCCCTGCGCCTCGTCAGGTAAAGTGAAACCAGCTCACCCCAAGCAGGCTACTGGACTCTGCACTTTCCCACAATGCTCTGGGCTGACCAGGCTAATGGGGACGGTCTTTATGTGTCTGTAGGTACAAGGAAGGAACGGACAGCCCCCTGGAGGAGGGAGGGAGCCCGCGGGTACTTTACGGCCTGGAGTTCACCTTTGATGCTGACGCTCGGGTGGCCATCACAGTGTATTGCCAGGCCAGTGAGGAATTTGTCGGTGGAATGGCAGTGTAAGTGAATGGGCTTGAGGCACAAAGCAACAAGACTGGAGGAGCAAGGCATTCTGGGAAGGGAGCACTACACTAGCCAAGTAACAGGGCTGGTGGTACATTCCGGGGGGGGGGGGTCTTCTGTATCCATTCATAAGGTAATACTGCACTACTAATACTACTACTACTTATGAATTACTAAATGTAAACCCTGCGTATAGCATATGTTATTACCCACATAGTAACTAACTTATATCAAGTTGAGTTTTTTTCATAGTTTAGTCAATATATGTTTAAACTTACCTACTGTGCCAAGGCAATTTTGGTGCTAATCATCTTTTTATCTCCAAACTCCATTGAAAATGGAGAAATTGCCACATTTTGCACACAATCCTATGGGCTGTATTCTGCATGCTTAGATTGGTGCAATTCTGGAGCTAACCAACTGCATCATGAGGGCAAATAAACTTCCCCAGTCTTTCACTGGACTTAATTGGGGCTTTAACCTAGAATTCAAGGTTTAAAAAGCCCCATTTAAAGAGACATTCGCACCAAAAAAATGAAATGGGTTGATGTAACGTTAAAAGAATAGTAATACTTAAATTTTACAAATCTGCATCTTGTAGCCCTTAACAAAAGAAGTTAAATACCCCCAGTGCCATCTCTCAAACCTTTATGGTTTGAGAGATAGCCCCTTTCAAAGTTCCCCCTACCAGACTTCAGCGCTCTAGCTGACTGCAGGGGAATCCGTTCCTGGGACCAGCCGGCAGGTCTGCAGCAGAGCCGAGATTGCGGTAATGAAAAATAAATCCTTCACTGAAACAGTCTTCTGTGTGCGCTTTCAAACCAAGGACACGTAGAAGACCGTTCCAGTGAAGGATTTCTTTTGCAATAACGGGATCTCGGCTCTGTGCAGACCTGCCGGCTGGTCCCAGGACCGGATTCCCCTGCAGTCAGCTAGACGTTGAAGTCAGGGAAGGGGGGAACTTTGAAAGGGGCTATCTCTCAAACCATAAAGGTTTGAGAGATGTCACTGGGGGTATTTAATTTCTTTTTTTAAGGGCTACAAGATGCAGCTTTGTAAAAATGTAAGTGTTACTAGCCCTTTAAATATCACGAACTTACAGCTAGAATGTGTAAAGATGAATTATTTATGTTATATCCCTAAAATATAATCCTAAATGTGCTTTTTAATGCTTCTGAGCATTTATTAACCCTTTTGTGTGCCACAGGGATGGGTACCCCTCTGGCAATTAAATGGTTAAATGTACTTTTCTGCTGTTTTTAATTGAGATTAAAGTCAATTGATTGTGACTAGTGGTCACTATTCTTGTATTATTATCATATCTCAGCTCATTTACAGATATACTTGAAAATGAGAGAAATCTCAGTGTATGCTTCCTGGTGAAACATTTTTCTAAAAATAGTCCTGAACAATCAAGGAGTCCTGGAAAAAGCAGGAATAACTGCTCCCTCAGAGCATGTGTAAGACTAGCGTTTAGGCCTCGGAAGATAAATAGAGAAGTCTTACAGATGCTGCTTTGCAATGAGTTGGATACAGTGTTGGCACGCAAATGGTTACATGTATATAACGCCAGTTCATTTTAGTTAATTTTCCTTTATAGGGTTAGTAATGTTTCATAATAAAAGCAGCTCTAATTAATCATCATAGTATTTGGACTTTGGAGAGTGTTATTTCAATACTGTCAGAGTTGTAGTACAAGAGTAATTCAATGACAAAGTATCCTCCTCCCGTCCCTTTTACTGATGTAACACTGCTCACCTCAGAGCAGCAGGGAGGTGCCCAGGTAGACTGCAGAGAGGGACGATCTTCAGTTAAGATGAGGGAAAAAAATGAAAAACCTGTTATGGGGGGCAGGGCTTTCATTGTTCTCACAGTAGAATATTGACCCTTTATGTGAGCTGTCTGGTCTATGGACTGCATTCCACATCTGAGGTGAGCATTGTTACACTAGGTAAAAGGGGCGGGAGGGGGACACTTTATCATTCAATTACTCTTGAACTGCAACTCTGACAGTATTGGAATAACACTCTCTATGGCCCCAATACTATGAAGATTAATTGGAGCTGCTGTTTTTGTGAAACATTACGATCACTTTAAAAGCCCAATTAATCAATGGGAATTTTAGGAATATATATATATACCGTCTGGTGCAATTGGTTTACAAAAGAATGACTCCGTTTTCACTAGTATGTTAGCTTCAGTGAGGTATAACGTGGGACAGAGTTAACCCTGTGAGTACTGAGCGTCTCCTTCCTCCCGTCACAGGTACAGCCCCCGGAGCCCGGCCCTGCAGTCTCAGACTGTGTACTATAAGCGAGGACTGAGCCAGCACTTCTCTCTGGCAGCGTTCAAGATTGACTTCTCCGATTGGAAGGACGAGGAGGTGAGTGATACTGTCCTGCAGGGTATTTCACTTAATCCTGCTGACTGCAGAGCATCACTGTTACCCCTCCTTCCTGCAGAACATTTCTCCTACCCCCTTTTTTTTGCTGTCTACATAGCAATTGCACCTTCCGCCCTTTTTCCTGCTAGTTTCAGAGCATTTCACCTTCCTTCTACTCCTGTTGGATGCAGAGCCTCAAACTTAACCCTTCCTTCCTGCTGGTTACAGAGCATTGCACGTGCCACCTCATTTCTTTCTGCAGAGCATCTCCTATAACCATTTTTTCCCCCAGCTGACTGCACAGTATTTCACCTTCCTTCTCCTTCCTGTTGCATACAGAACATCACCCCTCCTTCCTGATGGCTGCAGAGCATCACACCACTTCCCATATTTTTGTTGGCTGCAATGCATTGCACCTACCCCTCCTTTCCACTGTCTGAAGAAAATTTGCTCCTCGCCATCGTCCTGTTGCTGCAGAGCAGTGTTCCCCGAC
This sequence comes from Rhinophrynus dorsalis, assembly GCA_037306005.1. NCBI lineage: Eukaryota > Metazoa > Chordata > Amphibia > Anura > Rhinophrynidae > Rhinophrynus > Rhinophrynus dorsalis. Next base: position 16,730,249 of record CM074725.1, read on the forward strand.
CATTTCTTTAACCCTTTGAGTGCTAGAGGGGTACGGAATGCTTTGCAATGCATTCCATACCCTTCTGTCACTTAAAGAGTTAACAACAGCTGCTTTTAATCTATGAAACGTGTACTGAGCTTCTCTAAAACATAGACTGAAAATGTCTGAATTTATAATTTTACATATTGACCCATCTCCAAACCTGCTCTTACCCGCTTTGTTCCATCCTACGCTTTCCAAAAAACAAGCTCTGCACAGAAAACCATTACCTTAACCCCTTAAGGACCAGTGGACCTGGGATACTTTTACCCCTAAAGGACTGCATAGACTGCATTCGGGGAGCTGACGCATGTTAGCCGTCAGATGTACCGGCTCTCCAAAAGAGAGGCTGAAAATGACTGCGCCAGTCTTGCAACTGTCCGTTTTAGACTCTCGTGTGGGCGCGCTGTGATTCAGAAAGTCGTGACTTGCCAGGACCATCCCCAGGCCTTAATGCACAGACACTCCTGACGGTCCTGGCACGTCACTGGACCTTAAGGGGTTAACAGGTCAAAGTGATAACATTTTGTTACAAGACATCATTTTTAGCAGAAGGAAAAACCTATGACTCTCTAGAGAGACACAATTTGTCTGATTGGTAGTGCTTTCCCATCCCTAACACTATCCCATATTAATACGCATGTTTAAAGTTATTAGTGTGGTTTATTAAAAAAAAATGAATGAATAGAATAGAAACATAGCACTACACATACTATGTAAGTTGTCTTTACAAATCATGCACAATAATTTGTCAGTGGGGCAGTTAAACCATGAAAATGCTGAGAAGCCTCTATCTGCATTACTATCTGTTTTCTCATTGGCTACTGCTGAATACCGCAGATGAAAGATGTGCTCAGATTGGCTGCAGCCAATTGGGGAGCAGATTCCAACCACTAGTCCTATCTCTGGCAGGTCAGCTAGCTTGATACCTGATTTAGCATGGCAAAATGTACTTCCCAAGCTACCAATAGCATGCGAGCTACTTGTCGGTGACCCCTGCTGCCTCACAGTCCTTCTTGTGACCCATTTTTAACCCTTTCTTGACCAGATATCCTGTAAATAACACTGTTGCACAGACATGTAGGAGTTAGGGCTGTAGGTTCAAAAGAAAAGTGGAGGAGTTCTGGGATAATCCATTTGCAATATAGGGGAGAACTAAAAATTCCATTGATTTAAATGGGAATTTTTAACCCCTTGAATGTTAGAGGTCAATGCGTTGGTGACCTCTCTAGTATTTAAGGGGTTAAAATCACCATTTAAATCAATGTGAATTTTTAGCTCTCCTCTGTGGTGTAAATGGTTTGCCCCAGCACTCCTCCATTTTTATTTTGAAGATATGGCCCTTAATATCATCTTCTTGTTGTTCAACAGCTGAACTTTGACCTGGATAAAGGGGTCACTCCGCTGGTCATCCAGGCTACGGTAGCCGAGGGAGGAGGTAAGAGAACTCGCTGTACAGATTTATATTCTAGATTGTTCTGGTATTCGGTAACTTAACCCGTGAGGATCAGAGAAGTGCGCAGAGCATTGCTTTGGAAAGTGTTGCACACTCCTCCTGTCCAGAAGGGGTTAATGCTTTCAGGCCAGCATTTTTCCAATTAAAAGGTTAACTTTTCACTGACCAGTGGGGTTTGAGGTGTAATGCACTCCTCTGAAAGGTTAACCCTTTGAGTATCAAATGAGTTGTTCAGTTCTCCCCAAAGCTTTGCACGTCTCTGGTACTGGAAGGGTTAATAGCTGGGGATAAGGTATATGGCCGGATTGGGCAACGGTTTGCTTTTAGCTGTCGGGGACTACAGTTCCCACCGGTTGTAGTCCCTGATAGCTGAAAATCCAAAGGCTGTGGTTCTGTGTAAAGAGCAGTAACCCTTGTTATGTAATATACATGATATAGATATGTGTGTGCACTGTTATAGTGTGTGCGTTCTCATGTACACCACCTCTCTGACCGTCTTCTTGTGTCTGTACAGAAGGATCAGGACACGCTCATGTGCTCCTCGCTGCATTTGAAAAGGTGAGCTATATGGGAGTGTCCCACTAGGGGGCAGCGCTTCATCTCCTGTGCACATTCCCTGCTCTGTCTTTTATAGCATCCACATTTACTTCATTGTCCTCACACTCACTGCCTTGTGTCTGCACACTAAGGACATATGTATAGAGCAAGTCAGCTGCACCATAGGGAACACATGATAATTCACTTTGATTTAAATAGGGCTTTTAACCCCTTGAATGCTAAAGAGATGTCTAACAGGTTGCTTCTCGGTGCATTGTAGAGCTCCCTAGCATTCAAGGTGTTAAAATCCTCTTTAAATTCATGGTAGTTTTTGTTCCCTGTGGTGCAGTTGGTTTACCCAGTGAATTGCTCCATGGCCTGGTACCTACAGCACTGTAAATCTGGGTCTGCGCACTGTGGCGCTCTTGCGTGTTCAGCTCTGCTCCCCCTGCCATTCCAGAGCTTCCTGCCATTCCAGCACCCCCTGCTCTGCACTCCTGGCTCTGCTCTGTGTGTGCCCTTCTCTGTGCCATTCCAGCGTGCCGGTCTCTGAGCTTTCTGCCATTCCGGTATGCTCGTATCTGCTCCCTCTTTTGTTTCTGGATGGCCGACTCGCCTACACATGCCATTCTGCTGCTCCTGCCACTCCAGCATACCCTTCCCTGCTCCTTTTGTTGTTGTGTCATGCCCGTCTCTGCTCCCTCTGCTGTTACTGCATGCCCGTCCCCGCTCCCTCTGCCATTCCCACTCTCCCAGCTCTGCTGTCTCTGCCGTTCCTGCGCTCCTGTCTCCTGCTCTCTCTGCCGTTCCCACGGTCCCTAATCTTCGCTCTCCCTGCCGTTCCCACGGTCCCTGCTCTTCACTCTTTCTGCCATTCCCTAATAAAGTCGAAATATCCTTTCTCCTTTAAGATCTTATTTATAGCTGAGATAATTTAGGGGTTTCTTTAGGAGTGTAACGCTTTTTTCCCTGCCTATGGGGAAGAGTTCTCTTTCTGCTTCCCCTCTGCCGTTCCCAGATACTCGTCTCTGCTCCCACTGCCAATCTCACTCTTCCCGCGCTCCCCCTGCTCTGCCTGCGCTCCCCCTGCTCTGCCTGCTCATTCTGTTTTATGACCTTTCTTGTCTCTGCAGCATGTGGACGGCAGTTTCTCGGTGAAGCCTCTGAAACAGAAGCAGATTGTGAGTATTCACATGCAGCCCATTGGTCCCTCTTCAGAGTGCGGACTGGATTTCATTGCCGTTGGTAACGTTCAGTAGGAATCTGTTACATAAAATCTGTTGATAACTTATTAACTGCAATGTAATCCAGGCCTAAGCGGTGTGTATACTGCTGTGATGATAGTGTACAAAGTAGAACTGGAGTAATTGGGAGACAGTCCAACTGCACTATAGGGCTGAATAACAATTCCCATTGATTTTATATGGGGCTTTAACCCCTTAGGGACCCTTGACGTACCAGGACCGTCACGGTCCTTGAACTACTCAAGGACAGATGATGGTCATGGTACGTCACGTACTTTTTACTTACAGCGCTCTACCGGGAGCGCTGTAAGTAAAAATAGGGCATGAAATAGACCGCTCCAAGATCGGAGCGATCTCTTTCAAGCCCCATAGTGACGCGCCGATACACATGACAGGTTACGTGTACCGGCGCGTCAACGTGCCCCTATGCGGTCGTTATGGGACGGAAATGTCCCATAACCTCCTGTCCTTAAGGGGTTAAATCCGTTGGATGCTAGAGAGGTCTCAACGCATTGTACCAAATTGCCCAATACATGAACCCCTGTGTGGGGTTTATACCTCAGTACGATGAGGTGTAAGCGCTGGATTGGCTGTCCTATATCTCTGTCTGCTGTTGTCTTGAGGTGCTGGTTTGAGTTCAGCCTCTCTATGATGGGAATTTCCCCACTGGTTGTCTCAGTGCACATTAAGGAAAAGAGGTGCAAGTCTAGAGCAGTGGTTCTCAACCCGTGCCCTCAGTGGCCACTAACAGACCAGGATTTGAGGATTTCCTTGTGAAAGCACAGGTGAGTTAATCAATACGACTGACCCTCTGATCAACACACTTGTGTTCTAGCAGGGAAATTCCTAAGTCCTGGCCTGTTAGTGGCCACTGAGGACATGGGCTGAGAACCCCTGGTCTAGAGCAAACCAATAATTAACCCTTTGAGTGCCACAGGGGTACACAAAGCATTGCCTCTGGCGCTCAGAGTTAAAATCCCCATGGCGCAGTTGGTTTGTCCTTAGTACATCAGACACATTGGGATGTAAATCTGTTACAGAATATAGTCCAGTACAGGTGTAGCCAGCCCTGGTCCTCCTGAGCTGCCGTCAGTGCGGGTTTTCAGGATATCCCCACTTGAGTACAGGTGTGTTAAAGGGATAGTAATGCTTAATACATACAAATATATATGATGTATATTTTATAGTGTTTATCCTCCTGAGTAAAACAAGGGAACTCCCTCTGCTGCTTTGTTCTGAAGTTATTGGAGATTTAGGGCCAACTGTCCATAGGATGGTGTAGTAACAGCACCACTGTGATACTGCACCTGAAAAAAATTAAAGTTTGAGCTGTAGTAACTTTTGACTAAAACACCTTTCAGCAGTGGAAGTGCCATTGTTTTACTCAGGGGAATACACCCTAATACAATTTATTTATTTATTTATTTATTTATTTATTTTATTTATTTATTTATTTATTTATTTTTTACATTTTAAGTATCACTATCCCTTTAAAGTTACTGAACCACTGACTTGATCACCTAAGCAGAGAGATCCTGAAAACCTGCATTGTTGGATGCTGAAGATTACGGTTGTCTGCTGCTGGTCTAGTGTATGTAATGCTGTACATCACAGGGGTGTCTGCCGCTGGTCTAGTGTATGTAATGCTGTACATCACAGGGGTGTCTGCCGCTGGTCTAGTGGATGTAATGCTGTACATCACAGGGATGTCTGCCGCTGGTCTAGTGTATGTAATGCTGTACGTCACAGGGGTGTCTGCCGCTGGTCTAGTGTATGTAATGCTGTACGTCACAGGGATGTCTGCCGCTGGTCTAGTGTATGTAATGCTGTACGTCACAGGGGTGTCTGCCGCTGGTCTAGTGTATGTAATGCTGTACGTCACAGGGGTGTCTGCCGCTGGTCTAGTGTATGTAATGCTGTACGTCACAGGGGTGTCTGCCGCTGGTCTAGTGTATGTAATGCTGTACGTCACAGGGGTGTCTGCCGCTGGTCTAGTGTATGTAATGCTGTACGTCACAGGGGTGTCTGCCGCTGGTCTAGTGTATGTAATGCTGTACGTCACAGGGGTGTCTGCCGCTGGTCTAGTGTATGTAATGCTGTACGTCACAGGGGTGTCTGCCGCTGGTCTAGTGTATGTAATGCTGTACGTCACAGGGGTGTCTGCCGCTGGTCTAGTGTATGTAATGCTGTACGTCACAGGGGTGTCTGCCGCTGGTCTAGTGTATGTAATGCTGTACGTCACAGGGGTGTCTGCCGCTGGTCTAGTGTATGTACGTCACAGGGGTGTCTGCCGCTGGTCTAGTGTATGTAATGCTGTACGTCACAGGGGTGTCTGCCGCTGGTCTAGTGTATGTAATGCTGTACATCACAGGGGTGTCTGCCGCTGGTCTAGTGTATGTAATGCTGTACGTCACAGGGGTGTCTGCCGCTGGTCTAGTGTATGTAATGCTGTACGTCACAGGGGTGTCTGCCGCTGGTCTAGTGTATGTAATGCTGTACGTCACAGGGGTGTCTGCCGCTGGTCTAGTGTATGTAATGCTGTACGTCACAGGGGTGTCTGCCGCTGGTCTAGTGTATGTAATGCTGTACGTCACAGGGGTGTCTGCCGCTGGTCTAGTGTATGTAATGCTGTACATCACAGGGGTGTCTGCCGCTGGTCTAGTTTATGTAATGCTGTACATCACAGGGGTGTCTGCCGCTGGTCTAGTGTATGTAATGCTGTACATCACAGGGGTGTCTGCCGCTGGTCTAGTGTATGCAATGCTGTACATCACAGGGGTGTCTGCCGCTGGTCTAGTGTATGCAATGCTGTACATCACAGGGGTGTCTGCCGCTGGTCTAGTGTATGCAATGCTGTACATCACAGGAGTGTCTGCCGCTGGTCTAGTGTATGTAATGCTGTACGTCACAGGGGTGTCTGGGTATTGCGCATTTATATAATGATACTGTGCATCTCACAGGTGGATCGAGTCAGTTACCTGTTGCAGGAAATCTATGGCATTGAGAACAAGAACAACCAAGAGACTAAGGTATCCCATAATACACACGCTCCGTGCTAGCCTTCTACCATTAAATGTACTCCGCCCTGTATTCTTTTGTCCTGCTACCCCCCCCCCCCCCCATTTGTCCTGCCCTGGCGCTCTTGTCCTTCTGCCCCTATGAGAAGCTCAGTCCTCTCTGTGATACCGTAACTCCCTGCACTCTCCTGTCCTTCTCTTCGTACTGCAGCCTTCGGAGGATGAGAACAGTGATAACAGCAACGAGTGTGTTGTGTGTCTGTCTGACCTGCGAGACACCCTGATCCTGCCCTGCAGGCACCTCTGTCTGTGCAACTCCTGCGCTGACACCCTGCGCTACCAGGCCAACAACTGCCCCATCTGCCGGCTCCGTGAGTATCTGATTACTGTATGTGTATGCAGACTGTGAATGTAATGTGGGACGTGCTGACAGAACAATTTTATTAATTTCAACTCTGCTTCCTTATTAATAAACTAGTGTACACGGGCCAAGGTGCGGGATGTTGCTGTGTACCCCTCTGACACTCAAAGGGCTAAGAGGCCGGTCCTGATCTGCGTCCTGCCGCGGACGCAGTCATGCACTGTAGAGACTGCCTGAAAGCACAGAATGCTCCCAGCACAGAACTCCCAGCACAAAACTCCCAGCATTCAGTGCTCCCAGTATTCTGTGCGTTCGGGCAGCCTCTACTGTGCATGACAGCTTCTGACAAACATCCTAGCTAATTATTATATAGGATTGCTGCTCTTTGAGTCAGTTAGTGGGTCCTCCCCCCCCTCCCCCCCCCTATCTGGCGCATCCCGCCATCCTATTGTGAAACTGGATCATTCTGGCAGCACCAGTGTGACTGATACCGCTATGGTGGTGTTAACCCTTCACTTTCTGAGCAGTGACTGGAGGATAGTTATCAAACCGCTACAGCGGCGGTAATGATGAAACTCAATGTGAAAGGCTTCAGAAAAGGGCCGGCCACGTTTATAAAGCGGAAAGTGGAACAATTCGGTTGCAAACCAACTGCCACTCTGGGGAAATAAACATTAGTTAAAATGGAACTTTTAACCCCTAGAATGCTGAAGTTGGTTTGTACCAGGATTGCACGTTGTTGGTTTTAGACATACTAATGTAAAAGTTGGTGTACACGGGCCAAGGTCTGGGTGATGTTAACCCTTTGAGTGCCAGAGGAGTACGCAACGCATTGCTTTGCAATGCGTTGCGTACCCCACTGGTGCTCAAAGGGTTAAGAGGCCGGTCCTGCTCTGCGTCCTGCCGCCGACGCAGTCATGCACTGTAGAGACTGCCCGAAATCACAGAACTCCCAGCATTCCGTGCGTTCGAGCAGTCTCTACTGCGCATGACGGCTTCTGACAAACATTCTGGAGGATGAGCAGTAGTGTATTCATTGTGTATGTGAGTGTTCATGCTTTCTATCAGGGCTGGGCAACCTGAGCCTCTACAGCTGTGGAGGAGTATAATTCCCAAACACTGGTTGGGGATGATGGGAACTGTAGTCCATGTGTTGCCTATCATTGCTGTATATGGTAGTAGAGAAGAAACTGTATTTATCTATGCTCCAGACTAACGCTATGTTGCTTTGCGCAGCGTTCCGCGCCCTCTTACAGATCCGCGCCGTGCGGAGGAAGCCGGGGCCCCTCCCTCCCATTTCCTTCAGTCCTGTTCTGGCCCAGAGCATGGAGCACGATGACAGCTCTGTGAGTAACGTTATATAACATGGACGTACAGAGAGAGACGCACGGACACAGACATATGGACGGGCACACAGTGGGGCAGATGTACTAAGGAAAGGTGTTGCAATTTTGGAACAAATCAACTGCATCACTGGCAATAAATAATAATTTCTGTCAATTTAAACTGAGCTTTTTAACCTCTTGAATGCTAGAGTGATATCCAACGCATTGCTTTGCAATGTTTTTGAGACCTCTAACATTCAAGAAGTTAAAATCCTCATTTAAAATCGTCAACAATGTCTGTGTGTCTCTTCCCCCCCCTCTCCCCATGCAGTTGGTTTGACCCAGAATGACTCCAGTTTTCTTGTGAATGTAGGGAGCTATACACACACACACGTTTTACATTCATAATTATGCAAGTTAAACCTCAATTTGTGTATAAAGAGGGAAGACTGGATAACCACATATTGAGACTAAAGTTGCTGTCTTTTGTTAGTGAAATAGCCCCTCCTGCCCGTTCTTGTCTAATTCATTCTGTGTAGGCTCCCTGCCCAGCTTACACCCCGTGTGCTTTCTCCGTAGGGCGCTGATAACCTACCCCAGGGTTTGAACCCATCTCTCTGCTTGAAGCTCTAAATGGACTGCGCTCTCCCCCTCCCAGTGCCCCCCTATATGAGGAGATTCCCTACACCGAGGGGCTCCCGGCCCGAGGACCCCCAGACAACTCCCACCACAAAGGCAAGCACATCAAGACTCCCGACAGGTGAGACCAGCAGCACTTCCTGTATCCGGCCACAGGCTGATGTACTAATGGAACGCACAGAGGCCAATGTACTAAGAAATGGGACCATTCTGGTGCAGACCAAGTGCGCCATTATTTAAATGGAGCATTAACCCCATGAATGTCAGGTCTCCAATGTATTTCTTTGCTATGCTTTGGAAGCCTTTCTAGCATTCATGGGGTTAAGAGCCCCATTTAAATGAATGTTTATTTGTCCCCTATAGTGGAGTTGGTTTGCTCCACTCTTCTTAGTATACCAGCCTTGGTGTCTTGAGTATTAACCCTTTAGGGATCCGTGAGGTGTGAAATGCATTACCTAGCCTTTAACCCATTAAGTGCCAGAGGGGTATGTAATGCATTGCAAAGCAATGTGTTGTGTACCACTGTGGCACTCAAAGGGTTAAAGTAATTATAGTCTCTTCAATGGAAGAAAGGTCTCCAACGCGTAGCAAAGAGATTAATTTGAGACCTCCTAGGGGTTAAAATGGACAGAACCGTGTATTTTGGTTAATGTAATTCAGAGCAGTCCAGCCCTCAATGCTCACCAATGGGCCAGGATGTGAGGATTTCACTGATTAATCACAGGTGAGTTAATAAGTGGATCATTCATTGTGACTGACTCACCTGTGCTTAACCCCTTAAGGACCAATGACGTTCCTGTCACACCATGTAATTCTGGGATGGCAGCTCAGCTGCACTCCACTCTGCCATCCCAGAATTCAATGAGTGGGGAAAAAAAAAAAAAAAAAAAAGCTCTCTGGTCCTTAATGGCCGCCCACACCCTAGATCTGGCAGTCGTTAAGGGGTTAAGCAGGGAAATCCTTAACCCTCTGAGTGCCAGAGGGGTACGCAACGCATTGATTGCCCTTGAGGACTGAAGTTGGACAGCGCTGATTTAGAGTTTAAAATTCAGCAAGCAGAAGTCCTTACACAAACTAGAGGTATTTGACCATTGTTGATAATGTATGGCCATTTACACTGGCTGATAGTTAGGGCCTTCAGTTTTCAACATCATAAT